>CM054139.1:70030782-70035782 GCA_028751875.1 Rapana venosa | reverse complement strand
AGACAGACAGAGACAGACAGAGATGGAGAGACAGAGATACATAGAGACAGAGAGATAGACAAACGGACAGAGAAGAGAGAGACGACAGAGAGACAGAAAAGAGACATAAACACAGAGAGAGACAGAGACAGAGAGAGACAGAGTGTGACGGACAGATAGATAGACAGGCAGACAAACAGAATGAGAGATACAGAAAGACAGACAGTCCAGAAAATATGCAAACAAACAGAAAGACAGACAAAAAGAATGAGTGAATGAAGGATGGAGTAGTCTGTATTTTGTAAAGGGTTTCAGAGAAGCATTAACATACTCTTCTTATCCGGCCCTTACCATGATTATGGGCTAGAAAGAAAGAAAGAAAGACAGACAGACAGACAGAAAGAAAGAAGGAAAGAAAGAAAGAAGGAAAGAAAGACAGAAGGAAGAAGGAAAGAAAAGAAGGAAAAGGAAAGAAAGAAAGAAGGAAAGAAAGAAAGAAGGAAAGAAAGAGGGACAGAAATAAAGAAAGAAAGAAGGAAAACAAGAAAGAAAGAAAGAGAGAAAAGACAGAAAGAAAGAAAAGAAAAGAAGGAAAGAAGGAAAGAAAGAAAGAAAGAAAGAAAGAAGGAAATAAAGAAAGAAGGAAGGAAGGAAAAGAAAGAAAGAAAGAAGAAGGAAAGAAAGAAAAGAAGGAAATAAAGAAAGAAGGAAAGAAAGAAAAAGAAAGAAGAAGAAAGAAAGAAAAAAGAAAGAAGAAAGAAGAAAAAGAAAGAAAGAATGAAAAAGAAGAAAGAAGAAAAGAAAAAAAGAAAGAAAGAAAGAAAGAGGAAAGAAAGAAAGGCAGAAAGAAGAAAGAAAGAAGGAAAGAAAGAAAAAAAGAAAAAAAAAGAAAGAAAGAGAGAAAGAAAGAATGAAAGAAGGAAGAAAGAAAGAAAGAAAAGAAAGAAGGAAAAAGGAAAGAAAGAAGGAAAGGAAAGAGAGAAAGAAAGAAAGAAAGAAAGAAAAAGAAGAAAGAAGAAGAAAGAAGGAAAGAAGAAAGAAAGAAAGACAGAACAGACAGACAGACAGACAGACAGACAGACAGACAGACACAGGCAAAATGGAGCATGAAGGCAGAAAACAGACAAGAAGGTTCTGACAGGAAGAAAGGGAAGAAAGCAGCAACAGAATTGAGGGATAGAAAAGAGGGAATTCCTTGAACAGAAATTCCAGAAGATGGGGATGCTATTTATACTGTCAGGCTCCCCAGCATCCCCATAATTATTATCAACCTGTAACTGAATAGAACGAAACTCCAAAATAATAACGTTGCAATATGGAAACGGAATAATTGACAGTATGCACATGGAGAGGAATCTTAATTAATTTTCAGTCCAATAAAAAAGAAAAAGATTTACCAAATAAAAATATCGATTACAAGAGAAAAAACCCTATGAAAAAAAAACCTTCTCTCTCTCTCTCTCTCTCTCTCTCTCTCTCTCTCTCTCTCTCTCTCTCTCTCTCCTCTCTCTCTCTCTCTCTCTCCTCTCTCTCTCCCCTCTCTCTCTCTCTTTTCTCTCACTCTCACTCTCACTCTCACTCTCTCTCATTCTCTCTCTCACTCTCTCACTCTCTCACTCTCACCTCTCTCTCTCTCGCCTCTCTCTCTCTCTCTCTCTCTCTCTCTCTCTCGCTCTCTCTCTCGCTCTCTCTCTCGCTCTCTCTCGCTCTCTCTCGCTCTGTGCACTGTTTTGAAAGAACTCATTATGAGGCAGTTAACATAACTCAATATTTTGTAATGACTTGACATGCCAGGATTGCCAGGTTCCAGTTCAAATAGCAGCAGAATATGACTCTAGCTCCTTAATGATGCTGGTGGTGATTATGGGCACGGGGTAACCTTAGAGTTAGAGTGATGCGTGCTGCTTTCGTGATCTGCTGACCTGGGTTCGAATCTCGTTCAAGAGGATTTTTTCCTCTCGAGTTAACATCAGTGCTGAGTCCACTCGCCCCCCACCCAAAAAAAAAAGTCCTTCGGATGAGACTATAAACCGAGGTCCCGTGTGCGAACGCACGCAGAACATTTTGCGCACACGTTAAAACCCGTTCTGTTTGTTGGAAGAGTAGGCCATTGCATGCCGGTGGGAACGGATGACAAAATTTACAAAACTGCATTACACACGGGGATTGGATGTAAAAAGCACGAGGGGTGCTTATTCTATTATTCTCGAAATAAAAGAATAATAAATAAAAAAATAAATAAATAAAATTATGACGAGTGAGAATAACTTGGACTGAAAAGAGGGGAGGAAGAAGAAGAGGCAGGCAAAGGAAGAGATGGGAGGACAACATTCGAGAGTGGACAGACATGGAGCTGAGAGACACCCTGAGGATGGCTGAGAGACGAGAGGACTGGAGAAAGGTGGTTGACAAAGCTTCGAAGGCGCCCCAAAGGATTCGGAATCTGAGGGATCGGTGACGGTGACGGTGACGGAGAATAACTTCCTTTCTAAATCAAATGAATGATCTTGCCAAGGCTGACTGGTCTCAGTCCATGGAGCAGCAACATATGAAATGATAATTATCTCTTTAACTGAACGATGGATGATGATGATGATGATGATGATGATGATGATGATGATGATGATGATGATGATGATGATGATCGCAGTTTCATCACTGCTGTCTGAGACAGCCACCTTTGCTTGCTGTAGTTCTCCGGTGTTTTTATATGTTTGTTGTTGTTTCTTTCTGTCTCTCTGTTTGTCTCTCTGTATGTCTGTCTCTGTCGGTGGTCTCTGTCTGTGTGTGTCATTGCCATATTTTTGTGTATGTGTGCGTGGTCTTGCGTGCGTGTGGTGAGTGTATGGTGTGTGTGTGTGTTGTGTGTGTCTGTGTGTGCGTGCTGTGTGCGTGTGTGAGTGTATGATGCACATGTGTGTGTGCATTTTAAAAAATTTCATTGTATTCTTTTATATCGAGGATAACGGAATAAGCACGTGGTTTGTTTTTTACATCCTGTCCCCGTGTGTATGCAATTTTGTCAATTTTGTCATCTATTCCCACCAGCACGCAATGGCCTACTCTTCCAAGAAACAGAACGGGTTTTAACGTGTGCGTAAAATGTTCTGCGAGCGTTCACACACGGGACCTCGGTTTAAGTCTCATCCGAAGGATTTTTGGGCTTTTGATTTTTACGAAAAGCTGAACAGGATTTAACGTGTGTGCAAGATGTTCTGCGCGCGCGCACGCACACACACGATGCGCGCCCGCGCGCGCGTGTGTGTGTGTGTGTGTGTGTACACGCGCGCGTGCGTGCGCACACGCACTTGCCTGCCTGCCGGCTAGCCTGCTTCGAATCCTACATGAGAGTGTGGGTGAGTGTGTGCTGTGTTGTATTGTTCATATAAAGCTCGCGCTTGTATCGGAGAAAGTGTTTGCTTAACGCTAAACTCCAGTACAGTCATTACTGATATTATTGACCACATCATGTCTGTCCAGATCGAACGGAGCTTCAGAGAGAGAGAGAGAGAGTGTGTGTTGTGTTGGGGGAGGGAGGGACGAGCAATGTTTGCCTACAGGTGAGTCAGTGCAGGCTATATGCAGAGTTCTACAAAGTGGCAGTAGCTTTAGAAACAGATATTATGCATGTCATGAGCAAGCAACGTGAACATGGGTATCTTTGTATGGAAGGGAGAGTCAGAGTTGTAGGCAAATAATGATAATAATAATGATAATAATAATAATATAATAATAATGATGATGATGATGATGATGATGATGGTGGTGATGGTGATGATGGGATGATGATGATGATGATGATGATGATGATGACGACGACGACGACGACGACGATGAGATGATGATGAGATGGTGATGGTGGTGGTGGTGGTGGTGGTGGTGGTGGTGGTGGTGGTGGTGGTGGTGGTGGTGGTGGTGGTGGTGTGGTGGTGATGATGATGATGATGACGACGACGACAAGAAAAAAAGAAGAAAGAAGAAGAAGACGAAGAGAAGAAGAAGAAGAAAGAAGAAGAAAAAGAAGAAGAAGAAGAAGAAGAATGATAAATGGAATTGATATAGCGCTATTTCTTGCAAAAACAAATCACAGTGCTTGCATTTAACCTACTCTTTCACATGCAACCAATACAATGAATAGGTATTTTTACAATTTCAAATATACACACACACATGCACACACACACACACACACACACACACACACCACACTCACTCACGTGCGTAAGCACACACGCTCTCACACACGCAGACACAACTTGCACACCTAAAGGTTGTACACTTTGGCAGGGTGATAGCAAAGACATTAAACGTGTGGAACCCCATCCTTCTGTAAAGTTAAAGGGATGTTTTTTTTATAACTTCCTCGGCTAGAGCTCCGAGGTTCAGCAATGATGAGATTTTGCGTCTGTGACCGTTTTTGCCCACCATGAAGGTAGCCGCATTCCGACTGTGATAATGTTGTTGTTTTGTATTTTTTTTATATCGAGGATAATGGAATAAGCACTTATGTGCTTTTTTTTTTACATCTAGTCCCCGTCTGTATGCGGTTTTGTAAATGTGTCATCTGTTCCCACCGGCACACAATGACCTACTCTTCCGAAAAGCGGAACAGGATTTAACGTGTGCGTAAGATGTTCTGCGTGCGTTCGCACACGGGGCCTCGGTTTATAGTCTCATCCGAAGGACTTTTGGGGAGAGTGGAGTCGGCACTGATGTTAACTCCAGGCGGAAATATCCCCCTTGAACGGGAATCGAACCCGGGTCGTCAGATTGCGAACGCAATGTTCTGACCACTAGGCTATCCCGTCCCCCCGTGTGTGCTGGATATGTTCGTGTTTCTGTTACCCACAGAACACGGACAATAGAAACGTGCCTATTTGATCTTCCGCGTGTGTATAATTATAAACGAAGAGGACTAAGGCACTTGCAGGTCTGCACTTGGATTCAACCTGCGAGGTCATAAAACTCCCCACTCTTGATTTACCGCGCCGGGCGACACCGGGATTCAATCCCACGACTTG
>CM054139.1:70018282-70025782 GCA_028751875.1 Rapana venosa | reverse complement strand
AGAAAGATGTATAATTATGGTTTCGGGTTTTATATTTTCGTTCCTCCGTTAGAGCTCCGAGGTTCACCAATGGTGAGATTTTGCGTATACGAACGTTTTTGCCCACCATGAAGGTAGCTGCATTCTGACTTCAGGGATGATTTATAGTTGAACTCCTATTAAGAATGGGATCTCTCTGATATTTTATTTGACAATGAATGATGGCTCGTGTGCAAGCCGAAAGTATGGACAGGGAAAATGTAGAACAGGGGACAACAAAACCAACAACAAACCCTGTAGATGCAGATGCGGATTCTTTACTCTCCTTTTTTTTCAAATTGCTCTGCTTCCAGAATTGTTCACATAATTATACACCCTTAATTATGCTCCTAGCAGAAAAAGGGAGATGGCAATGAGTGTGGTATAGTGTTTACAGGCAGAAAGAATCCTTTCAGGTAAACAGTAGGAAATAGAGCCGTAAATGGCAAAGTAGAAAGCTTCAGATGGGAGTTCCACTCATGACCTCTTGCTGTCTGCAGTGGTGACTTTCCGCTAGAGCATCTATCCACAGAGAGAGAAAGAGAAAGAAAGAGAGAGAGAGAGAGGGAGAGAGAGAGAGAGAGAGAGAGAGAGAGAGAGAGAGAGAGAGAGAGAGAGAGAGAGAGAGAGAGAGTAAGAAAGACAGACAGACAGAGACAGAGACAGACACACAGACACACAGTAAAAGTGCGTGTGTGTATGTGTACCTGCTTGACACGAAAAGGAATCAAAGCACGGGCGGGTCTGCACTTGAAGTTGACCTAGGAGATCGTAAAAAATACCCCCCCAACCCCCCCCCCCCCCCCCCCAAAGAAAAAAAAACAACAAACAACCCAACAACAAAACTCCAAACCCTTCGACCCTCTATTGACCAGACGCCGCCGAGATTCGAACCCACACCCCATGGGACAGAAGTGGAAAGGTCTGAACCACTCGGCTAGCCGCGGACCCACGGGATGTAAATCAAACGATCTGAACCAGTGAGCTTGTAGAGTCCGTCCTTGTCGATAGGAAAGCGCTGTTTCATTGCTGGCCAGCTGTTTGCTTAGCTCTGAATGCTGCATGTCTGTCAAACAGTAGTGTCCCTCTCTCCCGTTATTGTTGTCAGCATCGTTTTGTCATCATCCTAGCTGCAGTGTTTGTGTTTGTGTGTGTGTGTGTGTGAGTGTGTGTGTGTGTGTGTGTGTGTGTGTGTGTGTGTGTGTGTGTGTGTGTGTGTGTGTGTGTGTAGCGTGTGTGTGTGTGTGAGTGTGTGTGTGTGTGTCGGTGGGGGGTGGGGGGAGGGGACAATGTGTGTGTGTGTGTGTATGTATGTGGTGTGGTGTGTGTGTGTGTGTGGTGTGTGTGGTGTGTGTCCTGGGGGGGGGGGGGGGGATGGTGTGTGTGTGTGTGTGTGTGGTGTGTGTGTGTGTGTGTGTGTGTGTGTGTGTGTGTGTGTGTGTGTGTGTGTGTGTGTGTGTGTGTGTGTAGGTGGTGTGTGTGTTGTGTGTCATGTGTGTTGTTAGTGTTGTATGTGTGTGTGTGTGCGTGTGTGTGTTGTGGTGCGTGTGTGTGTGTTGTTTGTGTGATGTGTGTGTGTGTGTTGTGTGTGTGTGTGTGTTGTTTGTGTGTGGGTGCATGTCGTGTGTGTGCGTGCGTGTTGCTTGTTATATGTGTGTGTAGTTTGTGTGTGAATGTATGTGTAGTGTGTTTGTGTGTTTGTTTGTGTATTTATTTCTTCATTTATTCTTTTATTTATTCTTTAATTTCGATGATATTGGAATAAGCATTCATGTGCTTTTAAACATCGAATCCCGTATGTATGTATGTATGCATTGTCATGTATGTATGTATGTATGTATGTATGTGTGTTGTGTTGTGTGTGTTGTGGTGTGTGAATGTGTGTGTGGTGTGTGTGGTGTAACAATAACAATAACAATAATTTTAATTCAGTTTTTGCAGGCCATACGCCCATAGGAACAACAATTAATCATATACTTTCATGTAAGGTGAACATCCTTACTTCTGATATCTAAACATTGAGTAAGAAATAATCCAACTTTAAACATCAAACTAGGTTTAGTGTTCATCCTTCATGAAAGAATTCCAAATACGAATACAAGATGTGTACCAACTAAAATGGCATGACTCTCTATCAGCATACCCTGTCTACTTAGATTATCACCCGATTATTTGTGTGTGTGGTGTGTGAATGTGTGTGTGTGGTGTGTGTGGTGTGTGAATATGTGTGTGTAGTGTGTGTGCGTGTGTATGTATGTGTGTGTGTAAGTGTGTGAATGTGTGTGAATGTGTGTGTCTGTATGTGCGTTTGAGTGACAAGCGGGCAGTGTTTGCAGACAAGTGAATCAGTGCAGGCTACATGCATGCGGAGTGCTGACAACTAATGGCTCTAAAAATTATTTTTTAAAAGCAGGCAAAACAAATAGACAGGCTCAGTCAAACACGGCATGCACACACATGCGTACTCACACTTGCACATTTCGCAAGTCGCTACATGTACAGACGTGCATAAGCACGCACGCGCATGCATGTACGCACGCACGCACGCACACACAATACACATACGCTTTTCGGGAAGAGTAGGGAATTGTGTGCTGGTGGGAACGGGCGACAAAATTTACAAAACTGCATACCCACGGGGACTGGATGCAAAAAAGCACACACGTGCTTATTCCATTATCCTCAATATAAAAGAATATATATTTTTTTAAATTAAAAGTTAAAAATACACGTTGCATGCATGTACGCACGCACACACACACACAATACACACACAATTCATGCATCTACGTCCACACATGTGCATGTGCCTATGTACGTACATACACACAACACGCGAGCGCTCGCACGCATACGCACTCATACACAAACACATACACACACACACGCGCGCGCGCGCGCGCGCACAGAGGCAGAGACACACACGTGTGTGTGCTTGTGTGTGTGTATGTGCAAGAGAGAGAGGAGAGAGAGAGAGAGAGAGAGAGAGAGAGAGAGAGAGAGAAGAGAGAGAGAGAGAGAGAGAGAGAGAGCACTAAACACTGAACTCTGAACAGTTTTATTGTACTTCGGCGTTAGGCCACTTTACAAAACATGTTTCTCGGGCAGAGGATAGGTAGGCATTATAGAAGAAAACCTTATATCCATTTTCCATGTGAGAGAGAGAGAGAGAGCGAGTGAACGAGAGAGAGAGAGACAGACAGACAGGCAGAGACAGATACAGACAGACAGACAGGCAGAGACAGATACAGACAGACAGACAGAGACAGAGAAAGAGAGACAGACAGAATGGTAGACAGAGACAGAAAGACAGAGATGGTTTGAGCAACAGCTATATATATAAAAAAACCACCACTGTGGGATGGATCAGATTTAACCTGTAACTGTCCTCTCTGCAGGCTGCTTCCTCTACTGGTATCAGTGTCGCCATCAGGTCAGCGCCACCATTTGATGTGCCTCTGTGCTGTGTTTCTTTCTTTGCTTCCCTCTCCAGGTTTCTTTTTGCCCAGCTGCTGTAACACCCTAGTTCGTTTTTCTTTTTTAGCATCAAGGTAACGTCGAGGGCTACTTCAGATTTGATCGTAGCTCTCTCTGTCTCTCTCTCTGTCTCTTTTTCTGTCTCTCTCTACTTCTCTGTCACTCTGTCTGTTTGTCTCTGTCTCCCTCTACTTCTCTGTCTCTCTGTCTGTTTGTCTCTCTGTGTCTCTCTCTGTGTCTCTCTGTATCTCTCTGTCTCTAGCTCTCTTTCGTTCGCTCTCTCTAGCTCTCTCTCTCTCTGTCTCTCTCTGCTTCTCTGTCTCTCTCTCTCTCTCTCTCTCTCTCTCTCTCTCTCTCTCTCTCTCTCACATGGAAAATGGATATAATGTTTTCTTCTATAATGCCTACCTATCCCCTGCCCGAGAAACATGTTTCGTAAAGTGGCCTAAAGCCGAAGTACAATAAAACTGTTCAGAGTTCAGTGTTCAGTGTTCAGTGCTCTCTGTCTCTGTCTCTGTCTGTCTGTCTGTCTGTCTGTCTGTCTGTCTCTCTCTCTCTCTCTCTCTCTCTCTCTCTCTCTCTCTCTCTCTCTCTCTCTCTCTCTCTCTCTTTCGCACGCACACACGCACACACACACGTATATTTATACATTTGTGCGTGTGTGTATGTATATATATATATATATATATATATATATATATATATTATATATATATATATATGTATATATATATATATGTGTGTGTGTGTGTGTGTGTGTGTGTGTATGCATGTGTGTGTGTGTGTAACAGAGACATGCAGACAGAAACAGGGACAGAGAATAAAGACTGACAAGCAGACAGCCAGACAGACACTGAGACAGACAACACTAACATTCTAGTACACAATATTTACAGAGCTACAAGAACCACTTATCCCAGTTTGGGAATTCAATACACAGAAGAAAAAGATACACCTCACAACTATTAACATATTTTTTTCATACCATGTTGTCATGGACAATATCACGTCATCCATGTTTGAACAGAAAATGGTCCACACCTAGAAACATTTACATTGTCATGTTGCCTTGGGCTGTTATCACACGCTCGGAGACACACAGGCTGATTTCTGTAGAAAAAAATACACAGGGAGAGAGAGAGACAGACAGACAGACAGACATGAGGACAGAAAGATTAACAGACAGACACAGAGACAGCGAATAGAGACAGAGACAGACAGGACAGAATCAGAGACATAAAGACAAAGACAGACAAAGACATAGAGAGTTATTTCAGGAAAAATGGACTAAGCACTCATGTGCTTTTTTTACATCCATTCCCTGTAGGTTTTTTTTTGTAAATTGTGTCATCCATTCTCAAATAATGGTCTACATTTCCATGTCAAATGGCAAATAATGGTCTACATTTTTAAAAAAAGCAAAACAGATTTTTACCTGTGTACAAGATATTCTGAGAGAAAGAGAGAGAGTGGGGAGAGAGAAATAGAGAGAAACAGACAGAGACACACGGACAGACAGGCAGACAGACAGACAAATTGACAGGCAGAGTATACAGACAGCCAGACATACATACATACATAGACAGATAGACAGATAGACAGACAGACAGACAGACAAAACTAGCATTGTACTATACAAGTTTAGGTAAACTACAAGAACCAATTACCCCAGTTTGGGGAATTCAATACACAGTAGAGAAAAAATAAATATATCAGTAGATTTTTCACACGATGTTGTCATGGACAATATTTTACAATTCATGTTTAGACAGAGAAAAGTGGCCCACACCCAGATACATCCACTTTGCCCTGTTGCCTTAGGCTGTTATCACACCGCTCTCACACAGGCTTGTTTCGTGTAGAAAAAGAAGAAGAAAAGTAATATCCAGAGAGAGAAAGACAGACGGAGAGAGAGAGAGAGAGAGAGAGAGAGAGAGAGAGAGAGAGAGAGGGAGAGAGAGAGAGAGACAGATGGACAGAGAGAGAGTCAAACTAACAAACAGACAGAGCTAGAAATAGAGACAGTTTCATCATCAGTTCTTTTATTTCAAGGATAATGGAATAAGCTCTCATGTGCTTTTTTTTACATCCAGTCCCAGTGTTTTTTGTAAATTTTGTTATCCATTCCCACCAGCCAATAATGGCCTACCTTTCCAAAAAGAGAAGTTGTTTTTATATGTGTGCAAGATGTTTTGAGAGAGAGAGAGAGAGAGAGAGAGAGAGAGAGAGAGAGAGAGAGAGACAGGCAGATAGACGGACTGACAGACAAAGAGAAAGACAGCTATTCACACAGACATACAGACAGATAGACATACACACACACACACACACACACAAACAGACAGACAAAACCAGCACTGTGCTATAACAAGTTCAGGTCAGCTACAAGAACCACTTATCATCCCAGTTTGGGAATTCAATACACAGAAGAGTAACAAACTGAAAACTATTAACATATTTTTCACACGATGTTATCACTGACAATATCACCTCATCCATGTTTGGACAGAAAATGGTCCACACGCAGAAGCATCCACATTGCCCTGTTGCCTTGGGCTGTTATCGCACCGTTCCGAGTTACACAAGCTGCTTTCTTGTGGAAAACATATTATAAAGATAATATCCAGGAAGAGAGAGAGAGAGAGAGAGAGAGAGAGAGACAGACAGACAGACAGACAGACAGACATAGAGACAGAGACATTTATACTGTCAGAGACAGAGAGAGACAGACAGACAGACAGACAGACAGACATAGAGACAGACACATAGAGACAAAGACAGATATACAGTCAGAGACAGACAGACAGACAGACAGACAGAAGACAGACATAGAGACAGACACATAGAGACAGATACAGACATACAGTCAGAGACAGACAGACAGACAGAGACAGACAGACAGACAGAGAGACAGACACATAGAGACAGAGACAGATATACAGTCAGACAGACACAGACACAGAGAAAGAGAGAGGGGAGAGAGAGAGAGAGAGAGGAGAGAGAGAGAGAGAGAGAGAGAGAGAGAGAGAGAGAGAGAGAGAGAGAGAGAGAGAGAGGAAGACTGAGACTGAGACTGAGACTTAAATCTATTCTCATCTTTCCATGCTATTGGAATAAGCGTTCGTGTGCGTTTTTACATCCAGTCCCTGCGGTTTTGTCAATGTTGTCACTCCTTCCAACTGGTACATAATGGCTTATTCTTCCAAAAAGCAGAACAGGTTTTAAAGTGTGCACAAGATGTTCTGCGAGACAGACAGACAGACAGACAGGTAGACAAACAGACAAACAGACGGATGGACGGATGATGGACAGACAGGCAGACAGAGAGACAAAAACAAGCAGAAGAGAGGGGTGGGCAGACACAGACAACCAGACAGACAGAAAAGCATGCATAACTATCCTGTAATCCGGATGACTATTCGGGCACTACTAAAGATTTTGCAACCAGCTTTCTCCACTCCTCGTCGTTCTCAGGTTTCTGTGCCATACTGCATGCAAGTTTACAAATGTTCAAGAACCACAATATTCAGTTTGGGAATTTGATATATATAGGGAAAAAAAACATCCACAGAGTTTTCACACCACCTTGTCCTTGACTGTACTTGCGTTTTGTTTCTAAATTCTGTTAATCCATTTCTACCAGAATACATACATATCAGTCAAATCTAGTCAAAAACACTTTAACCATCCCATGAAGGGCAATTATAATACTGACAGGCAGATTGATAGGCATCATAATCTCAAAAGACACAAAAAAGCAACATGTCATATCGGTTAAAACATTCCAAAATGACTTTAAATGAAATATTTATTCTATTAATTTTAGATAATGGAATAAGCATCCGGGTGTTTTATTTTATATCCAGTCCCCGTACGCATGCTGTTTTGTCAGTTTTGTCGCCAGATGACCCACCCGCGCAATACAGTCTTATCTTCTCAAAGGCGGCACAGGTTTTAGCATGTGCGTAAGATTGCTGTGTACTTACGGACACGGAACCTCATTTC
>CM054139.1:70008282-70015782 GCA_028751875.1 Rapana venosa | reverse complement strand
CGTGGGTGGTTTCACGTGCACTAAATAAGTATTGCACACGGGACTCGGTTTATCGTCTCATCCGAAAGACTAGCACCCAGACCACTATTCACGGTCTAGTGGATGGGAGAAAATTCAGGCGTAAAATGGAATCGAACCGCCTCACACACTTTAAATCCAGACTTTTCGATTTCTAGGCAGGTGCGTTACCTCTAGACCACCGATCTACGGATGAAACAGCTCCCTAAGAGGAACATGTGTATTACTGTCAAAACAGAACAGGAACTTGTTCTAAAACGCCAACCTGTCGAGCGGGCGAAACAGCCATTAAAAGGTCAAGGTCAAGGTGTCCAATAACACAGGTGGTCGTAGGGGAGTGAGGCGTCAGAGACCTCAGCTTCTCCAGGGGCCAGCATATCGAGGGCGGCGCCCATCTCCTCTCCCTCGCTGCTTTACCTTCCCTGACCCTAAAGAGGGCAGGTACCCATTTACAGCTGGGTGAACTGGGGGACTGTACTGAAGCAAAGGCACACAAACGGTCACCCATCCAAGCGGTAACCACGCTCGATGCTGCTTAACCTTGGCTGGGGGAAAGCGAGTGCTCTGACCACTGAGCTATCTACAACATCAATATTTACAAAGCTGCTACGACTACATGTTCTACTTTGGTAGTTCATTAACAACAGACAACACAAATCAGTGTCTACAGTGTTGTCTCTGGCTGTAGATGGTTGTAACATATGATTTGTAGTTGGATGAAGCGTGAATAGCAACAAAAATGCAGCATCGCTAAAGGGCGGTTGGTTTTACGGTCAATGGGGAATGACGCTTCAGGCCAATGTGGCTCTTTTTTTGGTTAGCACAGAAAAGCACAATCATAAAGAGAGAGAGAGAGAGAGAGAGAGAGAGAGAGAGAGAGAGAGAGAGAGAGAGAGAGAGAGAGAGAGAGAGAGAGAGAGAGAGAGAGAGAGAGACAAAGTACGGGCATAGTTTGCTGTCGGCGTTACACAAATTTGCACTCCATTTAAAAAAAATGGTCTGTAAAAGGACAGCTTTGGCTACACACTCACACACACATATATACACGCACGTGCGCGCACACACGCACACACACACACACACACACACACACACACACACACAAAAACCACAGGCAGAGAGACCAACACAGAGTCTTCTCTCTCTCTCTCTCTCTCTCTCTCTCTCTCTCTCTCTCTCTCTCTCTCTCTCTCTCTCTCTCTCTCTTCTCTCTCTCTCTCTCCCTCTCTCTCTTCTGTGGATTTTTATATCAATTCTAATAATGTGTATATAGGGTTGGGCACGCATGATGGTGTGTGTGTGTGTGTGTGTGTGTGTGTGTGTATGTATGTCTGTGTGCATACGCAGTATGCGCAGATGAGAGCGGAAAGAAAGCAGTTTTGTGTATTTATTGTTGAAATAGCAGATGTTAGATCGGTCATTTTTCTTGATGCTTTGTGGCTCGCTTTTTGCGTACATCAAAGAATGTTTATTGCCTGGTTTTGTCTGTGCAAATGTATGGTTATGATATTTTGATGATTATGACATGTGTCTATTATCTTTTATGTGAGCAAATGTACATGCAGATGGATATGCATTCAGGATGTGTGTGAGTGTGTATGTGTGTGAGAGAGTGTGTACGTGTGTGCGGTGTGCATGTGTGCGTGTCTATGCGTGTGTAAGTGTGTATATGTGCGTGTGCGCGTGCACACGAGTGCGTATTTAACCTGGACTTTTGGGGAGTGTTGTTTGTTTAGGGGAGGGAGTGTTGGGAAGGGGAGTTTTTTCTTGTTTGATTGGTTTTGTTTATTCATTTGATTTTTCGATTTCTTGATTTTCCAATGATTGAATGGAGTTTGAGTGATTCATTTCATTGCTATTTGAAATTATCTTGTTTATCAATTAATTGATTTATTCATGCTTGTTTTCAAATTTTTTCCCATGAGGGCCTGGTGTAAAGAAGCCTCTGGCTTATCCATTTACCCTCATTAAAATATTCGAGTTCGAGTTTGAGTTCTCCTCTCTCTCTCTCTCTCTCTCTCTCTCCTCTCTCTCTCTCTCTCCTCTCTCTCTCTCCTCTCCTCTCTCTCTCTCTCTCTCTCTCTCTCTCTCTCTTTCTCTCAGCAGTCAGGGATTTAGTGGAAAGAACACAATAACAGACTTTTCATATGTATCAATGCGTATTTGTAACACTTATAAAGAAAATTTAGACAGCATATTATGCATCGCATCCAAACACTACTACATTGATAAACAGCTGTAATTTCTCTGTGATATCAAACACCTTTTTGGCAAACTGGCCAGTATTTTCCGTGTGAAAGAGACACAACAGGTTCTGGGTGTGGGCCCGAAACTTTCCCCATCCATTAGACCATGAGTGGTGGTCTGGGCGCTAGTCTTTCGGATGAGACGAAAAACTGAGGTCCCGTGTGTTACACAAAATTATTCAGCGCACGTAAAAGAACCCACGGCAACAAGAGAGTTGTCCCTGGCAAAATTCTTGGAAAAAAGCCACTCTCATAGGGAAACAAATACAGATGCAGACAAAAAAAGGGTGGCGCTGCTCTTGTGGCGACGCGCTCTTCCCGGGGAGAGCAGCCCGAATTGCAGGCAGAGAAATCTGCCGTGACTTAAAGTGGTATGAATGAAATAAATATATGAAATAAATGAACAGGGACAAGCCGTCAGATATCATAATGTGTTGTTGCAGGGGTTGTCATTTCACACCTGCCTCTCTTCACTCAGCACAGGCACAAAGCTGGCACAGCCAGGGTGTGAGGTTTTGCCATGGCTGCAAAGACACATGATGACACATGCACCTGGAGAGTTACACAGAGAGAGAGGGAGCTAGAGAGAGAGAGAGAGAGAGAGAGAGAGAGAGAGAGAGAGAGAGAGAGAGAGAGAGAGAGAGAGAGAGAGAGAGAGAGGAGAGAAGAGAGAGAGAGAGAGAGAGAGAGAGAGAGAGAGAGAGAGAGAGAGAGAGAGAGCTCAAGAACTCAAGAACCGAGAACTCGAAGATTTTAATGTACTTTAGGCTTCAGCCAAAATACGTCGACATGTTCGGAGAATAAGTATATAATAATTTTTAGATGGCATCGATTTACAATCTTCGTAGAGATAGAAGTATCAATCTGCACTTTGTAGCATACCAAGAAAAAGCTCAAAGCTACAAACACCATTTTCAAGACATCAAATCACATGAATAAATGCATTAGTATAAACATATTAAATACCACAAGAGAGAGAGAGGGGGGAGATGGAGGGGGAGGTAGCAGAGAGAGAGTCAGACAGACAGACAGACAGACCGACAGAGACATAGAGACAGACAGAAAGAGAGGCAGAAACAGAAAGAAAAAGATTGGAGGCACGAACTCTCTCTCACTCTCTCACTCCTCTCTCTCTCTCTCACACACACACACACACGCACAACACACATACACACACGCACGCACGCATGCACGCACGCACGCACACATTCACACACACACTTACTCACTCACTCACCCCACACACACATACACACACACACCTTTTAAAAAAGAAATCCCTGTTTGAAACTTAATGTCAAAAAAAGACACCCAGTGATACCATAGCAAACCAGTCCCTAAAATAAAATAAAAAACAATCTTTATATGATTGGGAAAAGACTGTATGATTTTTTTGTATGGACAGCAAATAAAGCATACCCACATTTCACAATATTGATCACCAGTTCATCTGCTTTGTGAAACAGCTCAGGGGCAGATAATTATGCCTTCTGTCTGCGGCTTAAAAGAAGGAAGCATGTGAAGGTTGACAAGTTGTTGAAATATCATAGTGCCAGTGGCGCTTTCCAGTCTGGCCTGCTGCTTTGAAACAAACAAGTCAGCAAAGTGGAAGTCTTTGAGAAAAAGGCGCCTGTGCATGCGCACAGGCCCGCTGCTTTGTCACACACACGCGCGCGCGCGCGCACACACACACACACACACACACACATAGACGCAGAGAGGAGTGGAGAGAGACAACTTTAAAAAAAAAAATATATATATATATTTATATCCTTTTATATCGAGGATAATGGAATAAGCACTCATGTGCTTTGTTTACATCCAGCCCCCGTGTGTATGCGGTTTTGTAAATTATGTTATTTGTTCCCACCGGCACACAGTGGCCTTCTCTTACGAAATGCGGAACAGGATTTAACGTGTGCGCAAGATGTTCTGCGAGTGTTCGCACACGGGGCCTCGGTTTATAGTCTCATCCGAAGGACTTTTTGGGATAGTGGAGTCTGCACTGATGTTAACTCCAGGGGAAAATATCCCCTTGAACAGAGAGAGAGAGAGAGAGAGAGAGAGAGGGGAGAGAGAGAGGAGAGAGACAGGCAGACAGAAACAAAGACAGACAGAGACAGATAGACAGACAGAATGAGAATATGATGATAACCAGTGCATTCTAATATTCTATCCATCTTCAGTATCATTGATAGACCATAATTATGTTAGTTCTCAGCAGACAGGACACATTGCTGTTCAAACGCAAATGGGTCTCTCAAAGCAGTTAGCGGAAATACTCTAAAAGGAAGAATATTATCAATGAATATGACAAAGTAACATCACTGTATATATTTAACATTTTATTTACTTTATTCTTTTATTTCGAGGATAATGGAATAAGCACTCATGTGTGGTTGTTTTTTCACTTCCAGTCCCCATGTGTATGCATTTTGTAATTTTGTCAAGCACAGTCGTCGCAATCCCAATTATAGTTTGAAATTCTCTCCCTTTAAAACAAGATAGTAAAGCACACTCGTGCGAATGACGTATCTTCTTTTCCACGCGGAAGAAAATCTGTCAGGTTTCGTTTTTATGATCAACTTTTGTTGTTTCTTTTACATGTTTATGTTGACTTGTAACTGCTTAAGCAAACTGAGCCGATGCGTGTAAAAAATAAAGTGGGTTTCTTTTTGTTGTTGTTGATTGGTTTTCCCAGTTAAAGTTGTTAAAAAGGTGTCCCATAACCTAAGTAGTCGTAGGGGAGCAAAGCATCAGAGACCTCAACTTCTCAAGGAGCCAGCATATTGAGAGCGGCGCCCATCTCCTTTCCCTCGCTGCTTTACCTTCCCTGACCTTAAAGAGGGCAGGTACCCGTTTACAGCTGGGTGAACTGGGGGAACTGTACTGAACCCAAGGCGCGCAAACGGTCACTCATCCAAGTGGTAACCACACTTGACGCTGCTTTAACTTTGGCTGGGGGAAAGCGACCACTGAGCTATCCTATTCCCTTCTAAAAGTTAAAGTTGGACGTGCATGAAAATGACAGGTTTCGCCAAACAACATTTAGAGATTTTAGTGACGCTCTAGCCCAGAATGCTTAGATGAAAAACTAAGATTACAACATGCTTAATGTTTGCACTGTAGTGGAACAGGGAAGGGGGTTGTTATTTAAAAAAATGCTTCCAAAAATAGTTTGAAAAACACGAAATGCAAAAACGGCCTGATATCGGAGTTAACATTGAATCTTGCGTTGTTTGCTTGAACTTAAAGTTTCGCCAGTTACTGATATGAACAACAGTATTAAGGTCTACATTTAAAGTTGTTATGTTGTGAAATATGTGGAATTGCCCTCAGCCATAGCTCTTTAGGATGTACAAGCTGGGGAACGTCTAAACATATGATAATAATAATAATAATAATAATAAATAAATGAAATGTATATGGCGCTATATAATTATTGGAAAGACAAATCAAAGCGCTTGCATTCAACCTATTCGTACAGTCAGGTAGCCATATGTTCCCTCCTCACCAATTCAGGTCAGATGTGACGTCACAGACACTATCCCCCTTCCTTGTTCTATGAGGAAAACATAATTTTTTATGATGTTTCCCCTTTTCCCTAAAGATGCTGACAGCCATGCACTGTACATTGATAGTAAGTAGTAAGTAGTAGCCTACCTAGCCCAGCTTTACGAGAATTTGCCTTGATATAACTGAATTTCAGATAGACGCTTGGCAGAAAGAGAATGACTTCATCATATGATAAATTATCTCCTTCCCAACCCCCCAACCCCCACAAACAAACAAACAAACAACAAAAGCCGAAAACGCCACCAAAACTAAATCCATATATTTTATATATTGTATTTCTTTTTTTACTATTTTATTTCTAGGA
Organism: Rapana venosa; assembly: GCA_028751875.1. Classification (NCBI taxonomy): domain Eukaryota; kingdom Metazoa; phylum Mollusca; class Gastropoda; order Neogastropoda; family Muricidae; genus Rapana; species Rapana venosa. The sequence goes on along the minus strand of CM054139.1, from coordinate 70,009,638 downwards.
AATGGAATAAGTACTCACGTGTTTTTCTAATTCAGTCCCCGTGTGTATGCAGTTTTGTAAAGTTTGTCATCCGTTCCCGCCGGCACACAATAGCCCACTCTTCCGAAAAGCGGAACGGGTTTTAACGTCTGCGTAAGATGTTCTGCGTGCGTTCGCGCACGGACTTCGATTTATAGTCTAATCCGAAGGACTTTTATGGGGAGTAGAGTCGGCACTGATGTTCACTCCAGAGGAAAAATCCTCTTGAACGAGATTCGAACCCGGGTCAGCAAATCACGAGCGCAATGCGCATCACTCTAACCACCAGCTATCCCGTCCCCCATATGGTGCATTGAAGGAGGGGTAGGGGGGGGGGGGGGGTGTTGATTGTGTATCATGAACATCATCTTTACTACCGCTGTTTGTTGCCAGTAGGGGAGATGCGAATCAGAAAGCGCACTCTCATTTAATGTCCATTGCCATGTCACGCTGCTGAGCCGGCTAGTAGACCATGTGGCAATAATGTGGTTAATGTGTTTAGCCTGGCGCTATCCCCATTTCCCAGACATGCCTCGTTTGTAATCGCTTTGTTGTTGTTTGTTTGTTTGTTTTTCTTTCTGCCTGGGTTTGGGTTACACTGGGGTTTGGTGTATTGTATGGTGTAAGCATGCATTATACTGAATTGAGAGTAAATGATTTGCATTGGACTGCATTGTGTTGCATAGGAATGCAATGAATTAGATGAAGCTGCGTTGTATTGTATAGGACTTTGTATTTCATTGGACTGTATTGTATTGCATTGCGTTATATCCCATAGAACTGCACTGTATTGGGTTGGATTGCATTGTATTGCATAGGGCTTCATCGGATTGCATAAGACTGCATTATGTTGCATTGGACTGCACTGTATTGCACTGGATTGTATTGTATTGCATTGACTGCATTCCATTGCATTGAATTCTATTTATAGGACTGCATTTTTTGCATAGGACTTCATTCTATTGCATTGGACTGCATGGTATTGTATACAACTGTATTGTATTGCATACAACTGCATTGTAATACACTAAACTGTATTGTATTGCATAAAACTACATTGTATTGCACACGACTGCATGGTATTGTATAGGACTGCAATGTACTGTATAGGGATGCCTTGTATTACTTTGGACTGTCTTGCATTGCGTACTTATAACTGCATTGTATTGCAATAGCAAGCAGTGTACTGCATTTGACTGCATTGTTTCGCATAGGACTGCATTGCATTACACAGGACTGCATTTATTGCACATGACTGCATTGTATTGCGATAGAATGCACTGCACTGTATAGGACTGTAGTGTCTCATCTAAACAGAATCAAACCCTGTTGGAATGG
>CM054139.1:69995782-70003282 GCA_028751875.1 Rapana venosa | reverse complement strand
TTCTTCTTCTTCGGCGGACGCTCAGACAGCAGCTACTGTTGTCTGTAATAATGAGCGAATTTATTGCGTTGCGCTGTCGTTAAGCGCCTGACAATTCAGGCCCAGAACATCGGACTTCGGCATGGGAGAGAATATCTGTTAAGGCTTTCTGGGACAAAGGCAGGAGAATGGACCAAGAGGGCAGAAAACAGACAAGAAGGAGGTGACAGGAAGAAAAGGAACGAGGCAGAAACAAAGGCAGGGATAGAAAAGAGGGAATTCCTAGCACAGAACTTCCAGAAGGTGGGGATGCTGTTTATACTGACAGCCTCCCCCCCCCCCCCCCCCCCCCCCCCACCCCTTCCCGGCATCCCCATGGGAAAACCCTGTGAGTGATTGTCCAGGAAAGGAAGATGCTTTTTTTCTTTGTGGAGATACTCATATAAAGAACTGTCATCAGCCTTCCCCTATGCTGGGGGGGGGGGGGGGGGGGGGGGGGTGCGCACCTTGAGTCATCTGCAAGACACAGACACAGGCATAGTCAATAGCCGTGTTCCTATCAATGCCACCTTCACTTTACTTTTTCCAACTGCGCGAAGTGTGATGTATGAGTCAGGCTCATTCCTTCCCCTTTCATTCTTGTATGTCGAGGTTAACGGAATAAGCCCTTATGTGCCTTTTTCATCCAGTGCCCCGTGTGTATGCGGTTTCAAATAAATTTGTCCTCAGTTACCACCTGCACAAATGGCTTGCATTTCGGAAATGCAGAACATGTTTTAACGTGTGCGTGAGATTTTCTTCATGCAATCGCACACGGGATCTAGGTTTAAAGTTTCATCCAAAGGACTTTCTATGACTGTGACCTTGACAGCGTTATCAAACAAAGAGAATTGTAAAAAAAATCCACACAAGAAAAAACAAACGAAAACGTGATAGAGAAAAAAAGAACGAAATGGAAGAGTACAAGAATAAAATTAATGATAAAAAGTAAAGACGAAAATCGAAATGTAAGGAAGAGACACAAAAACTATGAAATAGGCGTGATTCTTCAGGCGCTTAACGCAGTGCAACGCATTTTCGCTCATTATTACAAAGAACAATAAATGCTGAATGAGCGTTCGTCGACGACGACGATGACGACGACGACGACGAAGAAAAAGAAGAAGAGAAGAAGAAGAAGAAGAAGGAGGAGGAGGAGGAGGAGGAGGACGAGGACGAGGACGAGGAGGAAAGAAGAAGAGGAGGAGGAAGAGGAGGAGGAGGCGGAGAAGAAGAAGAAGAAGAAGAAGAAGAAGAAGAAGAAGAAGAAGAAGAAGAAGAACAAGAATTCACAAGTCCTCAGCTCTTTTCTCTTTCCCTGCACGTTCTGAGATTGAAGCTGGAATTGCCACAAATTAATGCTGTTAATTAGAAGCTAAATCAATGGCTCTCGGTTATCTTTGGCAGGTCATTTAAATTGCTGTAATCTCTGGGTGAAGCTTTTCTTGTCCTGTCCTGTCCTCTGCCGAGCGAGAACATTAGAGCGATGACGTTATTTCTCTGATGACAAGGTACACGTTTGGATAGTTCTGGAACTTTGCTTTGAGGTCTTCGGGATTGTAGTCTCTTTATAATGCAGATTATATTAAACAAATGATGATAGTGATAATAGGCAGTCATACTCTAACGTCAGAGGATTTTGTTGTCCTTTGATAAAGAGTAGAGTTTTCTGTGAGAAATGTGTGTGATGAATGAAAAGTATCTGATATACATTCCATGTTGAAACACAGCATAACATTTGAAAAACTTGGGCTTGACATTGTGTTTGTTTACTTCACTAAGGGGTAACAGTGCATGTACACACGACACGGAGGAACTCTCTGCCACGTTTCCACATAAATGTGTGTGTGTCTTCGTTTAAAATCCCACCCACTAAAAATGACTTTAGACCGTTCCACATAAGTTCATCAAGGGAAAGTGTATACAAACCCCCATCCCTGGGTCACCAAACACTTTGCATGATTCAAAGCAGCAAATTCAGGATTCTTAGGATCAGAAATCCCCAGTCAATCCACTGGGCCAATACACTCATAGTGTGGATGCAGGGAGGGCAGAGCCAACAGTCCCTGTTTTCAGGGAGTTCCCATGTTCCTGATTCCATGCTGACAGACTCTGTGTGTTGGTTCCGGAGATGAATCGTCAGATCAATCTGCTGCTTTCACCTCCTGTTGTTGTGGTTGTTGTCACTTCTACCCAGCCCTGTCTCCTGTGTGTATTGGGGTTATACAGACATTTCCATATACATACATTCGTGCTGGCCTCTAGCTCTGCGCGCACGTACAATGTACTCATATACACATCACGCAAGCACACGTGCACAAGAGCACTTAGTTTGCTTATGTATGCATATGTACACACTTCTCTGTATGTGCATTGACGTACATGCAATCACATAAACATGCACGCGTAGGCACACTCTCATTTGCATGAATGCATATACACACACGCAAACACACACACACACACACTCACTCTCTCTCTCTCTTCTCTCTCTCTCTCTCTCTCTCTCTCTGTCTATCTATCTATCTATCTATCTATCTATCGCTCCAACTCACTAGATTTGCTAAAACCAGATATCTATCAAACTCCAATCTTCAGCATACAGACACGACCAAGTGATTTTGTAAAACGTTCACTCCCAGCTTTACAGGAGACCGTTCTTCCCTTTTCACCATCATCTCCCATCATTTTCGTCTGGCTTTCTTTGACTTAGCATGTACTTTCTGCATACAGTCACTGTTTTGAAGAATTGAACACAAACCCAGTACATTCAGGGCGGGTTCTCACCTGTCGGCATCACCGAGTTTGGCATCAGCCGCTGCACCCAATGACACCGACATCCTCCTTCTCCATGTGCTCCGGTCTTCGCTGTACTGCCCTGCTGACTTCTTGGATTATCTTGCCTCAGAATTGGGTGGTGTTGTCATTGAAAGAAGCTGCTGGTCTGCTTTTTAATGTTTTTCCCTTCGTTTTTGCCTTGAAATTTATTATTATTATTATTATTATTATTATTATTATTATTATTATTATTAAAGACAATCTTCATGAGGTCTGTACCTCGGTTTCAGGCCTAGGTAGGAAAAGGAAGATGAAATATTTTGAGCATGCTAAGACACACCAGAGCTGCCATTTGATAAAGACTGTGGCCCATAGTAAGATCGCGGGGAAAGGACGACAAGGAAGACAACCAACTTCCTACGTGGAGAACACAGCCAACTGGGCGGATTTGTGGAAAGTTTAGATCTACAGAAGGACTGAAGACAGTTGGGGATGGAGACAGCTGACGGGGTATTCTTCAGCAGCTACCATCACAAGTGATGTTGACTGTTGAACAGGAGCAATTGCCCTTCAGCAAACTCTAAACCCACTCCTTTGCTAAAAGTGAGCCGCTTAACTGGATCCGGTCACCCACAGATGTACCCAGGCATTTTTGCTGAGTACCCCAGAGCTGACAGTTCACCCGATAGCTTACAACTTGGCTGCACTGCTATAAAAGGTAAAGGTAAAGGAGTCCCATAACCTATAAGGTCGTAGGGGAGCGAGGCGTCAGAGACCTCACTTCTCTAGGGCCAGCATATTGAGGGCGGCGCCCATCTCCTCTCCCTCGCTGCTTTACCTTCCCTGACCCTAAAGAGGGCAGGTACCCATTTACAGCTGGGTGAACTGGGGGAACTGTACTGAAGCCAAGGCGCGCAAACGGTCACCCATCCAACTGGTAACCACGCTCGACGCTGCTTAACTTGGCTGGGGGAAAGCGAGTGCTCCGACCCCTGAGCTATCCCGTCCCCTACTGCTATAAAGCCCTTAACAAAAAAGACAGAGTCACTCCAGTACTGCCAAGCTTGATTCTTCAGAGGCTGGACCTCTTGCTCTGAAACAAACAGCAGCGTCGTTACAAACCCAGTCTGAGCCAGAAGCCAGGTCTGGAGATGATGGTTATCGGGCCTGATCCGTACCGCCGATTTGTGTGTAGTTGTCAAAATCACTTTGGGTGGATAGAGCTCAGACTGCAACACTGTCTGTAGTTTGGCAAGGAAGGAAGGAAGGACTAAGTGGCCATGTCCATTCAGTCAAGCAGATATTGTCACTGCTCTTTAGATTAGAATCTTCACTGCGATAATTATGAAGATGTTTTGATGTCGGATCTGCCATTGCTAGCAACAACATTAAAAGGATTGATCCTAAGTCTTTACTACCTGACTTTAAGGTCTAGCTTTTTCTTATTGTATTTCCAGCGAACATTTTGAATTGGAAAAGAGTGTTGGGTTGTTTTGTTGTTGTTATTGTTGTTTTTACAGCGCATGTTCATGAATAATGGCAGCATCATTAACTGGGTTTTGTGAGAGTAGCGTAGCCATATAATCATTTTGTTTATCATTTGGATTTCATCAAAACAATTCATAGCATTAATCTGTTTTCTTTAAGATGAAAGAAAATCTTCCAAAAATCAGAATAAAATTCCCATGAGTAAGCATTAGTGGCAATTCAGTGTTTACAATCACTTTTATGTTGAAATTCTGAGATTTTTTGTCTTGAACACTGCAGTTAGATCAGTCTATATCATTAGAGCATAACGAAAGAAAAAACCAGAACAGAGCTTTCAATGAGAATAGGTTTAGGCGGTAATCATTCAGCATCATCATTCTGTTACTTTTTCTTCCTCTTCACTAGTGCCATCATTTTCTCATATCACTGGAGCACACATGATCACCATGTTATAGTGTGCACTTTGCACACTATAATGTTTGAACTAAACCCCTCTTTCCTTCCCCTCTCCCCCCCCCCCCCCCCTTTTTTTAGAAAGAATTCTTCAACTTGGTTAGACTTCATGATTTGCTTAGAGTTAGGTTTCTTTGACAGCCTCTAAGTTACAGTGTTGTGTTTATACAAACAACTTCTCAGTCTGTTTGGATACCCATGGTTGTGGTTTGGAATTTCTAGTAATCCACTTGAGGTTTTGTCTAAAGAAACCAATTGAAGTCTTGTGCAGTGTCACTCCTCTCAGCTTTGGTGTCCAGCATGTCTCTGTGGGCTAGGAAACCTGGCAATTGATTGAGGCCTGTGTACTGTTACACCTCTCATGTTAAGTGTCCAGTATGTCTCTGTGAGCTAGAAGATGGGCAACTCAGTGTGATGGTGTAGCTAAGTGTCCTCACTGTAGGCCTACAGTCCCAGGGCTGGTGGCTCAGCTCCTTTGTTAGTTACAGTGGAGTTTTCTCTATTCATGGCCTGAGGCCTTGTTGTAGCCTAGAGTGTCCAGTGGAACAGTCATGTAATAAGCACTTCAGAGCTTGATACAGCTAGTCTTTATTCAACAGGCTTGTAGGGCCTCTTTTCTTGTTGAATAGCATCCACCCTTCCCCCTCTCTATTACCCCCCCCCCCCCCCTCTCCTCTATTGAACCAGCAGATTTGTCATGTAGAGACTACATTGGTTGATTTAAATTTGTTTGTCAGCTGATTTGATGTGTGGTTAGGATTTGTTCACTTCAGTTTCCAAATGTATTCATTGGTCAGTTGGTCCTGCAACTGAACCAACATAGCAGGGTGTACATGGCATTTAAAAGTCTTTCTCTTGCTGGCTGTCTGAGGCAACTTTCTTCTCGAGTTAGGCTGCGTGTGGTGAAACGACAGAATGACTTAGAAGGAAACAGCAGTTTTCTTCTCCTGCTTGAGCTGTGTGTGTTGTTGGTAGATAAAAATAAAAAGTGTTACCATAACACCCCTGCGTGGCCTCACATCATTCCTTGAGTGTGGAGTGCCAGTGTCCTAACATCCCTATCCCCCGAACCTTCACTGTTCACCCTCCAACAACCAGAATCTGTTTCTTTTGGCCTTTCACTTTGTTTAGGACCGTTTTAACTAAACAAATCACATTAGTAAGTTAACAGATACCAAAAAAGTGTATCTTTGATCAAACCTGAGGCCTCTCTGCATTCTACTTCCTCATCCATCGTACTTCTTCTTTTCCAAAAACTCAGACAGATCCACCGTGCGAGATAAGTATTCAACTTTGATTGTGCTTCGAATTTATAGGGAATAAAAAGCCTGAGAGAACAAATTTTTAAAAATAAACCCAGCAGTTCAGAGGTAGAAGGATGGAGGGATTATCATACCAGACCCATAGAATTATATTGCAGCTTTAACATTTCCTGGGACTAGAAAAATGCCAAATACCTTTCTCTCCTGTCTCACCTGTCGGCATCACCCAGTTCGGTATTAACCCGCACCCAATGATAACGACGTGATCTTCCTTCCTTCTCCATGTGCTCCGGTCTTCGCTGTGCTGCCCTGCTGACTTCATGGACTCTCACGCCACAGGATTGGGTGATGTTGCCAATGAGGAAAAAAAAATCTTGTATACTACTTTGCATCCTACTTTGAATGACAAAAATAGCGTAGCCCAGGTGTATCAGAAAGTAGAAAGAATAACAACTCTTCTTCAAAGGTTAATAGCTTATTTTAAAAGATTAACACACTATTATGAAAAAGGTTGACAGGTCATTTAAGACCATTACTTTAAAGCATACAGGATTTTGGGAAGTAAGGTAGAACCTATAATGAGTTACGACCTACTGGTAGAGCCAGATCTGTATAATAATAATAATAATAATAATAATAATAATAACAATAACGATGATGAAGATGATGATGATGATGAGGAGGAGGAGGAGGAGAAGAAGAAGAAGAAGAAGAATGATGATGATGATTATCATCATTATCATCATTATCATCATCATCATGAGGAGGAGGAGGAGGAGAAGAAGAAGAAGAGGAATGTATGGTATTTATATAGCGCTGAATCTTGTAAAGCAAACAAATCGAAGCGCTTGGAAACATTGATATAGGTAATGGGGTTATTTCATTCTGAAAATGGATCATAATTAGTCTGAACCTAATTTCGGTTTTTATAGAATACGACTGGATAATTTACTGCCACACAGAGTTTTGAAGAAAGTATGCTCTACTTATTAACGTAATATCTTTGCAGCCCAGGCAGACAGACCAGCGACAGGCTTCATCTGTGCCCTCTGCCATAGGCACTGTCTGTCATTCCCGTGTGGGACTGGCCAGCCACACCCGACGATGTACCAGAATGAACACCTAGAGCACAACTCCATAGCCTTCCGAGACTGATGGCTGTGAATGTATCTATCTATAGTGGGTGTACACCATCTATCAAAGGTGAAAGAAAAGGAATATTAAGGCACTGAGTCGTGAGAAGTAAATGCTGTTTGAGACAAATTACATTATGTAGAAAAGTGCTAGATACTTTCTTCTTCTTATTCGTTGAACGCTCAGATAGCAACTATTGTCTGTCATATGAGCACAAATGCTCTGAGTTGCTGTTAAGCACCTGACAAGTCAGGCCCAGCACCCCAATTTTGGCAAGGGAGAGAATTGTTACATTTCACGTCTTTCTGGAATATAGCATGGACAAAGAAGGCAGAAAACAGACACGAAGGAGGTGACAGGAAGAAAA
>CM054139.1:69983282-69988282 GCA_028751875.1 Rapana venosa | reverse complement strand
AAGTCTTTCTGGGAGGGAAAAAAAAGGCAGGAGAATGGACCAAGAAGGCAGAACATTAGACAAGAAGGAGGTGACAGGAAGGAAAGAAACGAGGCAGAAATAAAGAGAGGGATAGAAAAGAGGAAATTTCTAGTACAGAAGTTCCAGAAGGTGGGGAGGCTGTTTATACTGACAGGCCCCCCGGCATCCCCACGGGGGAGCATTCTGGACACATCTCCAGGTATTACCCTTGAACACATATATCTGGTCGCGTTTTCAAACATTCATGGGCAATATGGTGCAATATAGTTATCACCCCGAAGGTGAAGTGCGGCTACCTAAATTTAAATGAAATGGGGGGAAAATTCGCATACGCAAAAAAACTCACCATTGGTGAACCTCGGAACTCTAACCAAGGGACGACACAAAACGTAACAACAACAAAAATAATACTCATCAAGTTCAAAACCACGAAAGAGACCAAAAGGTGTCAGAGTCTTCTGGAAGTCTGCAGCTTCCAGAGTGAGCCATCGCCAGCCATCAGTGGCAGCAGCAGCAGGGATTCCTGATGCCTGACACAGAGGCTGACTGTCCACACAGCAGGGAGGTCTCTGGTCTGCACAGTACAGGGAATAGCAGTCCTGCAGATGGTGTACATATTATAGCGAAAGATGGGAAAAGAGAAGAAGAATAAAACATGCATTCATACATACATACACACATACATACATACACACACACACATACATACATACATATATTCATACATACATACATGCATCCATCCATACATACATATGTACATACACACATACATACATACATACATACATACACATATACATATACATACATACATACATACATACATACATACATACACACATCCATCCATCCATCCATACATACATACATACATACGTACATACATACACATCATTTCTCCAACACCCTTCAGCCTCTTCTCCCTCTGTCTTACTTCGTTTCATGCAAAATGTCCAACAGGTCAGCGAGGTCACGGCAGGTCAAGACAGATTGCAGACCCTTGACAAGCGTGTTCAAACTGTCATGGAACTTTTCACCCCTCCTCCTCCCCCCCCCTCCTCCCACCACCTCATCACCCCACTCTCTGCCTCATCAGTCATCCCACAGAGGTCATTGCCCTGACTGCAGGGGTCAACCCCCTTCAACATCATCATCAACGTCATCGTTATCACTGCCGTTGCTATCATCGTTGTCACTATCGTCACCTTCTTCATCATCATCATCATCATCATCATCATCATCATCATCATCATCATCTCAAACAGAGAACCAGATGGAAACAGACAGAAATAGAGAAACGGGTATAAACAGAGAAACGGGCAGAAACAGAGAAACGTGTAGAAGCAGAGAAACGGGCAGAAACAGAGAAACGGACAGAAACAGAGAAACAGATAGAAACAGAAACAGAGAAACGCATAGAAAAAAAAAAGACAGAAACAAGAAACAGGTAGAAACCTGGAAACAGAAACGGCAGAAACAAGTAGAAACAGAATGAAGAAACAGAAAACGTTAGAAACAGAGAAAGAGAATGAGAGAAACAGAGACACGATAGAAACAAATGAAACAGAGGAAAAGACAGAAACGGAAGAAACAGAGAAACAGATTAAACAGACAGAAACAGAAACAGGAAGCCAGAAAAAACAGACAGAAACAGACAGCAACAGAGAAACGGATAGAAACAGAGAAACAGAAGCAGAAAACGATAGAAACAGAGAAACAGAAGCAGAGAAACGAAGAAACAGAGAAACAGAAGCAGAGAAACGGGTAGAAAACAGAAGAAACAGAAGCAGAAAAAGGATAGAAACCGAGAAACGAAGCAGAGAAACGGGTAGAAACAGAGAAACAGAAGCAGAGAAACGGGTAGAAACAGAGAAACAGAAGCAAAAAACGGATAGAAACAGAGAAACGGATAGAAACAGAGAAACAGAAGCAGATAAACGATAGAAACAGAGAAACAGAAGCAGAGAAACGGATAAGAAACAGAGAAACAGAGGCAAGAAACAGATAGAAACAAGAAACAGAGCAGAAAACAGATAGAAACAAGAAACAGAGGCAAGAAACAGATAGAAACAAGAAACAGAACAAGAAACAGAAGCAGAGAAACAGAAGCAGGAAACGGATAGAAACAGAGAAACAGAAACAGAGAAACAGAAAACAGGGAAACGATAGAAACAGAGAAACAGAAACAGAGAAACAGAAGCAGAGAAACGGGTAGAAACAGAGAAACAGAAACAGAGAAACAGAAGCAGAGAAACAGAAACAGAGAAACAGAAGCAGAGAAACCACAGGGGAAAAACAGACAGAAACAGACAGCAACGAGAAACGGAGAGAAACAGAGCAGAGAAACGGGTAGAACAGAGAAACAGAAACAGAGAAACGGATAGAAACAGAGAAACAGAAACAGAGAAACGGATAGAAACAGAGAAACAGAAACAGGACGGACGTGTATGTATCTAACGGAAGAGAGGAGGCCAACACCACCAGGGAGGCAATCCAAACCTGCCATCATCGATCTGCCCCTGACGTAGATCCTGAGATGTTGACACAGTGGTGATGTGTGAGTGTGTAGTGGTGGTGGTGAGTGTGTATGTGTGGTGTGTGTGTGTGTGAGTGAGGTGTGTGGTAGGTGTGTGTGGGTGTGTGTATTGTGATGTAGTGTGAAGTGTAGTGATGAGTCGAGTGTGATGTGTGTCATGGATGTAGTGGTGGTGCGTGTGTGTAGTGTAAGTGACGGTGTGGTGTGTAGTCGTACGGAGGGTGTGTGTGTGGTGTGGTGCTCATCTGTCTGTTGTGAGTGTTGTGTTGAAAGTGTTGTGTGTGTGTGTGTGTGTGTTGTGTGTGTGTGTGTGTGTGTGTGTGTGTGGTGTGTGGTGTGTGTGTGTGGTTGTGTGTGTGTGTGGTGCGTGCGTGTGTGTGTGTGTGTTGTGTGTGTGTGTGGTGTGGTGGTGTGTGTGTGTGTGTGTGTGAGTGTGGGTGTGTCGTGTGTGTGTCGTGTCTGTCTGTCTGTGCGTGTCTGGTCTGTCTGTCTGTCTGTGTGTGAGAAGAGAACACATTTATTTTGTTTTTATTTTATCTTATTATTTTATTTCAAGGATAATGGCATAAGGCACTCATGTCCTTTTTCTTCCCCCATCCGATCCCCGTGTGTATGCAGCTTGTAAATTTTGTCATCCCTTCCCGCCTATGTGCAAAGACGCACCAGACCAATGCATGTGTGTACATATTTCTGTGTGTGCATAAGCATGTGTTAAGCCCGGCCACAGTCATGTTTGCATAAAGAGCACACGCGAATATTGATGAGTGTATCTGTGCGTACTCAGGTAGGCCAAAACAAGAAGTTTTTTACCTGCATATGTGTGCGTGCTTGTATAAGGTAGAGAAACCGCTCAGAAATCATTACAGAGAAGAGGGACAGGAGAGGAGAGGAGAGAAGAGGAAAGGAGAGGAGAGGGAGATGAGAAGAGGAGAGGGAGGAGAGAAGTGAGATGGAAGAGAGTACAGGAAAGGGAGGAGGAAAGGAGAGGGGAGGAGAGAAGAGAGGAGGAGAAGAGAGAGGGGGTGAGAGGAGAGAGGAGAGAAGAGGAGAGGGAGGAGAGAAGAGGAGAGAGAGAGAGAGGGAGGAGAGAAGAGGAAGAGAGAGGAGAGGGGAGAGAGAAGAGGAGAGAGGAGAGAGAGGAGAGAAGATAGATGGAGGAGAGAAGAGGATGGGAGGAGGAGAAGAGGAGGAAGAGGAGAGGGAGAGAGGAGAGAGAGGAGGAGAGGGGAGGAGAGAAGAGGAGAGAAGAGGAGAGGGAGAGAGAAGAGGAGAGGGGAGGGAGAGAGAGGAGAAGAGAGAGGGAGAGAGAGAGAGGAGAGAGAGGGAGGAAGAGAGAGGGAGAGAGAGGAGAGGAGAGAATGGGAGGAGAGGAGAGAAGAGGAGAGGGAGGAGAGAGAGGAGGAGAAAGAGAGGGAGAGAGGAAGAGGGGAGGAGAGGAGAGGGGGAAGAGAGAGGAGAGAAGAGAGAGGGAGAGAGAAGGGAGGGAGAGAGAGAGAAGAGAGAGGAGAGAGAGGAAGGAGGAGAGAAGAAGAGAGAGGAGAGGGAGAGAGTCAGGAGAGGGGAGGAAGAGGAGAGAAGGGGGAGAGAGAAGAGGGAGGAGGGAGAGAGAATGAAGAGAGGGAGGAGGAGAGAGGAGAGGGGAGAAGAGGAGGAGGGAGGGGAGAGGGGAGAGGAAGGAGGAGAGGGAGAGAGAGAAGAGGAGGGCAGGAGAGAGAAGAGAGGGGAGGAGAAGGGGAGGAGAAAGGGGGGAGGAGGAGAGGGGGCATGGCATAAATAAGCAGGACAGAAAGGACAGGGGTGGTGGGGAGGGGGTTAAGGGCAAGGTGGGTAAGGGGGGGGGGGGGGGGGGGGGGGGGGGGGGGGGGGGAGGGGGGGGGGAGGGGGATGGAGCGAAGAAAACGGGGGAGGGGGTGGGGGGTTGCCCTGACTGGAAAAGTAAAAGCCATTCAGGAGTTGGAGGAAGCAGAGGTTTGGATTGACAACGACACACGTGGCATGCCGAAATATAGACACAAATTTCCGCAGAGGTTTTAGTCCCCACCCCCTCTCACCACCCTTCCCTCCATCCCGACACCCCCAGTCGAAAAAAACAACAGCAACAGCAAAACAGCAAGAAACAAACCAAAAACTAAAACAAAAGATCAATTCAAAAATAATTTTTAAAAACCTAGTCCACCGAGAAAATTGAGCATTTTCATAAGAAGAAAAGAAGAGAGAAACAATGATGGAGTAAAAATAAAAACCTGCTTTTAAGGACACAGACAAGAGTTGAAACGAAACTGGACGAAAGATGAAAAAAAATTACACAACATCAACAAAGCGAAACAAAGAAAACATACAGAAACAAAATCAAAACACTACCACAGAAATGAAAGAGGGAAAGTGAAAGAGAGAAGAAAAACAGGAGAAAACAATATAGTGAATGAGTTGGAAAAGAAAA
>CM054139.1:69970782-69978282 GCA_028751875.1 Rapana venosa | reverse complement strand
ATTCCGAGCAGCAAATCTGGAGAACGTCACTCTGGACTTGTCTTCAGGGACATAGTCTTGTTTATGCAAGAAGCTAAGTCAGTCATGTTTCAGTCAAAAATCCTAGCATCAGATAAGATACATGCTAACTAAAGACAAAGCAGGGACTTTTTTCATGTCGCCATCACATTGCAAAAAAATGTTCAGTTTTCCTCCACTTATGGACTACAAGTTTGCCTAATGTGACTTGAAATCTGACCAGTACATTAGGACTCTGTAGGAGGGGACAGGATAACCCAGTGGTCGGAGCATTCGCTCTCCCCCAGCCAATATTAAGCAGCATAGAGCGTGGTTACCAGTGGATGGGTGACCGTTTACGTACCTTGGCTTCAGTACAGTTCCCCAGTTCATCCAGCTGTAAACGGGTACCTGCTTTCTTTAGGGTCAGAAAAGGTAAAGCAGCAAGGGAGAAATGAAAGACGCCCTCAATATGCTGGCCCCTGGAGAAGCTGAGGTCTCTGCTGCCTCGCTCCCCTACGACCACATAGGTTATGAGACACCTTTACCTTTATAGGACTATGCATTGGTGAAGCATTGGAACAAGTAGTTTCTGGAGACTCTTCATCTCTAAACAGACACGCATGGCCCACACTGGAATTGAATTTGAGATGCGTCAAGGTTCATGCATATACATGCATATACCCATTTACATTTACAAATACAGAAATGTACGTGTTTACAGTTCAGCAGTGCACGTTTTTGATCGAATGTGTCTGCCTCTAAAAGCGACACTTTTATTACAAACTATTGCTGGGCATAACACATGATCATCGCCATCGTCATCACCATCATCATCACCACCATCACCACCACCACTATCATCATCAACATCATCGTCATGTTCCTCCTCCTCATCATCATCGTCATCATCATCAACATCATCACCATCATCGTCATGTCCCTCCTCCTCCTCCTCCTCATCATCATCAACATCATCATCACCATCATCATCATCATCATCATCATCATCACCATCATCATCCGTTTCACCTTTATCAAAGCCACAATCTCAGCAAAAAGCCAGCTTCCTGCATGAGAGCTTCAAACGGCACGGGAACGCTATGTAGAAAAGAGTTGCAGCTGTGCGTATGGGTGTTCACGAGCCTTGATTTCCCAGGAGAAATCGGCCTGCTTTGTTTACACACAAATCCTGGCAGTCTATGATCAGAAGACGGGTGGCTGTCATGCCCTTTCCTCTTGTCTTTCTTGCGATAAGGGAGACAGACAGAGAGAGGAGGAGAAGGAGCAGGAGGAGGGGGGGGGGGGGGGGGCTTCAATATCAATAGTTTATGAGCTCAAAGAAGGGGAACTTGTTTATTGACAAGTCAAATCACGGTAAAAGCAGTGTAGCCCAGTACATCAGGACATGAAGGAGTGTTTGTTCTTCTGAACAGTTCATCTCCAGAGAAGATCAGGCGGAGTAAGAGAGAAAGACACAGACAGAGAGAGGGAGATAGGGAGATAGAGAGATAGATAGATAGATAGATAGATAGATAGGTAGGTAGGTAGATACGCAGATAGATAGGTAGGTAGATAGATAGATAGATAAATAGATAGATAGAATAGTAATAGAGGACAGACAGACAGACAGACAGATAGACAGACAGGACAGACAGATAGACAGATAGATTAGATAGGTAGATAGATAGATAGTAGACAGACAGACAGACAGACAGACAGATAGATAGATAGATAGATAGATAGAATAAATAATAGATTGATAGACAGATAGAAGATAGATAGATAGATAGATAGATAGATAGATAGATAGATAGATAGATAGATAGATAAAGAGAGAGAGACGCGAGGGAGAGAGAGATAGAGAGGAGAGAGGGAGTGGGGTAGTCAAGTCAAAGTCAAGTCAAGTCAAAAACACTTTAATCATCCCATGAAGGGCACTTACAGGGGGGTAGAGGGACAGACAGACAGACAGAGAAAGGGAGGGGACAGGTAGGCGTAGACACACAGACAGACAGACAGATGATCTGTGATGAATAGGAGGACAGAAAAACCATCATTTGGCAACACACGGCAGTCTCAGGATCAATGACAAGTATAGGCGCACACGCGAGCGTGCGCGCGGACACACAGAGAGAAAGAGAGAGAGAGAGAGAGAGAGAGAGAGAGAGAGAAGAGAGGAAGACAGAGAGAGAGAGAGGAGAGAGAGACAGACAGACAGACAGACAGACAGACAGAGACAGACAGAGAGAGACAGACGACAGAGACAGACAGAGACAGACAGAGACAGAGACAGACAGACAGACAGACAGAGACAAAGAGAGACTGGCTTCCTAACGAAGTACAGCATAGCATATAAGGCATTTTATGTTGCTCAGCACTTAGAACGGCACGAATTACCTTAACGGTAAAGATCAAAGATAAAGATGTTCCCCTAACCTACGCGGTCATTGGAGAGCGAGATGTCAGAGGTCTCAGCTTCTCTAGGGGCCAGCATATTGAGGGCGGCGCCCATCTCCTCTCCCTCGCTGCTTTACCTTCCCTGACCCTAAAGAGGGCAGGTACTCTTTTACAGCTTGGCGACTGTACTGAAGCCAAGGCGCGCAAACTGACACCCATTCACTTGGTAACCATGCTCAATGTTGCCTAACATTGGCTTGGGAAAGCGAGTGCTCTGACCACTGTCCCCTCATTACTGATCTCGTAAGGTGAGATTTTAGGAAACAACACTTGCTTCGTGTTACTTTTCGGCTGTGGCTATGCATAAAAATTATAAGATATATTTTGCACTCCGTGATATCTCTTGAAGAAAATAAAACTGAAATATTGAAAAACAAAATTAAACATTCTTTTATGTCGAGGGTAATGGAATAAGCACTCAAATGCTTTTTTTAAAACATCTAGTCCCGGTGTGTATGCAGTTTTGTCAATTTTGTCATCCATTCCCACCTGCACACAAAGGCCTACTCTTCCAAAAAAACGAAACGGGTTTTTAACGTGTGCGCAAGATGTTCTGCGTGCGTTCGCACAAAGGACCTCGGTTTATAGTCTTATCCGAAGGACTTTTGGGGGAGAGTGGAGTCTGCGCTGATGTTAACTCCAGAGGAAATATCCTCTTAAACGAGATTCGAACCCGGGTCAGCAGATCACGAGCGCAATGCGCATCACTCTAACCACTAGGCTATCCCGTCCCCCTATCTTCTGTCTGCTAGTGGTAAATACCCCTCTGAACCCTCTCCTCCTGTTTACTTCTCGTTTCTCAGCCCAGCTAACGTCATCAGAGGACCGAAGTGGTCTAGACCATTTCATTGGAGATGATGTCAGCTTTTGACGTCAGCACTTTAGTCCTGAAACAAACACTGCCCTAAGAATTGGACCTTGGCATCAGAGAAGGCGGGGCTGTTTTTTAATTGGATGTCATTAGATTGGTTTTTGTGACAAAGAAGGAATAAAGATAAAACCCAAAATATTGATTCCAGACGAAACAAAAAATCGATTCAGTCATGTTTATAACCCTATCGACCACAAAGGCTATCGATGATCTGTCACCTTATTGAGAGGTTAAGCTAGGATTCGTCGTTGTCGACGTCGTTGCTGCTGTTGTTGTTGTTGTTGTTTCTGTTATTGTTGTGCGTTCCTCAGCTTAATACTCTGGAGGGGGAGGGGTGTCACCCGGAATATGCACTCTGACTCACTCATCCCACCTGGGAATGACTGTGAGCTAAGGAAGTACACCTGATGAGAAGTTTGTGTGTATGACTGTTTTCAAATACCTCGCCATAATTACAGGCAACCATACTTCGTCTTCAGGGGATTTTTTTTCTCATTAATGGAGAGCGCAGGATTTTTTTATGTTCAGAGCGTGTCATGGCTGAAAGCAATCTCAACACAACATTTTACAACAAATCAACATTTCAGTGCAGGCCTTGGCAGTTAGCTGACATCACTAACTGACACAGCTTTTGGCCTGGACCAGAAACTCGGATTCAAGCTCGTTCACTCGTATTTAAAAAACCCCAATGAAATGCTAAGATTAAAACCAACTTTTTTTAATCATCCCTCATACCAACGCACCCACAAACGTTTATTATCCACAATAGCAGTTTCAGACAAAGAAATAAAGAAAAGCTCAAATACAGGTCTTAAAAAGAGGCCCAAGTGCATAAAAACAAAAACAAAACCCTTCCTAACTGTTGGAGTCAAAGAGAAAGACAAAAGCCATACAGAAAAAACTAACATTTTAAACTGAAAGAGAATAAACTTTTATTAAAAATTCTCGACAAAAAGTGAGACACTAACGCTCATTACAAAATCAATATGTAAGTTTACCTCGCAAAATGCCAAAAAAAACAACCCCCATATTAATGAAGGTTCCCTCTCACAACTATGACCAAATAACTTATAATTATATCAACAGCATGCGTGTTACTACGGGAAGGCAGCAGACCTTGTGACAAGTGGTTTGGACAGTTTGACTTTAATCCTATGGGTCTATGGAGTCATGGGTTTGAATCTCGGTGGCCTCTGGTAAATACAAGGTGGAGATTTTTTTACGATCTCCCAGGTCAACTTCAAGTGCAGACCTGCCAGAGTCTTTATTCCCTTCGTGTATAATCATACTCACGCAGAAAATCAAGAATGCTCGTTAAAGATCCCGTAACTCATGTCAGCGATCGGTGGATTACAGAAACACGAACATACCCAGCATACATCCCTGAAGCCGACGTGTGGCTACCTTCATGGTGGGCAAAACCGGTCACATACGCCAACATCTCCCCATTGGTGAACATTTAAACTTAAGCCAAGGACGAGAAGAAAAAAAACCTTCAGGAAAATGAATCTGTTGATACTGCTTGAAGTGTTGACCTACACGGCAGGTGTCTGTCTTTCTTGGGACTTGTTTTCCTTGGGCACCTTGTTCGCTTCGTGGGGGGTGTTTGCTTCTTTTGGTTTACCTGGCAAGGCGAAGTCACAGGGAGACGGGACAGCCTGGTGGTTAGAGGGATGTATTCGTGATCTGCTGACCCGGGTTCCAATCTCGTTCAAGAGGATTTTTCCTCTGGAGTTAATATCAGTGCCGACTCAACTCCCCCTAAAAGTCCTTCGGATGACACTATAAATCAAGGCCCCGTGTGCGAACACACGCAGAACATTTTGCGTACAAGTTAAAACCCGTTCCGCTTTTCGGAAGAGTAGGCCATTGTGTGCCGGTGGGAACGGATGACAACATTTACAAACTGCATACACACGGGGACTGGATGTAAAAAGCATAAGAGTGCGTATTCCATTATTCTCGAAATAAATGAATAGATAAATAAATAAATAAATAAATAAATAGACAAATAAACGAGACGAATATTCCACACAGGCTGCAGCACAAAGCCACTAGGAAGATGCTTCACCTGCCTGTTGCATAACCCAATGCGCCCGTGAACACTGGATGCATGCTGGGTATGTCCGTGTCACCCCTATCAGAAGCTACAACTGACCTACAGGTTATGCTACAGATGGGTAAGTTTTGAAAAGGCCGGCAGGATGTCAGCTGTGCCTTCAAACATGGGACACCAATTACTACTACTACTACTACTACTACTACTACTACTACTACTACTACTACTACTACTACTACTACTACAACACTACTACTACTACTACTACTACTACTACTACTACTACTACAACAACAACAACTACTACTACTACTACTACTACTACTACTACTACTACTACTACTACTACTACTACTACTACTACTGCTACTACTACTACAACTACTACTACTACTACTACTACTACTACTACTACAACTACTACTACTACTGCTACTACTACTACTACTACTACAATACTTCTACTACTGCTACTACTACTACTACTACTACTACTACTACTACTACTTCTACTACTACTACAACTACTACAACTACTACTACTACTACTACTACTACTACTACTTTATGGAATATATATAGGGCTGAATCTTGCAACGGAACAAATCAAAGCGCTTACATTCGAATCATTTACACTTACACAATCATGCACTTACATAATTATACAGCTTCCTCCGAAAGACTTAGACTCTGACGCAACATTAGCTCTGAGAATAGATCATCATCATCATTAGCCATTACACCCAGCGGTGTGTGGGGCAGCAACAAAGCGCTTCCACTCCTGCCTATTCTGGGCCAACCTAGTCACTGATCCCCAAGAGTGCTGCATGGCCTTCACCTCACTTTCTACAGTTCTTCTCCACGTTGCTTTTGGTCTTCCTTTCTTTCTCCTTCCTTCTGGGGTCCAGTGCAATGCTGTTCTTGTGACTGACTGTGGGTCTCTTCGGAGGATGTGCCCAATCCACTTCCACCGTCGTCTGGTGATGATGGTTCCCATGTCTTCTTGCCTGCATCTCCGTAGTAGGTCTTCATTGGAGATCTTCTCTGGCCAAAAGATCCGGAGAATTCTTCGCAGGCATATGGTATGGAAGGATCGAAGTTTGGTAAGATCCACTTCCGTCATCCTCCAGCACTCAGAACCGTACAGGAGCGTAGACACAACACAGCTCTGGTATAGCTTCAGCTTGGTGTTGGTGCTCTACTGAGTTGACCTCCAGATATTGTTCATCTCCCTAAACACATTCCTGGCCTTGCGCAGTCTGTTGTGGATGTCTTCTTTTGTGCCGCCCTCTGGTTTGATGATGCTGCCAAGGTATGTGAACTTGTCTGTCTGGCGCTGGTCAGTTCCATTCACTTTCACAGGGGCTGGTGTGTTCACATTGAGCGACATTGTCTCTGTTTTCTTGGTGCTAATACGAAGCCCCACTTGCTGTCCGAATGTTTGGAGTCTGCTGGTCTTCTCCTGGATATGTTGGTGTGTGTGTGACAGCAGCGCCAGGTCATCCGCAAAGTCAAGGTCGTCTAGTGTTGAGAACAGGCTCCAGCGAATCCCTCTTGGGGTGTCTTCTGTCGTCTTCCTCTGAGAATAGAAGAGAGAGAAAAATAGAGAAACATTCTCAGTTGGGTGATTTTCTCCTGTGGGGATGTTGGGGGAGGGGGGCTGTCAGTAGAACTAGCACCTCCACCTTCTGGAAAATCTGTGCTAGGAATTCCCTCTTTTCTATCCCTCTCTTTGATTTTTCCTTGTTCCTTTTCTTTCTTTCACCCCCTTCTTGTCTTTTTTCTCCCTTCTTGGTCCATTCTTCAAAATTCACAGACAGCTTAAACAAATTCGAAACGAATAAAGAGGGCACCAACAATGAGCTCATGAGAGGGACCGAGAACAGGGAAGAATGGAGAGCCATGATCGTCGATGTCTGCAGGACCAGACCGGACACTTGAAGAAGAAGAAGGTCCATTCTTCCGCCTTTTCCCCCACACAAAGACTTAAAAAGATAACAACTTCTTCACACACCGAAGTCGGATGCGCTGGGCCTGACTTGTCAGGCGCTTAACGGCAGCACAACGCATTTTTGCTCATATGACCCACATCAATAGTTGCTGTCTGAGCGGT
>CM054139.1:69928282-69955782 GCA_028751875.1 Rapana venosa | reverse complement strand
AGAAAGGAGAAAGAAAGGAAGGAAGAAAAAGAAAGGAGAAAGAAAAGAAAGGAAGAAAAGAAAGAGAGAAAGAAAGGAAGGAAGAAAAAGAAAGGAGAAAGAAAGGAAGGAAGAAAAGAAAGGAGAAAGAAAGGAAGGAAGAAAAGAAAGGAGAAAGAAAGGAAGGAAGAAAAGAAAGGAAGAAAGAAAGGAAGGTAGAGAGAGAGAGAGAGAGAAAGAAAGAATGAATGAATGAATGAATGAATGAATGAATGAATGGAAGATAGAAAGAAAGAAAGAACGAAGAAGAATGACAGAAATAAAAGGAAAAAAAGAAAAAAAAAGGAAAAAGAGAAAAAAGAATGAAGGAAAGAAAGACAAAGAAAGACAGCAGACAGAAGAAAGACACGATAGAAAGAAGCATACAAGCAAAATCAACAAGAAAATAAGCACAACAACAACAACAACAACAACGACAACAACAACAACAAATTCCTAAAAAGAAGAGCGGGTATCAAGGCTAGGCCAGGGGGAGGAACAGCTTATCAAAGATAAATTGCAGGAAGATGGACAAGACACATAAACAAAAAACAAAACAAAGAACAAAACAAACCCCAAAAAAACAAAAATCAAAACAACGAAGGAAGGAAAAACGGAATGAAGAATAAGATCACTGTCAAAGTTGAGAGTGAAAATGGATAGAGTGGGGAAGAGAAAGAAAAGAAGAAGGACACAACAAAACTGAAGAAGAAATTAAAAAGAAAAGAAAAATAGCAAAATGGGATCTGAAAAGTAAGAGATAGGCAGACAGTGTGAGAAGGGAGACAACGCAACACAGGGAGGAAGAAAAATACAAGGGGGAAAATTGTTACATCAACAATAACAACATAAAGAATGAAATTAACAACAATAGCAACAACAATAACGGATGAGACTGCTCCAGTCAACAAAAAAAAAAAGAAAATGATTGAAGAGAAGGTGGAGGATGGGGAGAGATGGGGGGGAGGGGGGGGGGGGAGGATGGAAGAAGAGAAAAAAGAGTCATGCATTCATACATATTTTAAAATAATAAAATGGATTTTTTTGTAATGAAGAAGAAGAATTGCGAAGAATTAAGAAGAAGGTGATAATAATGACGATGGCGATGGCGATGATGATGATGATGATGATGATGATGATGATGATGATGACGACGACGATGATGATGGTGACGATGATGACGATGATGATGATGATAATGGTGGTGGTGGTGGTGGTGGTGGTGGTGCTGCTGCTGATGATGATCAAAATCTGTCAAAATGGAATGTGGAGTCCCACAGGGATCAGTCCTGGGCCCTGTTCTCTTTACTCTCTACACTGCTCCACTCTCACATATAATAAACAACCATCATATTGATCATCATTTCTATGCTGATGACACTCAGCTTCAGTGCATTGATACTGTTGAAAACTTGCCTTCCCTCCTGACAAATATGTCCTACTGCCTTCAAGACATTCAAAACTGGATGACTCAGAACAAGTTACAACTTAATGCCGATAAAACCGAAGCCATGCTCATAGGGACCTAACATAAACTTTCCTCTATCACAAAAACTTCAATAGAATTCAGCAGTGCGTCAGTTCCTTTGTCCAACTCTGTGAAGTATTTAGGAGTAGTTCTTGACAACACACTCTCTATGAAAAAATTCATCACCCAGACCTACCAGTCTTGCTACTGTCAACTACGGCGCATAAGCGCGATTCGCAAGTATCTGTCCACTGATGCAACTTCCAAGCTTGTCACATCTCTCATTCTTTCACGTTTAGACTGCTGTAATTCTCTTTTGGTTGGCCTACCAGCATCATCCATCCACTCTCTTCAACGCATACAAAACTCTGAAGTTCGACTGGTCCTAAGAAAGAAAAAATCCGAACACATCACTCCTCTTCTGCGATCTCTTCACTGGCTGCCAGTCTCACAAAGACTGAAATATAAGATCAATACCCTCTGTTTCAAATGACTCCACAAATCTGCACCATCTTATCTTTGTAACTGTCTTCATCTGTACACTCCATCCCGTTCCCTTCGTTCAGCCGCAGATACTTTGTGCTTTCGAACACCCAGATTCAAACAAACCACTGTTGGCTGTCGATCTTTCTCTGTTTCTGGTCAGTCCTCTTTCACTTCGCCAAAAACCTTCACTTGATACCTTCAAATCCAGCCTCAAAACACACTTATTTCCTACCTGACACTTTCCCCTCATATCCGTCTCTACTTTTCAACAGCATCATTCATCTCCTAAGTGTGTTTGCGGGTTTGTGTGTGAGTGTGTGTGTGTGTGTGTGTGTGTGTGTGTGTGTGTGTGTGTGTGTGTGTGTGTGTGTGTGTGCACGTACGCGTGCATAAATTTGAAATATGTTATTTATTATATTTGAGGAAAGTTGCATGTGCGTAAATGATTTGAGTGCAAGCGCTTCGATTTGTTTGTTTTACAAGATTCAGCGCTATATAATTTCTTCTTCTTCTTCTTCTTCTTCTTCTTCTTATTATTATTATTATGACGTCGACGACGATGATAATGATGATGATAATGACGACAACGAAGACGACGACGACGACGACGACGATGATGATGATAATGATGATGATAATGACGAAGACGACGACGACGACGAAGATGACGATGATAATGATGATGATGATGACGACGTCGACGACGATGATAATGATAATGACGACGACGACGACGATGACGACGATAATGATGATGATGATGATGATGATGATGATGATGATGATGATGACAGCATCACAGAACTGTGACAACTAAGTGTGGCTACGTCAGTTGGAGAACGTAGCTTTCTATATAAAAAAAAATCTTTTAAATGATGCACTCTGTCCTTATTCCTCCCACCTGTGTTTTTCATTTGCTTTCTCTCTCTGGTTTCCGCTGTATCATTGCTGTGTGTGTGTGTGTGTGTGTGTGTGTGTGTGTGTGTATGTGTGTGTGTGTGTGTGTGTGTGTGTGTGTGTATGTGTGTGTGTGTGTGTGTGTGTGTGCCTGTGTGTGTGTATGTGTGTGTGTGAGAGAGAGAGAGAGAGAGAGAGAGAGAGAGAGAGTTCGACAACCGTGATTGCATTGTAAGTTCTCTTCTCTTGTCTCTAGTAGCAGATCAGGCTTACAATATAAAGGGGAAAAAATACACCCCCAAGAAAAACAAAACAGGAACACAAAACATTCGAAACCTAAAACGATGTAGTAAAAAGCCAGAAATTCCTTCAAAACTTCATATTTTTTTAGCTAATAAAACTGAAATTTCAACTTTCGAAATGTTTGGCTTTGTTCAGAAATGATTTTTTCTATTTGAGATGATAAATTGTTTAAATTTGAATTTGAACTAGTTCAAACAGACATCATTTGGAATCTGTTTAGAAAACACTGTTTGATTTAACTTGCATTTTGTTAACCAATACAGGAAAACATAACGACACTAAATAATTATCATGTATGTACTGCTGTCAGCTGTTAGTGTTATCATAAAGAAAAAGGTGTCCCATAACCTGTGTGGTCGAGGCATCAGAGACCTCAGCTTCTTCAGGGGCCAGCATATTGAGGGTGGCGCCCATCTCCTCTCCCTCGCTGCTTTACCTTCCCTGATCCTAAAGAGGGCAGATACCCATTTACAGCTGGGTGAACTAGGGGATGTACTGAAGCCAAGGCGTGCAAACGATCACCCATCCAATTGGTAACCACCTGCTTAACCTTGGCTGGGGGAAAGCGAGCGCTCCGACCACTGAGCTATCCCGTCCCCAATAAAATAAAGGAAAAAACAAACAAATGCTAAACAGTTATGGTGTATGTACTGCTGTGTGCTGTAAGCTGTATCATTTCCATGCAAAAGTCAGGCAGTCCTCTGTCTGTCAATAATGATGAGGGCTATAGAGAGGCGTGGCTTCATCCAGAACAGTGCTGATTGGCTCAGCAGGTGTGTAGCCACTCCCTCTGTCATCAGCAATGCACCAATCAGGGACATAAGCAGGTGGTGATGCATGCCACTGCCTATTTATTTATTTATGCATTCATTCATTCATTTATGCTTTCATCCCAGGATAATGGCATTAGCATATTAGTGCTTTTTTTAGGTCCTATCTGTGTGTGTGTGTGTGTGCATGTGTGTGTTCTGCTTTTATTTGAGGTTAATGGAAGAAGCACTCATGTAGAATTTTGCGTCCAGTCCCCGTGTGTATGTAGTTTTATCAAATTTGTCATCCATTCCCAGGGCACACAAAGGCCTTTAGGTTTTAACATGTTCCCAAAATGTTCTGGGTGCATTCACACGCATGACCTGGGTTTATAATCTTAGCCAATGACTTTGACGGGAGTGGAGTTGGCACTGATGTTAACTCCAGAGGAAAAATCCCCTTGAACGAGATTCCCAGCAAATCACCAACACAATGCCCACCACTCTAACCACCAGGCTATCCTGTCCCTCAGGTCATCAGCAATGCACCAATGAGGGACAGAACAGGTGGTATGGTCACTGCCTACGTCATCAGCAATGAACCAATCAGGGGCATGCAGGGCTTTCTGGATAAAGGAAGAGGGGAGCTAGACATCAAGCTACCATCTCATGGTCCTTAAATTCGGAAATTTCTGCCGGGAGTAAATGTAATACAATCACAAACGCCCTCTTGGGGATGCCAGGGGCCTGTCAGTATAACTAGCATCCCCACCTTCTGGAAATTCTGTGCCAGAAATTCCCTCTTTTCTATCACTCTCTTTGTTTCTGCCTTATTTTTTTTTCTTCCTGTCATCTCCTTTTATATGTTCTGCCTTCTTGGTCCATTCTCCTACCTTTTTTCTAGAAAAAAACTTAAAATATAAGAATATTCTCTTATGCCAAAATCAGATGGGCTGGGCCTGACTTGTCAGGTGTTAAACAGCAGTGTGATGCATTTTTGCTCATATAAACAGACAGAAACACCTGCTGTCTGAGCCGTTTGACAAAGAAGAAGAATACAATCACAATAATGAAAAGGTCCACTGCTAAGTCACGTGATGCAATCTTATTGCTTCTCAAATCATCAAAGCCCTATCGCCATGTGGTACTAAATGCTAATCAACGATTCATTTTCGAACTGAAATAATTAGGATGATAATTATACTCCTTGACATAAAATGTCTGGGTACGTCAGGAATGGTTCAGGGGACGTAACACAATGGAACATCATATTCATTGTTAAGTCAGTTTCTTCCCTTGATTTTGTAGACATGCTGTGTGTATTGTACTGAAATCATTTTTAGTTGATAGGTTTTTGGGTTTTTTTATTATTGGTTTTGTATTGTGGTTGGTTTTTTTTTATGCTTTTAGATCATGGTGAGTGCTGTCAAAAAGGGGGACGGGATAGCCTGATGGCTAGAACATTGCACTCCTATTTGATGACCCGGGTTTGAATCCCGTTCAAGGGGATTTTCCCCCTTGAATAAACATCAGCGCAGACACCACCCTCCCCAAAAGTCCTTCGGATGAGACTATAAACCGAAACCCCGTGTGCGAACGCACGCAGAACATCTTGCGCACACGTTAAATCCTGTTCCGCTTTTCGTAAGAGTAGGCCATTGTGTGCCGGTGGGAAAAGATGACAAAATTTACCACACCGCATACACACGAGGTCTGGATGTAAAATAATATTTTAAAAAACCCACATGAGTGCTTATTCCATTTTCCTGGATATAAAAGAATAAATAAATAAATAGATAAATAAATAGATAAACAGTCCGCTCTTTCAACAAGTGATGGGTGGTCTAGAGGTAACGCACCTGCCTAGAAAGCGAAAAGTCCGGGTCAGAAGTATGTGGTGGTTTGATCCCCCTTTGAGCCCGAAACTTTTCCCCGTCCATTAGACCATGAGTGGTGGTCTGGATACTAATCATTCGGATAAGACAATAAACCGAGGTCCCGTGTGTTACACATATTTTTTTAGCGCACGAAAAAGAACCCAAGACAAGAGAGTTGTCCCTGGCGAAACTATGCAGAACAAAGTCACTCTGATAGAGAAACAAATACATTTGCAGACAGGAAAAGGAAAAGAAATAATGGGTGGCGCTGCTCTTGTGGCGACGTGCTCTCCCCGGGGGGAGAGCAGCGCGAATTTCACACAGAGAAATCTGCCGTTTATTCTTTTCTTTTATTGATTTATTCTATTATATTAATTTATTTTATTCTTTTATTTCGAGGATAATGAAATAAGCGCTCATATGGGTTTTATTACATCCAGTCCCCGGGTGTATTGAGTAATTTTGTCATCCGTTCCGAACGGCACACAATGGCCTACTCTTCCAAAAGTGGAACGGGTTTTAACGTGTGCGCAAGATGTTCTGCGTGCGTTCGCACTCGCGACCTCGGTTTATAGTCTCATCCGAAGGACTTTTGGGGAGAGTGGAGTCGGCACTGATGTTAACTCCAGGGGAAAAATCCGTGACTTAAAGGGGTGTAAAGAAGAAGAAGAAGAAGAAGAACAACAAGAACAACAACAACAACAACAACAACAACAACAGAACACAGACATTGTTGCAGACATAGCGCAGTATAAATCAGTGGTGTGCACATCACGCGCTTCACTTCAAAGCCAGAAGTGACAGGTCTGCTCACTGAGTGAACCCCGAATCTGTCCCTCACCCAGTATTCCCTCACCCAGTATTCCCTCATCCATTATTCCCTCATCCAGTATTCCCTCCTTCAGTGGTAGGCAGGGTGCTAGTCTTTCTGTTGAGGCGATGAACCGAGTCCCCGTGTGTGATACACATTCAGCGCATGTACAAGAACCCATGGCTGCAAGAGAGTTATTCCTTAGTATAATAATATTAATAATGATAATAATAATAATTATTATTATTATTATTATTATTGTTGTTGTTGTTGTTAATGTTGTTGTTGTTGTTGTTGTTATTATTGTTGTTGTTGTTGTTTTTCTTGGAGGCTCTTTCCGGGAAGAGAGAGAGCTATTTTCCACACTGATAAATCTGCTATGACTGAGAGTGCATTCAGAAAATAAAATCAATAGCCTACAATGCAGCCCAACATTCAAGCCTTACCCATCGAGAGCCTGAATCTGTGCTTTAAATCAAATCAAGGCATGAAAGACACAGCACGCTGACGCCAGGAAGGACACAGATAGATGTGCAATGTTACTCTGAAGAACAGTGGAATGTAAGGAATGAGAGAACTGTGTATGTGGAGGTGGGGATCCGGTCAAGTCAAGTCAAAACACTTTAATCATCCCATGAAGGGCAATTACAATACTGACAGGCAGATTGGTACGTATAATTATCTGAAAAGACACAATAAAAACACATTGCACATTGGTGTGAACGTTCCAAGAAAATTTTTTTTTAAATTCACAAAAACGCACGGCGTACGCAAGCGCGCGCGCGCACGCGCGCGCGCGCGCGCACACACACACACACACACACACACACACACACACACACATACACACACACACACACACACACACACACACAAATACCAACACACACCAATGTGGGAATCATCATCATCATCATCATCATCAGTCCCGTGACCTTGGCGATCGTGGAGGAGACACGAAAGACGATGCCGTGGTAAGCCTCCTCCATCCATCTCGGTCCTCGGCTCTGCGCAGTAGTGCCGAGTCATTCATCCTGGTCCATTCTCTGATGTTGTCCATCCATGACTTGTTCTATCTTCCCCTCTTTCTGCCACCTTCGAGTGTTCCCTGCAGTACTGTTTTTGGCAGACGTGGCCGAACTATGTTAGCTTTTTCTTCTTGACGATGGTGAGAAGGGGTTCCTGTGGACCTGCCAGCCGTGTTATTTGGCTCTTGACAAATTCATTGGTCTTTCGTTCTCTCCAGGATATGCCCAGCAGTTTTCTATGGCATTTTGTTTCAAATGACTGGATTCGCTTTGCTGTTTCAGCAGTCAATGTCCAGGTTTCACTTCCGTACAGCAGGATAGTCTGAATTAGGGCTTTGTAGAGCTTTAGTTTGATTGGGAAACTGATCTCTTTACTTTTCCATATGGTGGTGATTTTTGTCATGAAGATGTTGCCATGACTAGTCTGACTTTGATTTCTGTCGTCGATCGCCCGTCCTTTGTGAGTGTAGCGCCAAGGTATTTAAAAGCGTCTACCTCCTCCAGTTGCTGGCCGTTCATGTAAATTTTAGCAGTGGCGTTGCTCGTGCTGTTCACAAGTAATTTACTTTTCTCCGAGTTCATGTCCATCCCATATGCTCCAGCTCTGTCCTCAAGTCTGGTCGTAAGATCTTGCAGCTCTGTGTTACTTCTACCCATGAGGTCACTGTCATCGGCAAACCGCAAGTTGTTGAGGGGTCTGCCGCCAATGGAGATGGTAGAGTGGAAGTCTGTGGGAATACAATGTTGCAAAAACCATTGATTAGAAAAGACATGTAAACTTATTATTTACGCGTGTTCGCACACGCGCACTCACACACGCACACACACGTGAACACATACCCATACACACACACAAACGCACACCAATATATGAACACAATTTTATAAAGACTATTGACTAGTAAACACACACACACACACACACACACACACATGCGCGTGCGCACACACACACACACACACACACACACACACACACACACACACACACACACCATGGCTGTCTTTCTAGTTCAATTTCAAGTCTGTCCGCATTTGGTGATTCGTTGTTGTTGTTGTTGTTGTTGTTGTTGTTGTTGTTGTTGTTCGTTTCCCAGCTTAACTCTCCGGGAGTCACCCAGAACATGCCACACTCTGA
Source organism: Rapana venosa (assembly GCA_028751875.1). NCBI lineage: Eukaryota > Metazoa > Mollusca > Gastropoda > Neogastropoda > Muricidae > Rapana > Rapana venosa. The sequence continues at coordinate 69,947,007 of CM054139.1, read as the reverse complement.
CTCACTCATCCCCACTTGAGAAGGAATCACTTGTGAGATAGGAAGTACAGTGGGTGAAAAGTTTGCGTGTATGACTCTTTTCAAGTACCTTGCCACATAGGCAGCCATACTCCGACTTCAGAGGATTTTTTTTCCTCCTTTAAAAGCGAGTGCAGGTTGTTATGTTAAGAGCTTGTCATGGCGGAAGGCAACATTTTGCAACATAACATCATAAGACTAGAAATGAACAATACAAATAAAAACTTGGCGAAGGTCTTTGTTTATTGTTTCGTTCATGACTGACTGACTGACTGACTGTGCGTTTACGTGATGTACAGTATGTGCCTAAGATCTTATGAATATACCTCTCTCTGTCTGTGTCTGTCTGTGTCTGTCTGTCTCTCTGTCTCTGTCTCTGTCTCTCCATCTCCCTCCCTCCCTATGTGTGTGTGTGTGTCGCTTGAACATACTCTCGTCGAAAGTTTTGAAGTTAAAGAAAGACAAAAAATAGCTTTTACAGTAATCATAAAATTAAATACTGATAATTTTACTTTAAATGGGTCATTTTTATGCCTACTAAGTGATTTATATGTCAAATAAATAATAAAAACATCTGCATGTTTAACAAAACTGTGTTATCTATTCTAGTTGTAACTCTACACCACTTTAAGTCACGGAATATTTTTCGTGAAATTCAGGCTGCACTCTTCGGGAAGAACGCTTCGCCACAAGAGCAGCGCCACCCTTTTTTTTATTATTTTCGTGTCTGCATGTGTATTTTGTTTCTCTATGGCTTTTTTCTCCAGAATTGTTGCTTTGTGTTCTGTTACGTGTAGCAAATGCGTGTTGCACATTAGACCTCAGTGAAACAAAATCCGAAAGACTAGCACTCAGACCAGTACTCATGTTTTTGTTGATGGGGGAAGAGTTTGGGGCATAAACTAGGATCGAACCTGGATTTTATTTTTTGCTTTCTAGGCAGATGCATAACCTCTAGATCACCGAACTGTTGATTAATGTAGTGCATCATTATTACTCAGTCACGGCAGTTTTCTCTGCGTAAAATTCGAGCTGGTCCCCAGAGATAGAGAGTGCGTTGCCACAAGAGCAGCGCCACATCTTTTTTTGTTTGTTTTCTTCAGAGTTCTTCTTTGCAAGTAAACCTTGTGATTGTGTTTTTTCTATAGAATTTTACCAGGAACAACTCTTTTTTTGTTATGGGTTCTTTGTGTGCTAAATGTGTGATATAACATGGAGCCTTGGTTTATAATCTCAGCTGAAAGACTAGCATCCATGCCCTACTCAGTGTCGTAAGAATAAAGGGTAAAGTTTGGGCTCAAGGAGGATCGAACCCAAGACTACTCGCTTTGTAGGCATTGCCACTAAACCGCTGATTCACCATTGTTCATATTCTGTCTATTCATAGTTGCGCTTGTAAGTTTTTTTTCGATTTTCTACATTTTTTGGAAGACTGTATCAAAATAATTATGTATGTTTGGCATTTCTTTACATTTTTTTTGGGGGGGGAAACACAACTCGTGTTGGATCTATTGTTGTTGTTGTTGTGTTGTTGTTGTTGTGCGTTCCCCAGCTTAACATTCTAGAGGTCACCGTAAACAGAATGTGCACTCTGACTTACTCATCCCACCTGGGAATCACTGTGAGGTTGAAACTGTACTCTGAATGAGTGTATGGACTACCTCGCTATAATTATAAGCCGCCATAATCCGACGTTAGAGGATGTTCATCCTTTAAAGGACAGTCAGGTTGTTATGTTAAGAGCTGGTCATGGCTGAAGGCAATGTCAACACAACATGTTACAACATAACAACATTTAAGTGTAGGCCTTGGCAATTAACTGACATCAATACCTGACATACACAGCTTGTGGCCTGGGCCTGGTTGGATCTAAGCATCGGTTCTGTATATCCACTGCAGAGAGGTCACAGGAGTCAGCATTGTCACTGTGTTCACCAACAATCCATTGCTGATGTTGCCAGAGGGATGCAGAGTGGTCCTCAACACTGTACGGTTTGATAAGTTACGTTATGCTTTTACTTTTTTTGTGTGCAACAAAGTGAAGAAGATGAAGGAAAGTCACCCAAAATGTCAGTTCAGCAATATCATATTCTCATTTTCATATTTTTAAAATTATACTTTTTTGTATAGGGTAATGGAATAAGCTCTCGTGTGCTTTTTTTTTTACATCCAGTCCCAATGTGTATGCAGTTTTATAGATATTGTCATCCGTTCCCATTGGCACACAATGGCCTACTCTTCCGAAAAGCCGAACGGGTTTAATGTGTGCGCAAGATGTGCTGTGTGCGTTCGCACACGAGACCTCGGTTTATTGTCTCATCCGAAGGACTTTTGAGGAGAGTGAAGTCGGCGCTGATGTTAACTCCAGTGGAAAAATCCTCTTGAACGAGAAGTTGTAGTTGAACTTTTGCAGTAGTCGTTTTAAGTAGGCATGGCTTTATGTGATGTTCTGATATCAATTCTGCATACAAGCAGAATTCAGAAAAACAAAGAGCAAAATCCCTTTCACACCCAACACACGCGTACATGTGTTATACTGTCTTGATTTGCTTTATCATGTTTTGTTAGTCTGGATTTATATTTTTAAAAATCATCATATTATTTTGTTTTCAACATGTATCAACATTGTATTTTGAATGCTATCATTATGTCAATTTTCTTGATTCTTTTTGGTGAGGACAGGATAAAAAACAGTTGTGTAAACTTAATCTTTTACCCTCAATAAAGATAATTTTGACTTGACTTGACTTGGAAAAGTACCTGCGGCAACAAAGGAGTTGTTTGTGGCAAAATGTTGTCAACAAAATCCATTCTCCTAAAGAAACCCACTACAACGATTATCGGGAATGTTTCGTAAATACTAATTCAGACAACAAATGTAATTTTAAGCCTACCGAAAAGGCACAGTAAACAAAAAGGAAGAAATAGTATATAGACAAAAATGTTTAATCAAAACAAAAACGGTATGCAAGTTTAAAATCTTTTTTCCGCTGTCGTTGTGCATGAAAAAAAGTATGAAAAAAACGAATGAAACAAAGCAAAACTAAATAAATTGAAAAACAAATAATACAACAACAAAACAGAACAAAAAAACAACAACTGAAGTACATTTTTTTTTCTACTCAAGTTTTAAAAAAATTCACGCAAAAATGAGAACGAGCCTGCCAGGATTCGAACCTGGAATCTTCTGATCCGTAGTCAGACGCGTTATCCATTGCGCCACAGGCCCTCGCTATTGTTACAACACAATCAAAGGTATCAATCATAATAAGTTGCTACCAGCAGTAATTTTTGCTCTATTTTTTTTGTCTTGCAGAGTGTTCTGATGCCAAGGCAAAAGGTATCTTGCGTAATCTGCAGTAATGCGTGAGGAATCGGAATTAAACAGGAAAGATATTAACACAAGCTTATTTGTATTGTTTTGTATACCACTTTAAGTCACAGTAAATTTCTCTGCGTGAAATTCAGACCCTTCTTCCCTGGGAGAGCGTGGCGCCACAAGAGCAGCGCCACACATGTCTTTTTTTTTGGGGGGGGGGGGGAGGAGGGGGGGGGTTCATGTCTGCATATGTATTAATTTTGTTTCCCTATCGAGTGACTGGGTTTTTGTTTGTTTGTTGTTGTTTTTTATACAGAATTTTGTCATGGCAGGGTCAGCTCTCTTCTTTGCGTGGGTTCTTTTACGTGCACCAAATATGCGTTACACAGGACCACGAGTTCAGTAGTAAGCACGGCACCCAATGACACCGACATGCTCCTCCTTCCTTCTCCATGTGCTCCTCCAGTCTTCGCTGCACTGCCCTGCTGACTTCATGGATTCTCAGGCCACAGGATAGCGTGATGTTACCAATGAGAGAAGTTGGTAGTCTGCCCTCTCTCTCTCTCTCTCTCTCTCTCTCTCTCTCTCTCTCTCTCTCTCTCTCTCTCTCTCTCTCTCTCTCTCTCTCTCTCTCAAACCATAGTAGGTATGAGATGTATATGATTCTCAGGTAACCAATGATTGTAGAATATAGATAGGTGCTGCTAAATAAGATATTTTCCTATTTTCTTTTCTATATTGTATTGTGGCCTAAGGCCAATGTGCAATTAAATCATTTCAGAGTTTCAGAGAGTTTCTCACTCTCTCTCTCAAACACTTTATTGAAAAACTGCTACGATTTGATATACTCAATATGGATGATTTTTCTTAGATAGCATCTTCTCTCTATGATTGGGTTATGGTTGATTTAAGGTTTATAATCATGTAATTTTCTTCTGTATTCAGTCATAAGTTGTTACTGACATCATCTTTTTGTATGAGTTTGCTATCTATATTTGTGTGTATTTCTTCTTTAATCAGTCATAAATCATTATTTGTTTGTGCATTTTTTTTGCCAGTGATATGAATGAACTCACTGTTCCATCCTGAGCCCAACAAATGTATTGTGGTCCAAGGCCAATGTACATTAAATCATTTCAGAGTTCAGAGTACAGAGCTCTCTCTCTCTCTCTCTCTCTCTCTCTCTCTCCTCTCTCTCTCTCTCTCTCTCTCTCTCTCTCTCTCTTTTCTCCTCCGTCTTGCCTTACAAGACAGTCTTCATGAGATCCGTATCTTGGTTTCCTTTGATTTTTCTTCTTCTGCTGCTGCTGCTTTTTCTTATATTTCTTCTTCTTCCTCTTCTTCTTCAGCTTCTCTTTTTCTTCTTCTTCTTCTTCTTCTTCTTCTGCTGCTGCTGCTGTTGCTGCTGCTGCTTCTTCACAATTCTTCTTTTTCTTCTTCTTCTGCTTCTTCTTCTTCAGCTTCTTCTTCTTCTTCTTCTTCTTCTCCTTCACTTCTCCTTCAGCTTCTTCTGCTTCTTCTGCTTCACCTTCTTCTTCTTCTTCTTCTTCTTCTTCTGCTTCTCCTGCTTCACCTTCTTTTTCTTCTTCTTCTGCTTCTTCTTCTTCTTCTTCCGCTTCTTCTTCTTCTTCGAACGCTCAGACAGCAACTACTGTTATCACATGAGCGAAAATGCGTTGGGCTGCCGTTAAGCGCCTGCCAAATCAGGCCCAGCGCATCCGACCTCAGCATGAAAGAGAATTGTTATTTCATTGGTCTTTCTGGGAAGTAAAAATGTCAGGAGAATGGACCAAGAAGGCAGAAAATAGAAACAAGAAACTGGTGACAAGAAAGAAAACGAACAAAGGCAGAAACAAAGAGAGAGAGGGATAGAAAAGAGGGAACTCGTAGCACAGAATTTCCAGAAGGTGAAGATGCTATTTATACTGACAGACCACCCGGCATCCCCACGGGGGTATTTTAAAGTGAGAAGTGTTCTTGCTGTTCCCAGTCTGTGTGTAGTATGCTTTCATGTTGTTCTTTAATTCTGTGTCCAGCTGCCCCACCGTAAAGAGAAGAACAGCCTTTTTAACAAAACAAAACAAAACAAAACAAACAAATAAACTCAACCACATCTCAGCTGGTTTAATTCGGGTTGGTTTTTTTCATTGTTTGTTCTTTGTGTCTCGGAAGCAAACAACAGTCAGGTCATAGACCAAAAACATCAAATTGCTAAAAAAAAATTAAATTTTTTTAAAAAAGGACAAAAGCAGAGAGTGAGAGAGAGGGGGAAGAGGGAGAGAGAGTGAGGGAGAGAGAAAGAGAGGCAGATGGAGAGAGAGGGAGGGAGGGAGAGAGGGATAGAGAGAGAACAAATGACGAATTCTTTTATTTCGAGGATAATGAATAAGCATCCATGTGCTTTTTTACGTTCAGTCCCGCCCTTAAGGATACATCATACATTAGAGAAAGAGAGAGACACACAGAGAGAGGGGGGCAGAGACAGAGAGAGACAGAGAGAGAGACAGAGAGATAAAAACACACACACACACACACACAGAACCAGACAGACAGAGACAGACAGACAAAGAGACAGAGACAGACAGACAGATAGACAGACAGACAGACAGAGTAGTCAGATCTGCATACACGCGCAGTCACAATCATGAATGTTATCCACAACAAGATTTTTAAAAAAACACCCAAAAAACCAGTGTATGTCCTGAATTATTAAAGTCGTCTTTATTATTAAATGCTGAAATGCAACAACCAATAATCAATTTCATCATAATAATATGTAAGAAAAGTCACCAAAAAATCTACAGTAACTGTAAAAGATGTTGAGGGCTGAGACCAACAACCCACAGACAGACAGACAGACAGACAGACAGACAAAACGATTGACAAAACACACACAGACAGACAGACAAAACAGCAGACAACACAAACAACACACACACACACACAGACAAGACAGACAACACACACACAGACAAGACAGACAAAACAGACAGACAAGCAAAAGATGTGCAAAAGACGGACAAAGATGTGACAGGAGGTTTGGCAGTTATTGTAGTTTACAGAAACAGTAAATATTCAACAAAAAACTAAGAACATTTAACTTTCATCTTTTAAAAAAAAAGACAGAAACGGCTGAAAGCAAGGAAGGAATTCTACTACCACACTCATTTGCCGAATTAATGACCGTAGGAAGAAAGCCTGTGCTTCCTTTTAATTAACAGTCGGTTTGGGGCTTACCAATCGTGTCAGTGTAACGCGCCAGTGTTCTCAAATCTAGCACACCGGTTATGATTCTAGCAGGCAGTGTTTCTTTTAGCTCATTTATCTAAGAGCGAAGAAACAGATGGCCATTCTCAAGACAATAAATGATTATCATTTTTTTCTTCATTCCTCGGCTAGAGCTCCGAGGTTCACCAATGGAAAGATTTTGCGTATGCGACCATTTTTGTTTGGGTTTTTTGTTTGTTTGTTTGGGGTTTTTGTGGAGGGCTTTTGCCCACCATGAAGGTGGCCGCATTTCGACTTAATGCATGCTGGGTATGTTCGTGTTACCGTAACTCACCAAACGTTGACATGAATTACCGGATCTTTAACGTGCATATTTTGATCTTCTGTATGCGTATATACGCCAAGGGAATTAAGGCACTGGCAGGTCTGCACTTGAAGTTGACTTGGGAGATCGTAGAAATCCCAACCCTTAATTCACCAGACGCCATCGCCGAGACTTGAACCCACGACTTCATGGACCCATGGGATTGAAGTCAACGGTCTTAACCACTCGGCTATAGCGTCCGTGGTGATGAAGTATGATAACGCTTGTGAAAAACCTAGGATAGGATCGTCAGCGTGACGTCATATCAGTCGCCACAATCATGACGTGACCCTGAGGGGAGTTTTCCTGAAATGAAATCTTGTATCTTGAATCTGAAGTCTGCCATTTTTCTGTAAGATGCTCAGCGTGGTGATAAAGATAATCAGATGCTGATGAAGCTCGCCGCTGTGTGTGTGTGTGTGTGTGTGTGTGTGTGTGTGGTGTGTGTGTTTTGTGTGTGGTTGTTGTTGTTGTTGTTGTGTTGTGTTGTTTATTCTGATTATATTATGCAAGGAGAACAAGTAAAGAAATGGCTGGAGCTTCTATACAGTGTTTTACTCTTTGGGAGAAAAAGAAATCAACTCGATATTTCATGTAGAAAATTTACTCGGATTATTATTATCAATGCAACACAAGACAAAACAAGACAAAACAATACAACGCAATACATCACAGTACAGCACTGCACAGCACAGTACAGTACAACAGAACAGTACTGTACAATCCAATAACATGCAGCGCAACGCTGAACAATACAACCCGCATCCCAAAGCAATGCATACACAATACAGCGCAGTACACTGCAACAGAGCATAATTATTTTATAAAAGAAAAGAGGAAGATTTGCGCACCGTAGATCGCGAGAGTTAGAAGTTGACAGCGGTATAATTATCTCACAAAAAATTAATGATGACAACTTCATCTGATTAATTTTCCTCCTAGTTCAATTATCTATCGATTATTGACTGTGTCCATTTCCTGGATAATGTGTTCATCTGACAATAAACTCTGGTGTGTGTTTTGTGTGTGTGTGTGTGTGTGTGTGTGTGTGTGTGTGTGTGTGTGGTGTGTGTGTGTGGCCCCTGTGTGTGTGTGCTGCCTGTCTGTGTGTGTGTTATTTTTTTTTAAAAATCTTTTATATCGAGGATAATGGAACAAGCACTTATGTGCTTTTTTTACATCCAGTCCCCATGTGCAAGCGGATTTGTGAATTCAGTCATCTGTTCCCACCGGCATACAATGACCTACTCTTACGAAGAGCGGAACAGGATTTAACGTGTGCGCAAGATGTTCTGCGTGCGTTCGCACACGGGACCTCGGTTTATAGTCTCATCCGAATGACTTTTGAGGAGAGTGGAGTCTGCACTGATGTTAACTCCAGAGGAAAATATCCCCTTGAACGGGATTCGAACCTGTGTGTGTAAACTCTGTGTGTGTGTGTGTGTGGTGTGTGTTGTGTGTGTGTGTGTGTGGTGTGTGTTTGTGTGTGTGTTTTGTGTGTTTGTGTGTGTGTGTGTGTCTGTGTGTGTGTGTGCCTGTCTGTGAGTGTGTGTGTGTGTCTGTGTGTGTCTGTGTGGGGTGTGTGTGTGTGTGTTGCCTGCCTGCCTGCCTGCCTGCCTGTCTGTCTGTCTGTCTGTCTGTCTGCGAGTGTGTATGTGCGCATACAATCATGCACACTTCCGAGTCTGTTTCTTTTCCTTTCGAAGTATGACTACATTCTATATTTTCTACAACTCAATTTTTGTCCCAAAGCGGCCGGCGCTCTGTAATTCCTATCAACTGTGACAGCACTGTGTCTCTGAGATAATGAAGTGTTTACATGTGAATTTGAATGTGAGCACTGCTGTGTCATTATATCCCATCATTATTGTTACTGTTATCGTTTTTGGTATTGTTCTTCGTGTTACTATTAGTAGTAGTAGTAGTAGTAGTAGTAGTAGTAGTAGTAGTGATATTGTTGTTATTATTATTGTTGTTGTTATTATTATTATTATTATTATTATTGTTATTCTTCTTCTTATTCTTATTATTATTATTAATAGTATCGATATTATACTTACTGCTACCCACGTTAATATCATGCCTTTGTTTACTTTCGGGAGGGGTTAGCAAAAAGATGTCACAGATATGTACGATTTCAAAATCTACTCTCTCTCTCTCTTTTTTCTAATATAGACTCTACCATCCAACAACAATAGGCATATGACGGTTAGTTAATCCACGAAACTCTCCCACAGCTGCAATAGTATATAATATATATCCACCATATCTGGCACCAACCCTCATCAGACCCATCTAAACAAAATAAAGTCGGCAAAGGAACACCACATGCATAATACTGTCTGAACAGAAATCAGCGCTCTAAAAGGTTGGGCTCTCCTGAGAAATGCCAGCGAATCCCCTGCGTGTCACCGATCTTTCCCAGATTTACGAAACAAAACCTTACTCTTTTCATGCTGATGAAACAGTTCAAAGCCAAAACGATAGGGGTCAGAAACACTCAACAAGGATGCATGTATAACACGAGGAGGGTATCTCAGTGGTGACACATTTCAAGGACAGAAATCTGCCGAGGATGAAAGAGGTTTACAATGTTTAATCGTATCCCCCCCGCCCACCTCCAAACAAAAATCGCACAAGAAATACAGGCCAATATATTATGAATTGTGAAGGGAAAATAAGAAGAAAGGTATTAAGGCTTGCTTAAAAGAACGAAACACTAGGAGAGTGAGATGAGAAGACTGAAAGAAACAGAAGACACGATAAAGACATCAAACAGAACGAAGAGAGAAGAGGAAAAATGATATCAGTGAACTTCAGGAAGAGATAAAGTAAACGACTGACAGCCATACACTGGATAAAAAGTCGTGGACACACAGCTTCCATACAGGTCACAAGACACAGACAGGGATCACAACCTAATCACACACCGAGTGGAGTATACACAGTGCAAGGGTTCATTAGTTATTATGATAATAACAACAATCATCATCCAGTTGATTAGCAAAGATGAAAAGAGTGCAGGTAGGTAGGTAGATAAGCAAGTAACGGCCGCAGTTCAGTGAAACAGACATCAATAATTATCATTCCACAAATTAATATCTGTACATACACAAGCAATGAAAAGCTCGTGGGAACATTTTTTCCCCTCACTTCTAAAAACCTGGCCATTTTTTGTGTGTTTTGTCCAGAAGAAGAGTGTTGTGTGTGGGTGGGATTTATAAGAATAAAGATACAAAACTGGTGTGTTTATTATTTTTTTTCCTTGAATAAAAAAAATGCATTCCATGTTATATTCTGACTTTACAACAAGCTACTGGAAGACAATTGGCCGATAACCCCAGAGATAATGTTAGCATTATGAGAAAAAAAGAAAGCAGAGATAATAATAATAATAATAATTATGATACTGTTTTCTGTTTCAAGCATCTGTTTGTGGCAGCATGGTGTGCTCGGGATTGGTCAACGGGGAACTACTCGTACAAATCTTGGGAGAAAACAAAACCTAGGGTAGTTACTTCCCTTCCGTAACTCTCCCTTTGCTGTTTGTGTTGATCGCAAACCGAGTATTCTCTTCATTCCGAAACTCTTTACAGCGGAGGTATATGGGTTTACATCCAGTTCATTCATTCAGGTCAGAACCTGTTTAGTCCAGGGCTATGGTCATGCACCAATTGCTTAATAAAAAAAACAACAAACAAACAAAATCAACCATACAACACATAACCTGTAATAAAGAGAAGGGGAAAAAAACTAACAGAAAAAAGACCCACGTCTGTTTAAAATCATCTGCTCTGTAAAACAAAAAAAAAAGTCTAGAAATCACCTCTGTTTTTTTCAAAATTGGCACAAATAACGTCTATGTCGTAAGTCATGAAGAAATAAGTTGGGTCTAGCGTGCTCTTCGACTAATGTTAAGATTTTCTCTATTCAGTTGCCAAATTTGTTTTCTTGATATTTGGTTTTGTGCTCAGTACATTGCGCTGTAAAGAAAGAGACAAAGAAAGAAAACACATCTTCAAAACTTGTTCCTACAAAACAAACATAACACAAAAAAATACATAAACCATCTTTAAAAAAACAACAGCTTGAATGTGCTAAAAAATACAATAGATTATACCATCATCATACAAACAAACAAAACAACAACAACAACAACAAATAACCAGATCATGAATCATACAATCATGACGTACGTCCCAACAATAACAAATACCCACAACTGGTCAGGTTTCCAAAAAAAGTCTCGGTGGTAGTATTAACACTCTCTCCTTCTTCTTCCTTCTCCAACACTTTTCCAATGGGGGAGAGAGGGGGGGTGGGGGGGGGGGGGCGGTGTTCTAAAACCGTTCTGTGCAAAACTCTCTCCTTGCCTCTCTCTCTCTCTCTCTCTCTCCCAGAAATCAACATCGTGGACATTCACACCACGGGTGTATGGTGGCACTGTCACAACGCCACTGCCAATGTCTGGATAATTCTACATCTGTCACACTTTTCATGGAAAAGACTTGACCACAGGAACACCGCGGGAGAAAAGGCTACGCTCTACAGTCCGTGAGCACGAGTGGGCAGCACAAGTTGGATGGTGTCGCGGCTTCCGATCCACCACAGACCAACCAACCACAAGACAAAGAAGAAGACGACGAAACGCTTGTCTGCTTTTGTTATTGAAGAAATGCCACCATCACCACCAACGTCACTTTTATGTCTGTGTAGCCTCAGTCCACGCACATGCACACAAACACATACATACATACACAGGGCAGAGGACTCGTTCTCTTCATGTCAGGCCTACAGAATCTCCCTTACCCGCTTTTCTGTCCAAAGTCTATCTCTCTATCTGTCTATCTCTCTCTCTCTGCTGTGCTCTCTCTCTGCTGTGCTCTCTATCTCTGTGCTGTGAGTGTGCCTCAACGCCAGAAGCCCAACACCTCCACCCCCACCCCTCCCTCCCCCATCAGCACAGTGACTTCTTGGGCAGTCACCCAGGCAGTCAGTCTCCACAACAACTCGCAACACCTCCTGGTTCCAGAGTCCTTCTCTTCCACCACTCCTCCCAACCATTGGTCACAGGAGGTACAGAGTTCGCGTCCCCACAGCCCCCCCACAGCCCCCCCCCCCCCCCTCTCAGACCCTAGGGGATGGCCTGTTGAGAGTCACTCCTCTGGCGGGAGGGGGAGGAGGGCAGGGAGGAGGGCAGGGAGGAGGGCAGGGAGGGCACCGACTCCGGATCCGACCTGCCCAGGTGGAAGAAGGAGGCGGCGGAGGAGGAGGAGGGGGAGGAGGAGGAGCAGGGCGTGATGACGAGGGGCAGAGGGGGAGGGGGGTGCGGGTGGGTAGGGGACGGGGAGGGGGTGGGGGTGGCTGATTGTCAGAGCACCGTGTCGAAGAGCGCCATGCCTTTGGAGATGATCTCGTCCTGAAACAAGCCGTCCATCACCTGCCGTTATTGTGACTGTCAACACCCACACTTGACCACACTGACCACACTGACCACACACACACACACACACTGACACACTGACCACACACACTGACCACACTGACCACACTGACCACACTGACTCCCCCCACCCACACACCCACCCACCCACACACACACACACACACACACACACACACTGATGACAATGGTCCACCACTGTGGTCAACATATCACTATCCACATGACCACGCGGACCACACTGACCACACTGACCACACTGACCCACACACACACACACACACACACTGATGACAATGGTCCACCACTGTGTTCAACATATCTCTGATCCATAATGACCACACTGACCACATACACAATGATGACAACGGTCTTCCACTAGGGCTAATATGTTTTATTGTTTCAATTTATACTTTAAAATTCAATACCACTTTCTCTGCGTGAAATTCAGGCTGCTCTCCAAGGGGAGAGCGCGTCGCCACAAGAGCAGCGCCACCATATTTTCTTTTCTTTTCCTGTCTGCAACTGTACTTGTTTCCCTATTCGAGTGGCTATTTTCTACAGAATCTTGTTGCTGTGGGTTCTTTTACATGCGCTAAATAATTATAATTATGTAACACACGATACCTCGGTTTATCGTCTCATCCGAAAGACTAGCACCAGACCACCACTCATGGTCTAAAGGATTGGGGGAAAGTCTCGGACCCAAACAGGGATCAAACCACCGCACACTTCAGACCCGACTTTTCGCTTTCTAGGCAGGCGCGCTACCTCCAGACCACCGATCCATCATGTAACATACCACAACTGACCACAGACACAAGGATGACAGCGACAACGGTGCCATACACGACGGACCAAAGCAAGTGACAGCAACCACAGTGATGATGATGATGATGATGATGATGATGATGATGATGGTGATGGTGGTGGTGGTGGTGGTGATGATGGTGATGATGGTGGTGGTGGTGGTGGTGGTGATTTTGATGGTGGTGGTGGTGGTGGTGGTGGTGATGATGGTGGTGATGATGGTGATGATGATGATGGTGGTGATGATCGTGGTGATGATGGAGAATGATGACAGTGACGACAATGATGGTGGTGGTGGTGGTGGTGATGATGATGATGGTGGTGGTGGTGATGATGGTGGTGATGATGATGGTGATGATGATGATTTTGGTGATGATCGTGGTGATGATGGAGAATGATGACAGTGACGACAATGATGATGGTGGTGGTGGTGGTGGTGATGATGATGTAGATGATGATGATGATGATGATGATGATGGTGATGAATAATTTTAAAGTATTTAGTTTAATTCAAATACCATGTTATTTAAAACCAGACGGGGGGTGGGGGGGGGGGGGTGGGGGGGGGAGCAATCTAATGAGATAACCTCTGCAATTTATACAGCGCTGTATCTTGTAAAAACAAATCAAAGCGTTTGCATTCCGCGTATTCTTTACCCAAGCAATTAATCACAAAATATATAGTCAAATTTACACGCGAGCACTAAATAATAATAATAATAATAATAATAATAATAATAACAATAATAATAATAACAATAATAAATAAGAATGTATGGTATTTATATAGCGCCGAATCTTGTAAAGCAAACAAATCGAAGCGCTTAATAGTTGTGGGGTAATCTTCACTTTCAACTCCTTCCACATAAAATGATACGGACGATGCACGAAGAGTGAAATGCCATATTTGATGTCTGCACTAGCAGACTAACTGCCCCAGGCATTCCCGAAGTCCTACGTACCCTCCGACACGTGTCCATGAATTCCTCCACCGAGATCACCCCGTCCCGATTCATGTCCATTTTCTGAAACAGACAGCGTGAAGCACAACTCACTGTTAGATATGAGTGAGAGAGAGAGAGGGAGAAAAGGGGGGGGGGGGGGAGTGTGTGGTGTGTGTGAGAGGCAGAGAGTGAGAGAGAGAGAGAGGGGTGGGGAAGAGTGTGTGTTTGTGAGAGAGAGAGAGAGAGAGAGAGAGAGAGAGAGAGAGTGTGTGTGAGAGAGAGAGAGTGTGTGTGTGAGAGAGAGAGAGAGTGTGGGGTGAGAGAGAGAGAGAGAGAGAGTGTGTGTGTGTGTGAGAGAGAGAGAGAGAGAGTGTGTGTGTGTGTAAGAGAGAGAGAGTGTGTGTGTGTGTGAGAGAGAGAGAGAGTGTGTGTGTGTGTGTGTGTGTGTGAGAGAGAGAGAGAGGAGAGAGAGAGAGAGAGAGTGTGTGTGAGAGAGAGAGAGTGGGAGAGAGAGAAAAACAGAGACAGACAGACAGACAGACGGACGGACTGACTGACAGATCGAGACGATGCTTTTGTGTGTGAAAGCCCCCAACAAGATAGACATCCTCGAATGAAAAAGCACGACCTCGATCCTAACATTTTGAAGAAATGTATACCCGTTTCTAACCTACCTTTTATCTGTAAAGTCCCTGAAAACAGTGTTCTGAAACAACTTAACGGCCATCTTCATTCAAATAGTCTCCTTCCCGCATTTCAGTCTGCCTATCATTCCAACCACAGCACCGAGACCACCCTAGTCCACACCTTAAACACGCTTTCTGTACACTTCTAACTCAGGAAAAATCTCCCTTTTCACTCTTCTCGACTTATCTGCAGCCTTCGACACTATAGACCATTCAATTCTTCTATCCCGTCTAAAAAAAACAAAACCCCAAAAACCTGTTTCGTATTACAAGCACAAACCTCACCTGGTTTAGTCCATACCTCACAGACGGATTCCACACAGTTGCAGAAAACAAGATTCAATCCATACCTGCCAAACCTGCCACCACCAACCCCCCTCTCTCTCCCTCTTTCCCCCTTCCGTTCCTCTCTCTCTCTCTCTCTCTCTCTCCTCTCTCTCCTCTCTCTCTCTCTCTCTCTCTCCATTTTTGCCCCTCAAATTGTATTGTGGCCTAAGGCCGATGTACATTAAACAATTTCAGAGTTCATAGTTCAGAGTTCTCTCTCTCTCTCTCTCTCTCTCTCTCTCTCTCTCTCTCTCTCTCTCTCTCTCTCTCTCTCTCTTTGTGAGAGTACAAGTATTGGGTTATTATTAAGTATCCCTACGGGCGGGGACTGGATGTAAAAAAACACATGAGTGCTTATTCATTATCCTCGAAATAAAAGAATTTGTCATTGTCATTGTCATTGTCCACCCCCCCCTCTCTCTCTCTCTCCCTCTCTCTCCCTCTCTCTATCCCTCTCTCTCTATCCAAAATCTCTCCCCCCTCTCTCTCTCCCTCTCTCTCCCTCTCTCTCTCTCTCCCTCTCTCGCTCTCTCTCTCTCTCTCTCTCTCTCTCTCTCTCTCTCTCTTCTCTCTCTCTCTCTCTCTCCTCTCTCTCTCTCTCTTCTCTCCCCTCTCTCTCTCTCTCGGTGCTGTTGTCGACAACATTCTCTTTGCAAAAAATTCATCACCCACACTTGCCAGTCATGCTTCTTGACGGCGGTGGTGTCGTCAATTCTGGGCTCGGTGTAGCGACCCATCCCCTCTCCCTCCCCTCTCCCCCTCCCTCCTCTCCCCTCTCCTCTCCCCCTACCTCTCCCTCCCTCTCCCTCTCTCCCCCCTCTCTCTCCCTCTCCCTCCATCCCTCTCTCCCTCTCACCTGGAAGACCCTATCCACGTGTTCCTTGGCGGTGGTGTCGTCAATGCTGGGCTCGGTGTAGCGGCCCATCATCTCGTAGATGGCAGTGACGATGTCCAGCATCTCCTCCTTGGTGATGATGCCGTCGCCGTTGATGTCGTACAGGGAGAAGGCCCACTGCAGCCGCTCCTGCAGACTGCCCCGAGACAGCACCGACAGCCCCATGACGAACTCCTGTTCCCCCGGGGGTGTGTGCCCCACGAGCCAAGCGTAGAGAGTGTAGTGTTAGTTAGTGTGACCACTTGGGCTCAGAGACTACAGAGTTTGTGTGTGTGTGGGTTAGTGATGGTGGTGTTGGGGTTGGGGTTTGGTTTGGTTTGTGGTTTGGGTTGAGGGTTGTGATTAGGATTGGATTGGGTTGTGGTTGGGCTGGGGTTTTGGGTTGGTTTGGTTTGGGTTTGCTTTGGGTTTGGGTTGGGTTGGGGTTGGGTTGGGTTTGGGTTGGGTTGGGTTGGGGATGTGGTTGGGGATGAGTTGGGGAGGGTTGGAATGGGGTTGGGATTGGGTTGTGGCTGGGTTTGGGTTGGGTTTGGGTTGGGTTGTGATTGGGTTGGGTTGGGTTGTGGTTTTGGTTTGGTTTGGTTTGGGTTGGGTTGGGTTGGAATGGGGTTGGGATTAGGTTGTGGTTGGTTTGAGTTAGGGTTGGGTTGGGGTTGGTTGGGGTTGGGTTGGGGTTGTTGGGTTGATGGGTTGGGTTGTGGTTGTGGTTGGGAATGGGTTGGGTTGTGGTTGGGCTGCGGCTGGGTTGTGGTTGTTGTTGGGTTGTGGTTGGGAATGGGTTGGGTTTGGGTTTGGGTTGTGTTGTTTTATATTGTATATTTTCAGATTCTGTTGTATCGTGTCATGATATTGGTTTGAGGGAGGAGGGGGGATTTTTGTATTTGGCTGTGTTGCATTGTATAGTATAGCATCGCGATGTAGTGTACATGTATTGCACTGAACTGTACTGCACTGTATTGCTGAGCACTTTCAGTCGCTGAAGCTTTCAATGCGTACAATTTAGTCAATCAACTTACTAACACATTTTTAACAGTTTCTTGGGGCCAGTTTCCCCCCCGATACACCCTCTGGGAACAACCAAAATTTTGTGCATAGAAATGTTATGTAAAAAGGTAGAGATGTCCCATAACCTGTGTAGTCATAGGGGAGCGAGGTGTTAGAGACCTCGGCTTCTCCAGGGGCCAGCATATTGAGGGCGGCGCCCATCTCCTCTCCCTCGCTGCTCTACCTTCCCTGACCCTAAAAAGGGCAGGTGCTCATTTACAGCTGGGTGAACTGGGGACTGTGCTGAAGCCAGGGCGCGCAAACGGTCACCCATTCACTTGGTAACCACGCTCAACGCTGCTTAACATTGGCTGGGGGAAAGCGAGTGCTCTGACCACTGAGCTATCCTGCCTTGACGATGAGTAAATAGAATAATGCTAAAATAATGCCTAATATCGGGTCACATAGGAGTATATGAACAGAAATTTCTCTTTTCCAGAGGGGGATTCCCCCTACTCGCTTCTCCCTCCTCCCCCCTCCCTCTCCCCTCCCTCCTCCCACCCCCTCTCCTCGAACTATGGTCTGATGTAGCGCTTTACCCTTTTGTATTTCTTTTTAGATTGCCAGACGGGAAACCTTTTTATGTAGATATTTTTGCCCCTGTGTGAGAGTGTGTGTGCGTATGTGTGTGTGGTGTTTTTTGGGATAATTTACTTGATATATCTTCATGAGCAAAATGATAAAGCGCTGAGCTTTGAAGAACATTACCATTATCAAAATAAATTGACTAAAGCAGCGATAACAGTCATCGAAAAAGCAGAAGCAGCAGCAGCAGCAGCAACAGCAACAGCACCGGCAGCAACACAAGTAACACCAGCAGCAGCAACAGATGCATTACTATTGATATTATCACCATTAGCATTGTTATCCTCCTCCTCCCCCTCTCCCTCCTCCTCCTCTTCTTCTTCATTATCATCATCATCATCATCATCATCATCATCATCATCATCATCGTCATCATTGTCATTGTCACTCACCTCAAAGCTGATGGAGCCATTGTGGTCATGGTCGAAGGTATTGAAGACGTAATGGGCGTAGGCTGTAGCATCTGGAAGATAACATAGATATGTTCATCAGCTCTGCATAACAACAACAACAACAACTTCGCTACTAGCACTTTCACTACCCCCAACCACCATCATCATCATCACCACCATCGCCACCACTAACCGCAACAAATTTAGATTCATACAGCATTTCAATCAGACAGACAGACAGACAGACATAAAGACACAGAGAGAGAGAGAGAGGAAAGAGAGAGAGAGAGAAAACGTGTTTGTGTTGTTTTCCTTTGTGTGTGTGTGTGTGTGTGTGTGTGTGTGTGTGGTGTGTGTGTGTGTGTGTGTGTGTGTGTTGTGTGTGTGTATGTTATTGTGTATGTGTGTGCGTGAGTGTGTGTGCATACCTCTGTGTGTATGTGTTTGTGCTCACGTGCGCGTATGCACACAGATGTGCAAGTGTGTGTGTGTGTGTGTGTGTGTGTGTGTGTGTGTGTGTGTGCATATACGTACGTATGGCGTGAGGGCGCATGAGCACACACGTACACATACACTCGTTTAGATAATAATATACCGAAGTTAGACAGAAAAAATACCCAAAGAAAAAATGCATGAAGATATACAGCAAAACAGAAAAGAAGAAGAAGAA
>CM054139.1:69910782-69923282 GCA_028751875.1 Rapana venosa | reverse complement strand
TTGATTTTTAAAGGTATTGTTGCAAAAGAAGCAAAGCATTCATTAAACAAAGATGTATTCATCCAAGTTTATAGTGAATGTGTACAGCTCCTTTGATGTTTTATTGGGGATGGGGAGGGATGGAAGCTGCTAATTTACATCAGCTAGCAGCAAAGCATACACAAGCCGAGAGTGAAGGGAGAGGAAGCCAGCGTCACCATGAGAGATACAACAGTCACAACGGAATTGTTTCTTTACCGCGGGAGCATGACCATATCCAGCAAACAACCCCGAGGTCAGAATGCGGCTACCTTCCTGATGGGCAAAAAACCCCAGTCGCATACGCAAAATCTTACCATTGGTAATGCTCGGAGCTCTAGCCGAGGAACGAAACAGAAAATTGTTGTTGCTGTTGTTGTTGTTGTTGTTGTTGTTGGTTTACACTTTGCAGCCTAGCAGCCGTCATGTTCATGCTCATGTTCATTGTTCAATTGAACACACCATAAGCTACAGGCTTCTTGTTGCTACGATTCCAAAATGCTGTTGGTTTTCAATGTTTATACTCATTTCTGAATAAAAATTATTGCAACCTAACAAAAGATGTTAAAAAAAATTATCAAACGACAGTCTTTGAAGCTGCCGTACCTATGTCGAATAATTCACAGGCGAGACACGCTCTCCCGTCCTAATTGAAAGCGCGCGCGCGTGCACACACACACACACACACACACACACACACACACACACACACACACACACACATACACATATACACACACACATTCACACTACCTTTAGAATATGGATTTATTTATTTATTTATTTATTCTTTTATATCGAGGATAATGGAATAAGCGCACTCATGTGCTTTTTTTACATCCAATCCCCGATTTGGGATCGACAGCCAACAGATTCAGACCCCAACATGCAGAACAAGAGCTAAAACTAAACAAGGAGGAGGGCTAGTAAAGCAGAAAGATCATGTAGGACTCTGAAGAGAGTACCAAACCCAGCTTCAGTCTGCATGCCCCCCTTCTCTCCCTTCGCCCCGTAGAAAAGCCGAGGGCCTGTCTGTCAGTATAAATAGCATCTCCACCTTCTGAAAACTCTGTACTAGCATTTCCCTTTTTTCTATCCCTCTACTTGTTTATGCCTTGTTCCCCCCCCCCCCCCCCCCCCCCCCCCCCCCTTCCCCTGTAGCCTCTTTCTTGTCTATTTTCGGATTTCTTAGTCCGCTCTCCTGACTATTTTTCTGTTGGCAAAAAGACTAAAAGATAACGATTCTCTCCCATGCCGAAGTTCGATGGGCAGGGCCTGACTTGTCAGGCGGTTAACGTCAGCGCAACGCATTTCCGCTCATGTGACAATGATAGTTGCCGTCTGAGCGTTTCTTGATGACAAAGAAGAACAGTACAATGCAATACAATACAATACAATACAGTGCAATATAGTAAAATACAACACAACACAATACAATACAAAGGTAATAAAAGGGTAAAGGTGTCCCATATGTGGTCGTAGGGGAGCGAGGCGTCAGAGACCTCAGCTTTTCCAGGGGCCAGCATATTGAGGGCGGCGCCCATCTCCTCTCCCTCGCTGCATTACCTTCCCTGACCCTAAAGAGGCAGGTACCCATTTACAACTGGGGGAACTGGGGGACTGTACTGAAGTCAAGGCGCGCAAACGGTCACCCATCCAAGTGGTAACCACGCTCGACGTTGCTTAACCTGGATGGGGCAAAGCGAGTGCTCTGACCTCTGAGCTATCCCGTCCCCACAATACAATACAACACAATACAATACAACAAAATACAATATAACACAATACAATATAACACAACACAATACAATACAATACAACACAACACAATACAATACAACACAATACAATACAACACAACACAATACAACACAACACAACACAATACAATACAACTACAACAACAACAATGCAATGCAACACAACACAATACAATACAGCACAATGCAGTAATTGAGTACACTGCAATATTGTACGATACAAAGTAATGCGATACTCCAGAATATAAGATAATTATTATGTTGTCTAGTCTGTCATCCAAACCTTTAACGAACTTCCTGTGCTACTGCAGACATTAACCGCCCTGTCAATTGTGGCTCCCAATAACACGCACCCAATGATCCCATTAAAAAAACCAAAACCCACACATATAATAGAAATAACAGCGGAAGCCAGATTTCCATGGTAACAGTTAGACAGACAGACAGACAGACAGACAGACAGACAGACAGACGAGGTACATCGGTCTGTCAGCTGTATTGGATTTGTCTGCTGACAGCAGTGGCGGTTTTTTGTGTCGTGTTGTTCAGTACATGACCATTGTCAATTTGTATTTATTTATTCATTTATTTGTTATTTTACTCATGTATTTGTTTTTTATGTGTTTAAAATTTTTTTCTCCACTCAGTCCCTGTATGCATGCTATTTCGTTCCTTTTGTCATCTGTTCCCACCGGTCGAAATTGCCTACTCTTCTAAAAAGGCGGAACGGGTTTTAACGTGTGCTCAAGATGTTCTGAGTGCGTTCGCACACGGGACCTCGATTTGTAGTCTCATCCATTTGAAGTAACTTTTATACTATTGGTCCAGATCTGACGACCTGGGACATTTTAGAAGAGGATGCGATAGCTCAGTGGTCAGACCACTCGCTTTCCCCCAGCCAATGTTAAGCAGCATCGAGCGTGTTTACCACTTGGATGGGTGACCGTTTGAGCGCCTTGGCTTCAGTACAGTTCCCCCAGTTCACCCAGCTGTCAATGCGTACCTGCCCTCTTTAGGGTCAGGGAAGGTAAAGCAGCGAGGGAGAGGAGATGGGCGCCGCCCTCAATATGCTGGCCCCTGGAGAAGCTGAGGGCTCTGATGCCTCGCTACCCTACGACCACATAGGTTATGGGACTCCTTTACCTTTACCCTTTCTACTCTTAGTATGATGCGCTCTTCAGCCTCAATTAGTCATGACTGTCGTCTACGTCGTCGTTGCGTTCCCTCTACTACTGCTACTTCTGCATTTGTTTACACTTCTTCTTCTTCTTCTTCTTCTTCTATACATTTTTCTTCTTCTTCGTTGTCTTCCCCTCCCCACCCTCCTCCTCCTCCTTTTTCTTCTTCGTCTTCCCCTCCTCCTCCTTCTTCTTCTTCGCCTTCTATGCATTCTTCTTCTTTGTCTTCCCCTCCTCCTCCTCCTCCTCCTCCGCCTCCTCCTCCTCCTTCTTCTTCTTCGCCTTCTATGCATTCTTCTTCTTCTTTGTCTTCCCCTCCTCCTCCTCCTCCTCCTCCGCCTCCTCCTCCTCCTTCTTCTTCTTCGTCTTCTATGCATTCTTCTTCTTCTTCTTCGTCTTCCCCTCCCTCTCCTTCTCCCCCTCCTCCTCCTCCTTCTTCTTCGTCTTCTATGCATTCTTCTTCTTCTTCGTCTTCCCCTCCTCCTCCTCTTCCTCCTCCTCCTCCTTCTTCTTCTTCCTCTTCTTCCTCTTCTTTATTTACATAACATCAAAAATAGACTAGTAACGGCAATGGTAGCATTCAGGATTCTTTTTTGTTCTTTTTTTTTTTTTTGGACATACACACGCAAAGGTGTGTGGGGCGTGCATGCGACTCTCTCTCTCTCTCCTCTCTCTCTCTCTCTCTCTCTCTCTCTCTCTCTCTCTCTCTCTCTCTCTCTTTCTCTCTCTGGGTGGGTGGGTGCGTGCGTGCGTGCGTGCACGTGTGAGTATGTGCATGTGTGTGTGTGCACTGTTGTTTTATTTATCCCTGAAATAACACTGTAATTGATGTCAAGTATTAACACTGAAAGTCACCACGTAACTGTCTTACTTTGCGACCAAACCCAGCAGTCTTCACCTTCACCTTTCCCGTAGTCTAGTCAACCGCTGGGGCAAGCACCACTGAAGATTTTGCAGCCAGCTTCCTCCACAGAGCAGTATAGTAATCATCGCTACATGCAGCTAAATCAGGCCTGACCTGTTTTGTTTTTTGTTTTTTTCCTGACTAGCTTTCATTGACAGAAAAGATTAGTATTTCTTTTTCTTTCTTTCTTTCTTTCTTTCTTTCCCTCTTTCCTTTCTTTCTTTCTTTTTTCCTTTCTTTCTGTTTTCTTTTTTCTTTCTTTCTTTGGTTCTTTCTTACTTGCTTTTTTCTTTCTTTCTTTCTTCCTTCCTGTCTTTCTTTCTTCCTGTCTGTCTTTCTTTCTTTCTTCCTTTATTTCTTTGTTTTCTTTCTTTCTTTCTTCCTTCCTTCCTGTCTTCTTCTTCCTTCCTTCCTGTCTTCCTTCCCTTCTTTCTTTCTTTCTTTCTTCCTTCTATCCTTCCTTTCTTTCTTCTTCCTTCTTTTCTTCTTTCTTTTCTTCCTTTCTTTCTTTCTTGGTTTGGTGGCTTTCTTCTGGTGGAAACATAACGAGAGCGTGTGAGTGAGTGAGACAGCATGCATTTTGCAGAAGTCTTGGAGTCTTGAAGTCTTTCTTCCTTTGTTTCTTGTTTCTTTCGTTCTTTCTTCCTTTCTTCCTTCCTTCCTTCCTTCCTTTCTTTCTTTCTTTCTCTCTTTCTTCCTTCCTTCCTTCCTTTCTTTCTTTCTTTCTTTCTTTCTTTCTTTCTGTGGTTTGATGGCTTTTCTTGGAGAAACATAACGAGAGCGTGTGAATGAGTGAGACAGCATGCATTTGACAGAAGTCTTGGACTTGGGCCAAAAGCGAGAAGCCAGTCACTCTAATCTCAACCACCTGGCTTTGCCACCTTGCTTGCTGCTATTCTTGCCGTGGATAGTGTCTGTCTGTCTGTTTGTCTGTTTGTTCGTTTGTTTGTTTTCTTCGTTCCTTGCGTGTTGGCTGGTTTGTTTGTTTGTTTTTTGCCTGTGGTAACATGCAAGAGCTTAAAACTCCTTCTTCTTCGTCAACCCCCCTCAGAGAGCAACTATTGTTATCTGTCATTTGAGCGAACGTGCGTCCCGCTGCCATTAAGCGCCTGACAAGTCAGGCCCAGCACATCCGACTTCAGCATGGGAGAGAATTGTTATCTTTGAAGTCTTTCGTGGGAGAAAGAAAAGGTAGGAGAACGGACCAGGAAGGTAGAAAATAGACATGAGAGAGAGGTGACCGGAAGAAAAGGAACCAGGCAGAAACAAAGAGAGGGATAGAAAAGAGGGAATTGCTGGCACAGACTTTTCCAGAAGGTGGGGAGGTTATTCATAGAGTCAGGTAATGAACAAGGCAGAAACAAAGAGAGAGGGATAGAAAAGAGGGATTTGCTAGCACAGAATTTCCAGAAGGTGGAGATGTTATTGATACTGTCAGGTAATGAACAAGGCAAACGCAAACGCAATTTTATACTCACGAAGGTAATAGATTAAGCAACGAGACTCTTTTTCATCCAGCCCTCAAAAACAAAAAAGAGAGAGATAGAAAAGAGGGAATTGGTAGCACAGACATTCCGGAAGGTGGAGATGCTATTGACAGTGTCAGGGGTGCCTAGCATGCATCCCCGGGAAAGGCGGAGCTGGTGACAGTGGAATGCAGGAAGAGACTGACTGTCTGGGTGCTGGCTGAACCTAGCTGCCAATGACGTCTCGCTTAGGTCAGACTGCTGTCTTCAGACTGATCGTTATTCGCAGAACTGATGCTTTCTTTTTTCTTTGTCTGTTTCTTTGTTTCTTTGTTTCTGTGTTTGTTTCTTTCTTTATATCTTTCTTTGTTTCTTTCTCTATTTCTGTGCTTTTTGTATGGCAACTTGCACACATACATACATACATACATACATACATACATACATACATACATACGTGCATGCATACATACATACATACCTACATACGTACGTACGTACAAACATACATACATACATACACACATACATAATTATATACATACATACATACATACATACATATATATATATATATATATATATATATATATATATATATATATATATACATACATACATACACACATTCATACACACAAACACACACACACACACACACACATACACACGCTTACATTATGTTTATATGCCTGTGCCAGTGTTTTTTCTCTATTTCCCAAACTTGAAAGTAATACCATACTGCTCTTTGTGGGGAATGTCAGATTTCAAGACACAGCATGCATTGCAGTCCGCCTGTGTGTGTGACTCAACCAACCCCCCTCCCAAGCTAATCTAGAATCACAGCGCACGGCCTGGTTTCTGCAGACACACCAATATCGATGACAGCAGACGACGCTGCTGCACCCAGACAATCTTCCATCTTCCATCTGCCAGCCTCCCGTCCCACACTGTGTTGCTAAGTCCTCAGACTTCTGCCTTCTTTGTTCATTCTCCTGCACATGTTTGTCTTCCAGACAGACTTCAACGATAACTATGACGATCCGCAGCATAACGAGTCGCAGAGCGTCGGAGATCAAATTTTAGTTATTGACATGTCATTACTTTGCAATAAAAATTAATAAGTTATTCCATACAGAGAAAACAGATTGCAGATCGGGCAATTTTACGAAAAGTTATTATAAAACGAAACGATATAGAGCTCAAAAGTGGCAAAATGAGAAATCGACAAATTTTGCGTCATGGACAAAATGAGGGGTTGGATGTTTCTTAATGTGTTTTTAAAACAAAAGGAAACAAAATTGATACTTCAGTACCAGGTAGAAGCATGGCTTTAGTAACTTTTATAATCAATCAAAATCTTAAAATTGACAACCTGACCCCCTCCCCCACCCCCCATCTGTCTAAAATGGCTCCTAGCGGAAAAGTAGGTCAGGTGCAAAGCGACTCATTTCGTGGTGGATCGTCATTTAATTTATTCAAAATTTACTAGTCTCTCCCACACCACAGTCGGATGTGTTGGGATGGGCCTGAGTTGTCACGCGCTTAATTAACGGCAGCACAAGACATTGTCTGGCTCATAATTATGACAGACAACAATAGTTGTTGTCTTAGTGTTCGACCTAGAAGAAGAAGAAGAAGAAGAAAAAGAAGAAGAAGAAGAAGAAGAAGAAAAAGAAGAAGAAGAAGAACAACAACAACAACAACAAGGAGGAGGAGGAGGAGGAGGAGATGAAAAAGAAGATAGATGATAGATAGATAGATAGATAGATAGACAGATAGACAGATAGACAGATAGATAGACAGGACAAAGGTCAGGACAGAAAACCTACCTGCCTAATCATAGCTACCCCAAAGCAGGAAGCAACGCGATCGACAGTACTTCTCTCCATCAATCTCTTCCCTTTATCAAAGATGTATAGCGGCGGTACCCGCCCCTCTGTCAATCACTCTCTTCCCTTTATCAAAGATGCATTCCCCGGGGAAGGGCAGCCATTGATCACCTTCCTAATCCAGCTTTCTCCTCCTGAAAGATGGAGACCTTTGTGTTGTGGACCGTGACATTTCCACCATACTTTTCTCTTTTTTGGGGGTCTTGGGTTGCCTGACTTTTTCTGCCACAGGCTTAGGTACACACGGACTGGATAGCCTTGGTGGTTAGAGCGTTGTGATTGCACTCTGCTGACCCGGGTTCGAATCCCCGTTCAAGGGGATCCCCCCCCCCCCCCCCCCCCCCCCCCCCATCCCTTGAGTTAACATCAGTGCCGACTTCACTCTTCCAAAACGTCCTTCGAATGAGACTCTAAAACCGAGGTCCTGTGTACGAACACACTTTCCCCCTTCTTTCCAATTCCTATATCCTTTCCTTTTTCGTCTTTTCTCTCGTTGTCTGTCCTCATTTTTCTTCCATTTTTGTTTCTTTTTTTCTGTCTTTAAAATTCGCGCTAGACATGGTAGCCCAAACCCCGGGTGGACGGTACGGACAGCTGCGGGGCATTAGTTAATGGGGTAGGGAGGAGGGAAGGAAGGAGCGAGAGGAAGGATTTCTTCAGTGAAATGCTCACAACCTTTCCCACATACAGTAGCTGATTCGTTCGGGTCTTTGCAGACAGAAGTCAGGACCACTGAAACTCAGTACCGACTCCAATCTTCCCCAAAAAGTCCTTCGGATGCGACTTTCAACTGAGGTCCCGTGTGTGAACGCAATCAAAATATCTTGCGCGCACGTTAAAACCCGTTCCGCTTTTCGAAAGAGTAGGCCATTGTGTGCCGGTAGGAACAGATGACAAAATTTACAAAACCGCATACACACGGGGACTGGATGTGAAAAAAGCACATTAGTGTTTATTCCATTATCCTCGATATAAAAGAATAAAGAAAGAAAGAAAGAAAGAAAGAAAGAAAGAAAATAATAAATCCTTCGGATGAGACCATAAACCTAGGTACCGTGTGCGACCCTTTTCTTGCTCAACCCTGAAGGTAGCCACATTCCGACTTGGGGGATGGATGTTTACCTGTCTCACTGTCCAAGACACATACAACAAAATATGGAATTTGAACTGAATGAATGGCTGTTTTTGTTGGGGTTTTTTTGCTTTGCTTTTAGTCTTTGCTTTGGAAGAAGGTTAGGGGTGGGGTAGGGGTAGGGGTATAGGGGAATGGGGGTTGTCTTCTCTTGTCCTGGGTCTGTAATTCGTCAGTTGTTTTTGTCAGGTTTTCTTTTTTTTTTCTTCTGTAATTTTTGCATTTCAAAAAATTGTAAGTTTGTGCTCTCAGTTTATTTTATATACATTTTTGGGGGTGGGGGTGGTGGGGGGTGGGGGGGGGGTGGGGGGGGAGAGTGGGGGGAAGTGGGGGGGGGGGGGGAGATGTGTGCTTCTGTCTTGACTGTCTGTCTGTCATTCTTTCTTTCTTTCTTCCTGTCTTTCAGTCTTTCTTTTCGTTCTTTCCTTCCTTCCTTTCTTTCTTTCTTCTTCTTTCTTTCTTTCTTTCCTTCCTTCTTTTTCTTTTTTTCTGTATTCTTTCCTTCCTTTCTTCCTTCCTTCTTTTTTTCCCACCTTCTGTCTTTCTTTCTTTCTCCCCTTCCTTCCTTCCTTTTTTTATTTCTTTATTTCTTCTTTCCTTCCTTCCTTCCTTCCTTTCTTCTTTTCTTTCTTTCTTTATTTTTTTCCTTCCTTCCTTCTTTCTTTCTTCTTCATTCCTTCCTTCCTTCCTTCCTTCTTTCTTTCTTTCTTCATTCATTCATTCCTTTCTTTCTTTATTTCTTCCTTCCTACCTTCCTTCCGTTCTTTCTTTCTTTGTTTCTTCCTTCCTTCCTTCCTTTCTTTATTTTCTTTCTTCCTTCCTTTATTTCTTACCTTATTCCGTCCTTCCTTTCTTACTTTATTCCTTCCTTCCTTCCTTCCTTTCTTTCTTTCTTTCTTTAGATTCGCTACACACCCGGCAGCCCAGGTTCCCAGGAGGATAGTCAGAGGGGGCATTAGGTAATGGGGAGGGGAGGGAGGAGGGAGGACAGGAGAGGGTAGGTTTCCTCCGGGAAATGTTGACCTCCTTTCCCATAGTAGCCGATTCCTCCAGGTCTGTCTGTCTGTCTGTCTCTCTGTCTCTCTGTATGTATGTTTGTCTCTCTCTCTCTCTCTCTCTCTCTCTCTCTCTCTCTCCTCTCTCTCTCTTCTCCTCTCTCTCTCTCTCGGATGAGACTATAAACCGAGGCCTCGTGTGCGAAAGCACACTGAACATCTTTGCGCACACGTTTAAACCTGTTCCGCTGTTCGGAAAAGCAGGCCATTGTGTGTCAGTGAGAACCGATGACAAAAATTTACAAAACTGCATACATACAGGAGGCTGGATGAAAACAAAGCACATGAGTGATTAATCCATTATCCTCGAAATAAAAGAATAAAAACAAATTTAAACTCGCTCTCTTTCTCCCCCCCCCCCCCCTCTCTCTCTCTCTCTCTCTCTCTCTCTCTCTCTCTCTCTCTCTCTCTCTCCCTAGAATATGAGTATTGGGTTTATTATGAAGATGTATTCCTACGGGCGGCGACTGGATGTAAAAAAGCACGTGAGTGCTTATTCATTATCCTCGAAATAAAAGAATTTGTCATTGTCATTGTCATTGTCCCTCCCCCTCTGTCTCTGTCTCTCACTCTCTGTCTCTGTCTCTGTCTCACTCTCTCTCTCTCCTCCTCTCCTCCCTCTCTCTCCTCTCCCTCTCTCTCTCCCTTCTCCTCTCTCTCTTCTCTCTCTCTCCTCTCTCTCTCTCTCTCCTTCTGTCTCTGTCTGTCTGTCTCTCTCTCTCACTCTCTCTCTCTCTCCTTCTCTCTCTCTCTCTCTCTCTCTCTCTCTCCCTCTCTCTCTCTCTCTCTTTCTCTCTCTCTCTCTCTCCTTCTCTCTCTCTCTCTCTCTCTCTCTCTCTCTCTCTCTCTCTCTCTCTCTCTCTCTCTCCTCTCTCTGTGCACAGCAGCACAAGAAGAGAGATGCAGGGAGGCACAGCAGGGAAGAGTGGCACGGAGGCTTTAACACCGTATGCCGAAGGGAGCTAACTCATCCAATCTGGATAAATGGACATTGCCCGTTCCGCTTTTTCAGTTGCTGTCGTCGTCGTCGTCGTCGTCGTCGTTGTCGTTGTTGTTGTTGTTGTTGTTGCGTTCTTGGTTTCCAAGCTTAATACCCTGAGGGGTCACCCAGAATGTGTGATCGGATTCACCTCGTCTACCTAGGAATCACTGTAAGGTTGTAGGCACATACTTGGATGGGATAGCCTGGTGGTTAGAGTGATGTATGCGTGATCTGCTGACCCGGGTTCGAATCTCGTTCAAGAGGATTTTTTTCCTCTGGAGTTAACAACATCAGTGCCGACTCCACTCTCCCCAAAAGTCCTTCGGATGAAACTATAAACCGAGGTCCCGTGTGCAAACGCATGCAGAACATCTTGCGCACACGTTAAAACCCGTTCCGCTTTTAGGAAGAATAGGCCATTGTGTACGTGGAGATCCAAAATTGACAAAAATGCACATCACACTACCACGGACTGATGAAAAAATAAAGAACACTGAGTGCTTATTCATATCCTCGAATACATTAAGAATTAATATACTACGATACCATAACATACAATACATACTAAAACAACATACAACATCACAACACACACTACATTAATAAACATTATAAACATACATACAATTACAAAACACACACACATACATACATACATACATACATACATACATACATACATACATACATACAATTACACTACACAACATACATACATACATACATACATACATACATACATACATACATACATACATACATACATACACTACATACATAACATACATACATACATACATACTACATACTACATACATACATACATACAACATATACAAAAACATACATACATACATCATACATACATACATACATACTATACACTAACAAAATACAACAATACATACATACATACATACATACATACATACATACATACATACAACATACAATACATACTCATACATACACATACACACCATACTACATACATACATACATACATACATACATACATACACATATACACACATACATACAATACACACATACAACATACAACTAAATGAATAAATAATAAAAATGCATCCAGACCCCGCACGATTAAATGGGTGGAAAATGGGAAAAGTGGGGAGTGGGGGGGGGTGGGGAGGTGAATGTGGGGAGGGGGGCGGGCGTGGGGGGGTAGGGGAGTGGAAGGAGCCGTCAGTAAAGCGGTACCCGCATCTTCCACTACACTGCTGAATGATGGATCACTCCTTTACACCTCTTCAAGCACAGCACTCACATTCACCACTGTGACACTGACAGGCCAGTGCGGGGAAGGAAATAATGCAATTTGGGTTAAAAGCTCCCAGTCTTCTTCTGCATCTCGCCGAGTGAGAAAAAGAATAAGGAGGAAAAGCGAAAAAAACACGGAAAATGATCCATTGTTTGTTTGTTTATTTGAATGATTCTCTTAACTCGCTTAAAAAAAGGGGGAAACACCACTTCCCCCATATCCTTCCTTCCCAAACACCCGAGGAAATGGAATGGAATGCTTAGTTTGTTTGCTTGTTTCTTTGTAGTTTTGTTTCTTTTTGGGCTTGTTTGGTTGTTTGGTTGGCTGCTTGTTTGGTTTTTTGGTTGGTTGGTTGGTTGGTTTGTTGCTTGTTTTGTTGATTGTTTGATTGATTGTTTGCTTGCTTATATAATTATCTTCAGTTTAACGTCTGCTTCTGTTGCTCTCTGTTCTCGCTTTCTCTCTCTCTCTCACTCTCTCTCTGTCTCTCTCTGTCTCTGTATCTCTCTCTGTCTGTCTCTGTCTCTGTCTCTCTCTCTCTCTCTCTCTCTCTCTTCTCTCTCTCTCTCTCTCTCTCCCTCTCTCTCTGCTTGCATTCAGCTCTTAGAGATAAGTCAAGACGCGTGAATTACGGACATCAAGTGACACAAAACACGACGAGAGACAGAGACACAAGAGAGAGAGAGAGAGAGAGAGAGAGAGAAGAGAGAGAGAGAGAGAGAGAGAGAGAGAGAGAAAGACAAAGACAGAGAGACAGACAGACAGACAGACAGACAGACAGACAGACAGACAGAAACAATAAGATAAATACAGCTAATTATACAAGCAAAC
>CM054139.1:69898282-69905782 GCA_028751875.1 Rapana venosa | reverse complement strand
TTTGGTTGGAATAAAGGACATAAAACAATACCAGGTAGTCATGAGAAAGTTGGAAATGATCATCGAAATTAATGAGGATTGCTTGTGTTCCTACAGTGTCGACCCCTAGCATGCATAATGCGGTAAGAAAGCTAGCAGACGAGTAAGACCTGAGGGGTACAGTGTTTGTTGAATTTAATTTTTAAATTCAAACCTTCCGCAATTGTGAATAATCAATAAGGTTTGAGTCAGTGGTTAGTCTTTCACGAAAAGTGGTTTTTATTTCTGTGCATACCTTAGTAAGTAAGGTATGAATATGAGAGTCATATAGAAAAACAGAAGGAAAAGTGCGAATTTCTAACACAGGTGTGTAGCCTTCCAGTTCTGGCAGTCTACTTCTGTAGTGAACGGCCCCACTTCACAGTTACCAGCTAGGCAAATTAATGACTTCGATCTTTCCAGTTGTCCATGGATCATGAAGCTCCTTATGCAGAATATTATTTTTTTAATGTTGTACCACATCGTATTGTATTGGATTGGATTGGATTGGGTCAGACTGGATTGTGTGTTATTGCATGGTATCATGGCATGTTGTGTTTTGTTGTATTGTATCGCATTGTAGTGAATTGTATTGTACACATGCACGCGCACACGCACGTACGTGCACACACACACACACACACACACACACACACACACACACACACAACACACCACAACACAACATACACACGCATGCACAAACACACACACACACAAGCCACAACACAGCACAACACACACACACACATACACACACACACAAACTCCCACCCAAACACCCACCCACCCCCACCCCATCTCACCCCATCCCCACCTCCCACTCCCCCTACATACACACACACACACGAACTCCCACCAACACCACCGGTGTTTAGATGGGAGTTTGTGTGTGTGTGTGTGTGTGTGTGTGTGTGTTGTGTGTGTGTGTGTGTGTGTGTGTGTGTGTGTGTGTGTGTGTGTGTGTGTGTGTGTGTGTGTTGTGTGTGAGCGCGTGCGTGCGTGTGTATGTGTGTTGTGTTGTGGTATTTCGTGTGTGTGTGTGCGTGTTGTGTTGTGTTTCTGGTTTGTGTGTGTGTGTGTGTGTTGTGTTGTGTTTGTGGTTTTTGGGTGTGTGCTGTGTTGTGTTGGTTTGTGTTGTGTTGTGTTGGGTTGGTTTGTGTTGTGTTGTGTTGTGTGTGTGGTGCGTGCGTGCGTGCGTGCGTGTGTGTGTGCGTGTGTGTTTTGTGTTTGTGTGTGTGTGTGTGTTGTGTTGTGGTTCGTGTTGTGTTGTGGTTTGTGTGTGTATGCTGTGTTGTGTTGGTTTGTGTTGTGTTGTGTGTGTGTGTGCGTGCGTGTGTGTGCGTGTACGTAGGCTCGTGTGCACATCATAAAACACTGACCAGTACTAGCACCAACTACCCAACACTCTTGGGTAACAACATACTACCTCTTTGACTTTCAACACGACCTGATAACTTATGGCACCACATCACCATCTGCATACACAAGTTTTCTGTGCGTGCCACCAAATATTACATCCCATTCCCCTCCCCTCCTCTCCCTTCCCCTCCCCTCCCCACCCCACACTTTTTCTGTGGAGAGCCAAGCCTTTCAGCCAGCCTCTGGATACACCAGGTTATCAGCATCACAGTAGAAGGGTTCGACAGACCTCAGCATTGTCGCTGTGATGCTGCCATTAACTTGGAGTGATCTCATTCTGTTTTGGTTTTTAGTTCGTTTTTTTTGTTTTGTTTGTTGTGTGGTATCAGATATCAGAATCTTTATACACTTATTTTTCTCTCCCTATACTGTAGTGGTGGAGGTCGTGGTGGTGGTGAGTGTGGGGGTGGGTGGGGGTGGGGGTGGGGTTGAGGGTGGGATGGTGAGGGGGGGTTGAGGGTGAGGCGTGTGTGAGTGTGCATGTGTGTATGAAAGTGTGTGTGTGCAGTAGTAGTAGTAGTAGTAGTAGTAGATAGTAGTAGCAGTAGTAGAAGTAGTAGTAGTTGTTGTTGTTGTTGTTGTTGTTGTCGTAGCAGCAGCAGTAGTAGCAGCAGTAAAGTAGTAGTAGCAGTAAAAGTAGTAGTAGTAGTAGTAGTAGTAGTAGCAGTAAAGTAGTAGTAGTAGTAGCAGCAGCATCAGTAGTAGTAGCACATAGTAGTAGTAGAAGTAGTAGTAGTAGTAGTAGTAGTAGTTGTTGTTGTAGTAATAGTAGTAGTAGTAGTAGTAGTAGTAGTAATAGTAGTAGTAGTAGTAGTAGTAGTAGTCTTCAATTTTGTTGCCTTCCACATGATACCGGTATGTGTTGTGTGTGTGTGTGTGTGTGTGTTATATGTAAGTGTATGCACGCGTGCGCGCGCGCGCATGTGTATATATGTGTGTGTCTGTCTTTCTGTCTGTCTCTGTTCTCCATGTGGATTATATTTATTTTCTCTAATGTTGTCAATACCGGAGGCTATCTCTGAAACCTTACAGTTATCAATACCACTGTGTTGTTGACAACACTCCCTCATTCTTTATGCTGACGATACATCATGGCCGAACTATGTCCCAAATCCCCGGAATGCCGAAACACAATCAGTCCACTTTTCCCTCCTTAGGGAACAGAAGAGCACAGGTCAAGGGCGATAACCGTTTGGTGTTAATGACGGTCTGATGGCTGCATTCTGATGATGGATTGGGGGATCGTTCAGGCTCTGTGTGTGTGTGTGTGTTGTGTGTGTGTGTGTGTGTGTGTGTGTGTGTGTGTGAGTGTGTGTGTAGTGTGTGTGTGTTGAAGTGTGTGTGTGTAAGTGGTGTGGAGGGGGAGGTGTGTGTGTGTGTGTGCGTGTGTGTGTGTAAGTGTGTGTGTGTTTGAGTGTGTGTGTGTGTAGTGTGTGTGTGGTTTGAAGTGTGTGTTGAATGTGGTGTATGTGATGTTGTATGTGTTGTGGTGTTGTTGTGTGATGTATGTTGTTGACTTGAATTTTACGTCTGTTCACTTCTAGTCATATTAGACGAAAAAGAAAAAAACTTGGGAAGGTGGATGTGTGTTTAAAACACCACCACCACCCCCAAAAAAAGTGTTAAAAAATATCGAAAGAAACTTGGAATGCAACTGGAATTAAAACAAACAAACAAAAACAATATGTTCGTATGTATGTATGTAGTGTGTTGTATGTATTATATATATATATATATATATATATATATATATATATATATATATATATATATATATATATATATATACAGTGCAAGTCCTTTCCTGAAAAATGACAAGATAATTGTCAGGGCAGTTACACTAGGGCCAAGCACAAACAAAATCACAATGGATTACAGAAAGCGAGAAGATGCCCGCTGCAAAAGAATGGCATCCCTTCTCCTGTAGCAATTTTTTTTAAGCACAAAGCTGTTCTCGGATGTTTTTCAATGTACTTTTTTCTTTGCTTTGTCTTGTTTTGTTTCTGGTGTCCTGCACAGACACAGGGAACAGCGGACTGATGCAAAGCAGATGCTGTGAAGCAGCAGAGGCGAGCCGACAGCTGTGATTGGAAGTGAAGTTTGAACGCAGAAGAGACAGAAGCGGTGTTTGGCTGTGAGAGCTCAGAGTTTGGGCAGAGAGAGCCCTCTTGAAAGGAAAGGCCACGATTCACAGTTAACTATTTAACCACATTGGCTACACACCTGCTTTAGATATTCGTACTTTTCTTCTCATTTTCCCCCATATATCTCTTATATTCATACCACACGTACTAAGACATCAGGAGAAATGTTTGATAAAAAAACCTTTCTTTTGTGAAAGAGTAGCTTCTGACTCAAAGCTCATGTGATTTCGCACAAATTTGGTAGGTTTGAATTTGTTTTCATCAACGTAAGTATGGCCTCACAGTCCTTTGTCGTCTACTAGCTGACTAACCACAATATCCATGCGCGAGGTCAACACTGTAGAAACATAAGCGATCCTCATTTGATGATCATTTCCAACTTTCTCGTGAATACCTGGTATTGCTCTATGTCCTCAATCTCAAAAACGTGTACACAATGCATTTTGTCATACTTTGAAAAAATCTGTGAAAATCACCAAAAAAGTTTTCCGACTTGCACTCTATAGAAGCAAGCTAATAATTACAGGTGTGTATAACTATTGTCCCCTGTGAGGATACCGTGAGCCTGTATATAATTATCATAGAGCACCCCCACCTTCTGGAAATTCCGTGCTAGAAATTTACTGTTTTCTCGCCCTCTCTCTGTCCCTGCCTCGTTCTGTTTCTTCCTGTCACCTCCCTCTTGTCTACTTTCTGCCTTCTTGGTCCATTCTTCTGCCTTTTTTCCAGGAAAGCTCACAAGATAACAGTTCTCTCCCACACCAAAGTCAGATGCGCTGGACCTGACTTGTCAGGCGCATCACGGAGATCCAAGATATCTTCGCTCATATAACAGACAACAACAGTTGCTGTCTGAGTGTTCGACGACGACGACGACGACGACGACGAAGAAGAAGAAGAAGACGAGGAGGAGGAGGAGGAGAAGAAGGAGGAGGAGGAGGAGGAGGAGGAGGAGGAGAAGAAGAAGAAGAAGAAGAAGAAGAAGAAGAAGACGGCATCAATCTCAGATTATGAACAGAAACAGCAGATTGATGCAAAGCAGATGGTAGGAAGCACCAGTGCTGAGGTAGCCACAGCTGTGATTAGAACTGAAGCTTGAAGTCAGAAGAGATAAGACTGATACTCAGATGATGAGGGCGATTTGCCAGTGCAGCCTTGAAAGGAAAGGCCACACTTCACAGTTAACAATGACTTGTTTTCGGCTGTTTCCAAAGAATGACAACATGGGGTATGATCCTACAGTTCCAGATAGGGAAAGAAATACAGTTGCAGACAGGAACAGAAAAAAAATAATGGGTGGCGCTGCTCTTGTGGCGACGCGCTCTTCCCGGAGAGAGTAGCCCGAATTTCACGCAGGGAAATCTGCCGTGACTTAAAGGGGTATACAATATAATACAGTCATTTCGAAAAGTTAATATTACAGATACTTTAGTGATACAAGGCTGGAACAAGCCTCGGTGCATGTTCATGTCTTCGCCACTCGTTAAAGTCTGACGATCATTACACAATCTTCTACGTCCACACTCGACGTTCTCCATGCGTTAGTATTCACGAAAGATTAAGGCTATAGCATATTTGCACATTTATTGACCTTGGTAAATAAAAAAACAACAACCTTAACTTTAATCCACTAGCCATTTCCACGACTGGAACTAAGAATTTCCCAACTCTGTGGAGTTGAAGTCAGATGCTGTTTCCATTTTATTTTTTATTTATCTTTTATTCCATACCCCTTTAAGTGACAGCAGATTTATTTTGCGTGAAACTCAGGCTGCTCTTCCCGGGGAGCAGCGCCATCCATTTATTTTATTTTATTTTTATTTTCCTGTTTGCAGCTAGTATTTCTTTCCCCATCAGTATGTGCGCTAAATAAGTTTGTATAACACACGGGACCTTGATTTATCGTCTCATCCAAAAGACTAGCAC
The DNA here is from genome assembly GCA_028751875.1 of Rapana venosa. Taxonomy (NCBI): domain Eukaryota; kingdom Metazoa; phylum Mollusca; class Gastropoda; order Neogastropoda; family Muricidae; genus Rapana; species Rapana venosa. The sequence goes on along the minus strand of CM054139.1, from coordinate 69,900,272 downwards.
CCAGACCACCATTCATGGTATAATAATGTATGGGGAAAAGTTTCGGGCTCAAACGGGGATCGAACCTCCGCACACTTCAAACCCCGACTTTCCGCTTTCTAGGTGGGCGCGTTACCTCTAGACCACCGATCTACCATTTTCGAACCGCCCTCCACCACCAGCCCTCTCCTCTGTATAGAGCAGTTGCTCTATCTTCCCTAGGACTCTGCAGCCCGCATACAAGGATCAGCAGCAGCACATCAGCAACTGGCAATACTCTTTAGGACACGGGAGCTCTTGGCTCACACTTGACTAGATCATGCAGCGATGCATTCGGCCCTATGCAAATTCTCCTGAAACCAAGCAAACAGTGTATCACCCACCACCCCCACCCACCCCCTACACACTCAAACACACACACACGCACATACACACACAGACACACACAAACACACACACTCAAACACACACACACACACACACACACACACACACACACACACAACAACACACACACAAACACACGCACAAAACACACACACACTCACTGTTTCTCACTTTTCTGTCAACAGTCAGCCTATAACCAGCTCGTGCTTTTGCCAAGCCATCAGCTTAGGCACCTATTTGGTCAGATCATCATGATCATTGTCATTCTTCTCTCCATTATCTTGCGATCATCTCGTGTTATGGCCTCAATGAAAAGGTGTCAAATATTATACTCTTGTATGAATTAGCGTGTGTGTATGGGGAGGGGGTTAGGGGGAAGTGGGGGGGGGGGGGATGAGTGTGTGTGTGCGTGCTTGTGTATGTGCTTGTGTGTGTGTTTTCTTTTTGTTTTCTATTTTTCTTTAAAGAAAAAAGGCGATATAATATCAACATCAACAGTACTTTGTTTTTCTTTTTTTTCTATTTCGAGGATAATGGAATAAGCAGTCATATACTTTTTCGATACCAACTCCGCGTGTGTATATAATTTTGTAAATTTTGTCATACGTTCCCACCAAAACACAATGCAAGCGGAACAGGCTTTAACGTGTGTGCAAGATACTCTGCGTGTGTGCGTTCGCACACGGGACCTCGGTTTAGAGTTTCATCTGAAAGACGTTTTTAGGAGAGTGGAGTTTGCACTGATGTTAATAACTCCATGGGAAATTACCTCTTTGGACGGTTCAGCAGATCACAGATGAGGATGGTACTTGTTCGTAGCTACTACCGGCCCTCTGCCGCTGACTATATACTGAGGCCAAACACAGCTGCAGAATTTCCAAACACAATCAGTCCACTTTTCTACCCTCAGGAAACAGAAGAGCACGTGTCAAGGGCGATAACCCGTAGTACTAATGACGTTTTGATGGCTGCATAGGGACAGTCTGTGTTTGGCCTCAGTATATAGTCAGCGGCAGAGGGCCGGTAGTAGCTACGAACAAGTACCATCCTCATCTGTGATCTACTGAACCGTCCAAGGAGGTAATTTCCCATGGAGTTGGTAAATGGTATGGGCATGTCACAAGATCCAAAGGACTTGCAAAGACAGTTTTACAAGGCACTGTCCAAGGAGGAAGAAGAAGAGGCAGACCAAGGAAGAGCTGGGAGGATAACATCAGCGAATGGACAGGCCTAGAACTCAACAAAACCCTGAGAAAGGCAGAACAGAGAGAGCAATGGAGGGAACTGGTTGTCGAGTCTTTGAGGGTGCCCCCACGGTCGTCAGACTACGGGACAGATAGATAGATAGATAGATAGATAGGGACAGTGGATTCGGGTTTGTTTTTTCTCTCTCTCTCTCTCTCTCTCTCTCTCTCTCTTCATTACTATCAAAGTACCTGTTTCAACATTAATGCTCGGGTCAGTTGGGGAGTATGTGTTTGCTGAAAGCATAATATTCATTTTATTCGTTAATTTCTAGACTGAACTTTGGTGTTGTGGTGGTTGTTGCTGCTACTGTTGTTGATGTTGTTGGGTTTGTTTGTTGTTGTTTTTTTTGTAGTTCCTAATCAGGGCAAGGGCCGGA
>CM054139.1:69878282-69895782 GCA_028751875.1 Rapana venosa | reverse complement strand
AGAGGAGAGAGAGAGAGAGAGAGAGAGAGAGAGAGAGAGAGAGAGAAGAGAGAGAGAGAGAGAGAGGAGAGAGAAACCGAAGGAAGGAGAGGAGAGAGGAGAGAGAGAGAGAGAGAGGAGAGAGAGAGAGAGAGAGAGAGAGAGAGAGGAGAGAGAGAGAGAGAGAGACGAGATGGAGAGAGAGAGGAGAGAGAGAGTGAAAGAGAGAGAGAGAGAGACAAACAGACAGAGACAGAGAGACAGAGACAGACAAACAGACAGAGACAGAGAGACAGAGACAGACAAACAGACAGAGACAGAGAGACAGACAAACAGACAGACAGAGACAAGGACAAAGACAGAGAGACAGAGAGAGAGAGAGGAGGGCGGTGGGCTGACCTGTTTGAAGCCCCGGTACATGAACTGTAGTTCTTTCCTGGAGAACTTGGTGTTGCGACACAGCGTGTCCAGACCTTCGGGTTTGTAACGCACCACCTGCATCTCCAGGTCGTCAATATCATGATCTGCAACACGCACACACACACATCATCATCATCACCATCGTCATTATCATTGTCTTCATCACTACCTTCCTCGCGTCACACATTATCTTCATCGACATGTTCAGTATCATGGTCTGCAACTAACACACACACACACACTCACACAGACATCATCATCATCATCACCATCGTCCTTAATCATTGTCTTCACCATTATCTTCCTCGCGTCATCCTTATCTTCATCGACAGGTCAGTATCATGGTCTGCAACTAACACACAACACCCCCCCCCCCCCCCACACACACACACACCATCTTTCATCATGATCTTCATCATCATCATTATCATTATCTTCGTCTTTATTGTCATCGTCAATATCATGGTCTTAAACAAACACACACGTACACATCATCATCATCATTATCTTCATCATCAATATCACGGTCTGCAACAAACACACGCGCACACGCACGCACGCCCCCCCCCCCCCCCACCTCCCCCACACACACACACGCGCGCGCGCGCACGCGCAGAGAGAGAGAGAGAGAGAGGAGAGAGAGAGATGAGAGAGATGGAGAGATGAGAGAGAGAGAGAGAGATGAGAGAGAGAGAGAGAGAGAGAGAGAGGAGAGAGATTTTCAAAACTACAAATGTCAGAGAGAAGACAAGCAAACAGTTCTAATGCAACTTCACACACTGCAAGTGCTTGTTTTGCACTTGCTACAGATCTTAATATGATATCATCGTAATAGTTATGAGCACAAACGTGGTGGCGAAATGTAGAGGAAGCTGGTTGTAAAATCTTCAGTGGTGCCTCAACGGTCTACTAGACTAGACGGGATAGGTGAAAGTGAAGGGAGAATGAGCATTAAAAAAAGGGGAAAAAAATGACATAGAATTTGTTCCATCAACAAGATGCACTCATGGACGATATGTTTACACTTTAGATGATCCAAATGTCTCTGTGTATAACCATCCCTCTCCCCCTCCCCCCACACCTACACACCATTTTGTCCATTCACAGTTTCTTCCACATAAGTATGGGAGGTGGTGTTTTGAGATCAAAGTAAGTCATTGTGTTCGAAGTAACAATCACTTTGAAAAATATGCTAATCTATCAAGGCGCAAGCTCTTCACAATCAGTCTGTTTTCTTTTTTTGTTTTTGTTTCTTTCGTTCGTCAGCTAGAGTTCCTAAGTTCCTCGCGTCATCATTATCTTCATCGACATGATCAGTATCACGGTCTGCAACTAACACACACACACACACACACACACACACACACAAAGTCCTTAGGATGAGACTATAAACCGAAGTCCCGTGTTTGAACGCATGCAGAACATCTTGCGCACACGTTAAATTCTATTCCGCTTTTCGTAAGAGTAAGCCATTGTGTGCCGGTGGGAACAGATGACAGAATTTACAAAACCACATACACACGAGGACTGGATGTACAATAAGCACATAAGTGCTTATTCTATTATCCTCGATATAAAAGAATAAATAAATAAATAAATAAGATAAGTTTACCTATGCTGAGATTTTAATTTTGCGTATATAACCGTTTGTGCTTACGAGCCATATTCCCACAACGGGAACGATGTCTAAACACGGCACCGATGTGCATGGTTTTTGCTGGTTTTTGTTTTAATTTTGCAGTCAGTTCTTATTTACACCCAATGGCCAATATGATCTATCTGCGTTCGCACACAGGACTTAAGGTTTATGACCTCATCTGAAGGACTTTCGGGGGACTGCAGTCAGTACTGGTGGTAACTCCTGGGGAAAAATCTTCTCGAACTGGTGCTTCGGTGGTGTCTCGCACCTGGGCCGACAGATCGCGAGCGCAATGCTCTAACCACTAGGCTTTCCTGCTCCCTTCCCCCCTTTTCCTCTCCAATCAATCAGTTAGGATGTTTGTAGGATAGTACGATACGAAGCATACCAAGGTTCTCACTTCTGCACAATATAAAACTATATTTCAAAATGCACAACTACTTTGAATTTAGAGCCACAAGTATGAATTATAAGTTTTATGTTTTATTAAATTTCATCATCAGTGATGTACTATAATTCTTCTTCTTCTCTGTCGAACGCCCAGACAGCAACTATTGTTGTATGTCATAATTATGAGCGAAAATGCGTTGTGTTGGCGTTAAGCGCCTGACAAGTCTGGCCCAGCACATCCGACTTTGTCCTGGTAGAGTATTGTTATCTATTATGTTTTTCTGTTAAACAAGACAGGAGAATGGACCAGAAAGGCAGCAAACAGACGAGAAATAGGTGACAGGAAGAACAGGAACTAGGCAGAAACAAAGAGAGGGATAGACAAGAGGGAATTGCTAGCAAAGAATTTCCAGAAGGTGGAGATGCTGTTTATACTGACAGGCCCCTGGCATCCCAACAGGAAAATGTACTATAATGACTTCAACCTCTTCGGAAACATCTGACAGTTTTCTGACAATGATCATGCCGTAATTTCTCCCCCCCCCCCCCCCCCCCCCCCCCCCCCCCACCACATATACTTCGTTTCTGGACTTCTATAAATCACCTCTGGACTCGTTAAACGAGCTCCCCTAACAAATCAGACATAGTGGTTTACTTTTAGCTGCACACTGGTATTAATTTGTGAGTCATGTAGTATCTTCTATAGAGTGCGGGTCGACAAAATGTTGGTGATTTTAACAGATTTTTTAAGTATTAAAAAAATGCACTGTGCACTTGTTTATAGGATTGAGGACATAGAGCAATACCAGGTAGTCACGAGAAAGTTGGAAATAATCATGCAATGAGGATTGCTTGTATTCCTATAGCGTTGACCCCGCGCATGCATATTGCGGTAAGGAAGCTAGCAGACGACAAAGGACTAAGGGGGTACAGTGTTTGCTGAAAAATTAAAACTTTTCAAACCTACCAAATTTGTTCAAAATCACATGAGTTCTGATTCTGAGGTTAATCTTTCACAAAACAGTGGATTTTGTTTCTGTGGATGCCTTAGTACCTGCGATATGAATATAAGAGCCACATAGAAAAACAGAAGGAAAAGAGTGATTTTTTTAACACCTGTGTGCGGCCTTTACTAGACTCCTGGAAAAAAAGTCTGAGGGCTCCTTATTTAGCCTCACTGGCTCCATCTCTTCACCTTTCACATTGTGTCACAGTGTGACTTATTCAGCTGTGGAAACGAAGCTCAGTGACTTGATTAAAACCCGCGTCACCGGAAATGAAGCCAGCTGAGAAGTGAGGATTGAAGAGGTCAACATAGAAGAAGCTTGCATGCTGGGAAGGAACGGGTGGGTTGGGGGTGGGGGTGAGGGGGGAGGGCGGGGGAGTGTGGGGGGAGGGGCTGGGAAATGCCATTCCTGACTGATCTGGGAGGATTCTTCTTCCCTAGTTTCCTTGGATTGGGATACATGGGCATTCCTTCATTTCTATATCCTCACAACTGAGCGAGAGAGAGAGAGAGAGAGAGAGAGAGAGAATAGAGAGAGAGAGAGACAGACAGACAGACATATGGAGACAGAGAGAGACAGACAGACAGAGACAGAGAGACAAAGAAGCAGAGAGACAGAGACAGACAGACAGAGACAGAGAGACAGAAACACAGAGACAGAGACAGAGGCTGTCAAAGACAGAGACACAGAAAGAAACAGAAAAAGAGACAGAGACAGAGAGAGAGAGAGAGGGGTGGCAGATAGAGAAACAAATACACACTCAAACAGGAAAAATTCTAATATCACTTAGAGTGAACAGACGTTAAATTGAAGAAACAGGAAAAGAAAAAAAGTATAATGGGTGGCGCTGCCCTTAACATGGCGACGCGCTCTCTCCGAAGAGAGCCGCCCGAATTTCATGCAGAGAACTCTGACGTGACTTAAAGTGGTCTACAATACGATACAGTACAGTACAATGCAATGCAATACAGTACAGTACAGTACAGTACAGTACAGTACAGTACAATACAATACAACACAACACAATACAATACAACACAATACATTTCAACACAATACAATACAATTAATGGGCATCTGCAGTGTCTTGTGCACACTTTTACCTCAACAAACAATGCCTACAGACAGTAATCAGGATGTACCGAATGCATTTTTTGTTGTTGTTCAAAGTGGATGTGACATCAATTTTCAACGAAATTTAAGAAGTAAAAGAAACCCAATTCTTTTAAAACTTTATCCATTTTTATGAGACGAAAGATATTAAAGTGTTATTTGTTAACAAACAGCTTTAGCAGCATACTTTACCTAAACCAAACAGAAACCAGAAACAAGAACGAAGCCCTGTTCAAAGTTTCATGGTTTTACACACAATTATCTGTTTTCTCGTCCCGTTTAAGAAACTTATGCAATGGTGCTTTTTTTTCTTGCCACGAGATGAATTATGTGCAGAAAAATATATGTTGGTGTCAACTGAGTAAAACAGTTGAGTTTAATGCCTAACACATCCCAAAGTCACTGATTTTAGTCTACATGAAGCCTAGTGGATACATTGCAGAGGAGAACTTTCACTATTTCCCATGCTGTATGTTTTGCGCAGACCCACCAGTGCTTTGGTCTTGCTGTCTCCACAGTCACATGAAAAGAAAACTTACAAAATGTAAATATAAATTTTACTTTTTACAAAATATATGTATGCATTTGATTGACTGGCTACCACAACAAGAACTTACCTACAAGGGCAGAAAGCTTCACAAAGACATGGCAGCAATAAGTTTGTCACACATCAGCTACATGGACTTCCAGCAGATTGCAGTGACTATGGAACGTTTTCTCAAACACAGACTACAGAGGCATTAACACAAAGGACAAACAACTTTCACAACTCTGCACCAGGAGGAACAACAGCACCAGCCAAGGTGAACTTAGAACTGATGACAGGCTCCCAGGATCCTGCCCCACAATCCAACATGTCGTCCCATACATACACACACACGCCTTGTCAGCACGTTTCTGTGGACACCATATAAGGGCACAAGGTCATGTGGGACAAAGGCCCAATCAACTGGCCCTGCACTGCCAATACCAAGGGACACCACTGTTGGCTTCTTTGCCAGGGGGCTCCTCGCTCCCTAAGGGTGTTGTCAGGGCGACGTGGTCAGCATTGTGGCTGATGGGTGTCTTTGTGACAGGGCAGGTGGTGGGGCGGGGAAAGGGATTAGCTCCCTCCTTGTTTGGCAGTCTCCATGAATAAGGCACTGCCTGGGTCTCCCCAACCCTGTCCCTGAACTGTCAATATTCTATGAGTGTCTCTGCTCTTCAATGCCATCACTACCTGTGCATGCATGCTGCAACAAAATGAAACGCCGCTATGTCTGTTCTCTTTCCTGGCGTGGCATGCATGTGAGGTAATCATGTAGACACGTGACATTCTGTAAAAGATGACTCAAGATCCTTTGACACTTGAGGTCAGTATAGTATTATGTGCCAAGGCCATGTGATCAATGAAGGCATTTTAAAGTCTTGTCTTGTAAAGTACTGTCATGATTTTCTTGTGGTCTTTATTTTAATATAAGTATTTGAATTGACTGAGTTATGCTGTATTGTATGTTTGTCTGTCATGTCCAACGATGACCACCAAAACAGCAGAGAAGGCAGCTGCTGTTTTGGAAACTGGGCAGAAATTTGATTATAGTGGAGATGCCTTGCCCACAGTACATCCCCATTCTCTCGGCCAAGTGGGCATAAGGACAGTCAGCTTGGAGATGTTCTCCAAAGGCCAACCAGCCCCCAGGGCTGCAGCACATAAGGACTGTGCGAGTCAAGCCTCCTAGTCAGAGAGTCATAGTAGATCACTAAAGACTAAGCTGTAAAGTGGAATTCCATGAGTGGGAAAGCCACTGGTCATACAGCCTCTCACTTTGCTATTGCCCCCATCGTCAATGGTTTAATCAAGAACTGTGATAAAGCCCAGGCACTGACGGCATCCAGTACAACTCTGTCAAGGGTCCAGGACCCAGTGCTAAAACTTAGCACACCTTCCTTTTACTAAGTCCAAATCCAGTCAGTTTCTGCTATGTAAATAGCACCAGCTTGGATAGCAGCTAGGAGAAGCTCAAAGTGGGGGAAACTGACAGTTGTGGCAGTTGTCAGTGCACAGCCTCACTAACTTCAAAGAACTCAGAGTGAAGTCAGTTCTTCTGTGAAGCATTCATCTCAACAGTGCACAGACACTAATGTCTCCTCTGTGTCTGTGTGCCTGTATTTTGTTACCCTCTCAGGGAGGACTTTTATTATAGAATTTTTCTAGGAACAACTTTCTTCCAGCAGTGCAGTCTTTGATCAGCACACAACTGCGTGTTGCCAGGTCTATTGTATGAAAAGATAGACAGACAACAGGGCAGCTGCATGTTGCCAAGTCTATTGTATGAATAGACAGACAGATAACAGGACAGCTGCATGTTGCCAAGTCTATTGTATGAAAAGACAGACAGACAACATGACAGCTGCATGTTGCCAAGTCTATTGTATGAATAGACAGACAGACAACAGGACAGCTGCATGTTGCCAAGTCTACTCTCTGAATAGATGGACAACAGGACAACCACACACTTGCCCAAGGGCTCTGGTACAGACATGGGTGAAGCAAAGTATTCTTCTGAGAGCAGTCACCTGCAATCTGTCAAATGATTATTTGATATAAGAATTCTGAAATAGCTAATAATCGTGTCATGTACAATTTCTCTACCTGTAGACAATAAACTATTTGGTATCGGAATTAAAAGAGATTATGTCTAACTTTGAATGTAGCCTTTCTGAAACACTCCTCAAGGAAAAACTATGTACAACAGGGAAGGGCTCCCAAAGGCCATAATTGTATCATAGGAAATAAACCTCTACACCAGAGACACACTCTTACCATGACACTGTGCTGAACATGGAAGAATTACCCCAAAAGCCTTCATTATTCAGCATTGTTCTATGAGGTAAGACTGTGTCTCTGGGGTACACGTCTTGTTCCTCTGTTGACAGTGCACAACTTCCTGAAGCGTTTGTTCCCAGCGGGTCAGTAAATGAACTGGAAGTCGAGCACACACCGTGCCACAATTGTCACTTCTTCACTGTCCCAAGGGAAGGGGAGGTGACAAGAAGAGAGAGACACAGAGAGAGAGACAGAGAGGATAGAGAGAACAGAGAGAGAGAGTACAGAGACAGAGAGAAGACTGGCATACAGACAGGAGGACACAGATACAAAGAGATAGAGAAGATACAGAGAGTGAGACATAGAGAAAACCAGCAAAAGAGAGAAAGAGATTGAGAGAGACAGGACAGGACAGCAGACAGACACACACACACACACACACACACACACATACACAGAATAAATGGAATGGAAAGACAGACAGATGGACAGACAGGGAGAGAACGAATAAGAGAGAGAGAGAGAGAGAGAGAGAGAGAGAGGAATCTGGCCAATGACAAGGGTCAAGGTGTTGATTGGCTCAGCCATTTTCCGGTGGTGACAAGTGCTTTTCACACCTCGGCTATTCAATCAAGCGCTCACCACAACATGCGCAAGAGCGCACACATAAGAGTGCGCGCATGCGCGCGCACACACACACACATGCAAATCCCATCTCTTCCCCAAATCATGCACAGAGGTCGAGGAATCCCTTTTTGTGCAAAATATTGTGGCAGATGTTCTTGTACACAACTTAATGTGAAATTAATGGTGGTGGTCGTGGTAGTGTGTGCGCGTGAAAGTCAACGTCAAAGTCAAACTTTCACTTACAGATGATACATTCAATAAGCAATGCATTTGCTTTTTTTTTTACATTCATGAAGACATTCTTCTAAGAAATAAAAAAAAAGAAAGCAGAATGTAAGACAAGAAAAACATTGAAAAAAGGTGCGTGTGCTCGCGTGCGTTCCTGTGTGTGTGTGTATGGGTGGGTAGGTGGGTGGGTGCGTGTCCATGCCTGCATGTGTGCGTGTGTGCGAGCACGCACACACGCGCACGTGTGTGTTTATTTTTTTTTGTGTTCTTTTATTTCAGGGATAATGAAATAAGCACACATGTGCTTATTTACATCCAGTCCCTGTATACATGCACTTTTGTAAATCTGTGCTTGTGCATGTTTTGCATGTTCGCTTTCTTTTTAATTAACGTCTATCCACTAAAAAGCGATTTTAGACAGGAAATAGGGATGGGAAAGTGAAAGAAGTGAATGAAAGTGCGTAGGTGTGTGTCTGTGTGCGTGCGTGTGTGCGTATGCGTGTGTGTGTGCGTGCGTGCGTGTTTGCGTGTGTGTACACGCGCACGTGCGTGTATGTGCATATGTTCTTTGGTGCTCCCATACTTACAAGCCTGACATGGCCATAGATAGGAGGGGTGCGTGTGTTTTCCTTAAAGCCCTAGTAGCATAAAACATCTGCTATAAAACTCTGCGTCTCTCTCTCTTCTTCTCTTCTCTCTCTTCTCCTCTCTCTCTCTCTCTCTCTCCCCCCTATCTCTCTCTCTTCCCTGCATGACTTGTGTTCAGCTGCCCCCCAGAGGAGGAAAATGGGTTGGAAGGTGCAAGCCTAGCCTAGTGTAACTTTACTTGCCTTGCCTTGCCTTGCCTTGCCCTGCCTTGCCTTGCCTTGCCTTGCCCTGCCTTGCCTTGCCTAGCGGTCTGTTTTTAGCCCTCTTCTCTTGAGATCTGGGCTTGGGAACTGTTCAGCTACCTTCAGAATGCTACATTCACGTTGTTGTTGTTAATGTTGGGCTGTTTGGTGTTGTTGTTGTTGTTGTTGTGGGTTTTTTGGGGAGGGGTGTTAGGGGGAGGGGGTGGTGGTTGTTTAGTTGTTGGGTTTGGTTTTTTGCAGGGAGGTTGGGTGGGTGGAGATTGGTTTGGGTTGGGTTGGGTTTTGTTGTTGATGTTTTTTCTGTGTAATTTTTGTTGTTGTCCTCTTCTTGGTTTCTTTGTTTGGTTTGGTTTGTTTTTTTGTTTGTTTTGATTTTGTTTTTTTTTCTTCTCTTTTTCTTTGTTTTCTTTTGTTTAGTGTAGGGCTGCTTTATTTAATTTTTTTCTATGTTGCTAGCTTTTATGCAATAAGTCATTTGACCTTTGGATAAAAGTTCTTTTTTTTTGGGGGGGGGGGGGGGGGGAGAGCAGGTGGAGAAGGGGTTTCTTCTCAAGGACGTAAGCATTACTGAACTCTATGACACAAAAAGAATGGAGAATTTTGAGGTCATAATGCAATTCAAAAAACGGTCGCAAATCTGTGTGCTTTTTTTGGGTCGTTGTTGCACTCTCAGTGCATGCATTGCTAAGATATCCGTTACCTCTTTTCAGCCAACGTCCTACCATGCAACGAAATTAGCAGGTACCCTCCAATCCAATGTTGTTGTTTATAGCCCCGCCGACCACAGAGGCAACATCAGGGCTGTCACCTCGTCAAAGTTTAAATCTCAGAAATAACTATGCAGCTATATTCAGGGTATAAAACCAACTCTGCCGTTATTTCCTTTATCAAACAAGGCCCTGGCCAACCATTAGATTCAACCCGTGACGGGAACCGCGTTATTGGAAAAGCCACATCAACCACACATATAATGAGATAAAACCCAAACCAGATTCCTTAAAACAACCTTGTTTTCAGTGACCAACGATAACACTTACACTCATTTCAGCAAGTATCCTGTGGGTTACACTACGGTGTTAGCTTGCGTGTCATGTAGTATCTTCTATAGAGTGCGAGTTGGAAAACAGTGTGGTGATTTTTCACAGATTTTTTTAAAGTATGAAAAATGCACTGTGTACTTGTTTTGGGGATTAAAGACATAGAGCAATACCAGGTAGTCACGAGAAAGTTGGAAATAATTATTAAATAAGGATGGCTTGTGTACTTACAGTGTTGACCCCGCGCATGCGGTAAGGAAGCTAGCATACGACAAAGGACTGAGGGGGTACAGTGTCTGCTGAATTTTAAAAAAAATTCAAACCTACCAAAATTGCGCAAAATCACATGAGTTTTGAGTCAGGGCCAGTCTTTCACAAAAAGTTGTTGTTTTTTGTAATTTCTGTGGATGTCTTAGTACGTGCTGTATATATATAGAATTTATATGGAAAAACAGAAGGGAAAGTGATATTTTTTTTTAGTACCGGTGTGCAGCCTGCAGTATGAAAATCACAAGTATGGCTGAACAGGCCTCTCTGCACTGCCTCTCCCTTCCATCCCAGGTACCAGGCAGACGATTTGGGAAAACGATCACCTTTCTTCAAGCGTCAGGCTTCACCGCCTTCCCCAGCAGAAGTTTTACCCCTCCTCCGCTTCATCCTTCCTTCCTTCCTTCCTTCCTTCCTCTCTCCTCCCTCCCTTTAGCACCTTGCTTAGGGGAACTCTGCTAGCTTACGCACCTGTTGAGTCATACCTATAATGAGCTGTTCCTCGGGCTGTTTTGCAGCCTTGTAGGGAGAAGGCAATGGTGAGGTAGTCTACCTGGCTTGTATTTGGTTTTGTGCTTACACACCACCTGTAACTTTTTAGCCACTTTTTCTTCTATGTTCCTATATTATCACTCTAGCATTCATACTGCACGTACTTAGGCATCCACAGACATGAAAAAAAAGAAACCCAACTTTTTGGGTAAAAGTCTAGTCTCTGACTCAAAATTGATGTGATATTCTAAGGGGGTGGGGGTGGGGGGCATAAATTGGTAGGTTTGATTTTTTTTCAGTAAAGACTGTAGGTTTGATATGTTCAGTATGGAAAGTACCCCCCACCCCCACCCCCACCCCCACCCCTCCGTTCTTCGATGTATGCTAGCTTCCTTACTACAATATGTATGCGTGAGATCAACACCCTAAGAACACAAACAATCCTCATTTGATGACTATATCCAACTAATTCGTGTCTACATGCTATTGCTCTATGTCTTCAATTCCAAAAGCAGGTACTCAGAGAACAGAGGCGATACCACCTGACCCAGATGCTGAAGGTAGAGTCTAGCCAGTGTTATTTTGGTGTCTGTTGTTTCTGAGGGATTTCCAGCTGAATATTGGAATGTTCACCTGTGTGTGAGTGCGTGTGTGTGTGAGTTTGATATCTGTTAATCCTATTTATAGATGGTTGCATGCGTGTAAATGATGTACATGTAAGCGCTTTGATTTATGATGAGGATTATAATATCATAATGGTGATAATGGTTTTTAAAAAATGATGATAATAATAATACATGGAATTAATATAGCACTATGTCTTGCAAAAAAACCCAAACGAATCAAAGCGCTTCATTTGTTGCTTAACAACATTCAGTGTTATGTAAAAGAAGGCATTGTGTGATATCTTCAGTTTACGTCTATTCACATTTAGTGATTTTAGATGGGGGGGATGGGGGGGGGGGGGGGGATCTAACAAAAATAAGCAAACGATGACTGAAAAATGTTAGATAACAGTACTGAATAAAAACCAACTTTTTTAAAGGGGGCACAGTCTTTACTGAATAGAAGAAGGCAAATAAATAAATAAGGCATTACGTTAAGTAAAGGAAAGTCTAACCCGGTAGCTTCCCCTCCCACATCATCATTTCCGGCTCCGGTACGCTGGATGCATTTCGGGATATGCTCTGAAATGTTCAGGAATTGTGTTGATACTTGTTAACCCGGCTGACCAAAAATAAGTCACCCATCACAGGCATCTCTGTTGATATCAATGAATATTATCTATAGCATGCTTGGGTACTGGCAATCATATGGCAAGTTGTCAAAGCACGCTCCGCACTAAGGTCAGTGTGTGTGATGTCTCGCAGGTTCACTGTTTCACTCTGCAAGGCGTAAACTGAAAACATCTGCAAAAGGTTTCCAGGGTTCTGTTGTTGGTATTGCTGCTGTTGTTGCTGTTATTGTTGTTGTTGTTGTTGTTGTTGTTGTTGCTATTTTAAACGCACAGATCTTCATGCTAAATGACTGTGGTTCTTTTACCTTACCATGTGCTGTTCTTCTTGTACATTCTAGGAAACAAAAATCGCGTCACTATAAACATTATAATTCGCATGATCACACGCCCAAAGAATGATATGCTATAATTCTACGAAAGCAAAATTGCGTCATTATAAACATTATAATTCACACAATTACATGTCCAAAGTATAACATACCACGAACAAGTTGACAAAATAGGTTATTTCTAATAATAATAATAATAATAATGATAATAATAATAATAATAATAATAATAATAATAATAATAATAATAATAATAATAATAATAATAATAATGTATGGAATTTATATAGGGCTGAATCTTGTAAAGCTACAAATCAAAGCGCTTAGATGACTTTTTTTTTATCGAGGATAATGGAATAAGCACTTATGTGCTTTTTTACATCCAATCCCCGTGTGTATGCGGTTTTGTAAATTTTGTCATCTGTTCCCACCGGCACACAATGGCCTACTCTTTCGAAAAGTGGAACAGGATTTAACGTGTGCGCAAGATGTTCTGCATGCGTTCGCACACGGGGCCTTGGTTTATAGTCTCATCCGAAGGACTTATTTCTATGTAAGAGACAAAGTTTTGTTTTCATTTGTAAATTTCAGACATGTAATTACATGAAAAATAGTCTCATTTGTCAAAGTTGGCATCTTTGTCGAAAGAATGTTTTTGTTTTGTTTTGCTTGTTTGTTTGTTAGTCCGTTTGTTCATTTGATGTTTGTAAACTTTCCCTGTTATTCCCTTCTCTCTCTCTCTCTCTCTCTCTCTCTCTCTCTCTCTCTCTCTCTCTCTCTCTCTCTCTCTCTCTCTCTCCCTCCTCTCTCTCTCTCTCTCTCTCTCTCTCTCTCTCTCTCTCTCTCTCTCTCTCTCTCTCTCTCTCTCCTTAAGGTAACCATTCACTGACCAAAACGTGCAAACTTTTTCAGATTTAAAAGACACTGGCTTGTCGATACAAGCAGAATCCGGCAAACCTGGGTCACATAAGTGAACTTTAAAGACGTAGGTTTGTGTGTGACATATTTTCACTAAAACAGAAAGACGTAGGTTTGTGTGTGACATATTTTCACTAAAACAGAAAGACGTAGGTTTGTGTGTGACATATTTTCACTAAAACAGAAAGACATAATTATGTTTGTGTGTGTGATATATTTCAATAAAACATACAAAAATAGGTTTGTGTATGTGACATATTTCACTAAAACATAAAGACATAGGTTTGTGTGTGTGTGATATTTTCACTAAAACATAAAGACATAGGTTTGTGTGTGTGACATATTTTCACTAAAACATAAAGACATAGGTTTGTGTGTGTGTGACATATTTTCACTAAACCATAAAGACATAGTTTTGTGTGTATAATAATAATAATAATAATAATAATAATAATAATAATAATAATAATAATGATAATGATGATAATAATAATAATAATAATAATAATAATGCATTGGATTTCTATAGCGCTGAATCTTGTAAAGCAACAAATCAAAACGCTCACCATAAAGACATAGGTTTGTGTGTGACATATTTCACTCAAAGATAAACACGTAGGTTTGTGTGTGCCATATTTCACTTAACCATAAAGACAGGTTTGTGTGAGACATACTTCACTTAACCATAAAGACAGGTTTGTATGTGACACATTTTCACTAAACCATAAAGATATAGTTTTGTGTGTGTGACATAATGATTTCACTAAACCATGCGTATCATACCACCACTGACAGTTTCTCTTGCTCTTATTTTCCTCCACACGATATACATATAAAGTAGGCAACTCCCTCACGCTCAGGAGCATACACCAATGCCAAGTCAACGCTGTCCTATCCACAGCTTTGGCATGAAAGTCTGACCGACAGATACGGAGCAAGAGAGAACCAGGACACTGCTTTAGAAAAAGAAAAAAAGACTGGCATTAAGTGAGTGGGAGGGAGTCAGAGAATGGTCAGAATTCGAAATGATCATCGACTGTTGCATGTACGCCTTCGAGAAGGTAGTGGGAAGGGGGGGGGGGGGATGTGAATTGCTGTTTTTTTTTTTTTCTTTTTTTTTTTCTTTTTTTTTTGTTTTTTGTTTGGGGGGGGGGGGGAGTTGGTTGTGTTGTTTTTGTTTGGGTTTTTTGGTGTTGTTTTTGTTTTTGGTTTTTTGTGTTGTTTTTGTTTTTTTGGTTTTTTGTGTTGTCTTTGTTTTGGGTTTTTTTGGTTGTCTCTGCTTTGGGTTTTGGTGGTGGTTTTTTTTGTTTGGGTTTTTTGTGTTGTATTTGTTTTGGGTTTTTTGTATTGTCTCTGTTTTGGGTTTTTGTGTTGTCTCTGTTTTGGATTTTTTATGTTGTCTTTGTTTGGGTTTTTCTGTTGTCTTTGTTTTGGGTTTTTTCTGTTGTCTTTGATTTGGATTTTTTTGTTGTTGTTTCGTTTTGGGATTAATTTTTGTTTCTCAGGTACAGCTCCGAATTTCACCACACGGTGAGATTTTATAAGTACATTCACCTTTTTTTTTGGGGGGGGGGGGGGGGAGGGGGGGCGAGGGGGGGGGCGATGGGGGTGAGGGTGCCCACCATGAAGGTAGCCGCATTCCGACTTCAAGCAATGCCCCTTGTTTGAAAACCCCCTTTTCGCCCTAATTCCTCCCCCTCCCTACCCAGCAGCTGTCTAGCAGTTCTCCTCATCGTTTCACTCCACTCCACTCCACTGCTATATACCGTGCTGTCTGGCCTCCCTTGCTATACACGGCGTAAAACCGCATCAACCCACTCAGCCCTGACGGCCTCGTAGCTGAAAAAAGGCGCCGGCCGCCATCTTGCCCCACTGACGCCATGTCCGGGCCCTGGGCCAACTCCCAGCAGATGGCGGCAGCACCAATGATGCAGAACATCGCGCAACGCCTGAGAAAGACCTCGCCTTACCTTACCTTACCTTCCCTTACCTTACATTCCCTCACCTGCATTTCTTCTCTTCTTTCAAAGTTATCGCTGTACGCAGGGAGGTTAGGGAGTGAGGGAGGAGTAGGATGAGGGGGGGGGGGGGGGGGAGAGGTAGAGATGGAGTGAGGATGGGGGTTCTAACCCATAATGCAATCAGCGGGTTGTGGCTGTGGTTGTGGTTGAGGTTGTGGTTGCAGCGAGGAGGATGTTGCACCAACAGAGCATGCAAGACGCTGCCAGTGTACTCTGTACTTGCCTGACAACCTTTTAACCATATTATATAAAATATATAAAATTCCATATTATTATTATTATTATTATTATTAACCATGAAGCCTTACCCCAACACAGCTTGTCTCGGCAGCCTACAGTAAGCTTGCCTAATTCTATTTAACCACAGCTTCCCTAAGGCCTAAACCACAGCTTGCATAACCTTAGCTTGCCTGATACACACAGGATTGTCTCACCATAACTACTATAGACAGCTTGCTTTAATACATCTTGCCTCAAAAATGTTTTCATCAACACATCTGGCATCAAAAAAAATTTGCCTCAACACAGTTTGCCCAAACAACCCACAGCTTGCCCAAACAATCCACAGCTTGCCCAAACAACCCACAGCTTGCCCAAACAATCCACAGCTTGCCCAAACAATCCACAGATTGCCCAAACAATCCACAGATTGCCCAAACAACCCACAACTTGCCAAAACAATTCACAGCTTCCCAAAACAATCCACAGCTTGCCCAAAACAATCCACAGCTTGCCCAAACAATCCACAGCTTGCCCAAACAAGCCACAGCTTGCCAAAACAATCCACAGCTTGCCAAAAACAATCCACAGCTTGCCCAAGCAATCCACAGCTTGCCAAAACAATCCACAACTTGCCAAAACAATCCACAGCTTACAGCTTGCCCAAACAATCCACAGCTTGCCCAAACAATCCACAGCTTGCCAAAACAATCCACAGCTTGCCAAACTAAGCCACAGCTTGCCAAAACAATCCCCAGCTTGCCAAAACAATCCCCAGCTTGCCAAAACAATCCACAGCTTGCCAAAACAATCCACAGCTTACAGCTTGCCCAAACAATCCACAGCTTGCCCAAACAATCCACAGCTTGCCAAACTAAGCCACAGCTTGCCAAAACAATCCACAGCTTGCCAAAACAATCCACAGCTTGCCAAAACAACATACAGTTAGCTTGCTGGGAGCTCAACATTTTTTTTTGTCATTTGGGAATTTGCCAGTTTTGTCGGTGGAATAAGGACTGATCTGATTAAATTAAAAGATACTTGTGTCTCTGTATTTAATCAGTATGTCTGTCTACCACCACCACCACCACCACTCTCGACCATCTACGTGTGTGTGTGTGTGTGTGTGTGTGTGTGTGTGTGTGTGTGTGTGTGTGTGTGTGTGTGTGTGTGTGTGTGTGTGTGTGTGCGCGCGCGCGCTCTTTCGTGTGCGCGTATGTGTGTGTCTGTGTTTGTGTTTGTGTTTGTGTGTGTGTGTGTGTGTGTGTGTGTCTGTGTGTGTACATGTGTGTACATGTGTGTGTATGTGTGTGTGTGTGTTAGAGCTTCAGTTTAACGTCACTTTCACTGAATAGTGATATCAGACCGGAAATATGCGTGTATGCGTGTGTGTGTGCGTGTATGTGCACGCGTGCGCGCGCGTGCGTATGTGTGCATGCGTGCGCGTGTGCGTGTGCATGCGTGCAGACAGACGCGTGCGAGCAGGAGCGAATCTCGTACAGCTATGCATAAGCGTGTACATCCATACATCTTCTCCACACGTTCTTGGCCAAGTTTAGACGTGGGACTTGTTTTCGTTAAAGACAAACAGCGGAAAGGTCACAGGATAAACTTCTAACCTAGAAAAACCGTCTATAATAATATATCGGTCTGAAAACTGCATCGTGTGCGTGACTCTTCGATTTCTTGTCTCTATCCTGGCTTCTCAGATGACGGCAGAGAGATGCTGTTGCTCAAAACTAGCAGAGGAGAGAGCTCAACCACAAAACCCACGTCAATAATAATGTCCTCCCTCAACCCTGCAAAATGTTCAACGCTGAGGAGAATCCTTGCATGCTACTACAGTGACGAGGAGGCGCAAAATAATAGGCTGACGAAGCTCGAAGGCGTGTGTGTGTGTGTGTGTGTGTGTGTGTGTGT
>CM054139.1:69873282-69875782 GCA_028751875.1 Rapana venosa | reverse complement strand
AAGGGGAGAGAGAGGAGGAGAGAGAGAGAGAGAGAGAGAGGAGGAGAGGAAGAGAGAGAGAGAGAGAGAGAGAGGAGAGAGAGAGAGAGAGAGAGAGAGAGAGAGAGAGAGAGAGAGAAGAGAGAGAGAGAGGAGAAATGTACACCACTTTGATGGTTACGGTCAGTCACATGGAAAGAACAATTCGCTTTGGTGTTTCAGGCTTCTAACAGACCAAATTAACAGACCAAAAAACCAACTATGAACACACACACACACACAAAACATCATACAGCAATAATTAAAAATAAAACGAACCATATTTAACACAAGTTGGTCTATACTTAGGGCAAATGAAAAGAGAGAGAGAGAGAGAGAGAGAGAGAGAGAGAGAGAGAGAGAGAGAGAGAGAGGAGAAAGAGAGACAGACAGACAGACAGAAGACAGACAGACAGAGATAGAGACAGAGACAGAGACAGAGAGAGAGTATGTGTGTGCCAAGTCAAATTTGTATTTCCAGATGGCACATTGAATAACCAATGCATTTGCTTTTTTCATCAAGCCATCTATCTAGGAACAAAAAAACAACTTGATCAATAATATCTATCTACATTATTACCATCAGAAAAATAGAGACAGAGGAGAAAAGAAAGAAGACATATATATATATATATATATATATATATATATATATATATATATATATATATATATATATATATATAAAATATATATATATATATATATATATATATTTTATATATATATTTATATATATATATATATATATATATACACGCGACCAAAGACAAACAAACAAAAAGCCTCATCAACAACAAAAATGGAAGAAGAAGAAGAGGAGGAGGAGGAGGAGGAGGAGGAGGAGGAGGAAGAAGAAGAAGAAGAAGAAGAAGAAGAAGAAGAAGAAGAAGAAGAAGAAGAAGAAGAAGAAGAGAAGAGAAGAAAAAAACAACAACAACACAATAAGAAAAACAAGAAGAACTAAACAGGCAAACAAGTAAGTAGGCAGGTAGACAGGCAGGTGTGCGTGTATGTATGTATGTGTGTATGGATGGATAGATGGATGGATGGATGGATGGATGGGTGGATGGATAGATAGATGGATGGATGGATGGATGGATGGATGGATGGATTTATGGATGGATGGATGGATTTATGGATGGATGGATGGATAGATGGATGGAAGGATGAATGGATAGATGGATAGATGGATATATGGGTGGAAGGAAGGATGAATGGATAGATGGATGGATGGATGGATGGATGGATACCTCCAATGTGCACTTTGTCATAGATCTGCCCCATGGTGTCACGTCAGCCACCTCCCCTGTATCCTCGCCAGGGCACCATCGGGTCGGCTGGAAGATCCTCCCCCACCCCCACCCTCTCTCAATTCAACTCGACTCAACTCAACACAACTCAACACAACCCAACACCACACCACACCACACCACACACCACCGCCACCACCACTGTTCTCTGATGTCAGTTCGTCAGTAGTGCTCCAGACACAGATATATATTATTACATCCAGTGATGTCCAGACACACAGCAGTAGATGAGCTTCTCAAGCCAGTTTCTCGTGGTGGCAGACACTATCAGCGATGTAGGCAGCAGTAGTTACGCCCTATGGAAGATACTCCCTTGGTCACTCTCTCTGTCTGGGTGTTAGTTACCTTGAAGCGCTCAGAAACTCGGTTTTCTCCACCTGTTAAAATCGAGGGTGTTTTATTGGAAATTGAAACCACTAAGACCTCAACCATACGTGACATAATTATTATTGTTGAGCTTAGCAAAACCCTCACACATGTTTACATTCCGTTTTTGGACTGTTAAAACATTCTTTTTTTTAATGATTCTAGTTTCTGATCAATTTTTTGTGAAAAGTGAAGTACTGTTGTACTATTACTTGGGTGTATGCGCACACTAGTTGTAAACACATTGTATCTTTAAACAGCAGTTAAAATTCGGCACTTGACCATTTTTTACACTCTGCCTTTATCCTGTTTACTGTCAAAGGTTGGTCATTCAGACTGCATACTTTTGATTTGAGCTAACTGATACTCAAAGACAGTACACTTGCACATTCTCACTTTGGCTAACTGACACTCACAGACTATACACTTTTACACCATGATTTTAGCCAGTTGACTCTAACAGATTGTACACTTTACACTTTGATTGTGGCTATTTCAAACTCAAAGACTGCACACTTCTACGCTCTGATTTTATGGCTAACTGACACTCAAAAACTGTACACTTGTACACACTGATTATGGCTAATTGACATTAAAAGGCTGTACACTTCTACACTATTATTTAGGCTAATTGACACATAAAGACTGTACACTTTTACACTTTGATTTTTTCGTCTTTCTTTCAACACACACAGCGTTGAATCATAGCGTTGAACACCTTTACAGTCTACTTGTGGTCTGTCCTCACACAAAAGGTTGAAGCACACTTATTCCATCTCGGCCCACACACAGTCAAAAGTCTT
>CM054139.1:69858282-69863282 GCA_028751875.1 Rapana venosa | reverse complement strand
TAAAATTTCAACTGCCACTAGCAAGTATAACTTGAGGTTCTAAGGTTCGATTCCCATCCTTGCCCTTTTGGTTTAAATAATGTTTATTCAGAAAGAAAGAATCATTCGTTACATGCAACTGAATGTTACGAGCAACAACAAGCAAACAGCTGATAGCGTGCTCTAACACAGAAAACACAAAACTAAACAGTACTGTGGCAGCTAGTAGGTATGTCTTCATATAAAACAATATATGGTTTTCAATACAATTCCAAGTATTCATATAAAACAACATATGTTTTTCAGTACAATTCCAAGTATGACAAATCTTGACTTTGCTGCAGCCACATTTCGGAAAGAAAGTTATGAATGATTTATAAAAACATTAGCAAAAACCAAAATAAAAACAAAACAAATAACAAACA
This sequence comes from Rapana venosa, assembly GCA_028751875.1. NCBI lineage: Eukaryota > Metazoa > Mollusca > Gastropoda > Neogastropoda > Muricidae > Rapana > Rapana venosa. Next base: position 69,862,878 of record CM054139.1, on the reverse strand, counting down.
AACAAAAACCCACAGGTCCCATTTGGATGAAGAAAAAAAACAACGGAATGCCCAAATCCTTCCAAGGAGACTATAAACCCAGGCCTCGTGTGCGAATGCACAAAGAAGCTCCTACGCACTTGTTCCTCCTTTCGGAAGAGTAGGCCATTTCAGGCCTGTAGGAATGGATGACAATTTTTCAACAACAACAAACTACATGCACACAGGTCTCGTGTTTAGACACCACCGCCGAGAGAGAGAGGAGAGAGAGAGAGAGAGAGAGAGAGAGAGAGAGAGAGAGAGAGAGAGAGAGAGAGAGAGAGAGAGAGAGAGAGAGAGAGAGAGAGAGAGAGAGAGAGACAAACAGACAAACAGACAAACAGACAGACAGACAGACAGTGACAGACAGCCAGACAGAGAGTAAAAGAGAAGCACTTTTCTGAAACTGTACATCCACACGCCATTTACGTTTATACCTTCTCTACACACACTACTCCATAACTCTGCCTGCAGCACTCACCTCCAAAAGTTGACGATGACAACAGCAGCCAGGCAGACAGACAGACAGACAGAGACAGAGAGAGCAACAGACCCAAACTCTCACACTAACCACCCAACACCACCAGTTACCAAAAACCTAGCAAAAAAAAAAACAACCCACAAAAAAGCGACGTTGCCATTCAATAGCCATTGCTCAAGGTACCAGCGCGTTGATTTATCTATGTTCCCCCTCTATGGTTTCCATACTAAAAGGGAAACAAATAGGGTAAGTATCTGAAAATGTGTTTTTCGAAATACGTCAAGATGTTGACTTCAAAGAACTACCCCCCACCCCTTGTCCCACTCCAACTCCCAATAATTTCTTACTCTCTATTCTGCGTACTGATGCGTATGCAAATATACACTCGTGCACGCACGCGCGCGCGCGCACACACACACCCGCGCACGCACGCATGCACGTACACACGCACATATACACACACATAGACAGCTCGCACATACACACACCCACGCACATACAACACCCAGTACATAAACACACACACACACAAAACACATTAATAGACACACACGCACACCCTCTCACTCACGTACACACGCACACAACACACATATACACACCCTTACCCCAAAACCCACACCCACACCCACACACACCCTCACAAACAACATACACACCCTCACCCACCACACCCACCCACACCCACACACACACACCCTCACTCCCCCTACCCCCCAACACACACACACCCTCACCCCAACCAAACCCCACACACACACACACACGCATCCACCCACCCACCGTTAGTGTTTATACCCTGTACACTCACTCCCCTACTCCATTCATATATACAGAGCAACGAACGAGTCAGCTGCAAAAACAGATGACAATAGACAGACAGAAAGAGAAAACAGACAGACAGACCACCAACAAACCACACAATACCGAGAAGAACAGGAACAAGTAAAAGCAACACACACACACACACACACACACACACACACACACACACACACACACACACACACACACACACACACACACACACACACAACTAAAAACCAGTGTTGCCATCCAACGAGCGATGTTTATTTTCCTCCCCTCCATATAGCTTCCACACTGAAGAAGAAGAACAATCTGTTCAGCACCTGAACGTTTTCTTCAAAAAACGTCGGATAGGCTGGGCCTGACTTGCCAGTCGCTTGCCGGCAGCGCTATATAAATTCCATACATTATTATTATTATTATTATTATTATTATTATTATTATTATTATTATTATTATTATTATTATTATTATTATTATTATTATTATTATTATTATTATTATTATTATTATTATTATTATTATTTCCGCTCATATAACAGGCAACAATAGTTTCTGACTGAGGGATGAAGAAGAAGAAGAAGAGAAGGAAGAAGAAGAAAGAGAAGAAGAAGAAAAGAAAAGAAGAAGAAGAAGAAGAAGAAGAAGAAGAAGAAGAAGAAGAAGAAGAAGAAGAAGAAGGAGAAGAAGAAGGAGAAGAAGAAGAGAAGAAGAAGAAGAAGAAGAAGAAGGAGGAGAAGAAGAAGGAGAAGAAGAAGAAGAAGAGGAAGAAGAAGAACAACAAGAAGAAGAACAAGAAGAAGAACAAGAAGAAGAACAAGAACAAGAAGAAGAAGAAGAACAAGAAGAACAAGAAGAACAAGAAGAACAAGAAGAAGAACAAGAAGAAAGATGTCAAGATTTAAGACTTTACAGGGTCCCTCTCCGTGTGGATACATACACACATGCACACACACGCGTGCGCGCTTGCGTGCGCACGCACATACACACACACACACTCCACATAGGCACGCAATCACGCAATCACGCACGCACCTGCATGGAATGCACGCTTACAATATACACTTACACGCCCGCACAATCACAAAAACAACACACACACACACACACACACACACACACACACACACACACACACACACACACACACACACACACACACACACACACACACACGCACACGTAATTCGAAGGAGACTATAAACCCACGCACACAGAACATCTTGCGCACACGTTAAAACCTGTTTCTCTTTTCGGACAAAAAATTAATAGGCTTTTTGTGCCGGTGGGAACAGACAACTGAGATTTTGCGTATGCGACCGTGTATGCCCACCACCAAGGTACCCGCATTCCGACCTCGGGATTCTGGGGAAATTGAACATCAAAGACCAGGAAAGGAAGACAGCAACACGCAGACACCATTAGTTTTCCTGGACAATACAAAAGCCGTGGTCAGCAAAGGTGAAGATGAACGGGGCATCCATGTAGTGTAGCACAGACCTGTTGCCTACAAGAACAGAGCTGATAATTATATCATGAGCAAAGACACGAAAGAACACAACACTCACGCGTTTGGCAGCCCGCATTTTCGGCGTATAGAAATGATGGCCAACTGACTGCATAAAGAAAACAGTAACAACCCTACCAAAAAAACCCACCCCAAAACTAAGTACAAATCTGTCTACACATCAAAATGAATACAATGCAACAGCTGAAGAGATAGCGAAAGATGAATTGCAGACACAAATTTTGGGGGAGGGGGGGGGGGTGTGTGAAGAAAGAGTGATTCGGATGAAACATCAAAGATATTATGCAGAGGACTTGAAAAGAAGCTTGAATTGTCAGGGGAAACAGACTTCAATACAGAGTTGTCGTTATTGTCCCTTCTTGCCTTTCACTTCCGGTACCACCCGTTCTTCTCTCTGTCTCTCTCTGTCTCTCTGTCTCTCTATTTCACACACACACACGCACACTCTCTTTCTCTCTCTCTCCCTCTCTCTCTCTCTCTCTTTCTCTGTCTCTCCCTCTCTCTCTCTCTCTCTCTCTCTCTCTCTCTCACACACACACTCTCTCTCTCACACACACTCTCTCTCCCCTCTCTCTCTCTTTGTATCCAAAACTGTCATTGCTTGAAAGGAAACAAACACGACAGCGACTTGAGCCAACAGAGCTTTCCACACACTTTGATTCCCATCATTTATTTTTGTTATTAACTTAACCACTCACCATCCTTCTTCTTGCGACAACACGCTCTCCCCAGAAGAGAGAGAGAGAGAGAGAGAGAGAGAGAGAGAGAGAGAGAGAGAGAGAGAGAGAGAGAGAGAGAGCAGCCCGAATTTCACGCAGAGAAATCTGCCATGACTTAAAGTGGTATAAAATGAAATGACACGATAATTATTATTTTCTTGTCGGTGACAGCAAAGACAAGCAGATCTACATACATGTTGAACATGGTCAGAGCAACATGAACAAGCTGACTACCCATGGTGACAACAAACTGTACAAATAATCTGAACGTGGATAACCTCATGGCTAGAACAATGCGCTCGCAATTTGACGATCCCAGTTCGATTCCCGTTCAAGGGGGTATTTTCCCCTGGAGTTAACATCAGTCCCGACTCCACTCTCTCCAAAAGTCCTTCGGATGAGACTATAAACCGTGCGTGCTTTGGGTGAGGAGGGAAGGACATTTAGACTGAAAGATGAGTTGAAGATTTAGGGAAGCAGAGGAATATGGAATGCACGCTTACAATATACACAGATGCATGTGTGTGTGATAACACAGCAGTAACAGCAGCAACAACAACAACAACAACACACACACACACACACACACACACGCGCGCGCGCGCAACACAACACAACACACACAAACGCACAAAAATCCTCCCCCCTCCCAACCCCCCCCCCCCCACACACACACCCCACCACCACCACCACAACATATAACACAACACACACACAAACACTTCTCACCCCCCTCACCCCCCCCCCCCCCCCCCCGCCCACACAAACACACACACACACACGCACAAAACACGACACAACACAACACAACACATCACACATACTCACACACACATACACACTGACAGGCTATAATTATACAGACATAGCATGAGCAGACAAGTGATACCAAGGAGTTATCGCCCTGGGGGTGAAGTAAAGGGAGAGAAGCGACTTCATTAAGGAAGCAGGGATGGGGGGAGGGAGGGTGACAGGGTGGTGGTCTGGCATGGAGGAGAACGGTGCCAGAGAATGGCTCACAGCACAACACAGCACAACACAGC
>CM054139.1:69845782-69848282 GCA_028751875.1 Rapana venosa | reverse complement strand
AGTCAGAGGCTAGGGATTTTTCTATCACAATTAAGTGGTTTTTTTTATTTCCATGGATGCCTTAGTACGTGCTGTATGAATGCAAGAGTACAACCAGGAAAAACAGAAGGAAAAGGGACACAACTTAAAAACCTGTTGACTCCTAGATTTGAGACCGATTTTGAGTTCCTTCCCTTGCAAGTTCCTTGGGAGAGATTAAAATCCCAGATCCCTATGAGACTGAAAACTTCTCCCATTCTACTCACCCACACACACACACACACACACACAAATCACAAACACGCACTCGCGCGCGCGCGCACAACACACACACACACACACACACACACATGCGCGCGTATACACCCCACACACAGAGTCACACATTTCTGTTTTCTCTTCCATCTATTGTTTGCTATGCTTGGCAAGTCTTCAAAATTATGATAGGCGGTTGATCTACCCTATACTATTTCTTCCTTATTTTTCATGTCTTCCTTTCCTCTTGTTTTTTCTTCCATCTTTTGTTTAGTTTGGTTTGAAAGCCTGCAGCAAAAACAAAAGTGATGATTTTTAGCTTCTCCAAGTGTCATCGCGTGCGGCATATTGTACGTATACACACCTCGCCAGCCAAAATCGCTTTTCTCAATACGCCAGTCTTCTAATACTTTCGGATGCATGCTGAGTCCCCTCAACCCCTCCCCCCTCCCCCCCTCCCCCCACCACCATATGTTCGATCACTTAGTGGGTGCACACGCCCTGTAAAAATCTGGTTTAAAACATATTATGTCTAAAATCCAAACTGTAGCTGTTGGGTTTTTTAAACTGTTTTTCTATTTCGCGGTTTAAAAAAAGATATATTATCTTCTGTTGTTGGTCCCAAGGCAGGGAGTCTTTGAGTTAAGGAATTGGCGAAATTCCTTTATTGACCCATTGACCCTGGCCACATGTTAAAAGCCTGTATTGTGTGTGCCATTTGTCAAAAGCTTGTGTTTGTTGTGTGTCGTTTGTCAAAGCCTGTGTTGTGTGTGCCATTTGTCAAAGCTTGTGTTGTGTGCCATTTGTCAAAGCCTGTGTTGAATGCCCTTGTCCAAAGTCATGGGACATTTGCATACACCCATTTTCGCTCATAGTTATCATATGACCGACAACAATAGCTGCTGTCTAAGAGTTCGACGACGATAACAACAAAGAAGAAGAAATGCGAAGAATTGGGAAGAAGAAGAAGAATTGCGAAGAAGAAGAAGAAAAATTGCAAAGAAGAAGATTGCGAGAAAGAATTGCGAAGAAGAAGAATTGCGTAGAAAAGAATTGCGAAGAAGAATTGCGAAGAAGAAGAATTGCGAAAGAAGAATGAAGAAGAATTGCGAAGAAGAAGAATTGCGAAGAAAGAAGAATTGCAAGAGAATTGCGAAGAAGAAGAAGAAGCAAGAAGAATTGCGAAGAAGAATGCGAAGAAGAAGAAGAAGAAGAAGAAGAAGAAAACAACAACAACAACAACAACAACGACAACAAGAAAAGAAGAATTGCGAAGAAGAAGAATTGCAAAGAAGAATTGCAAAGAAGAAGAAGAATTGCGAAGAAGAATTGCGAATAAGAATTGCGAAGAAGAATTGCGAAGAAGAAGAATGAGAGGAATTGCGAAAGAAGAAGAATTGCGAAGAAGAATTGCGAAGAAATGCGAAGAAGAAGAATTGCGAAGAAGAAAGAAAATTGCGAAGAAAGAAGAAGAAAAAGAAAAGAAAAGAAGAATTGCGAAGAAGAAGAAGAAGAAGAAGAAGAAGAAGAAGAATTGCGAAGAAGAAGAAGAAGAAGAAGAAGAAGAAGAAGAAGAAGAAGAGAGAAGAAAAGAATTGCGAAGAAGAATTGCGAAGAAGAAGAAGAAGAAGAAGAAGAAGAAGAAGAAGAGAAGAAGAAGAAGAAGAAGAAGAAGAAGAAGAAGAAGAACAAAAGAAAAGAAAGAAGAAGAATTGCAAGAAATTGCAAAGAAAAGAAGAAGCGAAGAAGAAGAAAAGAATTGCGAAGAAGAAGAGAAGAAGAAGAAGAATTCGAAAAGAATTGCGAAGAATGAAGAAGAAGAATTCGAAGAAGAATTGCGAAGAAGAAGAAGAAGAAGAAGAAATGCGAAGAAGAAGAAGAAAGAAGAAGAAGAAGAGAAGAAGAAGAAGAAGAAGAAAAGAAGAAGAAGAAGAAGAAGAAGAAGAATTGCGAAAGAAGAAGAAGAATTGCGAAGAATTGGAAGAAGAAGAAGAAGAAGAAGAAGAAGAAGAAGAAGAAGAAGAAGAAGAAGAAGACAAAGAATTGCGAAGAAAGAAGAAGAAATTGCGAAGAAGAATTTCGAAGAAGAATTGCGAATAAGAAGAAGAAATTGCGAAGAATTGCGAAGAATTGCGAAGAAGAAGAAATTGCGAAGAAGAAGAATTGCGTAGAAAAAGAATTGCGAAGAAGAAGAAGAAGAAGAAGAAGAACAAGAATAATTGCGAAGAAGAAGAAGAAGAATTGCGAAGAAGAAGAAGAAGAAGAA
>CM054139.1:69815782-69818282 GCA_028751875.1 Rapana venosa | reverse complement strand
AGAGAAAGAGAGGGAGAAAGGGAGGGAGAGAGAGGGAGGGAGGGAGAGAAGGAGAGGGGGGAGGGAGGGAGGGAGAGAGAGAGAGGGAGGAGGGAGGGAGAGAGAGGGAGTGAGTGAGAGAGAGACAGAGACAGACAGACAGACAGATAGGCACACAGAGGGAGGGAGGGAGGAATGGAGGGAGAGAGAGAGAGAGAGGGAGGGAGACAGAGACAGAGAGACAGAGAGAAAGACAGAGAGATAGATAGAGGCAACGAAGGAGGGAGGAGGGGGGGATTGGATGGGAAAGAGAGGGGAGAGAGAGAGGGGGGGAGGGGGGGAGACAGAGGCAGAGATAGATAGAAACACACAGAGGAGGGAGGAAGTTGAGGGGGGAGAGGGAGAGAAGAAAAAGAGGAGAAAAGAGATATATACAGAGACAGACAGACAGAGACAGAGAGAGACCAAGAGAGGCAGAGGGGGAAAGACCGAAAAGACACACCTAGAGAGAGGGGGAAGAAGGGAGGGAAGAGAGGGGGGAAAGAAACATCAGACAGACAGAGACAGACACAGAGACACAGAGAGACAGAGAAGACAGAGAGACCGAGAGAGACACACCAGAGGGAGGGAGGGAGGGAGGGAGGGAGGGAGGAATGAAGGGAGAGAGAGGGGGGGAGAGAAAGAGAGAGAGAGAGAGAGACAGACCAGACAGAGAGAGAGAACGAGAGAAAAGAGACAGAGAGAGACAGAGAGAAAACAGAGACAGAGAAACAGACAGAGACAGAGAGATAGGGACTGAAAGAGACAGATAGACAGACACAGCCAGACACACATACAGACAGTCACACAGAAACAGAGGCAGACAGACAGAAAAACAGTATTTGCCTTGTACAGGAAACCTATGCATGGCACGGTGCCTGGGTGCATACATACATGCATGATTGTAGTGTGTGAGAGGCAGACAGAGACTCTGTCTGGGGAATGGCAGAGATGGTGACTGAATGAATGCATCAGTTTTGTTTGCCTTCAATTTTGAAAACTAAATCAGCAACCGCCATAACCCCCCCCCCCCCCCCCCCCACCCCCCCCCCCCCCGCCCCACCCCCCCCCCCTGCACTCCCTTTTTTTTTTTTTATTCCACCCTCCCGTTTTTCGGGCTCTGTCTCTCTCTGGCTGTCTTTGTCTCTGTGTGTATGTGTCCTCTCTGTCTCGCTATCCCCTCGCTGTCTGTCTGTTTCTCTCTCTGTCCCGTCTCTCTTTCTCTTTCTCCCGCCTCGTCTCTCTTTGTGTCTGTCTCTCTCTTTTTCTCCATCTCTTTTCCCCTCCCTCCCTTCTCTCTCTTAGATCTCCCCCCCTCTGTCTTTGTCTCTCTATGATCTGTCTGTCTCTCTGTTCTGTGTCTGTGTGTCTCTCCTCTCTCTCTATCTCTCTGTCTCTCTCCTCTCCTCCCTTTCCCTCTCCTTCTTCCTCCTCCCTCTTCCTCTCCCTACTCTGTCTCTCCCCTCCCCTCTCTCATCTCCTCCTCATTCTTCCTCCCTCCCTTCTCCTCTCTCCTCTCTCCCTCTCCTCATTTTTCCCTCCCTCCTCTCCTCTCTTCCCCCTCCCTCTCTTTTCTTCTTCCCTATCTCTCTCTCCTCCCTCCCCTCTCTCTCTCCCCTCCCTCCTCTCCCTCTCTCTTCTCCCTCCCCCCTCTCTCTCCATCCTTTTCTCTCTCCATCCCTCCCCCCCTCCCTCCCCCTCCTTTTTCCCCACCCCTCTCTCCACCCCAACCCCCCCTTCTCTCTCTCTTCCTCACCCCCCCCCCTTCTCTTCATCCCTCCCTCTCCTCTCCTCCCTTCTTCCTTCCCTTCCATCCATTCTCTCTCCCTTCCTCCCCCTCCCCCCCCCCTCCCCCTCCACACCTCCCACCGTAGCAGCCACCTACTCGTCAGCATTCCCTGAGCTCTCTGTTGCAACTGGAAAGTGATGAGGTGCTATTGAAAAACCATGACCAAGCGCCACCTTTCTCTGTGTGGGGCGACTTCGGCTCCAATACAATCCCCATTTCTCCTCCTTCCTCCCCTTCCCATTCCCGTCCCTTCCCTTCCCTTTACCTTACCCCCCCCCCCCCCCCCCTCCCACTCCTCCCAAGCTCTTCCAATCCAGGATTAAAATCTGATTGTGTGGGTTTTTTTGCCAATTATTCCGGTGACACAAAGAGAGAGAGAGAGACAGACAAAAGACAGACAACAAACAACACAACACAGAGACAGAGAATGAGAGTGAGTGAGTAAGTGAGTGAGTGAGTGACAGATAGACAGACACACAGACATATATACAGACACAGACACAGAAATAGAGACAGAGAATGAGAATGAGATGGAGTGAGTCAGCGAGTGAGTGAGCGAGTGAGTGAGAAATAGACAGAAAGACAGAAGGAAAGATAAGCACAGACATAGAGACACGCACAGAGACACACTCGGAGAGACACTCTAGGGAAAGAATCGGAGAGCGCTAGACTCATAAAATAAGAGAACCTCCC
>CM054139.1:69805782-69813282 GCA_028751875.1 Rapana venosa | reverse complement strand
CACACTTACACACACACACACACATACTATACACACATACCCCTCACACACACACACTTACACACACACACACACACTCACACACACACTTATACACACACACACACTTACACACACACACACACACACTTACACACACACTCTCTTACACACACACACTTCACACACACACACACTTACACAAACACTTACACAAACACACACACACACTTACCCCACAACTCACACACACATACACACACACACTTACACCACACACTTACACACACACACACACACTTACACAACACACACACCACACACTTATACACACACACACTTACACACACCCCATACATACACACACACTTACATACACACACACACACACACACACCACACACACACACACACACACACCACACACGTTTCTTCTGCTTTAGGGGTGGGCTGGGAGGGAGTGAGGGGAGGGGGGGGGCATAGGAGAGAGAAGAGAGAGAGAGAGAGAGAGAGAGAGACGAGAGAGAGAGAGAGAGAAGAGAGAGAGAGAGAGAGGGAGAGAGAGAGAGAGAGAGAGAGAGAGAGAGAGAGAGAGAGAAGAGAGAGAGAGAGAACTGGGTAAAAAATACTTCCATGGAAAACTGTAAACTGGAGGTCAGATTAACAGATTCATGAATAATGGACCAGCAGCAGCAGCCCGCAGTGTCTAAATAGCCTGTGCAAGCACACACGCGCATGCAACGCATACACACATGGCGTGTGAAAACATACATGCACGCGCACACGCATGCATGATGGATTGGTGGACAAATATCCCCAGGGAACACACGCACACACATGCGCGTGCTCGCGCAGGCACACATACACACACTCCTCCGCGTGCGCGCACACACACACACACATACATGCGCGTGCGCAAAACGCGCGCACGCGCACTCACACACACATTCACTTACTCACTCTCTCTCTTTCTCTCTCTTTCACACAAAATACATACACGCACACACACATTCACACACACATACACACACATACACACACAATTATACTCTTAATTAGTCTGACACCACTTCATATGAAAAGACGTTAAATTCAAGAAAGAAAGTACACACCCAAACGCACGCGCGAGCGCGCGCAACACACCACACACACACACACACACACGCACACACGCACACACGTGCATGAAATATCGATATCCCAGCTTCTCAAAGGAAGATAGATGACTTGCAAAGCATGAATTTTGTTTTCCTGGATGTTTACTGGTGTTTTTTTTCCATTTGTAATGTGTGTGTGTGTGTGTGTGCGTGTGTGTGTGTGTGTGTGTGTGCGTGCTGTGTGTGTGTGTGTGTGCGTGTGTGTGTGTGTGTGCGTGCGTGCGTCGTGCGGTGTGTGTGTGTGTGTGTGTGTGTGTGTGTGTGTGTTGTTTGTTTTGTCCGGTACGTTTTTATAAAAGTATAAGGTAAAGGTGTCCCATAACCTATGTGGTCGTAGGGGGAGCGAGGCGTCAGAGACCTCAGCTTCTCTAGGGCCAGCATATTGAGGGCGGCGCCCATCTCCTCTCCATCGCTGCTTTACCTTCCCTGACCCTAAAGAGGGCAGGTACCCATTTACAGCTGGGTGAACTGGGGGAACTGTACTGAAGCCAAGGCGTACAAACGGTCACCCATCCAAACGGTAACCACGCTCAACGCTGCTTTAACCTTGGCTGGGGAAAAGCGAGTGCTCCGACAACTAAGCTATCTCGTCCCGCCTTACCGTCTGTTTTATGCTCGCTTTCTCTATTCTCTTCCCTGCTCTGTTCTGTTCGGATCCGCTCTGTTCTCTTGGTTTTAACATTGCTGGTTCCACTACTCTGTTCTCTCCTGTTTTGTTTTGGTGGGTTGTTTTTCTAAAATGTCTTCTTTTTCTTTTCTCGGCGCAGTTTTTCTTTTTTTCCAGTTCACGCACAAATCACTTCACAGAATTTGCTGACAGGAGCGAAAAAACAAAATGTGCATATAGCTGCAGATTAGGCGTTGTGACGGCCCTGTTGTGACTGATCAATAAAGGCGTCCACGGCATCATGCTGCTGCTGCTGCTGCTGCTGCCGCCACCACACAGGTCTCAGCAAGAGCCAGGCTGCTCTCTCTCTCTCTCTCTGTCTGTCTGTCTCTCTCTCTGTCTCTGTCTCCTTCTCTCTCTCTCTGTCTCTCTGTCTCTGTCTGTCTGTCTCTCTGTCTCTGTCTCTGTCTCCTTCTCTCTCTGTCTCTGTCTCTGTCTCTCTCTCTCTCTCTCTCTCTCTCTCTCTCTCTCTTTCTCTCTCTCTCTTTCGCTCTATCATCTCTGTATCTCTGTGTGTCTCTCTCTGTCTCTCTCTTTCTTTCTCTCTCTCTCCCTCTCTCTCTGTGTCTCTGTCTCTCACTCTGTCTCTCTCTGTCTATCTCTCTATCACTCTTTTTCTTTTTCTCTCTTTCTCTCTCTGTCTCTCTCTTTCTCTTTCTCTCTCTCTCTCTCTCTCTCTCTCTCTCTCTCTCTCTGTCACTCTGTCTCTCTCTGTCTCTCTCTGTCATCACTCTCTGTCTCTCACTCTCTCTGTCTGTCTGTCTCTCTCTCTCTCTCTCTCTCTCTCTCTCTCTCTCTCTCTCTCTCTCTCTCTCTCTCTCTCTGGGTACAGCATCAATATATTGCAGCTCCACCCATTTCTTTTTTGTTATATTATTATTATTATTTTATTTTATTTTTTATCATGATGATTTTTTTTTTTCTTTTTGGTTTCTGTCTGCGTGTGTTCGGTTGCCAGCGTCTACGTGAGTGCATGTCGCTGCAGATTTCTGCTAATAAGGAATCGTCTTCTTCTTCTTCTTCTTCTTCTTCTTCTTGTTCTTGTTGTTGTTGTTGTTGTTGTTCTTCTTCTTCTTCTTCTTCTTCTTCTTCTTCTTCTTCTTCTTCTTCTTCTTCTTCTTCTTCTTCTTTCTTCTTCTTCTTCTTCTTCTTCTTCTTCTTCTTCTTTGCATTCTTCTTCTTCTTTGCATTCTTCTTCTTCTTCTTCTTCTTTGCATTCTTTCTTCTTCTCCTCCTCCTCCTCCTTCTTCTTCTTTTTCTTCTTCTTTTTCTTCTTCTTCTTCTTTTCTTCTTCTTCTTCTTCTTCTTCTTCTTCTTCTTCTTCTTCTCCTCCTCCTCCTCCTCCTCCTCCTCCTCCTCCTCCTCCTCCTCCTCCTCCTTCTTCTTCCTTCTTCTTCTTCTCCTCCTCCTCCTCCTCCTCCTCCTCCTCCTCCTCCTCCTTCTTCTTCTTCTTCTTCTTCTTCTTCTTCTTCTTCTTCTTCTTCTTCTTCTTCTTCGTCCACAGAGGTCACACGTACGTACATACATGCCCAATGCCTGTTACACACAGCATCTCCATTCGTCATCCCAGCAGGCAGACAAATTAATACGTTAACGAACATCACGAATCAAGTTATCGTGCTATGGACAAGAAATTTCGGCTTTAAAACAGATTGGAGCTAGCTAGCTTTCTGTCGCTTGCTACACGACGTAGGGGGGACGGGATAGCCTGGTGGTTAGAGTGATGCGCTAATGGTCGTGGTCTCCTGACCCGGGTTCGAATCTCGTTCAAGAGGATTTTTTTTTTCTGTAGAGTTAACATCAATGCCGACTCTACTCCCCTCAAAAGTCCTTCCGATGAGGCTATAAATTGAGGTCCCGTGTGCGAACGCACGCAGAACTTCTTGCGCGCACGTTAAAACCCGTCCCGCTTTTCGGAAGAGTAGGCCATTGTGTGCTGGTGGGAACGGATAACAACATTGACAAAACTGCATACAAACGGGCACTGGGTGTATAAACGAATACGAGTGCTTATTCCATTATTCTCATAATAAAAGAAGAAAATAAACATAAAAAGAAATTAAAAAAGACATAGGCCTTGCGGTCAAACAACTTAACCTCTGATGTGTTGAAAATTAATGTACAAAGCTTGGGAGAAATCACCACCACCACCACCACTTCTCAAAATATGTTATTCTTTTTCTTTGTCAAACTCTCAAAACAGTAATTCGTTATTGTCTGTCACGTCGCTGGAATGGTCCATTGGAAAGGCAATCGCCAATACACATGGTTCCAGCACCATCGCAGGAGTTGCCAGAACGTTGCTGTATACAGCCTTCGACTGCCTTGGAAACTCTGACTCCCAATTTTTCCTCAGGGTTGACTCCTGAAGCTTTTCCTATGAGGAGGTATGGCCGCAAGGCAGCGGAGTGTTGAAATCAGAGTTTTCCTTCTCCTCGGTAAACTGTCTTCCCAGACTGATGAGCTCCATCTACCCACATGACACAGGCTTACATGGTTACCAGTAACAGAGGAGACCTCTGACCTGACCAGAGAAATAGGAAGAAAGAAATATAATATATTTAGAAATGACAACAACACGGATACAAAAACAAGATAAACCTACAACGAAATCCTATCCAGTGAAAGAAAAAAAACCCACACTAGAGAACAACACAAATTTATCACCAAAATCCAATGGTTAAGCAAGCGGACATCCCATACATCTATATATATCCTCCTGAGTCCAGTCAGTTGATGCCATCTAGAAGAAAAAAAAAAGACTTGGCTCACAACTGTACATCAACTGAGAAACTGCAGGACATAAATACAGAAAGAAAGGAAGGATGGAGCCTGGCAGTACAGAGTATCAGCCAGTGCCAGAGACATCAATCTTCCAGATGGGAGGAGGAGGAGGAGGAGGAGGAGGAGGAGGAGAAGGACAAGACTGGTGAACTGTGTGCTACCAAGCACGAAGAGACGAGGGGCAGAAAGCAAAGCATACAGAGGAGAACTTTGGGTGATTGTAAAAGAAATGAATGACCTTCAGGGAACAACAGTACCAGGAGGGAGACGAAGACGCAGAGAGAGAGAGGGAGGGAGGGCGGGGAGGGAGGGAGGGAGAGAGACACAGAGAGACAGACAGAGAGAAAGAGAGAGAGAGATTGTGGGTATACAGTTAGAGGATGGGTGAGTGGTGGTAGACTTGAAGGAGAAACAGAAAAACAGAGACAGAGTAAGAGATAGATAGACAGACAGAGAGGGGGATGATGGGAAGACAACATCATAAAGTGGATTGCTGACCTTAAGTGGAACGACTTGTTATGGAAAGTTTTAAAAACCGTGCAGAGTGGAGGAAGCTGGGTGCAAAATCTTCAGTGGTGCCCCGACGGTCCAGTGGATTACGGGTCAGGTGAAGATAAAGGTGAAGACATGGATGACGGTCTGACTGTCTACGTTCGTAACCATCTGTCTGTCTGTGGTGTGTGTGTGTGTATGTGATATCACAGACTACTTTCTTTCAAAATACTTCAGCCATCGCTTTTATTTATTTACACCACTTTAAGTCACGGCAGATTCCTCTGCGTGAAATTCAGACTGCTCTCCCCGGGGAGAGCGTGTGTCGCCACAAGAGCAGCGCCACCCATTAATCTTTTTCTTTTCCTGTCTGCAACTGGTGTTTCCCTATCAAAGCGGCTTTTTTTTTTACAGAATTTTGCAAGGGACAAGTCTCTTGTTGCCGTGGGTTCTTTTACGTGCGCTGAATTATTATATGTAAAACACGGAATCTCGGTTTATCGTCTCATCCGAAAGACTAGCACCCAGACCACCACTCAAGGTAGAATGGATGGGGGAAAAGTTTCAGGCCCAAACGGGGATCAAACCACCGTACATTTTCGACCCGGACTTTTCGCTTTCTAGGCAGGTGCGTTACCTCTAGACCACCAATCCCCCTTGGAATCATGGGTTCATGTTTTTCAGTATGTTAAAGCGTTGTTCAGCTGCTAGTGAACTACTTGTACAGAATCATCAGAAAGTCAAAACACCTTACTTAATTTGATTACTGCAACACTTGCAATGCGCTGGTGTCATTGTTTAAATTCTGTACACCAAGTAAGAAGGTATAGCATGGCTAACGGTTTTTTTTTCAAAGTAGCTTCTGAACCTGAATCTGAATGTTAAATCACACACACACACACACACACACACACACACACACACACACACACACACACACACAAACAAACACATACACACACACGCACGCACGCACGCGCTCACAAAACACACACACACATACAGAACACTTTGCGCACACGTAAGAGTAGACCATTGTGTGCCGTTGGGAACAGACGACAGAATTTACAAAACCGCATACACATGGGGACTGAAGGTACAAAAAAGCACATAAGAGCTTATTCCATTAACCTCGATATAAAAGAATAAAATGTATTAAATAAATGAATAAATAACACACTTTCTCTCACCCCACTTTTTCATTCATTCAGTCATTCATTCATTCATTTCATTCAATTCATACACCACAGAAACACACAGTCAGTGCAATAAGCACAAAAACCCCACACCCAATACTTAATAATAATAATAATAATAATAATAATAATAATAATACATGGAATTTATACAGCGCTATATCTTGCAAAAAACAAATCAAAGCGCTCTCATACATCCTAGTCTTTCACATGCAGCCAGTTACAAGTAATAGATTTTTACAAATTCAAATGTAAACACACACACGCAACAAATTAACAGTTTTTTACAAATACAAAATAATGTAAACACACGCGCGCACCCCTTCGTAATACTTCGTATTATACAACAGTGTTCCAACCATTTATTAATTAAAGAGTGGCGGCAACAACAACAACAACAAAACAGTCAACAAATCGAGGGGTGGAAAAAAGACAAGGCCAACAGTCAATCACAGCAAAGCATCATTATAAACGAGCACACTGGTTGACCTTAGCTGTGCCCTTAACTTAACAACTCTGAAGGGGTGACCGCTTTTAGCACCTGATGCTCGGCCCTGATGATGCCCTGGAGAGATGGTGGGTGTATAGTTAGAGGATGGGGTGAAGGGGGGGGGGGGGTAGATTTGAAGGGAGAGAAGGGAGAGAAGAGAGAGAGAGAGAGAGAGAAGAGAGAGAGAGAGAGAGAGAGGAGACAGACAGAGAAGACAGACGACAGCAGCAGACAGAGACGGAGAAGGTGATAGGAGAGAGAGAACGACGACAGATTCAGACAATTTTAAAATTATCTAAAATCTATATATATATATTAAAATAATATATATAAGATTATATATATATATAGTGATATATATATATATTAGATATATATATAGAGAGAGGGGATTGAGATATATATAGATAATAAAGAGGACAAATAGACAGCAAGAGAGGGAGACTGAGAGACAGAGACACAGAGAGCGAGGCAGAGACAGAGACACCCCAAAAACAAAGACACAGAGAGAGAGGAGAAACGAGACACAAAACAAAGACACAGAGAGGAGAGGCAGAAAACAGAGGACACAAATACAAAGACACGAGGAAAAGACAGAGAAAGTAGGCAACGAAACGGAAAAAGGAAAGGGAGATCAAAGCCAAATGAACACCAAAACCCTCTTAACCGATCAGCTGAACAAACAAAAAAACCCCCCAGAAAATCATACAGAAAAAAAAACGACAGACAGACAGT
>CM054139.1:69798282-69803282 GCA_028751875.1 Rapana venosa | reverse complement strand
CTGTACACAACCCCACCCCCTCTCCACCACCACCACCACCACCTCTCCACCTAACTACAGGCTACAGACTGCTTGCAGAAGCAGGTGACAGGACAGGAAGTGACGCAGAGCAGCACCCATAATGCTCACAACATCAGGCAAAAACACTTCCTGCTTCAAAAAGAGGCTTTCATCCTGTTGTCGGAAGCAGGCTGAAGAACTTCCTGATGCGCAAAAGGGCAGCAGGTACTACTGCCTGCTGCCTGGCAGCGGAAGCAAAAGAAACAGATTTTGAGAAATATGAACGTCAGGCAGACAACAAACAGTTTGATCGAAGCAGGCAGAGAGACTTTGTATTTCCAGTTCCCTTGAAAGGGGTGACGGGGTGGGAATGGGGGGGTGTGGGGTGGGGGTTTGTGGGGTTGGGGGGGGGGGGGGAACCTGTCAGTATAGATACTATTCCCAACTTCTGGAAATTACGTGCTAGAAATTCCCTCTTTTTTTTATCGCTCTCTTTTATTTCTGCCTTGTTCCTTTTGTTCCCATCACCTCTTTCTTGTCTCTTTTCTGCCTCCTTGGTCTATTCTCCACACACACACACACACACACTCTACACTCTCTCTCTCTCACTCATTCTCCCTCTCTCTCTCACTCATTCTCTCTCTCTCACTCATTCTCTCTCTCTTCTCTCTTCTCTCTCTCTCTCTCTCTCTCTCTCTCTCTCTCTCTCTCTCTTCTCCCTCTCTCTCTCCTCTCTCTCTCTCTCTCTCTCTCTCTCTCTCTGATAAGACGCAAGACAAAACAAGCCTCACAGCCATATCACATCAATGGGGGGAAAAACATGCACTTAAGACAAACAAGGTTTAACACTGTATCCTACGCTTTAGTAGGGGACATCCCTTCCCCTCACTACCACCCCTATCTCTCTCTCTCTTCCTGCTACGTTCAGCTGATAGATACCATCTAGAAGAGGAAGGCTTGACCGAAAGCTGGATATCACCTGAGAAACCGCAAGAGAGAGAGCGAGAGAGAGAGAGAGAGAGAGACAGAGACAGAGACAGAGAGACAGAGAGAACTCTGAACATTTTAATTGTGCTTCGGCCATGGGCCACAATACACGTGGAAGGGACGAAGGGGAGTGGTAACAAGTAAACGAACAAACTTCAATCAAGTGTCTACAAAATGCGACACGTTCCAACACATAACAAACGACTAAGCGTCATCAATATCATCATCCTCAACACAGTCATGACCAAGATTGTCATCAATATCGGTGATTTGCAATCCAAACACTTATCACCAGTACCACCATCAACATCGTTGTTTGTGCTATAAGTTAACATTCATAAAAGCGAAATCTTGGTCACTTCCGAAGTTCACATCAGTCTAGACGGTATAGGCTGCTTTCCAGCTTCACTTTCTTTGTCAGTGCAATAACTAAGACCCACACCCCACAGCTGTCAGTTTCTCCCACTTTCAGCTCCCATCAGCTGCTATCCATCCCATCCCATCCCAGCTGATGCTAAGTATAGCAGGAACTGACTGCACTTGAACGTAGTAAAAGGAAGGAGTAGTAAAAGGAAGGTGAGCGCTAATTTTAACACTGGCCCTGGACCCTTGACTGAGTTATGCTGGAGTTGCATGGTGCTGTGACCCCCCACCCCAACCTTACACACACACACCCCCCACCCCCCCCCCCCCCCCCCCCACAGACACCATTTTATGCATTACAAAGAGAGAGAGGAGAGAGAGAGAGAGAGAGAGAGAGAGAGAGAGAGAGAGAGAAGAGAGAGAGGGAGAGAGAGAGAGAGGCAGAGACAGAGACAGAGACAGAGAAGCAGTCAGTGCCTGAAACACCATCAATCTTCCAGCTGGGAGAAGTAAATGGAATAGAAGGACGAGGCAGGGGACCTGTTTGCCTGCCCTCAGACAAGAAGAGACGTCCACTATAAAACAGAGCAGGAGGGGGTGGGGGGGGGGGGGGGGGAAGAGAGAGAGAGAGGGGTGGGGGGTGGGACGGTGGCTAGGACTTGGAAGATTGTATTGCAGTAGGCCTACTAACTGTCTGTATTTATGTCTGGTCTGTTTGGCTTCCCACTACGGTTACATTTTGGCACTTTTCCCTCTGTATTTCTATATGACTCTTATATTCATATCGCACGTACTAAGGCATCCACAGAAATACAAACCACTTTTTGTGAAAGACTAGCCTCTGACTCAAAGCTCGTGTAATTTTGCACAGATTTGGTGAGGTTTGAAAATTTTAAAATATTTTAAAGCAAACACAGTACCCCCTCAGTGGTTTGGTGTCTCCTTACCGCCATACGCATGCGCGGGATCAACACTGTAGGAACACAAGCAATCCTCATTTCATGATCATTTCCAACTTTCTCGTGACTACCTGGTATTGCTCTATACCCTCAATCCCCAAAACAAGTACACAGTGCATTTATTCATATTTTAAAAATCTGTGAAAAATCACCCATTTTTTTTCCAACTTGCATTCTCGATACTACATGACCCGCAAGCTAATACGGGAGTGTAGCCTTTGTGGCCTGAGGAGAAGCCGATGATACTTTCCCCTGAACGAAAAAAGTCCCGTCAAAGTCAAACTTTTATTTTCAGATGGTACTTTGAATAAGCTGTGCATTTGCTTTTTAAAACTTTTTTTACATCAAGCCATCTATCTTAAAAAACAACAACAACAACAAAAACAAACACACTCGTACACACAGACAGAGAGAGAGAGAGAGAGAGAGAGAGAGAGAGAGAGAGAGAGAGAGAGAGAGACAGACAGACAGACAGACAGACAGACAGACAGACAGACAAACAGACAGAGACAGACATAGACAGAGACAGACATAGACAGAGACAGACACTTTGACGCTTTGACGCTTCGAGCAATTTATTGTCAATGCCCAATGTCGCTTTGATTTGTCTGTGCAAGATACAGCGCTATATAAATTCCATTTATTATTATTATCATTATTATTATTATTATTATTATTATTATTAGTGACAAGGGGGGTTACACGTGACTTTCTTTTTGTGATAGCAAATAAACACAAGAGAAATTGCATGAGGCTTTTACCATGATGAAAAGAAAAGAGCTCTTCAGAAATAGACAGCTTCTAGCATCAACCCAGCTACAAACACTGATCACAATAATGTAACATGTCAAAAAGTAAACACGGAGAAAACAATCAACAACAACCAAAAATAATCACAAGAACACTCTAGAATGCTATATTCAATGTTGACCATCCGAGAGAGAGAGAGAGAGAGGAGAGAAGGAGAGAGAGAGAGAGAGAGAGAGAGAGAGGGGAGAGAGAGAGAGACAGACAGACAGACAGACAGACAGACAGACAGACAGAAAGACAGAGACAGAGAGCGAGAGAGAGATAGAAATAGAGAGAGAGAGGGGAGAGAGAGAGGGGAGGGAGAGAGGGAGGGAGAGAGAGGAGAGAGAGAGATGGTGAAAAAGTAAAAACAGCGAGAGAGCGACAGAGTGAGAGAGAGTGTGAGAGAGAGAGCGACAGACAGACAGACAGAGAGATACAGACAGACAGACAGACAGAGACAGAGAGAGAGAGACAATGACAATGACAAATTATGTTCTTACGAGGATAATGAGTAATGAATTATAGAATAAAAGAGAGCAAGAGAGAGAGACACACAGACAGACACAGACAGAGACAGACAGACACTCAGACGGATATTTATTTATTTATTTATCTTATTTATTCTTTTATATCGAGGATAATGGAATAAGCACTCAAGTGCTTTTTTATACCTAGTCCCCGTGTGTATGCGGTTTTGTAAATTTTATCATCTGTTTCCACCGGCACACAATAGCCTACTCTTCCGAAAAGCGGAACAGGATTTAACGTGTGCGCAAGATGTTCTGCATGCGTTCGAACACGGGGCCTCGGTTTATAGTCTCATCCGAAGGAGACAGAGACAGACAGACAGACAGACAAAGACGGACAGACAGAAAGACAGAGACAGATAGACAGATAGACAGAGACAGAAAGACAGAAAGAGACAGAGACAGACAGAACTAGAGATCGCAGCAGTAGGGGCCATTCACTGTACACCATCTCTGTGCGGAGCAATCCATTAAAGCGCAGAGCGTTCAAAGTAAAATAAGCACAGGTAAATAAACAAGCACGCTACTGTATTGGGCTGTTAGCATACTGAGCAAGTCTGGCGTGGAGTGGATTGGAGTGGAGTGGAGTGGGGGTGCTTTTAACGGCTGCACACCGGTATTAATTTGGGGGTCACGTAGTATCTTGTATAGAGTGCAGTGGGAAAAAATGTTGGTGATTTTCACAGATTTTTTTAAGCATGAAAAAATGGACTGTGCACTTGGTTTTTTGGATTGAGGACGTAGAGCAATACCAGGTAGTCCCGAGAAAGTTGGAAATAACCATCTAATGAGGTTTGCCTGTATTCCTACAGCGTTGACCCCGCGCATGCATATTTGCGGTAAGGGAGCTAGCAGACGACAAAGGACTGAGGGGGTACAGTGTTTGCTGAAAAATTAAACAATTATTTCAAACCTACCAAATTTGTACAAAATCACATGAGTTTTGAGTCAGAGGCTAGTCTTTTCCAAAAAGTGGTTTTTATTTCTGTGGATGCCTTAGTACGTGCGGTATGAATATAAGAGTTACATAGAAAAACAGAAGGAAAAGAGTGATATTTTAATACCGGTGTGCGGCCTGTATAGCACTGGATGCACCGCACTGACAGGATGGAGGGAGAGAGAGAGAGAGAGAGAGAGAGAGAGAGAGAGAGAGAGAGAGAGAGAGAGAGACAGACACACACACACACACACACACACAGACGGTTAGACATAGACAGACAGAAAGACAGAGAGACAAAAATACAGAGAGACAGAGACAGACAGAGACAGAGAAACAGAGACAGAAACAGAGAGAAAGAGACAGACAGACAGGCAGACAGACAGACAGACAGACAGTTGAACTGGATTGAATAGAATTGAATTGAATGGAGCT
>CM054139.1:69788282-69790782 GCA_028751875.1 Rapana venosa | reverse complement strand
AATCTCGTTCGAGACGATTTTTTTCTCTCTGGAGTTAACATCAGTGCCGACTCCACTCCCCCTGAAAGTCCTTCGAATAGACTATAAACAGAGATCCCGTGTGCGAACGCACGCAGAACATCTTGCACACGCGTTAAAACCCGTTCCGCTTTTCGGAAGAGTAGGCCATTGTCTGCCGGTGGGAACGGATGACAAAATGTACAAAACTGCACACACACGGGGACTGGATGAAAAAACAACCACATGAGTGCTTATTCCCCTATCATCGAAACAAAAGAATTTAAAAAAAAATTAAAACACAGACTAACGCTCTCCCCTACACACAGACACAGACAGACTAATGCTCTCCCCTGCACACAGACATAGCCAGACTAAATACACACAGACATAGACAGACTAACGCTCTCCCCTATACACAGACATACACAGACTAATGCTCTCCCCTATACACAGACACAGACTAATGCTCTCTCCTACACAAAGACACAGACAGACTAACCCTCTCCCCTATACACAGACATACAGAGACAATCGTTTTTTCCCTACACATAGACATACAGATACTCCTACTCCCCTACACACAGACATAGACAGGACTAACTACACACAGAAATAGACTAACGCCTCCCCTACACACAGACATAGACAGACTAACTTCACACAGAAATATAGACTAACGCTCTCCCTACACACAGACATAGACAGACTAACGCTCTCTCCCCTATACACAGACATACAGAGACAATCGTTTTTCCTACACATAGACATACAGATACTCCTACTCCCCCTACACACAGTCATAGACAGACTAACTACACACATAATATAGACTAATGCTTCCCCTACACACCAGACATAGACAGACTAACTACACTCAGACATAGACAGACTAACTACACTCAGACATAGACAGACTAACTACACACAGACTAGACAGGACTAACTACACACAGACATAGACAGACTAACTACACTCAGACATAGACAGACTAACTACACACAGACATAGACAGACTAACTACACTCAGACATAGACAGACTAACTACACACAGACATAGACAGACTAACTACACACAGATGTAGACAGACTAACAGCGGCACTGATCAACAACAATGCAGACAGACATACACAAAAGGGTGGAGGGGGTTGGGCAGGTGGATCGTGGATCAAAAGAAACTAAGGTACTCTTCTCCCTCCCTGCCCCCTTTGGCAGCTAAACTAACACTGCCAACTAAAGGCCTGGTCTATCTCTAAACAGACAACAGAGCGGGCCAGATGGTGGCCCCTGTTTATTTCTTGCACACTGCCAAGGCCGTTTAACCATTACTTCTTTCTTTTCTTTTCGTTGCTATTGTTTTGGCTGCCTCGTCTTATGTGAACCAACCTAATCAGATACACTTTCTTTTGTTATTGCAACGATGATCCATGATGATGAGGAGGATAAAACAATGCTGCTGTGAAAAAGTGCATGTGCTTTGAGACTAGGTGACGGGGCTGTACTCTACCCTTCTTATCATAGTAAATTTTATCCCAGAGTTAACCCGGTCCTGAGAGATACAGACACCTGCAGTGTTGATTATGTCATTTAACCAACACTCCACATAGTGGATGAAGCTGGACTACGTGGTCTCAGTCTTCCCAAGAAAACACACTCTGGGTAGAACCCACCTAGAGTTTTTAAAAAAGCCCAAAACCTATGACTTCTTATGGGATTCGAGCCCGCGACCTTCCAGTCCGTACCCCGAAGTGCAACCACTGCGCCAAGGCGGCTGGTGCCAATACTTCTTTACCTACAATCAGATTTGTCAGGGGGGGGGGGGGGGGGGAGAGGGAGGAGTGGATATCGTGGTTTTTACAAGGCATTGTCTTAGCTGAACACGAATTCTAGAAATTCTACAAGTTACACATACACACTACACACATCGCTGAACACTTCCGCTAAAGTGAAACATATCTTTTTATTTTTATTTATTCGCTTCAATTGCGTGCTTTTTTTCAAAGACCAATAACGAGACCTGGTTTCAGTCGGCACACACTCTGTATAGCTTGTCCATCTCAGTTTGCATGAACTTCTTACCGAAAATCGAGAGCTAGGGAAACAAGCGTGTAATCATAAATTCCTTTGTTAAATTGTTCCCGACCTCCACTCAGGTCACAGCCCAGAAAGCGTCCAGCTTGAACTCTTACCAAACAGCCGCCATTCAACCACCGGAAGTGGACAAATGGGTTTGTGTATCGTCAAACGCCAGGAATTTTATAGATTGATCAAACAGACCTGTGATATCCCCTTACTGAGCACACCTTTGTGTTGGTGAAACACTTACTCTTTCTAACCCACCCCGTCTCCCCTTCGATGGGAAAGTTTATAAGACTTTCTTCCTTGTGAGCTTTCTCGTTGGAAGAGTTTACTAGTTAGGGGTAACAGGATGCACGGTATATTCTTTTCAGAGTTGTCTAATTTCAGCTACAATGTCTCTCAACTTAATTTACAGAATTCT
>CM054139.1:69773282-69778282 GCA_028751875.1 Rapana venosa | reverse complement strand
TAGCGCACGTAAAAGAACCCACAGTAACAAGAGAGTTGTCTCTGGCAAAATTCTGTAGAAAAAGTCACTCTGGTAGGGAAACAATTACAGTTGCAGACAGGAAAAGAAAAAAATGGGTGGCGCTGCTCTCGTGGCGATGCGCTCGCGCTTTCCCCGGGAAGAGCAGCCCAAATTTCACGCAGAGAAACCTGCTGTGACTTAAAGTGGTGTAAAATAAATAAATTAATTAATAAGTTAATGAATATGTAAATTAATGAATAAATAGATACATAAATTAATTAATAAATTCAACTGTCACGAAAGGTTGTTTTTTCACTGCGCTTGCTTTGTGTATGCGGCAGAACAGATCACATCCTACCGTGCATTGTTCACAGGAGGTACAAGACATTGGGTCTGCTTCTCAGAGCTGAAGTGTTAGTTACCCTGTCATCTCAGAGCTCTGTGTTTATGTACTTCTCCTACACTGGACGGGATAGCTCAGGGGTCAGAGTGCTCTCTCTCCAGAAGCCAATGTTAAGCAGCCTCGGGCGTAGTTACCACGTGGATGGGTGACCGTTTGCGCGCCTTGGCTTCAGTACAATCCCCTAGTTCACCCAGCTGTAAATGGGTACCTGCCCTCTTTAGGGTCAGGGAAGGTAAACCAGCGAGGGAGAGGAGATGGGCGCCCCTCTCAATATGCTGGCCCCAAGAGAAGTGAGGTCTCTGACGCCTCGCTCCCCTACGACCTTATAGGTTATGGGACACCTTTACCCGTACCATTTTTTACTGGCAGGCCGGTGCCACCATATACTGCAGCATACATAAATAAGGAACTCAGGATTTGCTTTTCTCCCAATACACTCACTCACACACACACACACAGAGGAGAGAGAGAGAGCGAGAGAGAGAGAGAGAGAGAGAGAGAGAGAGAGAGAGAGAAGAGAGAGAGAGAGTATGAGGCAGACAGACAGAGACAGACATACAGAAAGTCATACACAGAAAGACAGACAGAGAATTTTAACTCTCTCTCTCTCTCTCTCTCTCTCTCTCTCTCTCTCTCTCTCTCTCTCTCTCTCTCTCTCTCTCTCTCTCTGGCTGATTTGCGTCAGAAGACAGACAGACAGACAGAAAGACAGACAGAAAGACAGACAGACAGACAGACAGATAGACGGTAAGCAGGCTGTTTATTCAGGCCGTAAGCAGGTCAGTCATTGTATGCAGCAGCCAGTGCAGGCATTAAACCAGGCCTTTTTTCTTTTAAATAATTTTGGTGTGCATGTGTGTGTGTGTGTGTGTGTGTGTGTGTGTGTGTGTGTGTGTGTGTGTGTGTATGCGTGTGGGTGGGTGTGTGCATGCGTGCGTGTGTGTGTTTGAGTGTGTGTGTGTGCGTGTGCGTGTGCGCGCGCGCGCGTGTGTGTGTGTGTGGTGTGTGTGTGTGTAGTGTAGTGTAGTGTAGTGTAGTGTGTGTGTGTGTGTGTGTGTGTGTGTACGTGCGTGCGTGCCTACGTGCGTTCGTGCGTGTGTGCGTGTGTGTATTTGAGTATGCGTGCGTGCATATGTAGACTATGAATACACTGTATGCGCACAAATCACTATGTATTATTCAAAAGACTTACTGGAAGCTATTTTGACAGTTTTCATGAAAAGTATGTGACCTTACTCTTTCTAAAGCATAGGAAACGTGCAGTTTGCGTGCGAGGATGCGCGCACAGAGAGAGAGAGGGAAAGAGAGAGAGGGAGTGAGAGAGAGAGAGAAAGGAAATAAATACATGAACACACACACACACACACGCACGCGCACGCACGCACGCATGCTCACACACACACACACACACACACCGTCAATAAAACTGACTAGTTATTTCCCAAGGTAAAAATAAAATGGGTTCCACACACACACACACACACACACGTCAACAAAACTGACTAGTTATTTCCCAAGGTAAAAATCAAATGGGTTTTACACACACACACACACACACACACCGTCAATAAAACTGACTAGTTCTTTCCCAAGGTAAAAATCAAATGGACTTCACACACACACACACACACACACACACACACACAACACACACATAGAACCTTGACTAGTTCTTTCCCAAGGTAAAAATCAAATGGACTTCACACACACACACACACACACACACTTTTCCCGCTGTAGCTTTTGCTAAACAGTGCCCATGGTTATATCCGTACTAGCAGCACAAAGAGTTCCATATACTCTGTTTCCTCCTCCTCCTTCTCCTCCTCCTTCTCCTCCTCCTCCTCCTCCTTGTTCTTCTTCTTCTTCTTCTTCTTCTTCTTCTTCTTCTTCTTATTCCTCTTCTTCTTCGCATTCTCCTCCTCCTCCTCCTTCTCCTTCCTCTCCTCTTGCTCCCCCTCCTTCTCCTCTTCTTCCTTCGCCTTCTTTTTTTTTCGCCTTCTTCTTCTTCTTCTTCTTCCTCTTCGCATTCTTCTTCTTCTTCGCATTCTTCTTCTTCGCATTCTTCTTCTTCTTCGCATTCTTCTTCTTCGCATTCTTCTTCTTCTTCTTCGCATTCTTCTTCTTCTTCGCATTCTTCTTCTTCTTCGCATTCTTCTTCTTCTTCCTCGCATTCTTCTTCTTCTTCTTCGCATTCTTCTTCCTCGCATTCTTCTTTTTCGTCTTCTTCTTCTTCGCATTCTTCTTCAACTTCTTCCTTTCTTCCTTCCTTTTTTTTCTATCTTTTTTTTTTTGTTTTCTTCTCCGCTTTGCAACTTGTGTTCTTCTTTCAAGAGTTCCAGTACGCAGAATCTTTGGAGACAAATCTTTAATGCTATACATACATAATACCGGGGAAAACTTGGGGTTTTTTGGCTTCTGGCTAGTTATGTGGCTTCTTATGTCAGCCAGTTGGGTATGCATTGCTTTGTGTTGTGGGTTATTGATTATATCGTACTCTACTGTCTTGTACTCTTCTGTATTGTATTGTATTCTTTGTGCTTTATTTTTGTGTTGTCTTTTGTTGTACTGTGTGTTTTGCTGTATTGTGTTAGGGTTTGTCGTTTTTTGTCATAGCAGTTTATTCTTTGTGATATATTGCCATAGTGGTGTATTACTGTGTGGTATTCCATCGCAGTTTGTTGTTTTGCGATGTACTTTATTGTAGTTTATTATTTTGTGTTGTATTCCCTTGTAGTTTATTATTTTGTGATGTATTGCATTGTAGTTTATTGTTTTGTGAAGCATTTTATTGTACTTTATTGTTTTGTGATGTATTTTAGTAAAAAAGTAAAGGTAAAGGAGTCCCATAACCTATAAGGTTGTAGGGGAGCGAGGCGTCAGAGACCTTACTTCTCTAGGGCCAGCATATTGAGGGCGGCGCCCATCTCCTCTCCCTCGCTGCTTTACCTTCCCTGACCCTAAAGAGGGCAGGTACCCGTTTACAGCTGGGTGAACTGTACTGAAGCCACGGCGCGCAAACGGTCACCCATCCAACTGGTAACCACGCTCGACGCTGCTTAACTTGGCTGGGGGAAAGCGAGTGCTCCGACCACTGAGCTATCCCGTCCCCTATGTATTTTATTGTACTGTATTGTTTTATGATGTATTGCATCGTAGTCTTCTTGTTTTGCTATATGTTCCATTGTACTTTATTGTTTCGTGATGTATAGCACTGTAGTGTATTTTTTGTGATGTATTGCCATTGTAGTTTATTACTTTGTGTTGTGTTCCGTTGTAGTTTGTTTTGCAATGTATTGCATTGTAGTTTATTGTTTTGTAATGTATTCTTTGTGGTTTATTGTTTTGTAATGCATCGCACGACATTGTATTGCATGCTGTAGTGTGTGAGTGGCATTGTAGTGTTCTAGAGCATCAGCAGTGTAGTGATCGGTCTTTATTGTCCTGTATTGCAAATCCTTGTATCTTATTGTACTGTAGTGCATTGCATGGTGAAATTCCGGCTTCTTTTTCTTGTCAAAGCACATCAGTACCAGTACACCTAAATTCCACGTCCCTCCTCCCCACCCCCTTCACTTTCCCCCTTTGAACTTTTTTTTTTTTTGTCTTTTATGTCCTGGTTTGTTTTACCTATAAAAATACATATTCATTTGTATATAAAAAAGTACGTTTAAAGTTGGACTTAAACCTGTTTTACAGGGTAAAAGTGGACGCGTATTGAAATACAATCTAGCAAGAATGTATTGAGGCAAAAGATTAACACATCAGCATATCTACATTTTTGAATGCCCAAGTTTTCAAGACATTTTACTTGCTTTTTGAACGCGAAAGAATATTATCGCACATCCTACCCAATACGGAGTTTTTAAAGCACAAACAGCACCAACGCACATCACATGCCATCTCTTCAGTCTTCTCCTTCTCCAGCCTTGCTTCGCCTCCCTTCTTTAACTTCAGTGACGCTGTCCTCTCTCCTGGTCTAATTAATATCACTGAGTGTGAGCAGACGTTAAACTGAAGACAACAACAACGGAGTCAATACAAGATATGACGTTACGTTTGTATTATTCTGTGTTTAGTAGATACTTTTAAAGTATTTTAAGCTTGCTTGTTGATAGGTAGTCATATGGATGTACTTGATTTGTGTGTGTGCTGTACAAAGCACATACAATGTGCATGGACGTAAATATTCAGACTACCAGCTTGTTCCTACCAAAATTTCAAGATAAGTCTCTGCACGAAGTTTTAACCAAACTAAAGTTATTGTGTGATATAGCATTGTCTCTGATGCGATCTCCAATATTCTCATTTTTGTAAAGTGCGACAGTGGAATCGTAGCACCTTTACTGTCGCGATAATTATCATTTTACTTTATTGGTGGCAGCTTTTACACGTAGTTGTTCATCTTCCAAGTTTTACAGTAGTTTTCAATTGTTCTGTGTTGTTGTTGTTGTTATTTGCGTTTCTTTGCCATGTTTTTTACATCATAATTTATTGTTTGGGATCATCTTTTTTAATGTACATAAATACCAACATGCATCTCTTTTTCATAAAGCCCTCATCGCACCTCTTTCGTCTGATATCACTTTGAGTGAAC
>CM054139.1:69740782-69755782 GCA_028751875.1 Rapana venosa | reverse complement strand
GAGGAGGACAAGGCTGTGGCTGACTTCACTGGCCATGTACACATAGGTGACCGCACCCGCTGACCCGCTCTGCGGGCATCCGACCGAAGAGAACGTGCAGTGGTCAGTCCTCTTTCTCTTTCTAT
Source organism: Rapana venosa (assembly GCA_028751875.1). Lineage (NCBI taxonomy): Eukaryota > Metazoa > Mollusca > Gastropoda > Neogastropoda > Muricidae > Rapana > Rapana venosa. Next base: position 69,755,657 of record CM054139.1, on the reverse strand, counting down.
ATACCTCTCTCTCTTTCTGAGTTCTGTCGCAGTTGCTGTTGTTTGGATTTGTCTTTCTGTTCAACCAAAGTGATATGAGACGAAGTTGCAGTCTTCTTTTTTTAAGTTCATACACACTGATTTTTGGTTTCCAGTTTCAGCGTTTAAGGGAGTAAGTTTATAGTCTCAAGTTCGTTTTAGTCAGTGTTGAAAGAGATTTATGAAGGCTGGTTCTAAGACAAGAAAGAAAAGTTTTGGTGTTGTTGTTTTTTAAGGTATCCACACTTGGAAATAGTTCGGATGTTTTTTTAGGTTAAAGTTTAAAGTATTTTATTTGTGGGTTTTATTTTAGTGGGTTCTCCAGTATTTTAGAAGAACTGGAAACTGATTTTGGGGTTTTTTTCTTATGACCGTACCTGCATACTGAAGTCCTCAGGGATGATGAGGAAAGGGATGGTCACTTAGTGAGGAGTCCTAGAAACTGAACAGAAGACAACCAGGAAGTCCTGGTATGTAGAACACAAAGCTGTGACAGCCAGCGACAAAACCAAAAATGCCGACAAAAAGTATACGCGCTCCACCACAAAATGAGATGTATTGCACCAGAGGTCAGTTTTTAGTTGTTAACGTGTTGATAATCTTCAATAAAAAGGCTATTTAATTTAGAAAACAGGTTGAAATCCGACAATTCTAGGAAAAGTTTAAATGATAGACTGCAGAAAGTGACAAAATGAGAAATGGACAAGTTTTGCATCGTAATAGGTGGTCAGAATGAAGGTTTGGGTGTTTTCAAATGCATTTTTAATGCAAAAGAAAACACAATTATGCCTTGATACTTCAGTACAAGGGGGGAGAATGGCTAAAGTTTTCGAATCAATCAAAATCTCAAAATCGGCAACTTGACCTGCCTAAAATGGCTTCTAGCGGAAAAGTGGGCGAGGTGCAAAGCGACTCATTTCGTGGTGGATTGTCACCTATATGCATTCTAACAAGAATGATGCCCCGTGGGGATGTCAGGAGCCTGTAATTATAAATAGACAGCATCCCCACCCTCTGGAAATTCTCTGCTAGGAATTCCCTCTTTTCTATCTTCCATTGTGTTTCTGTTCCTTTTTTTCCCAGTCACCTCCTTCTTGTCTATTTTCTGCCATCTTGGAATTGGACCATTCTCCTGGCTTTTTCCTTCTTTCCAGAAAGACTTAAAATACAGCATTTCTCTCTCCTATGCCAAAGTTGGATGCGCTATGCCTGACTTGTCAGGCGATTAACGGCAGCGCAATGCATTCTCGCTCATAATGATAGACAGCAATAGTTACTGTCTGAGGGTTCGACGACGACGACGACGAGGACGAGGACGACGAAGACGAACTGCGAAGAATTGCGAAGAAGAAGAATTGCGAAGAAAAAGAATTGCGAAGGAGGAGAAGAAGAAGAATTGCGAAGAAAAAGAATTGCGAAGGAGAAGAAGAAGAATTGCGAAGAAGAATTGCGAAGAAGAAGAAGAAGAAGAAGAAGAAGAAGAAGAAGAAGAAGAAGAAGAAGAAGAAGAAGAGAAGAAGAAGAAGAAGAAGAATTGTGAAGAAGAACTGCGAAGAAGAATTGCAAAGAAGAAGAAGAACAACAAGAACAAGAACAAGAAGAACAAGAACAAGAAGAAGAAAGAGGAGAAGGAGGAAGGAGGAGGAATAAACCTAAAGCTTAAGCTACGCCTGTGAGTAAGATAGCACAACAAACAACTGTTTGTGCAAAGGCGATTCAGCGGGCCAAAAACACCTTCACGTGGGTATGAGACCCCCACTGGCGATAACAAACGGCTCCAGTGCTACAGCAACTTCTCTTTATCGGCTGCTTTCCCTGAGTACAAAGAAACCAGAGCCACCCAGTGTTCGGGCGGTGGTTTTCTGACGCCATTTGCAAACAAAACTCCACAGATGGATGCCTGCTAATCAGCAGTGAAGGCAAGGAAAAGAAGGGCAGGCACCCCATTACATTCTTTCTGTATAATATTGCTGTTAGGTACCACAGAGGATGAGTGAGGATTTAAACACTGCCGGGACTTCTGAAGAGTGCTCAACCAGGAGCCGAAACTCGAGTCAGGTCAGGCCAAAGGCATGGTTCAATTATTTCCCAAAAGCTGCCTTCAAAGTTTTATCTTGTAGTAACTTTTTATTTTTCGGATCTTTGACAAAAATCTTTTTTTATGATGAAAATGAAGTTTTAACTGGTTACCTGCACTTGTTTTTTCCTTACTATATTTTCTCAATTATATATATATATATATATATATGTATATGTATACACACACATATATATATATATATATCTTATATATTAATATATATATATATATACATATATATAAAATTCCCGAAACAATCAACTTTGGTCCTCAGTATAGACAAGCCGAACCATCGTTTCTTACAAAATCTTACTTGCAGGACTTTAGGAAAATTGAAAAGAACACGGGGATAAATAATGGGGAAACTGCCTGAAAAAACAGAGCCTTTGTTTTGCACACATTCAGCAGCAAGACACGAGAAAGAGTGCCAACACTGACAGGTTGTGCGGGACTGCAGCTTGCACCTTAACCTTAATCCTGAACCAACGAGAAACAAACACACTTCTTCATAAAACAGCTTTTAACTTCACAATGTTTCACTTCAGCAGGACTGCATTTCGATGTCCTCAAGGAGACTAACACAGACACTGACTAGCTCCACACCATCAATGTTATTTTGACGAGCCTCTATTTTCTTTTATTCCTCAGCTAGAGCTCCGAGGTTCACCAATGGTGCAATTTGTAGCGTATGCAGCCGTTTTTTGCCCACCCTGACGGTAGCCGCATTCCGCCCCCGGGGAATATAACGAGCCTATAAATCCACGTCCAGTACGCGAACATTCTCAGAACATCTTACACGCAGATTAGAGCACACAGCACTTTGACTACAAGAGTAAGGCCAAAGTATAGCCAGTGGCATGGACGACACCTAAATACCCAGCATGCGCCTTGCTCCATGGAGACAGATGGACTCCGCCAAGTTCAACGTATGCATGACACACTGCTTGCACTCTCCAGGGCCGTGATCCGCCCACTCCTGGAAGAGTTAAAGGAGAGAGAGAGAGAGGGAAAGAGCGGACCACAGCAGATCAGACATTGCAGAAGAAAAGCACGACCAACATTCCTAGCAAACACAGAACCCTGACGAGGAGTGTTGATCTGAAGGCAGGAAAGAGGCTTGAGATGATTGTTGTTATTATTATCGCTTCTTACCACACCCGTTTACCCAGCATGCAGGCAAACACCCAATGTTAGGGGAACAAGTGGCAGGCTTTCTTAGCAAGATGCATTGGCCAATATTCAATTTCCTCACATCCACTCCAGTTTCTTTCAAGACATTGATATTGATGTTACGCTGTTTATCTTTCATGTCGTGTTTTTGCTTCTTGTCACGGAATTAGGAAGATCACAATGTTGTATTGCTAACTTCAATCTGAACATTTTTTCAGGCATTTCTTCGTATATCAAACAAAAAGTGAGGACATTCTTAAATTGAGTTAAGTGTCCATCCACCTCCCCTCGTCTTTTGGGTTTTTTTTACATATAATTAATTATAAGCTGACTACTCAAGCTGCACATTGAAATGTTAAAATGATCCCCTGCATTCATTTGAATCCACGAACAAATTGGCACAAAGATTTCGTAGTTCAATTATTTTATTTATCAGTTTATTTTGCAACAATATTTTAAATCCAATTTTCTTTCATTTTCTAAAAGCAGGTTTTGAGACCAAAATTTGAGTAGGCCACGGGACTGTTAGTTTACTCCTGCAAATGCAGTAGCACCTGTGTTTTTCAAGAGGTGCTTTTTCCTTAATATACCAGGTATGGGCAAATGATTGAACATTTCTATTGAGCTTTTACTCGTACAGCTCTCTCTCTCTCTCTCTCTCTCTCTCTCTCTCTCTCTCTCTCACAGGCCTGGCAAAAATTGCTTCAAAATTATACTATTTGTGGGGATGGCTCGAAGCACTAAGGTGGGATGACTTACGACCACAGCTCCTAAGTCGGAGAAATTCCGCTGGGACAATAAAATCTCATTCAAGCCATCAAACAAACGATAGAAAAATCTTCGTGACAATGGCTCATCCGCAAGTTAAAACACCTGATTGAGAAGGAGCTACTCCAAATATCCTATTCATAAATGACCCTATAATTATGTTGTTATCAAAGTTTTTAGTTCATAGGTTGTTTTGTTTTGTTAGATAACTACGTATTGGCAATGAGGAACGAAATGTATTGGTTAGGCCTACCTGCTTTCTCTCAACTATTTCCATTCGTTCGTATGTATAGAGATGTATGCGTGTATATAAAACAAACTACAACGTTAAAGCTTAGTGGTATTGTAAAGCAAAAGGGTTCATGTTTCTGTGTGGAGTAAAGGCTATTTCTGATATACAGTTACAGATTCTTACCCCAGCCCCGTCCTATATTTACATTGTAAAAGTCTAGACATAAACACAGACTACCGTATTGGCTGACATTACCTTACACAGTTCCAGAACAAACACAACGTAAAATATTTTTACAATGAGCTCAGTACTTGCAAGAAAACAACACCCTGCATTGAGAAAGAGTTATAGAAATATCCTATTCGATAAATGACCCTATAAGGAACTGTATCAATGTTTTAGTATAGAGTTGACTTCTTTTGTAACAAATTACATGATTGTATTAATGGAATCGAAATAGTTATAGGTGAGCCTACCTCTTCTGATAAAAGAGTTTACTCATTGTTCGTAGTATAGGGGATGATGCCTGGAAATTATAAGAACCTACAACTAAGCATATACTGTAAAAGAGTATAAGGAACTGTATCATGCTCTCCTGTGGAGTAAAGGCGTATTTCACTGATTCAGATAAAGATTATACCTCACCCCTCCGATGATTTAAGTAAAGTTAAGCACCTAAACAGAGTTATAATGGCTGTCAATGCACTTATAACAGTTAAAGGACGTATCAACACACGTAAAAAGAGTTTAAATTACAATATCATGGATAACGAAGTATTAGACAAGAAAATACCACGGGAACTATCAACTGCACTCTTCTGATAAAAGAGTTATAAGGAACTGTATCAACTGCACTCTCCTGATAAAAGAGTTATAAGGAACCGTATCAACTGCACTCTCCTGATAAAAGAGTTATAAGGAACCGTATCAACTGCGCTCTCCTGATAAAAGAGTTATAAGGAACTGTATCAACTGCACTCTCCTGATAAAAGAGTTATAAGGAACTGTATCAACTGCACTCTCTGATAAAAGAGTTATAAGGAACTGTATCAACTGCACTCTCTTGATAAAAGAGTTATAAGGAACTGTATCAACTGCACTCTCCTGATAAAAGAGTTATAAGGAACTGTATCAACTGCACTCTCTCTGATAAAAGAGTTATAAGGAACTGTATCAACTGCACTCTCCTGATAAAAGAGTTATAAGGAACCCGTATCAACTCGCTCTCCTGATAAAAGAGTTATAAGGAACTGTATCAACTGCACTCTGTTGATAAAAGAGTTATAAGGAACTGTATCAACTGCACTCTCCTTCTAAGAGTTATAAGGAACCGTATCAACTGCACTCTCCTGCTAAAAGAGTTATAAGGAACCGTATGAACTACGCTCTCCTGATAAAAGAGTTATAAGGAACCGTATCAACTAAACTCTCCTGATAAAAGAGTTATAATCCCTGACAGATTGGCCCTGTACAGGAGGGGTGGAGGGACGCTGTACTATTTTTAGCCACTGCTCTGAGAGCTCGGTCAGTCTGTGCCTGTGTTCACAAATGAGTAGGCTGAGCTTCACTAATTAAGGGTGCCAGACAGCAACAGCTATTTGTTGGCTCTGTGAGTGTGTGGAAATGGGGGGGAGGGTCTGATCAGGTTTGCTGTTGGCTGTGTTTGGGGTGGAGGGCTGATCAGGTTTGCTGTTGGCTGTGTTTGGGGTGGGGGGCTGATCAGGTTTACTGTTGGCTGGGTTTGGGGTGGAGGGCTGATCAGGTTTGCTGTTGGCTGTGTTTGGGGTGGAGGGCTGATCAGGTTTGCTGGAGGTTTCAGGCTACCAGCAAGGCAGGCTTTTCTACACAAACAAACCACAACTCCCTGCTACAGGTAAGGGAAGCTGATGTGTTTATAAATAGCTTCTTAACAAGATAAACACCCTAAGCTCCACACACACCCCATGAAGAGGAAAAAGAACAATCGAGATCGGAAATAAAATACTGAAAGATAAACTAAAACCAGTGAGGTCAGAACACTGAGGCATGACTGATGGGGATCAGGACGAAAAGATGAAAAAAAAGTGTCATGAACAAACCCACTGTCTAAAACTGTTGGTGAGGGTGTAACACACACTCTGCTCACCCAAGGATAACTGACATAATGATAACAAGACCCCGTGAAATAAATACAATCTAATAGTTCCACGAGTTTTGTCACTATGGTTTCTAACAACAAGCAGAAGGAATTCGTCCAAACAAAAACAAGTACAATAATCAAAACCACGGCACGTGAACAGGGCACACAGACACACAGACACACACACACACAACACACACACACACTGACACACACACACACACAGCACAGCACACACACACTACACAACAGCACACAAACTAGTCAACTATACTTGGTCAACACGATATCTAATTAAGATATACCTGTCAACACAAACCTGATCAACACACACCTGTCACAACACCACACACACATCTGGTCACACACACACACAACATCTGGTCACACAGATCACAAGGTCACACAGACACCTTCCGTCACCTACACCAACACTCTGTCAACACAACCTGGTCACAAACACCTGGTCACACACCACACAATACCTGGTCACAAACACACACACCTGGTCACACAACACGTAAACACCTGGTCAACACATCTGGTCACACACAGACACCTGGTCACACAGGCACCTGGTCACACACACCTGGTCAACACATCTGGTCACACACACACCTGGTCACACAGACACCAGGTCACACAGACACCTGGTCACACAGACACCTGGTCACACAGACACCTGGTCACACTAATACCCAGTCACACAGACACCTGGTCACACAGACACCTGGTCACACACACACCTGGTCACACACACACCTGGTCACACAGACACCTGGTCACACAGACACCTGATCACACAGACACCTGGTCACACAGACACCTGTTCACATAGACACCTGGTCACACTAATACCTGGTCACACAGACACCTGGTCACACAGGCACCTGGTCACATAGACACCTGGTCACACTAATACCTGGTCACACAGACACCTGGTCACACTAATACCTGGTCACACAGACACCTGTTCACATAGACACCTGGTCACAAAGACACCTGTTCACACAGACATCTGGTCACATAGACACCTGGTTACACAGACATCTGGTCACATAGACACCTTGACACACTGACATCTGTTCTGCAGTTACCTGGGCATAACATTTACCTGGTCACACACACACACACCTGGTCACACACAGTTACCTAGTCACACACCTACCCAGTCACACAAAAACACCTGGCCACACAAACACTTTACACACAAGTACCAATCATACATGCATACATACATACATACATACATACATACATGCATACATACATACATACATACATTCTCTCTCTAACACACACACACACACACACACACACACACACCCACGCACGCACACACACACATCTGGAATCCTTCTCTTTGCAGACTTCATTGGAATGAGTATGATGATCCATTATCTTTTTTTTAAAAATGCATCTCAATGCAATTTTAAAGTACGTAATTGCAATTCCCTTTTGTCATACCAAAAAGTTAGTTCCCTATTAACCAAGTATGTGTTTTCTAAACGTAAAAGAAAAGACAATGAGTTGTGGGTTTTTTCCTTGCCAAGGAAATTTAGCTTAGCACTTAAATCAAGGTTAAATGCATGGAGGAAAACAGGCTTTAAAATCGTGACATGTTGCTGTTCTACACCCATTTCAGACCACCATCTGTTGTTGGATTGTCCCATTCTGGGGTATATACATGTATATCAGAAAGGAACTAGATGTGTGTGGAAAATATTTTTTAACAAAACATAATCAAGAAGTACTACATGACTCAGCAATTCATTATAGTATTGACTGAAGTCATAGATTCTGCCCCCCCCCCCCCCCACCCCCTCTCAAGAAGTCTATAATTATACGGTATTCTGAAGGTGCATATATCACATGTAAAATTTATAGGTTTTTTAACGAAGCAAACAAGCAAACATACAACAAGTGTTCGCATACAAGTACCTGGTCACATGCCTGACATGTTACACACAAGTTACCTCTGCTGTTATGTCTGGTTACACACACACACACACACACACACCTGTAGGTATCTATAGTGTCACACCTGTCACAGATGCCTTATATAACACCTGGCCACACATGTGCACTTACTGGTGTAATGCCGGGTCACACGTAGGCACTCATAAGCGTCACATCTAGTCACACAGGCACTCACAAGTGTCACATCTAGTCACATATAGACACTTATAGTGTCACACATGGTCACACATAGACACTTATAGTGTTACTCCTGGTCACACATAGACACTTATAGTGTCACACATAGACACTTATAGTATTACTCCTGGTCATACACAGCCACTTACTAGTGTCACACATGGTCACACATAAACACTTATAGTGTCAAATCTAGTCACACAAATGCACCTGGTAGTGTCACATCTAGTCATACACATTCACTTACTAGTGTCACACCTGGTCAGACATATGCGCTACCTACTCTAACACTTGCTCACATAGACGCCTGTCATCAGATCTGGTTGCACAGACACCTGTCGTCACACCTGGTCACACTACAGACACCAGGTGTCATGCACGCCACACAGACACCTGTCGCCACACCTGGCCACACTACAGACACCAGGTGTCATGCACGCCACACAGACACCTGTCGCCACACCTGGCCACACTACAGACACCAGGTGTCATACACGCCACACAGACACATCTGTCGTCACACCTGGTTACAGAGACACTTGCTGCCACACAGGGTCACCAGAGACACACGCCTTCACATTCGGTCATGAATAGCTACCAGCTGCTAAACACCATGATGTACAGACACCTGTTGTCCTACACAGTCACTACATACATCTGTCATGGTACCTAGTCACACAGACACCTGGTCACTGTATACACCTCATATCACACCCCGTTACTAAAGACACGTGCCATTCTTCGTCACACACAGACACATGCTACCACACCTATCACTTACACACACACGCACGCACGCACCCACACACAAACGCGCACACACACACAAACGCGCGCGTGCACATACACACACACGTGCGCATGCGCATGCTCTTACACTTGGTCTTACACACACACACACCAACTGTCACACCTGGTCACACACCTGCTGTTACACCTGGTCACATAATGTGCTGTTACACCTGGTCCCATCATTTTTGTCACACCTGGTCACACATATTTACTTTCACCCATGGTCACGCACCTGATGTCACACCTGGTCACATGCATTTATTGTCACGCCTGGTCACACATTCACTTCACACCTGGCCACACACGTTTACTATACACCTGGTCACACACAATTACAGACACCTGGCCACACACATTTATTTCACACCTGGTCACACATCTACTGTCGCACCTGGTCACACCATTTACTGTCGCACCTGGTCACACATCTACTGTCGCACCTGGTCACACATTTACTGTCACACCTGGCCACATAAATTATTTTGCACTGGTCACACATTTACTGTCGCACCTGGTCACATATTTACTGTTACACCTGGTCACACACCAGCTGTCTCGCCTGGCCACACACCAGATCTCACACCTGATCACACACACATGCTGTCACATCTGGTCACACTTATTTACTGTCACACCTGGTCACACACACACACGCACATGCACACACACACACACACCTGCTACGATGGTCACATACCTGCTGTTACACCTACAAATATAACATGGTGTTACACCTGGTTATACACAAACACCTGGTCACACACCTGGTTGCACACAAACATCTTGTCACACACCTGGCTACACACAAACACATGGTCACACACCTGGCTACACACAAACATATGGTCACACACCTGGCTACACACAAACATATGGTCACACACCTCGCTACACACAAACACATGGTCACACACACCTGGCTACACACAAACACATGGTCACACACCTGGCTACACACAAACACATGGTCACACACCTGGCTACACACAAACACATGGTCACACACCTGGCTACACACAAACACATGGTCACACACCTGGCTACACACAAACACATGGTCACACACTTGTCTACACACAGACACCTGGTCAATTTTGTCACACACCTCGTCACACACCTGGCTACACACCTGGTCACACACCTAGTCACACACTTGTCACACACCTGACCACACACCTGGTCACACACCTGGCCACACACCTGGTCACACACCTGATCACACTCGTCACACACCTGGTCACACATTGGTCACACACCTGGTCACACACTTGTCACACACCTGGCCACACATTTGTCACACACCTGGTCACACATTTATCACACACCTGGTCACACACTTGTCACATACCTGGCCACACACTTGTCACACACCTGGCCATACACTTGTCACACACCTGGTCACACACTTGTCACATACCTGGCCACACACTTGTCACACACCTGGCCATACACTTGTCACACACCTGGCCGGCCACACACCTGGTCACACACCTGGTCACTCGCCTCGACACACACACACTAGGTTACAAAGATACCTGGTCACACAGTAGGTCAGCGTAACAGTGAACGGAAAGGAACACAAAGAGGGTCCACCTGACCTCAGCTGATTGTGAGAATAAACTATCACATCGCTGAAGAAAGACAAGAGGGTCCACCTGACCTCAGCTGACTGTGGTAATAAACTGCCACATCGCTTTCTACACCTGGCCTCTGCCTTGGACAGTCGCTTGACACTGGAAATCAGGGAGAGTGGTCATGACTTATGGATGACACACACCTGATCTGCTTTGTCGGAGTGTGACTCTTCACCCATCCCCCTGATGTAGTACACACATACATACGCACACCACGGTACAGAATGATGACAGTGACTAGGATTTGACTTTTATTTCGCTTCATCTGAGAGAGGGGTGGGGGTGGGGGGGGGTGAGGGAGAGGGAGGATAGATTCACAGAGGCAGACCCGAGTTTGATTATCAGTATGGTTTCATTATTTAAAGAGTAGAAGAAGAAAAATTACAAGCTTTGTGATCGCGTCTGCTAGTGTCGAAAATCCGTCTTACGTCACGCATACTCTTAGCGAAGCTTATCAGAACACTGAGCAGCACATCCAGATGACGACCCCCCCACTAATGACAAAGAGTATAATGATCACAGGATGAGCAATCACAGCCCCAACACACCCACCACCCCCACACACCAATTTTTCGCTCCATCCGTCAACAACGAACACTGGGTACCGGTAAAATAATTTAAAAAACCAACACAGGGACAAAATACTGGTCAGCACTCTTTATCTCTCTCTCTCTCTCTCCTCCCCACCCACAAGAAACAACAACAACAACAAAAAAAACAAAAAACCCAACTGTAAGCTTGAATTGTTGAGCAGACGGTTCAATACGCCGTCATTTCACCCTCCTTAAAGCCGTACCGAGGTATTAATACGTATGTACGTTCCGGGAGGTCGTTACTGATCAGTAAGCCGGCTTGTTAAGGCAAAGCGAGGCCTCACTATTCATCATCACAGAGCACGGTGCTCAACACACTGCAGCGGTAACCAGGAGAGGGCCGTGTGCGTTCCTTCTCTCTCACTCTCTGGCTCTCTTGTCTCTCTGTCTCTTTCGTCTGGCAAGCACAGACAACAACAACCTGTACACTTCACGCTGTCGCGCAGCTGGTGACGTTAGCTACAAGGAAGGAAAGCTAGAAGCGGAGACGGACGGACAGAGTGGAGAGAGAGAGGGGGGGGGGGGGGGGGGGGGGGGAGAGAGAGAGAGGAGAGAGAGAGAGAGAGAGAGAGAGAGAGAGAGAGAGCACGGGCAACACGCCTGGCGCACCAGTCAACAGTCGACAACCAGCGCAGCGCTCTACTGGGCGGACACACGCACTACAACACACACACACACACACACACACACACACACACTACAACACACACACGCCACACTACAACACCAACACATCACACACTACACACAACACACACACACACACTACAACACACACACACTACAACACACACACACACTACAAACAACACACCCCACACACACACTCAACAACAACACACACACTACACACACACACACACACACAGCAAAGACAGCAAGAGCACAGAAGAAAGGAACAACGTTCTGGAAGATGCTGCCGATCGGCAAGAGAGGAAGAGAAGGGGGGGGGGGAGAGTAGGGAGGAGGGGGTGATGGAGGTTAGGCTAAGAGCGGCGTTGGCTACAGAGTTGTGCGTGGTAGGTAGGAGGTAGGCCTAGTGGCTCTGTCTGCCCATCTCCATCTCCATCCTCCTCAGAGCAGTTCTCCTGATGGCCCGTGTTATGACCAGATCCGCTGTCCCTCAAACAATGGCTCCTCTTCTATTGTTGAGTGTCTCATCGTCGTTATCAGCAGCAGCATCGTCGTTGTCATCATTACCATCATCAGCAACGGAGTCGTCGTCGTCGTCATTACCATCATTATCATTGTCATCACCAGAAGCAGTACAACAGCGGTAACTTACGTCATGGAAGTCGTCGTCATCATCATCATGGTCATCGTCATCATCATCTTCATCGTCGTCGTCATCATCATCGTCATCATCATCATCATGGTCATTGTCGTCATCATCATCATTACCATTGTCATCATCATCATCATCATCATTATCAGCAGCAGCAGCATTATCATCACCATTATCATTGTCATCATCATTATCAGCAGCATTATCATCAACATTATCATGGCCAGTTATAATCACCCTTTGACACTGTGTACATAACTGATTTCATGTCAACGCTATTTATACCCATAGCCTGTGTTTTCTGGTGTTGCTGCATGCATTCTACCCACCATTTATACTTCACCCAGCTACAAAGAAAGGATAGTGTTAAATATCTTTAACTTGAAGTATTCGTTGATTCTTGTGTTTCATGGACACATATGTTCCTCCAAAACTTGTACCGAATCCTTCCATTATCTTCTTTTTTTCCCCAAAAAAAAACCCCTGGAGCTGAATTCTTCTTCCATGATTTTATCGGCTATTTTCTCCTATAAAACTTGTAGCTGAATTCTTCTTCCATGATTTTATTGGCTATTTTCTCCTATAAAATTGGTGCCAAGCTCTTCTTCCATTTTTTTTTTTTTTTTTGGGGGGGGGGGGGGTGGCTATTTTCTCCTCCAAAACTTGTACTGAATAATTCTTCTTCCATTATGTTTCTGGCCATCTTCTCTAAAATACTTGAACTGGAACTTGACCTCAATACAAAGCACAGGTGTTCCTCTTTTTGCCAGATTTTGAAGCTGCAAGCATATAATATCGGCAGGGGTTCTATAGCTATGATATGAGAAAAGCGGCGTTTTCCAGCAGTGTGTGTGTGTGTGGTGCTGGCAGTGGCGGGCAAGGATCCCCATCACAGGGTCTTTCAAGGCAGCTAGAATGGCCTGTAGACGCTGCTGGAGACTGCCGTTTTCTCCTGGTCAAAGTGCCAGAGTCTGGCAGCACTTAGCATGAATTTCTTACAGCTATAGCAGACTGTTTTCTCTCTGTGTATGGGTCTGTTTGTCTGCTTCTCTCTGTCTTTTACCTGTTTGTCAGCTTCTGTGTGTGTGTGTGTGTGTGTGTGTGTGTGTGTGTTGTGTGTGTGTGTGTTGTGTGTGGTGTGTGTGTTTTGGTGTGTGCGTTGGGTGGGTGAGTGGTGTGTTTGTGTGTTTGTGTGTGTGTGTTGTGTGGGGGGGGGGGGGTGTATGTGTGTGTGTGTGTTTGTGGGTGTGGGTGTGTGGTTGTGAGTTTTTGTGTATTTGTGTGTGTTGGTCTGTGTGTGCATGTGTGTGTTTTAATAATAATAATAATAATGTATGGAATTTATATAGCGCAGAATCTTGTAAAGCAACAAATCAAAGGCTCAGTTTTCACTGTGTCTGTGTATTTTCACGTGGATGTGTTAAGTGTGTTGTGATTTTCACTGTGTCTGTATATTTGTCATGATGTGTAGGTGTGTGTGTTGTGTGGGGTTGGTGTGTGTGTGGTGTGTGTGTGTGTTGTGATTGATTTGTGTGTGTGTGTGTGTGTGTGTGTGTGTGTAGTGTGTAGTTTCAGACCCCAAAAAATCTGAGATGCTAAAAATGCACAGATAAAATGGTCTTATTCTAAATGATAACCCATGAAATACATATACTGGATTCAACAATTCTTACAGATTTCAGATTGAATAATTATCAGGTGCAAAAAAAAACCCCAAACGAAAGTTGTTCACTAGTAATATAGATAGAGAGAACGCCTTGACCATGGTCATAAAAGGCAATGAGTTTATCACTATAATGGGAACAATTCACAGTCAATATTGATTCAATATTTTTTCATCATGTAGAAAATTATTTGAGGCACTGGCGAACTCACATGCACGCACACACGCATGCAAATACACACACGCGCGCGCGCACGCACGACCACACACACACTTACACGCGCTAGCGAGTGCGCACGCACGCACGAACACACGAACACACACGAACACACATACACACATATTCGTCTAATATCACTTATAT
>CM054139.1:69723282-69738282 GCA_028751875.1 Rapana venosa | reverse complement strand
TTCTATGATTTCGAGGATAATGAATAAGCAAGCACCCATGTCCTTTTTTTTTTACATCCAGTCCCCGTCTTTAGGGATATTTATTATGATAATGAAATAAAATAAAGCCAATATTTATACACACACAGTAAAAGGGGGAAAAATATCCACACCCAGCCACCACCCCTCCCCCCCCCCCCCCCCCCCCCCCCCCAAATCACTGAAAAAGAGAAAAAGCAACAACACAGAGACAGAGTCAGAGAGAGACAGGGAAGAGAGAGAGAGAGAGAGAGAGGGAGGGAGAGAGAGACAGAGACAGACAGATACAGAGAGAAAGAAAAATAGAGAAGAGAGAGAGACAGAAAGAGACAGAGAGAGACAGACAGAGACAGACAGAGAGAAAGAAAGAGAGAGAGATGGAAAGAGACTGAGAGAGACAGACAGAGAGAGAGAAAGAGAAAGAGAGAGAAGAGAGAGAGGCAGAAAGAGACAGATAGAGACAGATAGAGACAGAGAAGAGGGAAGAGAGAAAGAGAGAGAAGAGAGACAGAAACAGAGAGAGAGAGAGAGAGAGGGAAGGGTTAAGGGAACAAAGTAGGGCTAGGGGCGAAGGTGGGAATAATGACGATGGTTGGGCTGTACGTTTCCTTATGGGAGCGTGACACGCCATCCTCTCTGTCTTTTCCTGAACACCCCCCCTCCCTCCCCCCCCCCCCCCCCCCTCTCTCTCTCTATGTCTCTGTCTCTCTCTCTGTGTCTCTGTCTGTTTTTCTGTCTCGCCCCTGCCCCTCTCCTTCTCTCTCTCCACCTGTGTATCCCTTGCCTATTACAGGCATGGTGATGTTTTTTATGCGGTTTATACACCATCACACACTCCTGTCTTCATTATGGATAAACCCTTCACACACATTTCATCGATGTGGTAGACGGAAGTACGTTCATTCTTCATCTTTTCTTCTTCTTGTTCTTGTTCTTCTTCTTCTTGTTCTTCTTCTTCTTCTTCTTCTTCTTTTCTTCTTCTTCTTCTTCTTCTTCTTCTTGTTTGGATTCACGTAACAGACTCAAACGAAAATAGTTATTTGAAATTGATATATATTGAAATGCAGAAAATTAATTAAAAAGATCACTGGATTTCTATACTCAAAACACATAATCCACAAGATTGGATTCAAACATGTGTGTAATAATCACCGCTCATTGAATATCAAAAGATTATGCTATGCTATAAAAAGAAAACTTGGAGAAATGTACTGAGTGTTTTGGAATCAACAAAAAAGTCCTTTTCTAAGTTGAATTTTTACAATTCTGTTGTTTATAGATTGGAACCATATCTATTGATATGCTGGAACGAAAACTACAGGCGAATATTCAGCAGATTTTGCACCAGCTCCCATGATTTAATGATAGAGCAAGGGAGATACACAAATACGCCGAGAGAAAAAAGAAAATGTAAGTGGTGTAACACAATGGAAGACGAATGTGACTTACTTGATGATTGTAAACGATATGACGATTTAAGAAAAATATTTTTTATCTAATGTTAAAAATAAACAAATGAATAATATGAATAACAACAAGAATTTGAGTAATTTTTTTTACCAACGAGGACTATCTATTAGAAATGATCAAATGTGTGCATGATACTTTTTTCCAGAAGAGCAAAAGCACAGACGAATTACATAAATCTAAGAATCTACATGTTTTAGGAAATGTCGTATATGTTTACGTTTGGTGTCAAATAAGTCTTGTTCTGACTTAATGGCAATAAAGTTTTCTGATTCTGATTCACACACACACTGAGAGGCTCTGTCTTCTTTTACCAACTGCGTACACCACACCACACACACACACACACACACACACACACACACACACCACACACTCACACACTCACACACACATCACACACACACACACACACACACACACACACACACACACTCCTTCGGATGAGACTATAAACCGAGGCCCTGTGTGCGAATGCATGCAGAACATCTTGCGCACGCGTTAAATCCTGTTCCGCTTTTCGAAGGAGTAGGCCATTGTGTGCCGGTGGGAACAGATGACAATTTTTTTAAGCCGCATACACACGGGGACTGGATATAAAAAAGCACATGAGTGCTTATTCCATTATCCTCGATATAAAAGAATAAAAGAAAAAAGAAAGAAAAAAACACACACAGACACACAGACACACACACACTACACACACTACCACACACACACACACACACAAACATACACACACACACACACACACACTACACACACACACACACACACACACACACACACACACACACACACACTACACACACTACACACACACACACATACAGACTAATCAAGAACTGTTTCCTCCACTAATCCCACGGACAGAACAAGATGAGTCAGCGAGAAATAAAGAAGCGAGAGAAGGGGGAGGAGGAGAGCAAGAGAACAGAGCTTTAAGGAGAAAGGGGCTATAAACCCAATCAATGTCATCACCCCGTAGGTGACACTCCCCTCCTTCCCTCCCTCCCCTCCCCTCCCCCACCCTCCCCCTTTCTTTTCTTTCCTCTTTTAGTCTCTCCACCACCCCCCCCACCCCCACCCCTTCATTTTGTGTATCGATCACAGAGAGCTGAGGACTGCAAAATCAGTGGGGATGACTAGTTCAGTAGTAGCAGAGGGTGGGAGGAAAGGAAGAGAGAGAGAGAGAGGGAGAGAGAGAGAGGAGGGAGAGAGAGAGAGGAGAGAGAGAGAGAGGGAGAGTGAGAGAGAGAGAGGAGAGAGAGGGAGAGATAGAGAGAGAGAGAGGGAGGAGAGAGAGAGAAGAGAGAGGGGGAGGGAGAAAGTGAGATAAAGATAGAGAGAGAGGGAAGAGAGAGAGGGGAGAGATAGAGAGAAGAGGAGAGAGGGAGGGGAGGGAAGAGAGAGATAGAGGAGAGAGGAGAGAGGGAGAGAGAAGGAGAGAGAGAGAGAATAGAGATAGAGAGAGAGAGAGAGAGAGAGAGAGAAAGAGACAGACAGACAGACAGACAGACGACAGACAGACAAAGCAAGACCGTTAATTTAGGAAGGAAGGACTGATGTATGTACACTTCCTTACGGAGGAACTCACGCTACGGCTCTTGCCTGGCAGTATTGTCACCCACAGCTTTGCCTTCATTCTGGGTAAAAACGCTGCTGCGCATACCATTCTTTTTCTTTTGTTGTTGTTGTTGCCAGGAATGTCGGTAGTCTGTGGTGTAGCGTCACCATCCTTCCTTGAGTCTGCAGTGGAGGATAGGGGGCCCCTCTAACGTGTCAATGTTCAACAAGTGTGCGTGCACACGCGGGTTTTAAAAAACAAATTATGTATTCTTTTCTTTCGAAGATAATGGAATAAGCACTTACGTAGGTGTTGCTTTTTTATTATTACATCCAGTCCCCGTGTGCATCCAGTTTTGTCAATTTTGTCATCCGTTCCCATCGGCACACAATGACCTACTCTTCTGAAAAGCGGAACGGGTTTTAATGTGTGCGCCAGACGTTCAAATTCAAATTAAAAAACTGTATTATCTCAGAGACAGAGAATTTTCACTCACTCTAACCACCAGCCTATCCCGTCCAATTCACATCTTTTCCCAGGAATTTCGGTTGACTGTTCTGCGGGCAGTTCACACACGGGACCTCGGTTTATAGTCTCACCCGAAGGACTTTGGGGCACTAATGTTCACTCCAGAGGAAAAATCTTCTGGACGAGATTCGAGCCCCGGTCAACAGAACACGAGCGCAGTGCACGTCACTCTAACCACCAGGCTATCCCGTCCCCGTTCACATCTTTTTCCAGGGATTTCAGTTGACTGTGATGTAGGGTTACCATTCCTTGATGAGTCCACAGGGAGGATAGGGCTTCCTCTAACATGTCACTTGCACGACCAGAGCAACAACGTGATAGAGCGTGAGTGGAAACTTACACAACACCTTACTTAAAAGGTAAAGGTGTCCCATAACCTATGTGGTCGTAGGGGAGCGAGGCGTCAGAGACCTCAATTTCTCTAGGGGCCAGCATATTGAGGGTGGCGCCCATCTCTTTTCTCTCGCTGCTTTGTCTTTCCTGACCCTAAAGAGGGCAGGTACCCATTTACAGTTGGGTGAACTGGGGGACTGTACTGAAGCCGAGGCGCGCAAACGGTCACGCATCCACTTGGTAACCACGCTCGACGCTGCTTAACCTTAGCTGGGGGAAAGCGAGTGCTGTGACCACTGAGCTATCCCATCCCCACGCCTTACTTAGACAGAGCCTAAAGAAGAAAGGACAGCTTGTTTATCTGGTCATGTCAGTGACATTATTTGTTTAAACACTGTTTACTCAATACACACATATCATAAGCAAATATCTTGCTATTTTAAGAGCTGTATACAGCATCGTTCTGGCAACTCCTGCGACGGCACTGGGGCTATGTGTATCGGCGATTGCCTTTCCAATGGACCATTCCAGCGACGTGGAGGGGGGGGGGGGGGGGGGGGGGAGGGGTCTGCTGCACGGGTAACAGCTTGCCCTCCATACTGACTTACCCAGGCTTTGCGCTCTGAAGTATAAACACCTAGAGCGCAACTCCATAGTCTTACGAGACTGACGAATGCTTGCCTTCTATAAGCAGACACAGCAGGGACAAAGCATGAAGCTACAGCTTTATTTTCAGCCCCAACTCATGGTAAACTGACATTGTGGCTTATGTAGATAAAGTGACTTTTTCAAAATTACACATCCTAAAAAGTCACGTTTTCATATATACAGCTACAACTACACGAGATAAAGAAAGAAAACCCTGTAATACGAAATCTAAATAGACAGGAGATATATAATGAAAATTACACAAACACACAAGGAAGTATTCACTGAGCTCAAAGGGAAAACTTGGTTTGTTACGGCAGTCCAACAACACATGAAAGGGAGATGACTCCATCACACACAGGTCTGTTTACACTACAGTTCGTTTGTTATCTCAACTCGTTTGGATTGATCAATAAATCCATGCACTGTCTTAATAATGTTGATGTCATGATTAAAGATTCAGCTGTCTGTCGCCATATAATAAAAATAGTACTTCAGTTCTTTTGATCCTGTTTTTCGGAGCATCGATTGTTTGATGGCAAACAGTTAAAATGTGTGGACAGTAAAATGAATTAATAAATAAATAAATAGTTACATACACACATATATTCATACATACATACATACATACATACATACATACATACATACATACATACATACATACATACATACATACATACATACATGCATACGTACAATAAATGAAGGCACCGCTATTCATGACATTGTTATGAGAACCCCACCTACAACGTGTATGGCAGATAAGGACGTGTCTGGCACCTCACCAAGTACACAATCCAGACTTTCCCATCTGACTGTGGTCATAAAGATGTTTGTTTACATGAAATCAACTGGATGATAATTATCAACGACACCACGGGATAGAGCACCAGTTGCAGCAGCTGTTTGTTTCCTTCTCTCTCTCTCGCTCTCTCTCTCTCTCTCTCTCTCTCTCTCTCTCTCTCTCTCTCTCTCTCTCTCTCTCTCTCTCTCTCTCTCTCTCTCTCTCTCTCCTCTCTCAGCACAAACCCTGCAGTATCAACCAATCCGAAGACGGAAAAAGAGAAAGCAAAATAATTATCACACTAACTGAGATACATGGCATACAGCGATTCCCAGAATGTTTTCTATACCACCTGATCGGCGGCCACTGCTAAACTTATTCTTCTTCATCGTCGAACCCTGAGACAGCAACCACTGATACCTGCCATGATAAGCAAGCTTGCGTTGCAACTCTGTCTGCGCCTGACAAGTCACGCCTAGCACATCCTACTTCAGAGGTTTGTTATCTGTTAGTCTTTCTGGAGAAAAAAAGGCAGGAGTGATGTTGATGGGCTCCCTGTGTGGACTTCTGACCCTGAGGATGAGACATAACAAACCTGGGTATGGCTGTGGCGGGAAGATTGAAATGAGCGGCGTGGGAACAGCAGGATGGGGAACATCACAGAAGATGAGGCAGCAAAAAAACCCACAAGCAAACAAACAAACAAACCAAAGAAAGAAAAAGGCAGGAAAATGGACCACAACGGCAGAAAATAGAGAAGAAGGAGGTGACCATATAAAGGAACAAGACAGAAAGCAAGAGAGGGATAGAAAAGAGGGAATGGCTATCACCGTCTTTCCAGAAGGTGTTGATGCTATTTTACTGACAGGCCCCTGGCATCCCCAGGGGGAACTGCTAAAGAGCAGGACTGAGAAGAGAACAGAAGGAAAAGGAATGGAAACAGAGAGAGAGAGAGAGAGAGAGAGAGAGAGAGAGAGAGAGAGAGAGAGAGAGAGACAGAGAGACAGACAGACAGACAGACAGACAGACAGACAGAAGACAGACAGACAGACAGACAGACGACAGAGAGTTTTGTTGATGTTGTTGCGCTCCCCAGCTTAACACTCTGAGGGTCACCCACAATATGCACTCTGACTCACTCATCCCACCTGAGAATCACTGTGAGATTGAAATTACACACTGAATGAAAGGCTTGCATGTATGAATTTTGTTATAGTACCTTGCCATAATTATAGGCAGCCATACTCTGACTTCAGATGCTTTTTTGTTGATATCAGTCTCGGATGCATGATACAAAAGCACACCATCCCTTACCAGAGAAGGACAAGGGCAGGGATCAAACACACACCAGAGTGAACAAAGCTGGTTCATCCTGCCAGCTGTCACCACCAGTCTACCTGACCATGCCCAGCCAGCCAGCCAGCCAGCCACAGGTTTCTCCTCTGCCTCTGTTTCTCTCCCTGTCTCTCTCTGTCTCTCTCTGTCTCTGTCTCTGTCTTTCTGTGTGTGTGTGTGTCTCTCTCTTCTGTCTCTCTGTGTATCTGTCTCTCTCCTGTCTCTCTCTGTCTCTCTGTCTGTCTGTCTCTCTCTATGTCTGTCTTTCTCTCTATGTCTGTCTCTCTCTGTCTGTCTCTCTCTGTCTCTCTGTCTCTCTGTCTCTATGTCTCTCTCTCTCTCTCTCTCTCCTTCTCTCTCTCTCCTCTCTTCTCTCTTCTCTCTCTCTCTCTCTCTCTCTCGGTGTATGTTGTGTGAATGCTAACAAACTACTTCTGTCATGTGTCATTATTCCTTCAAGCTCCATAAAGGTGGTTTTTTTTAAATATTTCACCATTATTATTTTGTTTATGACGATGGTGGTGGTGATGATGGTGATGATGATGGTGGTGATGATGACGACGGCGATGATGATAGTGGGGATGTTTATTGTGATTATTATGATTCACTTTGCTTATATTTTTGTCTGTTTACTTTCTCTCTTTCTTTCTTTCTTTCTTTTCGAGGGCTGGATGTAAAAAGATGTCTTGTACCTGTTTTCTATTACCCTCAGAAAATAAAATTTCGTTTTGTTATCGTTACCATTCTCTCTCTCTCCATCTTCTCTCTCTCTCTCTCTCTCTCTCATCTCCTCTCTCTCTCTCTCTCAAGGGTTATTTCCCCTTGTTTTTATTGTGAGACTGTATAAGTATTGGGTTATTATTATTAAGATGTATCCCTAACGGGCGGGGACTGGATGTAAAAAAGCACATGTGTGCTTATTCATTATCCTCGAAATAAAAGAATTTGTCATTGTCATTGTCATTGTCATTGTCTCTCTCTCTCTGCCCTCTTCTTCTACTTGCAGCCCTTGATTTGTGCATCGATCCTGGGGAACAAAAACTGTAATGGAGGTGGGGGGAGGGGTGGGGAGGGGTGGGTGGAGGGGAGTGTTGACTGGCCAGAGTGACGTGTGGGGAACAAAGTGGATGTCTGTATACAGGACAACTGCAGTACTGGCAAGGACTGACTGACTGAGGCTGTTTTGCTTCTGGATAGCATTCAACCACGCCAGTCCACTCTGCTCTCTCTCTCTCTCTCTCTCTCTCTCTCTCTCCTCTTCTCTCTCTCTCTCTCTCTCTCTTCTCTCTCTCTCTCTCTCCTCTGTATTGTCTGACTCTCTGTGTCTCTGTTTCTATCTCTCTGTCTGTGTCTGTCTGTCTCTTTGTTTCGGTCTCTCTGTCTGTCTGTCCTCTGTCTGTCTGTCTGTCTTCTCTCTCTCCTCTCTCTCTCTCTCTCTTCCTCCTCTCCTCTCTCTCTCTCTCTCTCTCTTCTCCTCTATTGATGAAGTCAGTGTAAAGAAGCCACTGTATTATCCAAATACCCTCAATTAATACATTCGTGTTCAAGTTCCAGTTATCTATCTCTGTCCTCTCTCTCTGTCTCTGTCTGTTTGTCTGTTTGTCTGTCTGTCTGTCTGTCTTCAGTCTCTCTCTCTCTCTCCTCTCATCTCTCTCATCTCTCTCTCTCTCCTCTCTCTCTACTCTCTCTCTCTCGCTGTGTTATATCACCTGGGAATCAGGTTAACACTCATTTGAATGATTTAGGTGACAGGAATAACAACAGTCCTCTCAGGAGACTGGCCAGGAGAACAGGATCTATAGCGCATTTCACCATCACCATAAAACACAATCTCTGTTCTGAATGAACATGTTTATTAAACAGTCTGGCACTAAACAAAATCATGAGAGAGAGAGAGAGGAAGAGAGCGAGCGCGCGAGCGAGTGAGAGAGAGAACTGGAAAGCCATAGAGAGTAGTGGGAGGAGGAAAATACTCAAGATGTATGGTATTGTATGAATGTAGGTCTTTTATGTTTAACTAAAATGCAAATTTTCTAAATAGTCTGTATGAACTTTGGAACATGTTTCTATAGATAAACTAGACTAAATTTCTCGTGCTTGGTGTGTTGTGTTTTGTGTGTGTGTGTGTGTGTGTGTGAGTGTGTGCGTGGGTGTGTGGTGTGTGTGTGTGTGTTGTGTGTTGTGTGTGTGTGTGTGTGTGTGTGTGTGTGTGTGTGTGTGTTGTGTGTGTGGTGTGTGTGTGTGTGTGTGTGTGTGTGTGTGTGTGTAGGTGTGTGGGATAGCCCCTTCTCAGGGCAAGGGATGGATGGAAAAAGTATGTCAAATACCTTTCTTGATTTGCAATCTATGAAACACAAGTTTGGCAGTGTTACATGATCAGGTGAGCTGTGCAAATGTCATGTCATGTTTCACTATACTTTGTCTGATCACACAAGGTTCTCAAGTATTATGGTGAAGCAAAGCCTGCATTGCAGCAAAACAGGGCTCAGACTTGGTCTTATTCTTGTTGAATAAAAAGTAAAGGTGACCCATAACCTGAAGGTCGTACGGGAGTAAGACATCAGAACCTCAACTTCAGCATATTGAGGGTGGTTCCCATCTCCTCTCCCTCGCTGCTTTACCTTCCCTGACCCTAAAGAGGGCAGGTACCCATTTACAGCTGGGTGAACTGGTAGACTGTACTGAAGCCAAGGCACGCAAACGGTCACCCATCCAAGTGGTAACTATGCTTGATGCTTCTTAACCTTAGCTGGGGGAAAGCGAGTGCTCTGATCACTGAGCTATTCCCATGTGGTCTAGTGGTTAGGTTATTAAAAAAAAAACCATCCAAAAACATCAATACCACAATTTCATACTGACTCAGACAAACAGAGGCATGAATGATCATATTTCATGTGGGGTCGGCTTGAGGTCCCTTACAGACCAGCAAGGCAGAGAAGAGAAGAGGAAAGGAGAGGAGGGGAAGGAAGGAAGGAAGGCAGGCAGGAAGGAAGGAAGGAAAGAGAGTGTAGTTATCACCATCAGTCTCTGCACCTGAGGCTTATGCATGGTGAAACCAGCCTTACACTGCTACACAAGGACAGGGCAGAGATCAAACACCCACCAGAGTGAAAAAGCTGGTTCATCCTGCCAACTGTCACCACCTCTTTACCTGACCACGCTCTCCCAGCCATCCCCGCTTTTTCTCTCTCCTCCCCCTCTCCCCCCATTCTCTCCCTCTGCCCTCTTCTTCTAGTTGCAACCTTTGATTTGTGTATCGATCCCGGGGCCAAGAACGGTAATAGGGGTGGGGGTGGAGGGGAGTGTTGACTGGCCAGAGTGAAGTGTGGGGAACCAAAGTGGATGTCTGTATACAGGACAACTGCAGTACTGGCAAGGACTGACTGACTGAGGCTGTTTTGCTTCTGGATAGCATTCAACCACGCCAGTCCAGTCTGCTCTCTCTCTCTGTCTCTCTCTCTCTCTCTCCCCTCTCTCTCTGTCTGTCTGTCTCTCTCTCTCTGTCATATGACATTTATAGATTTTTTTAAATTATTAAATCTTTTTTCTTAAATACTTTAAAAAAAAAACTTTTACGTTTAACCGAAACTATTAGCTCAGATTATTAAGAATAGCCCCTCCTTAAGGCACGGACCAGATGTAAAAAGTATATCAATACTGATCTGTAACCCTTGGGAATAAAGATTATCAATCAATCAGTCAGTCAATCTCTCTCCAATCTGTATTTCAGCTGTCGGCGAAGAGAGGGAACTGTTTGGGTGTTGTGCATACAATGAAATGCAAACTGTGGGCTGGAAAAAAAAATCATTCACTAATTTGATGCCAGTTCTGCTCCCTCGAGGTAGAACAGGACAAGATTATTTTCCCAAACTCTGAGAAAATCCTATTTGTCTGTCTAGCCCGCCCCCATCCCCCTCCCCCAAAGAATATAAATATTTCACAACATGTAGAACTTTCCAACCTTTTTTTTTAGAGTAGCCCGGAACTAAAGCAAACGTTTTTATTGATCATTTGGGTCCCATAGAAACATTGGGATTTCAACACATTCAACGTAGAGTCACTATGTTTCACGTTATACTGCTCTGAAATAACAGTTGGGTGAGAGACAGATTCTAACTTTGTTTCAGTATTTGCATCCTCAGAAAGACATCTAAACACACACACACACACACACAATGACAAAACACTGCAGCAAATGTCATACAAATTTATAAATAATTACTACGTAGTATGAGATAACCTCAAACATCGAATGGAGTCATCTTTTTGTTTCAAGATTCGACATTATTTTATTATTACAGGAAAGGAACATTCTATGGTGGATCGCAAGGGGAAAAAGGCAACTCTGACAATCGAACCACAACAAAATAGCAATGAAAGGGATTAGGAAGCTTTTCTAAATGGAAATAGGGATGACATTATTGTTTTGCGTCGAGCGTGGTTACCATTTGGGTGGGTGACCGTTTGTACGCCTTGGCTTCAGAACAGTTCCCCAGTTCACCCAGCTGTAAATGGATACCTGCCTCTTTAGGGTCAGGGAAGGTAAAGCAGCGAAGGAGAGGAGATGGGCGCCGCCCTCAATATGCTGGCCCTGGAGAAGTGAGGCATCTGACGCCTCGCTCCCCTACGACCTTAAGGTTGTGGGACACCTTTACTTTTGCCCTTTTGATTGTTTTAGGACTCAAACTACTCTGTAACCATAAAATAGATATTCCAAAAGACAGAGCAAAAAAGCCCACCACTTGCAATGATTCTAAAAAGTGATGTGGAATCCAAGAATTTCAGTAGTCAGTCACACAAGAACAAAGTGTAATAAATTATCAACAATGATTATAACACCAAAACGCGTGACATCAGATGTTCTAATCACCTTTCTCAATAACAGCATATACACAGAAATTTCGATTTGCTTCCATGAATAGCACAGATACTTATAGTAACGAGAAGAGCTGATATGAAAAATGTGCCCATGGAACTAAAGGAAGCGGTCAGGATCTGGAAAGTGACACTAATGCATTGACATTTCAAACCTACACATCTTTTTCTTTTCCTCTCTCTCACCGTTTCTAAGAGTGTTCTTGTCTATGCAGGCACCGGATTACCCCATATATATATATATATAAATATATATATATATATATATATATATATATATATATATAATATGTGTGTGTGTGTGATGTGTTGTATGTGTATGTGGTGGTGTGTGTGTGGTCTGTGTTTGTATGTGTGTGTGCTGCGTGCGAGCGTGCATTATGTATGTATGTATGTGTCTATATCCAGAGACAGAGACACATACAAGACAGAGAGAAAGACACATACAGATACAGAGAGAAAGAGACAAAAAGACAGAGAAAGAAAGAAAGAAAGAAAGAAAGATAGATAGAAGATAGATAGATAGATAAATAGATAGATAGATAGATAGATAGATAGATAGATAGATAGATAGATAGATAGATGATAGATAGATAGATTGATTGATAGATAGATAGAGAGAGAGATAGAGAGAGAGAGAGAGAGATAGATAGATAGATAGATAGATAGATAGATAGATAGATAGATAGATAGATTTATGTGTGTCTGTCTGTCCTCTGTCTGTGTCTGTGTCTGTGTAAAGCAGATTAACCTGATGCTACGTTGGCCGCTTGCTTCATTTGGTCCCTTTGCGTTCGTGGTTTTTGTCGCTGTTGTGCGTTCCCCAGCTTAACACCTGGGGTATCACCCAAGATAATGATGCACTCTGACATTCATCTCACCTGGGAATCACCGTGAGACAGAAAGTACATACGCGAAGTGAGAAGTTTGCGTGTGGGACGATTTTCAAGTACCTCGTCAAACAGGCAGCCATACTCTGACTTCAGATTATTTATTTCTGCTTTAAAGGATTTTAAAAAATACCAATTTTCCTCATTTATTTCTAGAATAATGGAATAAGCACTCATGTGCTTTTTACATCCAGTCCCCGTGTGTATGTATTTTTGTAAAATTTTGTCACCCGTTCCCACCAACACACAATGGCCTATTCTTCCGAAAAGCGGAACGGGTTTTAACGTATGCGTAAGATGTTCGGGGTGCGTTCGCACACGGAACCTCGGTTTATAGTCTTATCTGAAGGACTTTTAGGGGGAAGTAGAGTCGCACTGATGTTAACTCCAGAGGAAAAATCCTCTGGAACGAGATTCGAACCCGGGTCGGCAGATCACGAACGCGGTACGCATCGCTCTAACCACCAGGCTATCCCGCCCCCCATGGTGCAGGTTGCTATGGCAAGAGCTTGTCACTGCTGAAGACCACCTCAACAGGACAATAATGTTATAACAACATTTTAATACAGGCCTGAGCACTTAGCTTCCATCAATAATTGAGAGCGCTTTTGGCCTGCCTGGGGTGTGCTCGTGTTTTACAGGGGAAATAAGTTCCCTGCCACCGTCTGTTTAATTTTTTCAAGAACTGGTTTCACTTTTTCTCCCTTCGCCAAAAAGCCTTCTTATGACGCTTTTAAATCCGGCCTCAAGACACATTTATTTCAAACCTAAGATTCTCCCCTCTTGTTCCATTTCATTGTTGTCCCTGCCCTCAACAGCCCAAAACCCCATCAGCCTTCCGGAGTGTACTACCTTTATGTCTGTGCGTTAGTGTGCATGCGTGTAAGCAAGCGTGTGTGTATACATTTGAATTTGTAAAAAAAAAAAATCCACTACTAATTGTAACTGGATGCATGTGAATGAGGATGAATGAAAGCGCTTTGGTTTGTTGGGTTGGGTGGGGGTTTTTTGCAATATATGCATACTGCATGCACTAGTCATCTCTACATATCTGTATGCGTGCGAATCCTGGACATTGAACACAGATCTACAAAGGAGGATCCAGGCTCTACAGATGAGATGCCTCAGAAGACTCCTTGGCATTTCATACATGGACCACACTACCAACAACGAAGTCCTACAAACCATCACCCAACAAGTACAGCACTACGAAAACCTGCTGACCACAGTCAAGAAAAGGAAGCTCAGATGGTACGGACATGTGACTAGATCAGATGGGCTGTCCAAAACCATACTGCAGGGAACAGTGCAGGGGAAGAGAAGGCGAGGCAGACAGAGGAAGAAATGGGCAGACAACATCACTGAATGGACAGGGAAGAGCTTCTCCACAACCCAGGCACTTGCACACGACCGCCGCAAATGGAGCCAGCTGGTGCAACGTTCGTCGATGCAGTGCCCCTACGACCCCGGAGCAGATAAGATGAGCGCTATATACATTTCATGTATTATTATTATTATTATTATTATTATTATTATTATTATTATTATTATTATTATTATTATCAATATCATTATCATTATCATTATTTCCTGAGCTTCATTGGGGGGGTTTGTATGATTATACGCCTCCTGTGTGTCTTTTGGCTCAAAATGCTTTGACAACAGTTATGAGATAACTGTCTATCTTTTTCTTTCTCTAACTGTCAAACTGTTTATCATTATCCTTGTTTTTCTTTCCTTGAGAAAGAGAGTTCGGTTTTTTAAACAGCCTTTCATTTTTTTTATTTTTTCATGTCCATACCACTTTCAGTCACGCCAGATTTCTCTGTGTGAAATTCGGGCTGCTTTCATCGGGGAGAGTGCGTCGCCACAAGAGCAGCGCCACCCCTTTTTTTCTTTCTTTTATTTGTTGCTTGCCTGCAACTGTAATTATCTGCCAATCTTATACTATGTTACAACTTTTCCCAAAAAATGTCACTGCAGCAGCAGCAATATTAGCAAACAAATAAGGCTTGATGTTGCCATAGTCAAATTGCGCTGTAAAAACACGTTACAATGTCATACAAATCCATGCCGAATAAGATTATGCCATACCATTTAACTGCTATGTTTAATTGTCCAGGCAAGCTATAAACTGCCATTTTTCTGTGTCAGGGCAAGCTATATTTATAGTGTCATGTACTGCTTTACGAAAGAGTAGGCCATTGTGTTCCGGTGGGAACGGATGACAACATTGGCAAAAAATATACGTATACACGAGAGCTGGGTGTAAAAAGGCCCACGAGTGCCTATTCCGTTATCCTAAAAATAAAAGATTGAAATAATAAATGAATAAATAAATAAATAAATAAAATGAATGTGTGTGTACGGGCAAGCGAGCTATAAAGTGCCAGCCCGTGGAGCTGGCTCTGTGACATCTCTTAACCTGGGCATAGGGCCTGTTTTCTCTGTGAATAAATAAATAAATGAATATTGACCGTAAGCAGAGACTGGTACCGGAACGAGAGAGAGGGAAGGCCATAAAAGCCATCCAGAGAGAGAGAGAGGGAGAG
>CM054139.1:69698282-69720782 GCA_028751875.1 Rapana venosa | reverse complement strand
TCTCTGTCTGTCTCTCTCTCTCTCTCTCTCTCTCTCTCTCTCTCTCTCTCTCTCGCTCTCGCTCTCTCTCAAGGCCTGTATTGAATCAAACTTGTTCATTCTCTGTCTCTCTGTCTCTATCTCTGTCTGTCTCTGTCTGTCTGTCTCTATCTGTCTGTCTCAAGGTCTATACTGAATAACACATTCGCATTCTCTGTCTCTCTCTCTCTGTCTCTGCCTTTCTGTCGTCTGTCTGATCTGTCTGTCTGTGTCTGTCTGTCTGTCTGTCTCTCTCTCTCTCTCCTCTCCTCTCTCTCTCTCTCCTCTCTCTCTCTCTCTCTCTCTCTCAAGGTCTATATTGAATAAAACTTTCGCAATATCTGTATCACTGTCTCTCTGTCTCTCTGTCCGTCTCTCTCTGTGTCTCTGTCTGTCTGTCTCTGTCTCTCTGTCTGTCTATGTCTATGTCTGTCTGTCTCTCTCTCTCCCCTTTCTTTCTCTCTCTTTGATCTTACATCTCTTTTTCCGGTTTTCGAAGATTTTTCTTATAGCTTTTGGTAGATTGATTTCGTTCTTCCTTGTGTTTGTGTGTGGTTGTTTTCTCTAGGTGATGAAAAAACAAAAACATTTTAATCAAACGAAATCCCCAAGGCGCTTTTAATCAGCAAGGAATGCTTTTCTTTTGTTCCCATAAAAATGTACGTGAACTCAGTACGGAATCTTTTGTATGCAAACCGTCACCTCCCTCGGGTACCTCCAATTAAGGCACCCAAATCTCCCTTCCTTCCCTTTCACATATCCCGTAGTCTCGTGGACAGTGGAGGGCACCACTGAAGATTTTGCAGCCAGCTTCCTCCACTTTCCACGCGTGGTCCTCTGCTTTCTGTAGCAAATCGTTCCACTCAAGGCTACCAGTCCACTCTGTGATGTTGTCTTCCCATCGTTTTCTCTCTGTCTGCCTCTTCGTCTCTCTCTCTCCTTGTACAGTTCCCTGTAGGACAGTCTTGCTTTGCCAGTCTTCCGCAAAAGCTCGTTCCATATAGCAAACTCGTAATACTTACCGATTTTGAGGCCAACTTTGGCATGTAAAAGGCAGGTTATGTTTTTTTCACGGCATCGTAAAGCCACAGTTGATTTTACAGAAGGGACTTCGATGTTTTTTTCCCAGTGGTTCGGTTGGGGGAGAGGGGGAGGGGGGGGGGAGAGAGAGCTAAAGGAAGAATTTCTTCCCCCCCACCCCCTCCACCCCCAAAGTGAAAATCCGAGAGGAAAACTAAAGGAAATTAACTCTTTCTAAAGAAGAAGACAAAGGGATGTACAAAAGAAAGACAAGAAGGATTATTTGACATTTTTCTTAACAAAGTGCACACGTATAGGGTGAAGCCACAGTTCAAAGAAAACTAATAGAAACAACTGTCTGTCTGTCTGTCTCTATCTGTCTGTCTGTCTCTGTCTGTCTGTCTGTCTGTCTGTGTAAGTCTGTCTGTCTGTGTATGTATGTCTGTGTCTGCCTGTCTGTCTGTCTGTCTCTCAGTATAATATTTGTGAAACCACTGTTCTTTTCCATTGCACTCCTCCCATCACTTACTCTTGATATGGTATGGCCTAAGGCCTATGTACTGTTAAACTATTTTACAGCTTTTTTTGTCTCTGTCTCTGTCTCTGTCTGTCCTCTCTGTCTGTCAGTCTGCCCTGTCGTCTGTCCTCTCTCTCTCTCTCTCTCTCCTCTCTCTCTCTCTCCTCTTCTCTCTCTCTCTCCTCTCTCTCTCCTCTTCTCTCTCTCTCTCTCTCTCTCTCTGGATTGTCGTAATAATGTAGTTAGATATTATTGATCGCTTTGGTTTTCATGTTGCTAGATAGAAATGAAAAAATTGAAAATGAAAAAAGAAGACGTACGTGCATTGCTTATTCAATGTACCATCTGGAAATAAACATTTGACTTGACTATGACTTGACGTTACTTGACTTGATTTTCACACATACACACACACACACACATATATATATATGTATATATATATATATATATATATATATAATATATATATATATATACACACACAGAGAGAGATTCTTTTATATCGAGGATAATGGAATAAGCACTCATGTGCTTTTTTACATCCAGTCCCCGTGTATTTGCGGGTTTTGTCAATTCTGTCATTTGTTCCCACCGGCACACAATAGTCTACTCTCACGAAAAGCGGAACAGGATTTAACGTGTGCGCAAGATGTTCTGCGTGCGTTGGCACACAGAGACCTCGGTTTACAGTCTCATCCGAAGGACTTTTGGGGAGAGTGGAGTCTGCACTGATGTTAACTTCAGGGGAAAATATCCCCTTGAACGGGAATCGAACCCGGGTCGTCAGATTGCGAGCGCAATGTTCTGACCACTAGGCTATCCCGTCCCCCCACACATATACACAACAGAAAGAGAGAGAGAGAGAGAGAGAGAGAGAGAGAGAGAGAGAGAGAGAGAGAGAGAGAGAGAGAGAGAGAGAGAGAGAGAGAGGCGAGAGAGAGAAAGAGAGAGAGAGAGAGAGCGAAAGAGATAGGGGGGAGGGAGAGAGAATGACAAAGAGAGAGAGAGAGAGAGAGAGAGAGAGAGAGAGAGAGAGAGAGAGAGAGGGAGAGAGAGAGAGAGAGAGAGAGAGAGAGAGAGAGAGAGAGAGAGAGAGAGAGAGAGAGATGATCACATCTCTTTTGTTTTTCTTTTTCTGCAGAGATCAGGCGAAGCAAGCAGCCAGTCGTGTAATTGCAGGGTTTCCCCGTCATTGATTCTCTGTGTCTGCTGCCTCTTCCAAGCCTTGGCTGGCCTTCAATACCACACTGCGTCTGCCTTGCCTACCTGTTGCAGTGCCCGTCCGTCAGTCAGTCAGTCAGTCAGCCAGTCAGCCAGTCAGTCAGTCAGTCAGTCAGTCAGCAAGTCAGTCAGTCAGTCAGTCAGTCAGCAAGTCAGTCAGTCAAGTCAAGTCAAAATTTTATTTCCAGATGGTACATTGAATAAGCAATGCATTTGCTTTTTTTCATCAAGCCATCTATCTAAGAACGAATTTCGTAATGATTATACTAAGTCAGTCAGTACGTCAGTTCGTCAGTCAGTCAGCCAGACAGCCAACTAGTCAGTCAGTCAGTCAGTTAGTTCGTCAGTCAGTCAGTCAGTCAGTTCGTCAATCAGTCAGTCAGTCAGTCAGTCAGTCACTTTGTCTAGTCTCTGTAACGCTCTGCTCTTTGTTTACAGTATTCACATTCCATCTGCAAAATGGCTGTAACGATTTCAGTCTGTCTTCTTCTTGTTCTTCTTCTTTGTCTTCTTGTTACACGGGCATGCACAATTGCACGCACTTACAAACACAACCACACACACACACACACACACACACACCACACACACACACACACATACACAAAGGCATTGCTTATTTCAATGTACCATCTGGAAATAAAACAAAATGACTTGACTTCACATACACACACACACACGCGCGCGCGCGCGCGCGCGTGTGCGCGCGCGACGGATGACAAAATTTACAAAACTGCATACTCGCAGGGACTAGATTAAAAAAAGCACATGAGTGTTTATTCCATTATTCTCGAAATAAAAGAATAAATAAATAAATAAATAAATAAGTAAATCAAACACACATACGCATACGCACACATTATACAACACACACATACACACACTACACGCACTTACTTTATTATACGTTGTTATATGTTGTTTTATTCAGTTGTTTGTATGGTTGAAGGTTTGTGTGTACATGTGTGTGTGAGAGGGGGGGGGAGGGAAGCAGTTGGTGTGTTTTTTTTTTTTTTTATTCTGTTTTGTCTTCTTTGTTTGTTTTTGGTTTGGTTTTTTTATGTTGCTTGTTTGTTTGTGTTATGACGGGTATTTTTTTTTTCAAGATTTTTTAATTATTGAATTGTATGGTCTCATATTTTTCTGGGTTTTTTGTTTTATTTTAATTCCACATATGCATATGTTATTGGTTTTTTGTTTGATTTGTATAGTTTACCATAGATTAGGGTTTTTTTTATTCTATGTCTGCATATACATTATCTTTTTTTTCTCGCTTTTTTTCTTTCTTTAGATAGATGGCTTGATGAAAAAAAGCAAATGCACTGCTTATTCAATGTACCATCTGAAAATAAAAGTTTGACTTTGACTTTGACTACACACTCACACACAACACACACACTACACACACACACACACACCACACACACACGGACACACACTCACACACACACTACACACACACTCAGACACACTACACACACATACCCACACATATACCACCCACCCCACCCCACATCCCACACACACTACACACACATACCCCCATCCCCCCATCCCCCCATCCCCCCATCCCCACCCCCACCCCCCTCCACACCACACACCACACACACACACACACACACACCACACACACACACACACACACATTTCTCGCCATGCTCTGTCCCCTCATGCACTAAAACAGCAGGAGGACAGGGAGCGGTCATCACACGGAGACGTAATCCTGCCCATGCCAGTGCCTTCTCCTTCAGGAACAGACGAGGGAGGGGGAGGAGGGGGCAGGAGGGGGAGGGAGGGGGGGGGAGGGGAGAGGGAGGGAGGGGGGGGGGGGGGGGGGGAGAGGGGGGAGGAGGCTCTTCACCGCTCTCACCCCCACCTCACCTGCTTTCACCTGAGCTGGTCAAGAGGGGCTCAGACACTCCGCTACCGCCTGACTGTCTCTGTCTCTCACTCTGTCTCTGTTGGGGGGGGGGGGGGGGGGCAGACCTCCCATTTCTGAGGGGACCAGGGCTGCCATTTCTGTCTCTGTGGGGACCATGTCTGCCATTTCTGAGGGGACCAGGGCTGCCATTTCTGTCTCTGTGGGGACCATGTCTGCCATTTCTGTGGGGACCAGGGCTTCCATTTCTGTCTCTGTGGGGACCATGTCTGCCATTTCTGTCTCTGTGGGGACCATGTCTGCCATTTCTGTGGGGACTATGTCTGCCATTTCTGTCTCTGTGGGGACCATGTCTGCCATTTCTGCCTCTATGGGGACTATGTCTGCCATTTCTGTCTCTGTGGGGACCATGTCTGCCATTTCTGTCTCTGTGGGGACCATGTCTGCCATCTCTGTCTCTGTGGGGACCATGTCTGCCATCTCTGTCTCTGTGGGGACCATGTCTGCCATCTCTGTCTCTGTGGGGACCATGTCTGCCATTTCTGTGTGGACCATGTCTGCCATTTCTGTGGGGACCATGTCTGCCATTTATGTCTCTGTGGGGACCATGTCTGCCATTTCTGTCTCTGTGGGGACCATGTCTGCCATTTCTGTCTCTGTGGGGACAAAGGCTGCCATTTCTGTCTCTGTGGGGACTATGTCTGCCATTTCTGTCTCTGTGGGGACCATGTCTGCCATTTCTGTCTCTGTGGGGACCATGTCTGCCATTTCTGTGGGGACCATGTCTGCCATTTCTGCCTCTATGGGGACTATGTCTGCCATTTCTGTCTCTGTGGGGACCATGTCTGCCATTTCTGTCTCTGTGGGGACCATGTCTGCCATTTCTGTGGGGACCATGTCTGCCATTTCTGTCTCTGTGGGGACCAGGACTGTCATTTCAGTCACTGTGAGGATTATGTCTGCCATTTCTGTGGGGACCAGGGCTACAATGTCTGTCTCTATGGGGACTATGTCTGCCATTTCTATCTCTGTGGGGACAAAGGCTGCCATTTCTGTCTCTGTGGGGACTATGTCTTCCAATTCTGTCTCTATGGGCGCCATGTCTGCCATTTCTGTCGCTATGTGAACTATGTCTGCCATTTCTGTCTCTGTGGGGACTATGTCTGCCATTTCTGTCTCTGTGGGGACAAAGGCTGCCATTTCTGTCTCTATGGGGACTATGTCTTCCATTTCTGTGGGGACCATGTCTGCCATTTCTGTATCTATGGGGACCAGGGTTGCTATTTCAGTTTTGTGGGGAATGGCTGTCATTTCAGACAAAGACAAAATGACAGAAAGACAGAGAGACAGAGACAGGAATAGAGTGAGAGAGAGAGAGAGCAAGAGAGAGAGGGAGGGAGGGAGGGAGACACACACACACACACACACACACACACCACACACACACACACAAACAGAAAGATTGAAAGAGTTTGTGTATTTTTTGTCTGAAACAAACACTACACTTGACCAGCAAATATAATAAAAAGAAAATCCACCTTTTTGATGTAGGAATCATAGGGAAGCAAAACTTGCAACATGTATCCAAACCAAGCCCCTCACTGAGTTCCATAAGCGAAATATAGAAGAACAGATTTTTTTTCAAAAAACCTATCCACCCACATGTTCTACAATTATTTCTCTTTCTCCAACATCCTTCTGGCCCCACGTTTTTTCCTGCCAAAACGGAGAGAGAAAGAGATAGAGAGAGAGAGAGAGAGATTGAGAGAGAGCTAGAGGTTAAGAGAAAAGAGAGAGAGAGATAGAGATAGAGAGAGAGAGAGATGAGAGAGAAAGAGAGATTGAGAGAGAGATAGAAGAGAGATTGAGAGAGAGAGGTTGAGAAGAGAGAAGAGAGTTGAGAGAGAGAGACAGAGAGAGAGACAGAAGAGAGAGAGAGAGCAGAGAGAGACAGAGAGAGGGACAGAGAGAGACAGAAAGAGAGAGAGACAGAGAGACACAGAGAGAGACAGACAGAGAGAGAGAGAGAGAGAGAGAGAGAGAGAGAGAGAGAGAGAGGAGAGAGAGAGAGAGAGAGAGGAGAGAGAGAGAGGGGGGGGGGGGGGGGGGGGGGGGGGGGGGGAGATCGGTGGTCTCGAGGTAAAACGCGCCTACCCAGAAAACAAAAAGTCCGGGTCAGAAGTGAGCGGTGATTTTGACCCCTGTTTGGGCCCGAAACGTTTCCCCCATCCATGAGAACATGAGCGGTGGTCTGGGTACTAGTCTTTCAGATGAAACGATAAACCGAGGCTCCGTGTGTTACATGAAACTATTTAGCGCACATAAAAGATAAAAGAAACCCATGGCAACAAGAGAGTTGTCCCTGGCTAAATTCTGTTGAAAATAAAAGCCACTGTGATAGGGAAACAAATACAGTTGCGGACATGGGAAAAGGTGGCGCTGCTCTTGTGGCGACGCGCTCTCCCCTGGGAGAGCAGCCTTAATTTCACGCAGAGAAATCTGCCGTGACTATAAATAGATAAACTTAAATAAATAAGTAGATAAATTTTAAAATGAAATACTGAAGGCTCTCCACCTCCACACAGTGATGGGTTTTCACTGTTGCCGAAATTTCGGAGTCTGACCTAGTATTCCCCCTTGCTTCTCCTTTCTCTGGTTTCCACGCATGTTCTCTGTCCTTCATCACCCTGTCTTCTCTCTCTCTCTCTCTCTCTCTTCTCTCTCTCTCTCTCTCTCTCTCTCTCTCTCTCTCTCTCTCTCTCGCTCTCTCTTCACCAAAGCTTTGATCGTCTGTGTTTGATTAAAAGACTTGAGTGATTGTTCCTGTGTTTCTCTCTCTCTCTCTCTCTCTCTCTCTCTCTCTCTCTCTCTCTCTCTCTCTCTCTCTCTCTCTCTCTCTCTCTCTCTCGCACGTGGCAGTTGGCCAAGTTTTGCTAAAAGAAAGAAGAGATGTTCTGTTTGGGTTTTTTTGGTTCATTTTTCTTTCTTTGAGAAAAAACGAATTCCTTCTAAAACGTTACTGTAAGGGGAATATAAGGACTTTTCTGTGTCTCTGTCTGTCTCACACTGTCTGTCTGTCTGTCTGACTGTCTGACTGTCTGGCTGGGTGTCTGTCTGTCTGTCTGCCTGTCTCTCTCTCTCTCGCTCTCTCTCTCTCTCTCGCGCGCGCTCTCTCTCTCTGTTTGTTGTGTGTGTGTGGGGGGGGGGGGGGGGGGGTGGAGGGGGGAGGAGCTAATTCGTTTTCATTTGTAAATCTGGAAACAGGTATGCTCTGTGTGTGTGTGCGTGCGTAGGTGTTGTATGTACATGTGTGTGCATGTGTGTAAGTGCGCGCGCGCATGCGACTGTGTGTGCGTGTGTGTAGGCATGTGTGTACGTACGCGCGCGCGTGTGTGTCTGTACGTTCGAGAGCGCGCGTGAGTGTATGTGTGTGC
Organism: Rapana venosa; assembly: GCA_028751875.1. Classification (NCBI taxonomy): domain Eukaryota; kingdom Metazoa; phylum Mollusca; class Gastropoda; order Neogastropoda; family Muricidae; genus Rapana; species Rapana venosa. The sequence goes on along the minus strand of CM054139.1, from coordinate 69,712,690 downwards.
ATACACGCGTCAAAGTGTCTTTGACTGAGTTTACTTTACAGTCAGCTGGGTGTGTGCAGTGTCCGCTGCTCAAGCCGTGAGGTAAACTGCTATTGTCGCCATATCAGCAGGGGAGGGGGGGGGGGGATGGGAGGAGGAAGGCCAAAGGGATAGCCTAGTGGTTAGTGTGATGCGCTCGTGATCTGCTGACCCGAGTTCGATTCCCGTTCAAAAAGGAGTTTTTCCTCTGGAGTTAACATCAGTGCAGACTCCACTCTCCCCAAAAGTCTTTCGGATGAGACTATAAACCGAGGTCCCGTGTGCGAACGCACGCAGAACATCTTGCTCACACGTTAAAACCAGTTCCGCTGTTCGGAAGAGTAGGCCATTGTGCGCCAGTGGGAAGGGATGACAAAATTGACAAAAGTGCATACACACGGGGATTGGATGTAAAAAAAAATCACGTGAGCGCTTAGTCTATTATCCTCGAAATAAAAAAATAAAAAATGAATGATTGATGACAGCCTGCAGCCATGCACTCTAGCTTTTTTGTGGTGTTTTTTTTCTTCTCTTTATTTCATCTATACCACTTTCAGTCACGAAACAAAGCGAAGCGCTTTGCATTTCAATCATTTACACGCGTGCAACCGTCCACACATATAAGGAAGTCTTCTTGTCAACTATGAGAACCATCAATCTCCATGAAGTAAAATGAGACCAGCTTCCCCCCGTGAGGATGCCAGGAGGCCTGTCAGTGTAGATAGCATCTCTGCCTGCTGGAAATGATGTGCCAGGAATTCCCTCTTTTCTATCCCTGTTTTTGTTTCTACCTTGTTTCTTTTCTTCAGAAAATATAATAATAATCATGTCAAAGCTACCGAGAAAACGTAAAAGAAACAACACTGCATAAATACCAGTAACATAAATGACCCATCAACTGACTAGAGATTCTTCACCTTCACCTATCCCGTAGTCCCTTGGACCGTGGGGGAAATAATGAAGATTTTTGCAACCAGCTTCCTCCACTCCCTACTAGTACGGTTCGCTGTTTTCCGTAGCAATTCTTTCCACTCAAGGCCTGAAGTTGTTTTCATCGTTTTCTCTGTCTGCCTCTTCGTCTTCCTCCTTGTACTGTTCCCTGTAGGACAGCCTTGGCCAGTCCACATGTTCGTGTGACGTGCCCATACAACTTCAGTTTCAGTCTTTTCACTGAAGTGAGGAGCTCTTGGTAGTGTCCGATGGTGCTTTTAATTCTGGTTTTCACTTTCTCGTTAGTGATGTGATCTCTATATGAGATACCAAGGACTTTGCGAAAGCACCTCATCTCCACTTTGATAGATAGCAGTAAAAACAACAACAAACAAACACACAAACAGAAAACAGTCATCAGCCAATCCGGCAGTCAGTCAGTCAGTCAGTCAATCGATCAAGCCATGACGTCAGGTTTATTTCAGTGGCAGTGGCAATGGCGGCAGTTGGCAGGAAGTATGCACACAAGACACACCACCACACACACACCACACACACACACACCACACACACACACACCACACACACACACAACACAACACACACACACACATATATATATATATATATATATATATATATATATATATATATATATATATATATATATATATATATATATATATATATATATATATATATACGTATGTATGTATGTATGTATATATGAATGGTCAGACAGGCAGATGAGAGATAGCGGGCAGGTCATCATGCACATCATCTGTGCTGTATGGCCCTGCAGCATCCATCCACTTTCAGCTGCTTTCTGGCCGGCAATTCCGCGAGAAAGACAGACAGACAGACAGATAGGCAGATATGAGCATGCATGCATGTATGCATGCATGCGTGCGTGTGTGCGTGCGGGCAGGCGTGGGTGCGTGCGTGCGTGCGTGCGTGCGTATGTGTGTTGTGTGTGTGTGTGATGTGTGTGTGTGTGTTTTTATTTACTTAAATTTTACTTCTGTTCACTTCTATGAGGGGTGTGTGTGTGTGGGAGGGGGGGGGGGGAGAAGGGGGGACGGGGGGCCGTTTGTTATTCTTTTATTTCGAGGATAATGGAATAAGCACTCACGTGCTTTTTTTTAGACCCAGCTCCCGTGTGTATGCAGTTTTGTAACTTTTGCCATCCGTTCCCGCCGGCACACAATGGCCTACTCTTCCGAAGAGCGGAACGGGTGTTTACGTGTGCGCAAGATGTTCTGCACTCGTGCGTGTGCGTGTGTGCGAGCGTGAGTGTTGTGTGTGTATGTGTGTGTGCGCGTGCATGTCCTATACGCGCTTTATCTTTTCATCCGAAAGACTAGCACCAGCCCAAATACTCATGGTCTAATGGATGGAGATGTGGGGGGGGGGGGGGGGGGAGGGAACGTTTCGAACCCAAACGGGGATCAAAGCGCCGTCACTCTTACGACCCCTGGACTTTTCGATTCTGACGTAAGAATATTCCTTGGTAGTGGGGGGTGATGTGTATGTATGCGATGATTTTGATGCAGTGGCTTTCCCCCTCCCCGAGAAAAGCTTTCCAACGAAAGTGGAACATTGTTAGGACCGAGACACCAGTCTCAGGGAACTGCGCCTTTGTGTGGTGGTCTGATGATACACGAACGTTGGGAAAAGAAGGAAGGAAGGGAGGGCGAGCAGATTGCTTAGCAGCACTCCCATGGTGAATGGTGGGGGGGGGTGGGGGAGGGGGAGGGTTTAAGGGGGGCGAGGAGGGGAGAGGGGACCATAATGGAATTGTTACAGCTGGGTCTCCGGTAGTAGTGTGTTGTGTGAGGGTGTGTGTGTGTGTGTGCGTGTGTGTGTGTGTGTGTTGTTCTTTGGTCTGTGTGTGTGTGTTTATGTGTGGGAGGGGGGCTCGTGTAGGTATTGGACTCTACCTAATATGTATTTTCTTTGTGTTGGGTGCCGCATGCCTGTGTGTGTCTGTGTGTGTGTGTGTGTGTGTGTAGTGGTTTTGTCTGTGTGTTGTGGTGTATGTGATCTGTGTGTGAACTACCATTAGCACGTTAACTGTCTTTCTGTACAATGACTTCTACACCTCGACTGTCTCAGCTGGCAAAGTAATAGGATCTTGACAATGCTATGTGAATGGAGTTCTTCGTGAGTGAGTGACAGACGGGAGAGAGGACGAAATACATGTGTCAATGCAATTTTGTATGCAGTCTGAATTTTATCCTTATAAAAAAAGCCATCTGGACATATGCAAAAAGCCCCCTGACTTTGACGAAAACGCAAACTCGAGAGTGGTACGTACGCACGTCGACATCGGGGACTGGCCAAGACTGTCTTACAGGGAAGGAGGGAGAGACGTAGAGGCAGACAGGAGAAAGACGATGGAAGACAACATCGAGAGTGGGACTGGCTAGAGTGGGTTCGCTTACTACAGTAAGCTGTGAATGCGAGCAGTGGAAAAGAAAGCTGGTTACAGAATCTTCAGTGGTACTCCAACGGTTTACAAGAATACGGATAGGTGAGGGTGAAAGTGACGGTCAGTTTGCATGATAGATAATGAAATAAATGTTCCATAAACACTTGAAGGAAACCTTACAAGCCTGTCACGGTTAACTGCTGTTCATGATAGCATTCACTGATCAATTAACGGGTGTATAAATTAATGGAACCTAGGGCTGAGAATGGTTGCATATTTCCCTAAACCATTTAGGGGTGGCTAATTGCGGACTGGATTTTCCTTGAAGAAAGAAACAGACATCTAAACATTCCCTCTCCTATCTCTATCTCCCTCTCTCTCTCTCTCTCCTCTCTCTATCTCTCCATTCTCTCTCTCTTCTCTCTCTCTCTCTCTCCTCTCTCTTCTCTCATCTCTCTCTCTCTCCCTTCCTCTCTCTCTTAACTATTTAAAATCTTGTGTTTTTTACACCAATTAACTGAAAATGTTTAGCCTAGATTATTAAGGTTAGTCCCTTCTCAGGGCAAGGGCCGTTATGAAAATAAATGTATTTCATATACGTTATGTGACCTTGGGATTAAAGTATTATCAAATCAATCAATCAGTCAATTAATCAATATCTCTCTCTCTCACTCATTCTCTCTATTTCTTCTCTGTCATAATTCAAAAACTAGCGATATAGATAGTAGAAAAACTATAATCGAAGTTTGTAAGCTTATCATGACGTCAAACCTTATTTAAGGCGTGTATTGGATAAGCATTAAAAAATAATGGCTCGTATTCAGACTGGGTGTGTCAGTTATAAATGTTCATTTTAAACCTAAAAATTCAGAATGCTAGTGAATCTGGAAAAAAAACATGCTCTTTTATGTAAGAATCAACAGAAGATGAGCGTTTTATATTAAGTTTTTCCCCATCTTTAAAATGACTGTAGGCTAAAATATACCCAGCAAAATATACCAACCAGTGATGAATTTTAGACTCTTTGATCCAGGATGTAGTGTTCTAAGTGAATATCATTAGAAAAATTAGTGCCTTATATCTACATAAAGCCTATCAAATAAGAGATATTATGCGCTGTATGATCATAAGATTTTTTACTGTACATTTTGTTTGTTAGCTGTTTGTCTCATGTGACTTCACCTCGTATCCCTTTCATTATTCAGTGTATTTTGATCAGTAACAACCCTTATGTATGAGCCTTAGCAACAACCTTTACCTATATTTCTTTCAGGGTTCATAGTTCAGGTTTCTTCTTGCTCTATCTCTTCTATACCCAACACTAGGGCCTGTGGAAACAAAAGTCTTTAGTCCAAAGCTGTTAGACTTGCCAGTACTTCTGCTTGGACAAGTAGTGGGCTGACAGACAAGGCCATTCAGGCAACTCACAGTCTGGTGGCGCTAGTTTGTGGCGCTTTTCTGGCGACTCGGGAAAGCGGGCGGTTGTTGTTTGCAATTGAATGGAGACCAGGCTTTGTCTGGTTTGCCGCGGGGCAATTCAATTACGATTTCCCTTCGGGCCCGACAGCCCCGCCGAGTGGTACAGTATGTTTCTAAGCTTCAGTGAGACTATTGTAACAGTCCACATTGGAAGTGAGGCTTCACAGGTGTGCTGAAATAGAAGTGTAGGGATGGTTGGATACAGGTGCACACATGCACGCTGTGTTGTTGAGCGTTGCATTGCATGTATTGTACAGGAATGTTTTGATCTTATGTGTTGTACAGGAATGTTTAATATGAGTTGTACAGGAATGTTTTAATATCACGTGTTGTACATGAATGTTTAATATGTGCTGCACAAGAATGTTTTGATACAATATGTTGCACATCAATGTGTTAATATAATGTGTTGTACAGGAATGTTTTAATGTCACGTGTTGTGCAGGAATGTTTTAATATAATGTATTGTGCAGGAATGTTTTATATGTGCTGTACAGGAATGTTTTGATACAATGTGTTGTACAGCAAGGTGTTAATATAATGTGTTGTACAGGAATGTTTAATATGAGTTGTACAGGAATGTTTTGATATCACGTGTTGTACAGGAATGTTTTATATGTGCTGTACAGGAATGTTTTGATTTAATGTGGTGTACAGGAATGTTTTAATATAATGTGTTGTACAGGAATGTTTTAATGTCACGTGTTGTGCAGAAATGTTTTAATGTATTGTGCAGGAATGTTATACTGTAATGTGTTGTACAGGAATGTTTTAATGTAATGGATTGTACAGGAATGTGTTACTATTTGTTTATGTACAGGAATATTTTAATGTCACGTGGTTTTTTTGTGCCGGCATGTTTTATGTCAAAGTGTTGCACCGGGAATATATATATAAATACACCTGCATAGGTTAATTACGTTTTCATACATGTAAAACAACACTCCACGAACATACACTCATACACACATACAACTACAAAGTCTGAACATTAAAAAATTAAGTTACACCAAAGCAACACACCACTGCTGAAATAACATAAAATCTGCAGAAAACACATTTATCCCACTAGCAATATCAAAACCACTGCCATTTTGTTGTTCGATGAAAGCAACAAGGTGTATGTGAGATGGTCATATAGTAGCCCTTGCATTACCCCCCCCCCCCCACCCCTCCAATCTCTACTCTCTCCTCTCTCTCTCTCTCTCTCTCTCTCTCTCTCTTCTTTCTTCTCTTTTCTTCTTCTCTGTCTCTCTCACTCTCTCTCTCTCTCTGTCTCTCTCCTCGCTCTTCTCATTGTTTCCGCATTCCTGTCCAAGTATCCTTTTTACTCTCCTTGAAGGAGTTATTTTGTTCTGTGTCTATCATTGTTTTTACTACTGCGCTGTCGCTCCCAGACAATACAATACAAACAACACCAAAACAAAATTTTAATTAAACAAAGTCCCCAACGTGCTTTCAATCAGCAAGGAAAGTTGTTGTTGTTTTGTTGTTGTTGTTTAATTCACTCCAGCCCTAAGAAACCAGTGAACTCATCCAGTGTTCTCTGTATGCATGTCTTCAACTTCCCCAGCCCTGTGTCATCCTTAACTCGCAGCACACCTAGCCAGCCACAACACAACCAGCCCACACACCAGCCCCTTGGAACAAACGTTTTGCCAATAGTAAAGGTCAAGGTGTCCCATAACCTATGGGGTCGTAGGGGAGCGAGGCATCAGAGACCTCAGCTTTTCTAGGGGCCAGCATATTGAGGGCGGCGCCTATCTCCTCTCCCTCGCTGCTTTACCTTCCCTGACCCTAAAAGAGGGCAGGTACACCATTTACAGCTGGGTGTGAAATTGGGACTGACCAAAGCCAAGGCGGTCGCCAAACCGGTTCACCATTCAATGGTAACAACGCTCGATGCTGCTTAACATTAACTAGGGGATAGCGAGTGCTTCTGACCTCTGAGCTATCCCGTCCCGTTTTGCATATAGGACAGAGCATTGTCTGTCGATGAATACATTGTATTGTATGTGTAAACTTTAAATCACGGCAGATTTTATGCGTGAAATTCGGGAGCGTTTGCTCTCCCCAAGGGAGTGTGTGTCGCACAAGGCAGCGCCACCCTTATTGTTCTTATTTTCCTGTTTACAAACTGTATTTGTTTCCTTTTCAGAATGGCTTTTTTTCGACATAACTTTTCAAGGGAAAACTCTCTTGTTGTATGGCTCTTTTACGTGCGCTTAATAATTATGCATAACTTACGGGACCTCGGTTTATCGTCTCATCCCGAAGACTAGCATCTATACCACTACTCACGGTCTAGTGGATGGGGAACAGTTTCTGGCCCAAACGGGGATCACACCACCACACACTTCGAACCCGGACTTTTAATTTCTAGGCAGATGCGTTACCTCTAGACCACCGGTACACATCTTTGAGGAGGTACTATAGATATTTTAACTATGAATAAAAATTATTTGTCTAGGTAGCCTTCAGTGGATATTTTTCATTCTCTTGGATAAGAATGTGGTTAGAAAAATCAAGACATTTGCCCCCAAAGAGTGAAATGGTGTATACTGGGTATTTTTGTTATCAATAAAGACAATGCAATTCAGTAGGCGTGTGTTTATTCTGCCATTGAGAAAGGTGGCAATCATAGGGTATATAATTATAGTGTGCAGTTTGGTGCACAACTGAACTGGCCATAGCTGGCTAAGATCTATTGATTTTTTAAAGACCTATGGTGGACTTTCGATGACCGATGGAGCATTTCTGATGAGCAGTGGAGGACTTTTGGTGGAGTTTTCTTGACCGGTGGTGGATTTTTTATGGCTTTTTATGATCGATTGTGTATTTGCAGACCGGTGGTGGGGTTTTGTTTTAATGGATTTTTGATGACCGATGGTGGGTTTTTGATGACCGATGGTGGGTTTTTGATAACCGATGGTGGGTTTTTGATGACCGATGGTGGGTTTTTGATGACCGATGGTGGGTTTTTGATAACCGATGGTGGGTTTTTGATGACCGATGGTGGGTTTTTGATGACCGATGGTGGGTTTTTGATAACCGATGGTGGGTTTTTGATGACCGATGGTGGGTTTTTGATGACCGATGGTGGGTTTTTGATGACCGATGGTGGGGTTTTGATGACCGATGGTGGGGTTTTGATAACCGATGGTGGGGTTTTGATGGATTTGTATGGTGTGACCGATGGTGATTTTTTTATGACCAAATAAGATCTTCCAACAGTGTCAGGGGGAATGAGGTAGAACACGTAGACCCCGAGGAAAAGTCTTGTAACTATAGAGGTTCCAGAGAGACTTGAACCTGAACCCCTCAGACCTCAACTGTGACGTTCTAACCATCGAGCTAGGTAATCATCCTCTCCTCCCCCCCCCCCCCACTACCCCCACCCCACACCCACCTCCCCTCTTTCATGCTCCTTCCTGCCTCCTTTCCCACCCCACCCCCCACCCACTTCCCCTCCTCTCCACCGAAATGCATCGTAAATACTTTGCAAACCTGAGACAGAGGAAGCAGAGGAGAAAGACAAGGAAGAACAAGGGGAGAGAAAGACGTCGAGGATAAAGCCCAGAATAATGGACACAAAAGGACGGAGGGGAGGAGGGGGGGAGGGGGGAGTGGAGAGGGGTAGATAGGTGGTTGGTGGGTGAGGAGGGGAGGGGGATGGAGAGAGAACAAGATAATAAAAAAAATAATAAAAAAGAATCGGAAAAGAAGCAGCTATTTTTTCTTTTCTTTAAAGAGGGAAGAATAATGAAAGGTCCGATAATTAGTTAGAATAGGAAAAGCGAACTTTTTTTTTTTTTTTTTTTTTTTTTTTACGAGTTCTAAGCGAACCTCGTGTTTAGGTGCAACAGCTTTAGCAAACTAATTGATCCTCTTGAAGAAAAAGCCCCCCGCACTCTCTCTTCTCTCTCTCTCTCTCTCTCTTCCCTCTCTCTCTCTCTCTTCTCCTCTCTCCTTCTCTCTCTCTTCTCTCTCTTTCTCCTCTCTCCTCTTGTCTTCTTCTGTCTCTTCTTTGCTCTCTCTCTCTCCTGCTCTCTCTGTCGCTGTCTCTCTCTCTTTGCTCTGTCTGCTCGTCTTCTTTCTGCCCTCCTCCTCTCTCTCTCTCTCTCTCTTCTTTGTCTTTGCTCTGTCTCTGTTTCTCTCTCTCTTCTCTCTCTCTCTCTCTTCCTCCTCTCTCCTCTTTCCCTCTCTCTCTCTCTCGTTCGCTTCTCGTCTCTCTCTGTCTCTCTCTCTGTCGCTCTCTCTGCTCTTCTCTCTCTCTCGCTCTCTCTGTTCTCCTTTCTCTCTCTCTGTCGCTCTATCTCTTCTCTCTTCTCTTCTCTCTCTCTTCTCTCTCGCTCTCGTTCGCGCCTCCGTCTTCTCTGTTTCACACTCTCTCTCTCTGTCGCTCCTCTCATTCTGTCTCTGTCTGTCTGTGTCTGTCTCTCTCCTCTTCTCTCTCTTCTCTCTCCTTCGGGACCTCTCTGTCTCTCTCGACTTGGCTGTTCTGTCCCTCTGCTGCCTCGCTTTCTCTCCTGACTTCAGCCCTGGATGTTTTGGTTTCCTGTGATTAAAACGTGACCAGGCTCAGGAATTGATCTTCCCATTTTTACCATGCCTTCTGTCTGTCCGCTCCTTCATACGTGTCTCTCCCTTGTCCTTCTATCGTCTACTGTCAGAACTGTCTTGTCTGCAGCCGTCTGTTCTGTTGCCGCTTTGGGGACGATAGGCCTATTCAGATAAGAGACAAATCTGACACCAGTTAATTCAATTCCTTAAAGGGATATTCCCTGGAGTTAACATCAGTGCAGACTCCACCATCTCCCCTAAGTCCTTCGTTGATGAGACTATAAACCGAGGCCCGTTGCGAACGCACGCATGAACATCTTGCGCACACGTTAAATCCGTTCCGCTTTTCGGAGAGTGGCCATGTGTGCCGTGAAACAATGACAAAGTTACAAAACCGCATCACACAGGGACTAGCGTAAAAAAGCACAAAGCACATGAGGGCTTATTCCTTATCCTGAGATAAAGGAATGAAAATAAATATACTGTGATAATTCTGACGTCAGCTCAGGGTCTTTAGCAAGACCAGCCCCCCCCCCCCCCCCCCCCATCCACCCCACCACCCCCGGCCCATCCCCTTCTTATCTAGTTCTGAGAATAACAAACGAGGCGGGGAATCTTGTAGCAAATGAGAGGGGAGGGGGGGTTGAGGGGTAGGGAGGGGGGAGGGAAGCATTATTTTGGGCAAAAAACGTAATCGGCTAACAGACAGACCTTTCTTCTCCTTCAAGAGAAAGAGGAGAAGCTTCACGGCCCCTCACCCCAGCAGCCCTGCCCTGCTTCTCACTGGTCAAGAGGGGCTCAGACACTTCGCTGCGGCCTGGTCTCTCTGTCTCTCTGTCTGTCTGTCCGTCTCTCTCTCTCTCTCTCTCTCTCTCTCTCTCTCTCTCTCTCTCTCTCTCTCTTCTCGTCTCTCTCTCTCTCTCTCTCTCTTTCTCTCTCTCTCTGCGTCTTGTTCGAGAGTTCTGTCTCTTGGTTTCTGTACTGGTCATGTCTATTCCGCTTTCGAAGAGTAGGCATTGGGTGGCGGGGAGAGTGGGGGGGGGGGGGGGGGTGGTAGGAGGATGGTGGGGGGGGGGGGGGGGGGAACAGATGACAAAATTTACAAAAACCGCATACTGGATGTAAAAAAAAAAAACACGAGTGCTTATTCCATTATCCTTGTTATGAAAGAATCAAATAAAAATAAATAAAATAAAATTATCTGTCTCTCAGTCTCTGTCTTGCAGTCTCTGTCTCTCAGTCTCTGTCTCTCGGTCTCTGTCTAGCAGTCTCTGTCTCTCAGTCTCTGTCTAGCAGTCTCTGTCTCTCAGTCCCTGTCTTCGGTCTCGGGTGGGGGGGGGGGGGGTTGGGGGGGGGGGGGTTCTGGGTCAGGATGTTGGCCGCACAGCTTCCTTGCACGCTTGATGTATGCAAATAAACACTTGTTTGAGGGGTGGAGGGGGGGATGGGGTTGGCGGAACAGCTTTGTCAGTAGTCAGGATTAGCTTGGATGTAAGCATCAAACTTTGTTTTGTCTGTGGCCTGCTGTTGCACAGAGTGTAGGAGCTGACTGCTAGTCTCCACTGCAGGAGTGGCTATGATGTTGCAGAGTATAGTAGTTTATTGCTAGTCTCTACTGCAGGAGTGGCTATGCTGTTGCACAGAGTGTAGTAGTTTATTGCTAGTCTGTACTGCAGGAGTGGCTATTGCTGTTGCACAGAGTATAGTAGTTTATTGCTAGTCTCTTGCAGGAGTGGTTATGCGCTTTGCACAGAGTATAGTGTTTATTGAGTCTCCACTGCAGGAGTGGTTATGCTGTTGCACAGAGTATAGTAGTTTATTGCTAGTCTCTACTGCAGGAGTTGTTATGCTGTTGCACAGAGTATAGTAGTTTATTGCTAGTCTCCACTGCAGGAGTGGCTATGCTGTTGCACAGAGTATAGTAGTTTATTGCTTGTCTCTACGGCAGGAGTGGCTATGCTGTTGCACAGAGTATAGTAGTTTATTGCTAGTCTCCACTGCAGGAGTGGCTATGCTGTTGCACAGAGTGTAGTAGTTTATTGCTAGTCTCTACGGCAGGAGTGGCTATGCTGTTGCACAGAGTATAGTAGTTTATTGCTAGTCTCTACTGCAGGAGTGGCTATGCTGCTGCACAGAGTATAGTAGTTTATTGGCTAGTCTCTACGGCAGGGAGTGGCTTGCTGTTGCACAGAGTATAGTGTTTATTGCTAGTCTCTACTGCAGTGATGCTATGCTTTGCACAGAGTATAGTAGTTTATTGCTAGTCTCTACTGCAGGAGTGGCTATGCTGTTGCACAGAGTATAGTAGTGTATTGCTAGTCTCCACTGCAGGAGTGGTTATGCTGTTGCACAGAGTATAGTAGTTTATTGCTAGTCTCTACTGCAGGAGTGGCTATGCTGTTGCACAGAGTATAGTAGTTTATTGCTAGTCTCTACTGCGGAGTGGCTAGCTATTCCCAGAGTATAGTAGTTTATTGCTAGTCTCCACTGCAGGAGTGGTATGCGTTTGCACAGAGTATAGTAGTTTATTGCTTGCTCTCTGCAGGAGGGTTATGCTGTTGCAGGGGTGTTATACTACATGTGGGCATCCTCAGGTCTGATATGGAACTGCACTGCTCTTGTCCTGAGAGACCTGTGTGTCCTCAGCTGCTACTGTCATCAGCTTCATTATTGTTCTCCTTTCTTAATATTAACATCCTTGTCTGAAGGCGCTTCTCCACTTTGTACCGTGCACACAGCACAAAGGCTGTGCAAGGATTCACCATCAACGACCTCACTTCCCATGCCTCGCTTTCTGCACCATCCTGCCGTCACAGCTAGCTCCGGACAGCCATTGGGCCTGGCTCTCCCCCTACATGCCGGGTCTCCTGCCAGATGCCGGCATTCCTGGATCTCCTGCCAGATGCCGGATCTCCTGTTAGATGCCGGTATTCCTGGATCTCTTGTCAGATGCCGGCATTCCTGTATTTCCTGCTAAATGCCGGATCTCCTGACACATGCCGGTATTCCTGGATCTCCTTTCAGATGCCGGTATTCCTGGATCTCCTGTCAGATGCCGGTATTCCTGGATCTCCTGTCAGATGCCGGTATTCCTGGATCCCCTGTCAGGTGCCGGTATTCCTGGATCTCCTGTCAGATGCCGGTATTCCTGGATCTCCTGTCATATACCGGTATTCCTGGATCTCCTGTCAGATTCCGGTATTCCTGGATCTCCTGTCAGATACCGGTTCCTGGATCTCCTGTCAGATACCAGATCTCCTGTCAGGTGCCAGCATTCCTGGGTCTCCTGTCAGATGCCTGCATTCCTGTATTCCTGGATCTCCTGTCAGATGCCTGCATTCCTGTATTCCTGGATCTCCTGTCAGATGCCAGAATTCCTGGATCTCCTGTCAGATGCCAGAATTCCTGGATCTCCTGTATTTCTGGATCTCCTGTCAGATGCCAGCATTCCTGAATCTCCTCTCAGATGCCGGATCCCCTGTCAGATGCCGGATCTCCAGGGAGTGGAGGAGGTACGGTCCTTCAGCATGCTCTGGGTGACCTGCAGCAGGCAGCCAGCACGGTCTGCACGCTGGCTGAGGAAGATGTCCAGCTGAGGGGTCAGCTTCTGACTGCACTGTGCTGCTGGACACTGCACTGTGTCTTACACGCTGATGTTCAGAAGAGTGGGATGCACTCTAGTCATGGGAACGGGATAGCTCAGTGGTCAGAGCATTCGCTTTTCTCCTGCCAATGTTAAGCAGCATCGAGTGTGGTTACTACTTGGATGGGTGACCGTTTGCGCGTCCTGGCTTCAGTACAGTCTCCCAGTTTACCCAGCTGTAAATGGGTACCTGCCCTCTTTAGGGTCAGGGAAGGTAAAGCAGTGAGGGAGAGAGGAGATGGGCGCCGCCCTCAATATGCTAGTCCTTAGAGAAGCTGAGATCTCTGATGCCTCGTTCCCCACGATCATATAGGTTATTGGACACCTTTACTTTTACCTTTACTCTAGTTATGACACGATGTTGCTGATAGACCCTGTATCTTACACGGAGATGTTCAGAAGAGCGGGATGCACGCTACACTCTAGTTTCTTATCTCTTCCAAAAGTCCACCTCAATGACTGCATTGAAGACCCGAAGTCGGATTGTGGCTACTCTCATGGTAGGTGGTTTTTTAATATGAAAAAAACCACGCTCGCATACGCAAAATCTCACCATTGGTGAACTTCGGATCTCTAGCCGAGGAATTGAAAAAAGAAAGAACAAAAAAACCACTCGCTGAGATGAAAACTCTTGCTTTGGGGACTGGATGTCATTGGAACATGTGGATAGTTTCACTCCAGACTTGTGCATTCAGACCTCCAGGTTTCAATCTGCATAATGTGCCTGTCTGCAACCGTGTCGGCAGCAAATTAAAACAAATGGAATTGCATCTCGTCTTAGCTTCTGACACTTTACATGTGCGTTGCACTTCAAGAAATTAATCTAGCCCGCATATAAACATATGAGTGAACAATTACTTCACACACACACACACAGCCCCACGCACACGCAGCATGCTCAACACACGCGCACACACGCACGCACACACAACACACATACACGCACGCACACCACACACACACACAACATTCACACGCACACATTCACATGCACACACATTCACACGCACATTCACACACACACACACACACATTCACACACACATTCACACACACACATACACCACACACATTCAAACACACACACACATACACACACACATTCACACACACATTCGCACACACGCATTCACACGCACACACACACACACAATTCACACACACACACACACATTCACACACACACACACACACACACACACACACACACACACACACACACACACACCGCACACATACACACACACACACACACACACACACATTCACAAACAACACACACCACTACACACACACACATTCACACACACACACATTCACACACACACATTCACAAACACACAC
>CM054139.1:69683282-69690782 GCA_028751875.1 Rapana venosa | reverse complement strand
CACTGATTAACGGAAGGATAAACAGACGTAAAGATAGATGGGCGAGGAGGTACGTGGCTGGCTGGCTGGCTGGCTGGCTGGCTGGACGGACAATCAAATGTATCTACACATAGCATTAATGCACATGTGCATGTACACACACACACTGGATTCTCTATCTGAAAGAGTGAGTTTTTAGTGTAGTGTTTTTTTCTTGAGGGCCTAGGTTTTAGTGTAGTTTTTTTGTCTTGAGGGCCTAGATTTAAGTGTAGGTTTTTTTTCTTGAGGGCCTAGGTTTTAGTGTAGTTTTTTGTCTTGAGGGCCTAGGTTTTAGTGTGGTTTTTTGCCTTGATGCCCTAGATTTTAGTTTAGGTTTTTTTTCTTGAGAGTCTAGGTTTTGGTGTAGTTTTTTTTCTTGAGGGCCTAGGTTTAAGTGTAGTGGGTTTTTTCCTGAGGGCCTGATGTAAAGAAGCCCTTGGTTTATTCATTTACCCTCATTAAAACATTCATTTCAGTTCTCTCTCTCTCTCTCTCTCTCTCTCTCTCTCTCACTCACTCTCTCTCTCTCTCTGGTACCCTTCACTGGCCGAGAGAAAGAAAAAAAAAACACAACTAAAACCAAACCATCACCAAAACAAAACGAAACAAAACTGCAGCCACACAAACTGTTCGCCAGTACATCAGCTTGACAAGTACATGGGCTGACAGACAAAATGCCAATCAGGGTGACACACCAGTCGGTGGCGCTAGTTTGTAGCGCTTTCTGGCGACTCGGGAAAACCGGGTGGTGTTGCAAATTGAAATGGAGACCAGGCTTTTGTCTTGTTAGCCGCGGGGCAATTCAATTACCGAATTTCCCTTCGGGCCCCGCCAGAGCTGGTACAGTCTGTTTCCTCAGGCTTCAGTAGAGACATAATACAGTTCCCTTTGGAGTGAGGCTTCACACGTGGGCTGAATAGAAGTGTAGGGATGGTTGAGTGTGCGCGCATGCATGCTGCGGTGTACTGCTGTACTGCACTGTGCTGAACTGCAGTACATCGCGTGTTGTAAGCATTGCATTCTACTCTATTTATGTTCTGTTCTAATGTATTGTATTATTGAATTGAACTGACTGCTCTGTTTTGCTTTGCAATGCGCTACCACTGTGATGTATAATATTCTACTAACTGATGAAGTACTGGACTGTATTTCATTGTAATGCATTGTAGTGTAGTGTAGCGTGTAGTGTAGTGTAGTGTAGTGTAGTGTAGCATAGCGTAGCTAGCATAGTGTAGTGTAGTGTTGTACAGTGCAGTACAGTGCGATGCAGTGTAGTGTAGTGTAGTGTAGTGTAGTGCAGTGTAATGCAGTGTAGTGCAGTGTAATGCAGTGTAGTGTAGTGTTGTGCAGTGCAGTGCGGTGTAGTGTAGTAGTGTAGTGCAGTGTAATGCAGTGTAGTGTAGTGTAATGCAGTGTAGGTGTAGTGTAGCAATAGAATCGCATTGCGTAGCGCAGTGTTAACGCAGCGTAGTGCAATGTAACTTAGCGTAGTGTTGTGTAGTGTAGTTTAATGATTGTAGCGTAAACAGATTTCACCATGTCCACATCTTGAGGCTGCTCTCACCAGGGAAAAAGGCTCTCTACAGTTCACCATCACAACATCCAGGCTTTACTCTGTGTGTGGTTGCTTGTTTTTCTTTGGGTTTTATTTCGTTAGGGGCCCTCTTTAGGGTCAGGGAAGGTAAAGCAGCGAGGGAGAAGAGATGGTCGCTGCCCTCAATATGCTGGCCCCTAGAGAAGTGAGGTCTCTGACGCCTCGCTCCCTTACGACCATATAGGTTATGGGACACCTTTAGGCCTACCTTTTACTAATTCAGTGACGGCCTTGTGTTATACATGTTGCAAGTTTCCTCCTTTATGCTCCCCAACTTAAAAGTGGATCCCCCCCCCCCCTACACACACACGCGCACGCACGCATACAGCACTCCACTATTTTTCTTATGGAGTTAGTCTTATTATTATTGGTTATGGTAATAATGTAGTTAGATAATATTGATCACGTTGTTTTTTTTCCTAGATAGATGGCATGATGAAAAAAAGCAAATGTATTGCTTATTCAATGTACCATCTGGAAATAAAAATTTTACTTGACTTGGCACACGCCCCCCCCCCCCCCCCCCACTCACACAAATACTCCAACACTCCACTCCACCCTACACACAACACCCACAAACACGTCAACAACCCCCCCCCCCCTCCCCCCTCCCCCCCCCCACACACACATACACCCCTCCACCTCCACCACCACCTACACACCACCACCCCAACCCCACTCCCCACCCCTTCCCTACACACTCACACACTGAAGGATCAACGTTAAATCATGTTCCGCTTTTCGTAAGAGTAGGCCATTGTGTACCGGTGGGAACAGATGGCAGAATTTACAAAACCACATACACACGGGGACTGGATGAAACAAGCACATAAGTGCTTATTCCATGATCCTCGATATGAATGAATATTTTCTTTTTTAATTTAATCAAAATCCCACTCATAAAGAAGGCAGGCAGACAGAGAGGCAAGACACAGCAAAGCGTGGCCTGGAGTGGACAGGCAGGCAGGCAGGCAGGCAGGCTAGCAGGCAGGCAGGCAGGCTGACAGCAGCTTTCATGCAACTCAGGCAACAATTGGCAGCTAGCAGGGAAAGCCACAGGTAAACCAACCAACCGACCAACCAACCAACAAACAAACCACTGGACCCCCAGCATCTTCTGCAATCTGCTGATGACACTACTGCACGCCACACCCACACCACCCACTGACACCACCCAGGGTGAAAAATCAACACACATGGACTAGGGTGTGGAGGGTAGGGATGGAGGGGTGGGCGTAGAAGGTAGGGGTGTATAAGGTTGGAAAGAAAAAAGCGTACATTTTGGGGTTTTTTTATAGTGTGTGACGAGTGAAGAAAATAAAAAGACTAGAAAGGGGAAAAGAGAGAGAGAGAGAGAGAGAGAGAGAGAGAGAGAGAGAGAGAGAGAGAGAGAGAGAGAGAGAGAAGAGAGAGAGAGAGAGAGAGAGAGAGACCCCCACACACATTTTCCAGTATCCTTATATCTAACATACGTGCAGTACATATTTTAATTTTACCATGCTCGATGTCTTCTTCATTGTCGAATGCTCAGACAGCAATGTTGTCTGTCATATGAGCAAAAATGCGTTGTGCCGCCGCTAAACACCTGACAAGTCAGGCCCAGCACATCCGACTTCAGCGTGGGTGAGACTCGTTATCTTTTATGTCTTTCTGGAGAGAGAGAGAGAGAGAGAGAGAGAGAGGAGGAGAGAGAGAGAGAGAGAGAGAGAGAGAGAGAGAGAGAGAGAGAGAGAAAGGCAGGAGAGTGGACCAGGAAGGCAGAAAATAGACCAGAGGGAGGTGACTGGGAGAAACAGGAAGAAGACAGAAACAAAGAGAGCAATAGAAAAGAGGGAATTTCTAGCACAGAATTTTCAGAAGGTGGGGATACTGTTTACACTGACAGGAAGGTCTCCGGCATCGCCACAAGGCAGTTACTCTTCAATTGTTTATCTGATCACTAGAAAAGTGACAAGTTCTGGCACATATGTTGTGTATTCTTAACATGTCTGATCTATCATTCAGTCCTCCTTCAAGTTGTACATTGTTCATACTCTCTCTCTCTCTCTCTCTCTCTCTCTCTCTCTCTTCTCTCTCTCTCTCTCTCTCTCTCTCTCTCTGTTTGTCTGTCTGTCTGTCTGTATCCTGTCTCTGTCTGTCTGTCTCTCCCTCTCTCTCTCTCTCTGTCTCTGTCTCTCCCTCACACACACACACACACACACACACACACACACACACACATGAACGGATGACAAAATGCACAAACCGCATACACACAGGGACTGGGTGGAAAAAAAAACGCATGAGTGTTTCTTCCATTATCCTCGAAATAAAGAATGAAAAAAAAATAATAATAATAACACACACACACACACACACACACGGGAGTAGAGTCGATATCCCGTCCCTCTTCTTCACACACACACACACACACACATACACACACACACACACACACAATAGATGCTGACTATACAGAGCCTTGTTGGCGGTTAAAGCAGGGGAATAAACAGGAGGCATTGTATCGTCTGCAGACTTCTGGGCCAGAAGCGTACTGATTAGGAGGGGAGGGACGGGAAGGGGGGGGGGGGGGGGGGGGGGGGGGGGGGGGAGGGCGTCAGAGTAATTGCTGCTGCTTCAAAAGACCTAGGCCTACTTCAAACTAGCGAAGAAAGGCTCTGCTTTCAATACTACCATAGCGCTGTTTCTTCGGCCTTTCCGACTAGTCAGTAGTGTGTGTCACCTTAAAACAATGATTATACATTCAAGCACTGTGTCCTACACACGACCATTCAGGTTTTGTTGGCCTGGTGGTTCCAACGTTGCGCATCACACACACACTCACACATACACATACACACACACACTCACGTGCGCGCGCGCATGGGGACGGGATAGCCTAGTGGTCAGAACATTGCGCTCGCAATCTGACGACCCGGGTTCGATTCCCGTTCAAGGAGATATTTTCCTCTGGAGTTAACATCAGTGCAGACTCCACTCTCCCCCAAAGTCCTTTGGATGAGACTATAAACCGAGGCCCCGTGTGCGAACACACGCAGAACATCTTGCGCACACGTTAAATCCTGTTCCGCTTTTCGTAAGAGTAGGTCATTGTGTGCTGGTGGGAACAGATGACAGAGTTCACAAATCCGCATACACACGGGGACTAGATGTAAAAAAAGCACATACATGCTTATTCCATTATCCTAGATATAAAATAATCAAATAAATAAATAATAATAAACCACACACACACACGCACGCACACACACACACACACGCGCGCGCGCGCCCGCACACACAAACACACACAAACACGCACACCACACACACGCTTGCACACACACACACACACACACACACACACACACACACACACACACACACACACACACGGCACCTCGCCGCTTCCTTTTTCCAATATTTTTTTTATTCTTTTATTTCGAGGATAATGGAATAACCATTCATGTGCTTTTTTAACATCTAGTCCCCATGTGTATGCAGGTTTGTAAATTTGTCATCCGTCACCATCGGCACACAATGGCCTACTCTTCCAAAAAGCGGAACGGGTTTTAACGTATACGCAAGATGTTCTGCGTGCGTTCGCACACGGGACGTCCTTATCAGAGAACACCACTTCCCAACACTCCCCGAGGAGAGCAGCCCGAATTTCACGCCGAGAAATCTGCCGTGACTTAAAGTGGTATAAATAAAGAAAGAAATAAAATAAATAACGCAGACTTTAGGGACAGTAGTAGTCTTTCACGGGGCGCGCTAGGCTAAGCTCAGCTTGAGTTAAGACTTGAGACTTACTATACTTACATTGCACAGAGAAAGACAAATCTAATGGAAGGGTAGAGAGAGAGAGAGAGAGAGAGAGAGAGAGAGAGAGAAGAGAGAGAGAGAGAGACAGACAGACAGACAGACAGACAGAGAGAAGAAAGACAGAGAGAGAGAGAGAAGACAGGAGAGAGAGAGAGAGGAGAGGAGAGAGAGAGGCGAGAGGAGAGAGAGAGGGGAGAGAGAGAGAGATACAAGACAGACAGACAGACAAGAGACAGAGAGAGAGAGAGAGAAAGAGAGGAGAGAGGAGGAGAGAGAGAGAGATAGAGAGAGACAGAGACGAGAGACGAGAGAGACAGACATACAGACAGACAGAGAGAGACAGAGAGAGAGAGAAAAAGAGGAGAGAGAGAGGGGGAGAGGAGAGAAGAGAGACAGAGAGAGAGAGAGGAGAGAGGGAGGTGAGAGAGAGAGAGAGAGAGACAGACAGACAACAACACACACAACACAGACAGAGAGAGACAAAGAGAAGAGAGAAAGAGAGTAGAGAGAGAGACAGAGAGAGAGAGAGAGATAGGGGAGGAGAGGAGGTGGAGAAGAGACAGACAGACAGACACACAGACACAAACAGACACAGACAGTAGACAGGCACACATAGACAACAAGAGACAGAGACAGTCAAAGACAGAGACAAAAGAAAGTAAGCAGAGATACACAGACAGGCAGGAAGAGACACAGACAGACAGACAGGTAGAGGTGGACGGGACAGAAAGAAAAATTGTGAACCCACACACACACACACAACACCACACACACATCACACTCACACACCATCACACTCACACACACACTCACACACACAACACAACACACACACACCACCACACCTACACACAACACACACACACCTCACACACACATCACACACCACACACACACACACACTCACACACACCACACCACTACACACACACACACTCAACACTCACCACACCACACCACACACCACACAACTACACACACACTCACACCACACACACACCACACACACACCACACACACACTACACACATCACATCACACACTCACACACACACACACACACACACACACACACGCACTCACACACACACCACACACACACACACACACCACACACCACACACCACACACACACACCACACACACAGAATGTTGCAGCTGAAATTTCAGAAGCTCTCAGGAAGAGACAGAAATTCTAGAACAAGAATTTTTTTCTTACAGGAAATGACTTTGGGAAGCTTGCAGAGAAAAGGGGGGGGGGGGGGGAAGAGAAGAAGGGGAGAGTGGGGATGGAGATGGACAGAGTCAGAGGGTCAGAGACAGACAGACAGACAGACAGGCAGACAGTGTGTCTGTACAGTATAAGGTTTCGACACTGACTGAGAGAAAAGATTTCATTTCGTTTCATTTCATACCACTTTAAGTCACGGCAGATTTCTCTGCGTGAAATTCGAGCTGCTCTCCCCGGGGAGAGCGCGTCTCGCCGCAAGAGCAGTGCCACCTTTTTTTTTTCTTTTCCTGTTAGCAACTGTATTTGTTTCCCTATCAGTGTGGCTTTTTTTTTTTTACAGAATTTTGCCAGGGCCAACTTTCTTGCTGTTGTGGGTTGTTTTACGTGCGCTACATAAGTATGTGTAACACACGGGACCTCGGTTTATATCTTATCCGAAAGACTAGCAGCCAGACCACCACATTTTTTTTAATGCATGATGATCAATGACAATGAGGATGAGGTAATGATGCCAGACCACCACTCATGGTCTAAATAAGTGTTGGGCCCAAACGGGGATCAAACCACCGCACACTTCTGACCCGGACTTTTCTCTTTCTAGGCAGGTGTGCATGGCATTATGATCGGTGGCTTTAGTCAACAATAAGATTTTATTTTAATCGTTTTTCCCTGACACCAGCATCATTAATCGCCTTCACCTATCTAGTCATCAAGTAGACCGTTGGGGCACCACTGGAGATTTTGCAACCAGCTTCCTCCTCCACTCCTCACGGTTTTTGAGCTTTCCGCAAGAAGTCGTTCCACTCAAGGCTACCAGTCCACTCTCTGATGTTGTCCTCCCATCGTTTTCTCT
>CM054139.1:69663282-69665782 GCA_028751875.1 Rapana venosa | reverse complement strand
TTGCTCCTCCATCCCACTCCATCTCACCCCACCCCCCACCAGCACCCCCCAGATTCCACAATCTTCCCCTACCAGGCCTCTGCCTAGTCCTGTCTCTCAGCACATCCATCTTGTGTCCCTCTTGAGGCAGCGTCTGTGGTGATAATGGCACTCGAAAGAGGAGAGGAGTGGGGCGGGTGGGGGCCCAATTTGCATACGGCGCCGCTAAATCAAGGTCCAAAAAGCCAACCCCTAGAAAGCGTCGTGACGGATGTACTGTTTGTTGTCTCCCTTCTGTTTGGAATGACGGTCAGCAGCGGTCAACGGTCCCAAGGGCAAGGGCAGATAAGCCAGCCCTGGACTTTTTTTTCAATTCTGATAGTCTGCTTCGTGTCCGTGGTCTGAAGTCGTCCGCGTTTAAAGGGTTCAAGTCTTGGTAGGGTTTGGTGGGTTGATTAAGAGTTCTGTATTTTGTTTAGTTGTTTGTTTGTTTGTTTGTTTGTTTGATTGTCTTGCTTGTTTCGTTGCTTGTTTGGTTCGTTCGTTGGTTGGATGGTTGGTTGGTTGAATGGTTGGTTGGATGGTTGGTTGGTTGAATGGTTGGATGGATGGTTGTTTGGTTGGTTGAATGGTTGGTTGGATGGTTGGTTGGATGGTTGGTTGGATGGATGGGTGGTTGGTTGGTTGGTTGGATGGGTGGTTGGTTGGTTGGATGGATGGTTGGTTGGTTGGTTGGATGGTTAGTTGGTTGGATGGTTGGTTGGTTGGTTCTTTCTTTCCTTCTCTCTTTCTTTCTTTTTCTCAACACTCCGGGGTTACCCAAAATATGTTTCTTTATTGTTATCTTATTTATTTATTTTATTTCTTCTATTTCGAGAATAATGAAATAAGCACTCAAGTGCTTCTTTCTACATCCAGTCTCCATGCGTATGTATTTTTGTACATTTGTCATCCGTTCCCCCCGGCTCACAATGTCCTACTCTTCCGAAAAGCGGAACGGGTTTTAACTTGGGCGCAAGAAGTTCTGCGTGCGTTCACACACGGGACCTCGGTTTATAGTCTCATCCGAAGGACTTGGGGGGGGGGGGGGGGGGGGGGAATCCTGTGAATCTCTGTGACCTCTCAGAGATGTCGCCTCCTTGCAGCCAGTCTCCTCCCTTCCCTGCCAACACTCCACAATCTTGACACCTGTGCAACACCGCATGGCCAAAGTGGAACATTTTTCCTGTGATTTTCTGTGTTCCAGTATGAAAGCAGGGGGTCACCTTCCCCTTCACCTATCCCGAAGTCCCGTAGACCGTGGGGGCACCACTGAAGATTTTGCAACCAGCTTCCTCCACTTCCCACGGTCCTCTACTTTCCGTAGCACATCGTTCCACTCAAGGCCAGTCCACTCTCTGATGTTGTCTTCCTATCGTTTTCTCTGTCTGCTTCTTCTTCGTCTCCCTCCTTGCATTGTTCCCTGTAGGACAGTCTTGGCCAGTCCACATGTTCGTGTGATGTGCCTGTTCCACTTTAGTTTGCGTCTTTTTGCACTGAAATCAGGAGCTCTTCATATGGTCCTATAGCGTTTTTGATTCTGGTTTTCATTTCCTCATTAGTGATATGGCAGGGTTAAGGAGTAATTTTAAAAGATTCAGTTTCATAATTATAATATCATGACTTTTTCTAAACTTTCACCAGTTCTAAGAGACAGACAGACAGAGATACAGAGAGACAAAGAGAGCAGAGAGAGTCAGAGAGACAAAGACAGAGACAGAGAGAGACAGAAAGAGTGAGAGAGAGAATGAATGAATAAATAAATGAATGAATGAATGAGAGAGAGGTAGAGAGGGAGGTGGTGGAGAGAGACACAGAGAGAGAGAGACAAACAGACAGACAGACGGACAGACAGACAGAGAGGGAAAGCGAATGCAAAATATATTATTCAGACTTGGCCAACGCTCCTGACAGAAAAGTGATCATGATAAAAATGCCAAAGATTTATCGAAGTATACATATATAATGTTTTGGGGGAAAGTCATATCACCAAAGTTTTCTGTCCCCAATCTGTAACAGCATCTAGATATGTTCATGCTCTGTAAAATAAATGATGCCACTGATGCTTCCTCGTTTTTTCTCAATGACGTGAGAAATACAGAGACAGAAGAGTGAAAACTGTGCCAAAGGTAACGTCATGAAACTGTACAGCTCATTTGGCACGCAGTGCCAAAAAATTGAAAAGAATGCTCCGCGAAAAGACAGGGACAGAGAGGCGTAGAGATTAAGAGAGAGGCGTAGAGATTAAGAGAGAGGCGTAGAGATTAAGAGAGAGGCGTAGAGATTAAGAGAGAGGCGTAGAGATTAAGAGAGAGGCGTAGAGATTAAAAGATTAAGAGAGAGGCGTAGAGATTAAGAGATTAAGAGAGAGGCGTAGAGATTAAGAGAGAGGCGTAGAGATTAAGAGAGAGGCGTAGAGATTAATAGAGAGTCATAGAGATTAAGAGAGAGGCGTAGAGATTAAGAGAGAGACAAAAAGCAC
>CM054139.1:69638282-69655782 GCA_028751875.1 Rapana venosa | reverse complement strand
TGACAAATCAGGCCCTGCGCATCTGAACTTCGGCATGGGAGAGAATTGTTATTTAAAAGTTTTTTTTAGGAAAAAAGGCAGAGAATGAACCAAGAAGAGCAGAAAATAAACAATGAAGTGACATGACATAAAAGTAACACGGCAGAAAACAAAGATGAGGGATAGAAAATAAGGAATATCGTTAGCACCACAATTTCCAGGAGGTGTTTCTTTTAACACAGACAAGCCCCCGTCATCCCAGGGAAGTACAAAGTAAATGACTAAGCAACACCACACGCTACAACAGTCATATTGCCTGTAGTGTCACCTACTGACTGGACGGGAGCCTGTCTGATGTGCCTGACTTCAAGAAAACCCACCGTAAACAACCCAACTCTATATAATAGAAAAATAAAATAAAAAGGTACACGAAACCTCCATAGAGACAAACGCAGTTCAGTGCCTTAGCCAAGACTGGCAGCAGCCAGACAACAGACCCTGTGCTGGTATACAGTCCTTCCCGCAACATGAGGCAAGCACTCTGAAAGAGGACCTGGCCTGACTGACCCATACCACCCATTGTGCCAAGAAGCTCTGTGGAGACTGGAGGAGAGAGGCCATGCAGCAGAGTACACTCCTTTGTTTAAAGAAGACTGAGCTGCCCACCTGACAAGCAGCGCAAATAAAAAGTAAAATTGCACGTGCTAACATCCTTAAGAAGCAGGGTGTTTTTAAAAGTCTCTCAGTTAACTCAGCGTTTCACAATGTTGTCTGGTTTGAAAATGAACCTACAGGACTTGAATGAGAAAATGTGTGCGGCAGTTTGAAAAAAATAAAGACAAGGGGAGTGGGAGGGTATGAGCATAGACAGTCGGAATGCTAAGCCATGTTCCAAGTTTGTTTGGGTTTTTCTTTTCCCTTAGGTACATTCTGATCAGATTTTGAGCGAAACTCTCAGGGACGGAGGCAAAAGAGGCTGCCCTGCAGAGATTCCACCCGATCTCTCAACCAGGAATATAATTTTAAACAACTCGTTTCCTCCCTGCCACCCCACATATACCTTTGATAGGGGAGGGGTTGATCTGGTCAAGAGGGTACAGCAGGGAACCAAGACCTTGAGATGAGATTGCAGTTTTTTAGCTGATTTGAACTGGTTTGCACAGAAAAAAACACAAGTGAGCTGTTCATGTCTCTAATGGCGTGAATGTCAAGGAGCTTAGGGTTTGAAACCACAAACTGTCTCGCCCCGTCCCTGGCATTTCTCATTCATCTTCTCTGCACAGCATGTTGGCCGAGGGTGCCCTGCCGTTTTCCATTTCCTGGTCTGCCGTTTCTTTCAATGGCGCTTCCTATTCCGGAAACGAAATCGAAGCAGAAAACACTTGACTTTGCGTTCAAAACAACTGTTCCAAAATAAGCACAACCCCAGGGGCCGGAAACTGAATCTCTGAGCCGTTCTTCGTCTAGCCTATACACACGCGTTGTTTTTCACTGCCGGAAAATTAACATTATTAAACTCGCAGTTATGAATGTGTAATTGTGTGACGAGGAGTCCATCACGTGCTAAATGGGTTCGCGTGCATGCGTGCCCATGTGTGTGTGTGTGTGGTGTGTGTGTGTGTGTGTGTGGATGTGTGTGGGTGTGTGCGTGTTGTGGTGGGGGGGGGGGGTGAAGCTGTATGATATGACAAAGTGTGGAAAAGCAGAACTGATGATTATGTCTTTGTGTGCTGAGTGTACATATAAACAAAATGCCTACTACGCAGTTTCCTTTGTTTTTTTACATTTTGAATTTAACCCAGGATTTATAACCTTACCCTTCTAAGCTATCGAGCTTTCAGATGTGAAAAACAACAGTTATTCCTATGTTTAAAGCCACGCCACAACAGCGCAACATTTTTTAAAAAAAATCGCATTGATCTACATGGTCCTTGTGCAATTAATTGGTATCAGCTCAATAGCCTTTGCAATGCATAATATCTTCATAGAAACCAAAACCAAATGACACATAATATAGTGATGGTAAGATAATACGTTCAGATTTGCATTCTGTGTTATCATAAATTGTTAAATAATCCCCTGTATTTATCCTCAAGCCCTTGATATGCACAATGAAGAACTGACACATGAGATGTCCAGATAACATTGGCACATCCTTGTGGCTCGTGTGAAATCAGGTGGAAAAACATGGGAGAAAAACGACCAGGAAGACCACAAATTATACTACAGAGGACAACAGGAATAAACATGAACACCGGCGTGGGTTCTCGTTTCACTAAGAACACCGTGAACACCGTAAGACTGTCATCTGTGTCCACAACTTATTACCATCCGCCTGAGAGCAACCCCCCTTTAACATAACTATAGTACAGCATACCCCCTACAATCAGACTGCACATAATGAAACCGTAGAAGAATTTTTATGACCATCTACAAAGGTTCTGAATCAAACACCCAAGAAAAGACATCCTCGTTGTGCAAGGCGACTGGAACGCCAAATGGTAGGAGAAGATGCATGGAAAACGGGAGGGCTTTGTGGGCCACATTGAAATAACCAATCAAATGAAAGAGGCTTGAGACTCCTGGAGTTTGCCAGTAACAACCACCTCCAGCTATGAATACATTGGCCCACACAAGAAATCCAAAAATGGACATGGCATACCCAAATGGAGGAACACCACAACCAAATAGATTACATCATTGTGAAAAAGCCGGTTTCAGTCTAGCGTTAAACATCGCACAGACACGAAGTTTTCCAGAGCAGACATATGGAGTGATCATGATCTTGTGATGAGAACTTTCCGACTACGTCCTAAAAAATCCAACAAGCGGAACAGACATCAGATCAAATTTGACCACGAGAAGTTTTGAAGGAACCAGAGGTATTAGAAATTATTCAAGCAAGGGATAGTGAAAGTTGCAGCACTCACGTGATAGACTCAGACAATAGATACACTGACGAATATTCAATACAGCAGGCATGAAACAGCAAAACGAGCTTCTTGGCAAATGCCGACAGTCAAAAAAACAGGGACACACCTAACAATCCTACAACTCAATGCGACAAGCGTAAGAGTTGAAGAAAAAGAAAAATGAAACAAAGAAAGAGCATGAACAATATAGGGCATCACAAAAGAATCAGAAGTCCATACGAGGAGGCAAAGACGGAATGGATCGGTGAACAGTGCCACAGACATTGAAAGAGTACATCAAGAAAAGCAATAGCAAGAAAGCATTCAGCTGGTTGAAAGACCTGACTAGCACGAAACAGAGAAAAGGTTTAACAATCAAGACCATAACTGGAAGTGTTCTCACTGACGACAGGATATTCTGAACAGATGGACAGAATAACTGCTCCGACAAACCTGTATAACACTAGAACCGCAAGGAGATCCAAATCCTTAATGTACCCGACAAAGCACAAGACACAGACAGTCACCCTATCCTCCAGAACAAAGTGGAAACAGCAGTCAGATCGCTGAAAAAGGGAAGTCAGCAGGCGACAACAATTCCAGCTGAGTTGCCAAGCTGGAGGGGAAGCCATGATCAGCGCCCTACTAAAAACTGCAACAAGACCTGGCAGACAGGAAAATGGCCAACAACCTGACGCAAGTCGCTCATCATCAATCCCTCACGACCCCAAGAAAGGAAATCCTACAACAATGCCATAATTACCGCACAAAGAAATCAGCCTCATATGTCACCCAGCAAGGTCTATTCTGCATATAACATTGATAGACTGAAGCCCACAAGAGAGACATCATTGCTGAGAACAAGCAAGGTTTCCGACAGGGCGCAGCACAACAGAACATAGTATTCAACCTCCAGAATACTATTGTAGCGTTTACCTTCAACATCACAAGGGAAAACCGGTATAAAAAAGAAAAGAATAACACGATTTATCGATTTTAAGAAGGCAATTTGAACAGGGTGTGGCATGCACTTGTGGGCCAACCAAGACTTGTACAGCATCAATGCCAAACCTGATCAAGTCATTCAAACAGGCTGTACAGCGAGCACCAGTGCAGTGAACTACAACCAACAACATATGGAGAATGTTATCCGAACAACAGTTGGAGTAAGGCAGGGCTGTCCCTATCTCTACCACCCTCTTCACATTCTCCTTGAGAGAAAACATGGCTGATGCACTGGAACATCCTGAAAGATCAGTCAGCTTGGTGGCAGAACTGATCACAAACCACTCCGCTACGCAGATGAAATTGATGAATAGCAGGATCAGAAAAAGAGCTTTGCCAGCCTAACCAGAACACCTTGGATAAGGCCTTCCCAAACATCACTGCAGAAATCAGTGCAGAGAAGACCAAACTGATGACTAATAACACAACGGCATTAGCACTGATAACAGGGTTAATGACCAGAAGCGGGAAACAGTTCAAAGAGCTTCAGTACCTGTGATCCATTGTACCGACATGGATGCCAAGCCAGAAGTAGTATGCATGACTGCACAGGGGGGGGGGGGGGGGGGACCGGAAAAGCCGCGTGGCTTTGTCAAAACTAAACACCATCGGAGAGATAAGAATAACCACTTATCTCCAAGATCAGACAATAGCGCTCCCTTGTCATCTCCATATTTCGGTAAGCCTGTGAATCATGGAACCTGACTGCAGATTTTGGAGAGGAGAGTACAGGCAGTGGAGATGAGATACTTTCGAGACTACTTGGCATCTCCTACAAAGACCACAAACAACGAAAGCGTGCATAACAGAATCCAGCAAACCATTGGACCCAATGAGAACCTTCCTAAAATGATTCGGAAAAACGAAACTTAAGTGGTAAGGGCATTCACAAGATCCAAGTAAATACAAGACAGTTGTTTGCAAGGCACTGTCCAAGAGGAAGAAGAAGAGGCAGACCAAGGAAGAGCTCTGGGAGGATATACATCCGTGAATGGACAGGCCTGAGAACTCAAACAAAACCCTGAGAAAGCAGAACAAGAGAGAATGGAGGGAACTGTTGCTGATCTTTGAGGGTGCCCCCACGGTCGTCAGACTACGGGACAGATAGAAGATCGATAGAACTACTGTAATTAATATTTTATCATTATCATTGTCATTAATTTACATTCTTATCCATGATTATTATAAAATTATCATCGTTGTTGTTGTTCTTCTTCATCTCTTTATTAGTATTAATCATCATCACCATCATACATCATCCATCATCATTATTAATTTATTTTAGTAGTGAGTAGTAGTATATGTAGAGTAGTAGTAGTATAGTATAGTATAGTTGTAGTAGTATATAGTAAGTAAGATTATTGTTATTATTATTTGATGTTGTAATTATTATAATTACAGTTGTTGTATATGATGTTGTTGATACACTTGTTATGTCTGTTACTATCGCGTTATTCTTATCATAACTGTTATCATATCATTATTATAATTGTTGTGATGATGATGATGATGATTATTATTATAAAATTAAATAAATATTATTATTTTTATTATTATTACTATCATCATCACCATCATCATCATCACCACCACCACCACCACCACCACTACCATTCTCAAAAACTTCGCCCATAAAACAGATCATTCAGAAACTATTGCCTACAGTATATCTAACTTTTCCGTACACTTTTCTTCACTTTTCAAAGTCTGTTCTGCTCTTTCAACCCCACCCCCACCCCCCACTCTACCACCACCTCCTCCTCCTCCTCTGTTCTTCCTCTCACAGACACACGCATCTTCAGTATCACACACACACACAGTACATAACAAAACTTCACAACATCAGAAACCAATTTTGAGTTGTGCACTTTAAAAGCCCTGTAGTACCAGGGAAAAGCGCTTTGTTACTAAATCAGTTACCCCCCACCCCCCCACCCCCAAACCCCACCATCCCCCCCACAACACACACCACACACACTTCTTCCTTCTAAAGGTAAAAATGTTAAAAACAGCCAGGGTTGACTATATGAATGGTGGTCTTAGAGGTAACAGCGCCTGTCTAGAAAGCCGAAAAGTCCGGTTGAACTGTGGCAGGTGTTTGATCCTCATTGCGCTCCAATTCCCCCCCCCCCCCCCCCCCATAACCATTAGCCATGATGGTGGATCAGGGTGCTAGCTTTTCGGAAGAGACGATTAAAACCGATGTTCCAGTGTGTTACCAGAAAAACTATTTAGCGCCCGAAAAAGAACCTCACGGCAACAAGAGAGTTGTCCCCTGGCAAAGTTTTTGTATAAAAAAATCCACTCTGATCGAGAAACAAATAACATTTGCAGACGACCGGAGAGACAAAATAATAGGTTGGCGCTGCTCTTGTGGCGACCGCCTCATCCCAGAAGGAGAAGCAAACCACGAATTTCACTTAGGAGAATAAATCTTCCGTGACTGAAAGTGTATGTCATAATAATAATAATAATAATAATAAAATAATAATAACAAGGAAGAGAAGAAAAGAAAAAGAAGAAGAAGAAGAAGAAAAGAAGAAGATGATGATGATGAAGATGATGATGATGAAGACGACGACGGACGACACGACGACGACGACGATGAGATATAATGATATAATAATATAATAATAATAATAATAATAATAGTAAGGAGTAGTAGTAAGTTTAGTATAAGTAGTAGTAAGTAAGTAGTAGGTAGTAGTAGTAGTAGTAGTAGTAGTAAGAAGAAGAAGAAGAAGAAGAAAAGAAGAAGAAAGAAGAAGAAGAAGAAGAAAAAGAAGAAGAAATAGATATGCTGGAAAGAGAGGGGGGGGGGAGAGACAACAGAGAGAGAGACAGACAGACAGACAGAGACAGACAGGACAACAGACAACAGAAGCTAATTACTCCAAGACAAAGACCCAACCCAGCTGGCGTCTACACCTCAGGGATAAAGACAACAGGCAAGAGACAGACAGCTCTGCAGATATGACCTGAATGAAGCACGCCTCACAAAGGCAGATGACCCGCCACAGACACAACACAACACAACACATCACATGTACGACACACACACAATACCATGCAACCTGCGTTTTGTTTGCTGGCCTATATAGCCACACAGCGTTTTTGGGACAGACAAAGAGGAAAGACAAGCCGATTAATAAAGACCCACTAGACCTCTGCTGCATGCTGTTTACTAGCTGGCTGTGCACTAAGTACCTCTCAGCTCCTTTCAACACATTCCATCTCACATTTAAATCCACAGAGAGAGGAGAAGGGTGGGGGGGGTGGGGGTGGGGGGTGGTGTTGATGAAAGAGAGAGACACAATGAGCAGAGAGGGGGGGAGAGGGGGGGGGGAATGATGGAGTAGGGATGCAGGGGCGGCGGGAAGGGAAGAGAATCCAGGTCCGTTACGGTAGTTATCAAGTGGTTAAACCTCATCGCCCATTTTTTTCCTTTTTGCTCAAAAGTGCTGGTCATGATTTGTAAAGCATACTTTACGCCTTGTCAAATGGCCTAACAGTAATCCGTAACCGAATCTATAACCATTTCTAAATCACTTAGCGGATCGATACTAATGTCTGTTTTCATCCCCTCAAAAGCGTCACGTTCAAGGGGATATTTTCCACTGAAGTAACAACAGTGCCAGACTCCACTCTATCCCACCAAAAGTCCTTCGATAGATACTCTAAACCAGGTCCCCGTGTGCGAACACACAGAGAACATCTTGGCGTACACGTAAAATCCTCTTCCGCATTCATAAAAGTAGTCATTGTGTGCCGGTGGGAAACAGATGACAGAATTCACAAAACGCATACACATGGGGACTGATGTAAAAAACACAAAGCACCTGTGCTTTTCCTTATCTCACGATAAAAAAGGATTTTTTTAAATTTAAACAACTTATGTTGGTAGCATCTCATTCAATCAGTCCATGGTGAATGGCCTTAAACAGTTTTAAGCATGATTTCCTTGAACCTATCTGATTTTCACATTAATTTTCGGTCTGCCCTAATGTTTTCAACGTATGCCGACAAGCCCACAACAGGCTGTTCTTGATGCCCTGATGATGACTTCAGTGCTTCAACACTTACACTTGTGCACATTCCGGTATGTGTATACGTTCACCCAAACGCCGTGCGCGCACGCGTCAAGCGCGCGCGCGCACGCGCCCAACACACATACCACGCGCAGCGCGCGAAACGCAAATGCATGCACAATACACGTAGAAAGCACACGCACACAACACACACACAGCACACACGACACACTCACACTCACTCACCTCTCACACTAACACATTCACACTCACACACACACACCACATTCAACACTCTCACACACCACACACACTACCACACACTCACACACACACACACTCTCACATCACACACAACACTCACACACACACACTTCTCCCACACACACACACACACACACCTACACACACACACTCACTCGCTCTCACTCACACACACAACACACACACACCACACAACACTCACACAACTCACTCTCACTCACACCACACACGCACACACCACACACACTCACACACTCACATCAATCCTCACACATATGGACACATTCACACTCAACACACACTCACACATTCACACTCTCACACACATCACACACACAACCACACACTAACACACACTCACACACACACACTTCTCACACTACACTCGACACACAACACACACTCCCACACACACACACCTACACACACACACACACTCGCACCACACACACACACACACACTCACACACTCACTCTCACTCAACACACTCCACACTCACTACACACACACACACACACAGCACACACACCACACACACTCACACACACTCACACACACACTCACTCACACACACACAACACAAAACACACCTCACACAACACACACACACACACAACACTTCACACACACCACACACACACACTCACACAAACACACAACATGAAAAATACACACACCCACACACACACACACACACACACACAAAAGAAACACTCACACACACACTCACACAAGACACACTCACACACACTCTCACTCACATCCACACTCACTCACTCACACGACACTCACTCACACACACATACACTCACTCCGAACAAACCTCACTGCACTACACACTCAACCTCACACACACACACAGACACTCTACTCACACACACAACACACGCATCCACACACACACTAACACTCACACCAACACACACACTCACACACACATACACTCACTTCACACCCAAGAACACACACTCAGGGGAGAATATACAGACTGAAACAGAAACACAGAGATGGACAAAGTGCAGTAACAGGGAGAGACAACATGGAGGGCAGAGTTCCTAAACAGACAGACACAGACAGAAACAGACAGCGAAATACACAAAGATATAGAAAGATCAAAAAGACACAGACAGATACAGAAAAGACAAGACAGAAAGAAAGAAAAACACAAACAGCCACAGAAAGAAAGACACAGAAAGAAAGAAAGAAAGAAAGAAGACACAGAAAGAAAGAAAGAAAGAAAAGAAAGAAGAAACAACCAAACAAACAAACAAACAAAACACATAAAGAAAGAACACAAAAAGACACAGGAAAGCAAAAGACACAGAAAGACACAGAAACACACAAAGACACAGAAGACACAAAGACACAGAGGGACAACAAAAAGACAGAAAGACAGAAAGACACAGAATCAGATAGAAAGACATAAAAAGAAAGAAAGAAAGACACAGAGAATCCTAAAGACACAGACAGACACAAAGACACAAAGACACAGAGAGACACAAACAGACAGAAAGACACATAAAAACATAAAGACAGAAAGACACAGAAAAACAGAAAGACTCAGAAAGACAAGAAAGACACTTACAGACAGAGAACACAGACAGACAGAAAACACCATAAAGACACAGACAGAAAGACACAGACAGACAAAACACACAAAAAGACAGAAAGACACCAGAGAGAACACAAAGACACAAAAAGGCACAGAAAGCGCAGAAACACAAACCAAAACACAAGAGTCCCACAACACACACACACACACACAAATCACTCACAGAAAGAACACAGGAAGACAGAACGACACAAACAGACACACACCAAAAGAGAAAAAAAATGTAGGAAAAATTCTCAAAACAACCTCAAGTGTTCCTTAGAGCTCACCGCGTTCGAAGAAGTATCCCATCCCACAACACGGTACAATCGATCACCCACCATACACACTGTTCATGATGCAACCACTACGTCACTTCAACACGCGCGCCTAACGTCACAAACACCCACTGACGTCATCCAACACTTCCGAACGACTTCATTCAGTACCAAACGGTGTCTGTTATTCTTTGAAACCCGCAGATGGTGTGCTGCTGCCTGACTTCTTTCTTCTCTCCACTCCCATGGTGACTTTGGAAATGAATGTCAGAAATGCTCGTGTTTTGTGTTGGGTGGTTTTATCGTGATGGTGGAGGTGGAGGTGGTAGAGGTGGTGGTGGAGGTGGTGGTGATGAAAAGAACTTTCAGTCGTTTGCTGTCTTGTGCCAGCATCTTTGCTGGGAGTTCGAAACTCCTTTAAAATGCCCTCTATACGTCGTGAGTGAGAGAAGTTGATATTAGGTATACGTTAAATCCTCTTCTAAAGTTCTTTTGAGAAGTAATAACAGGGAGTCCAAATACAGCTAAGATATCGAACGTTTGAATGCATACAACAACAAACAAGCAGTCCTATAGAACGAGCACTGAGAATTCCGTGAAGTCAAGTTACAAAGAACTCTTCATGTGGAGGAAGATTGGGGTATGGTCATGTTTAAAGAAACAATTGAACCTTCAGAGGATAAGAGTAAATGCAAAATTGAATATCAAATGCCTTGACCTCCAAATGGTGGAGGTCAAAGCAAAACTAACCTTGGGAATTAAAGTGATCAATATCTGAATGGGCTTGAAAAGAAACCAAAAACCACCTTAGAAAATCGCTGAGAATACGATATTTCTATAAATAGCTTTACAGCAATTGAGAACAAGAGTACACACAACACTTGAAGGAATGAGCAGATGAGAATCGACACGCCCAAACGACCTGAAAAATTCAAAGCGCAGAAAAGTCGATTTGGGATGAAGATACAGGTGAAATAACGACACAACAACAAAAAGACCTTGAAGCTATAAACAATTAATTCTTAAAAATCATTCACACACCAGCATTAATTAACACAGTCAACAAAAATATACCTTGGAAGCGGAAACGTTCCTTCTTTTTAAAAAACAAACCATTCACACAGCAGCATTAACCACTGGCCTTTACGGACAATGACCCCACCCCTGTGGTCAATACCTGGCAGATAACTAGACAGTCCTAACATCAACCCCTAGCTTGTCACTAACCCCCCTACATCTACTTCAACTCAGCAGAAGCCACATACTGTTCCCCTGTCTCTGCACTCACGAAGCTCTCACGAGATCCGGGCGCATTTTCGAGCTGTCCATCCGTTTATGTTTAACACAGGCTTGATTCACAAGGACAGATCGAATCGATCGAAATCTGCCTGGAAACGATATGTCACAGACGTAAACGAGCCAACACGACGAGAAATCAGAGGGCACTCTCTGACAGGAGTGTCAGCAACTTTCTCAGTACTGCATCCCAGAGCTCTCTGTTACGATTGTTTTAACAAAAAGCCTTCATCAGTAAACGAAAACACATTAATCAGCCAACAGGATAGAATATAAAAAAATTGTCTGAAGTCCTCTTGTACAGGTTTTCAAGGACAAAAGTAAGAATGAATAGTACAAAAATCACAGTCTAGAGAGATAGAAAATTTTTGCCATGAAATTTTTAAACAAAACACAGCTCAGAAAAATCGCAAGAAAATCACACCTGATACTCGCTGATGTCGTAAATCCAGGCACAAAAATTGCGAAGCGAAACCACACAGAAAATCGAATCCTTGAAGCTTCCAATGTTGTGCATTGCCAACCAGAAACTACAAACACAACCACCTGTGGTTTTTCCAAAGACAAGAGGAGGAGGAGGGGGGGGGAGAAAATAAGCACAAGGGAGATAACTTCAGGTGCACTTTGCAGAGCGACTTTGTTCATACACACATACACACACACAGGGGCACGAGCTTATGAGTAATATCGTCTGCTTCGTTCCTTCTACCAGCATTTAATGTCTAAACGAGCATAATCCAAAAATCATCAGTCGTTTACATGCTTAACATCTAAAGAAACAAAAACTTCAAGTCCAAACATTCCAGACATACCATTTTCAGCCTTTCAGATAATAATAGAATAATAATAATTAATAATAATAATAATAATAACCAACACCAAGCAAAAAAGGTGTATTACTGTGAGAAATAACTCGCACATACAAGCGCTTGATGATGCCAAAAGTCCAAGATGACTTTTTGCCGGCTCCAAGCAGCAGACTGTGTCTGGGAAGGTGGTCGGAGGCGCGACGCCATCACAATATCGCGTCAGTCTGCCTAAGCAGACACACCCGATCACAGCGGGGAGAGAGACATGGACTGAGACAGAGCGGAGACGACAGACAGACAGACAGAACAGACAGTGGAGCGATCGATGTACAAAAGGTGCGCAATTGCCCCGCACCTGCCAGCAGTATCTGTCTGTCTGACGGTCTGTCTGTCTGTCTGGGCGTCAAGTCTCCCTCGCTTCCTTGTTGCTTCTCCCCTTAGCCACCCTAGCCCTCCAAAGCGCTTTGTCAACTCGCTAAACGCTGCCACTAGTTTAGTTGTCAGTCGCTTGACTGAATGTTGTGGTAGTGTGGTGGTGGTGTGTGTGTGTTTATGTGTGTGTGGTGTGCTAATTGCAGTCAATGACTGTCACTATCGACAGTCCCCCATTTACACTTCCTACCCCCTACCCCCAACCCCCGCTCTCTCTCTCTCGCTCTCTCGTCTCATCTCTCTCCTCTCTCTCTCTTCTCTCACCTCTCTCTCTCTCGTCTCTCTCTCATCTCTCTCTGACCGCAGTGTTCCATCTGTCAAGTCAAACCAATAAGAATTGGCTTACAATATGCCAGAATGCCAGACATCCTCTCTCATTTCTCTCACTCCTCTCTTAATCATCTCTCTCTCTCTCATCTCCGCTATATATATATATATATATAAAATATAGATATACTATATATATATATATACTATATATATATAGTAAATATATATATATATATCCTTGATGCTAATAGCAAGAAATTGTTTTCATTGTTTCATTGTTCTCTCTCTCTCTCTGTCTCTCTTCTCTCTTGTCCTCTCTCTCTCTCTCTGTCTGTTCACTATTCGATGTTCTCGTTCAAACTCGTTATCAGTTTGTTTTGATTTGCCCAGTGTCATTTTCATGTATTTATTGATTTTTCCTTTCCTCTCAAAATAATGTTCCATGCAACAAAAGATGTATATTGTAACCCCATCCCTTCCCCCTCATTAAGAGAATGATTTTTGTTGATGTTGGATCTATGTCTCCTGTAAGTAAGAGGGGGGTGGGAGGGAGGGGATGGAGAAGGAGGATGGATAGCCTAGTAGTTAAAGCCTTGTCGCATAGCACTTGACGAATCTGCCGGCATGTGTTCGAAACCATTTCAAGGGATTTCCCCACCCTGGAAACTTAGTACCTTCGCCCCGGGGCGTGACAAATCTAACTAGCATCCCCCATCTTCTGGAAATTCTAGTGCTAGAGTTCCCTCTTTTATTATTATTATTTTTTACTTTATATTACCTTATCGATGTTCCGTTTTTTACTGGTTTAAATTTAATGTAAATGATGCAAAAATGTTGTAATATTAGTTATAATCCATAAAATAAAAAATTGTTCTTAGTGATGGTCCTGATGAAAAAAAGCAAATGCCATTGCTTATTCAATATACCATCTGGAAATAAAATTTGACTTGACTTTACCTTGACTGACCCTTATCTATCCCTCTCTTTGTTTCGTGCCTTGTTCCTTTTCTTCCTGTCACCTCTTTCTATGTCTTTTTTCTGCCTTCTTTGTCCATCAATCTCCCTGTCTAACGTTTCAAAGACTTAAATACAAAACGAATCTTACCCATTCCGAAGTCGTATGCGCTAGGCCCTGACTTGCCAGGCGCTTAAAATAAAACGCGCGCAACGCATTTTCGGCTCATATGACCGACAACAATGATCTCTGTCTGAGCGTTTGAGAAAAGGAAGAGTAGGCAATGTGTTGGCCGGTGGGAACGAATGACAAAAAGTACAAAACATATATACGCGGGGGGGGAACTAGGTGTGTAAAACAAAAAGCACATGCCTGCTTTATTCCATTAATCCTACAAAGTAAAAGAATAAATAGATCTCTCTCTCTCTCTTCTCTCATCATCTCACTCTCTCTCAATCCTCATCCTCTCTCTCATCTCATTCACTCCACTCTCGTCCATCTCTCACTCTCTCTAAGAGATAGAAGGAAAAGTCGTCAGAGCTAATCAAATTGAGCAGACAATACGCACGCACGCACGCAACGCAGCACGCACTAACACGCACATCACAACACACACACGACCCACACGACACACACACACAACACACACACACACAACAAATAACAATGACTTTTCATTTCCCAAGGTAAAAATATTAGCTTCCATGGTCATAAGAGAGAGAGAGAGATAAATTCATATATTATCAGGGAAAATGGAGAAATAAGCACTCATGTGCTACTTTTTACATCTTAGTCCCGTAGCTTATAGCAGTTTAGTAAATTTAGCATCTCCCCACCGGGCAACACATGGCCTACTCTTCCGAAGAAGCGGAAACGGGCTTTAACGTGGCGCAAATAATTCTGATAGAGAGAGAGATTCATTTCATTTATTGCGAATAATGGAATAAGACGCCCATGTGTTTTTTACATCCAGTCCCCGTGTGTATCCATTTGTAAAATTTGTTCATCCTACCAACGGTGCACAATGGCCTACACTCCGAAAAAGCGGAACAGCATATAACGTTGTCGCCAAGATGTACTGACGATGCGTTCGCACCCAGGACCTCGGGGGGGATTAATTTTTGGTAAGTCCTCATCCGATAGAGTTTTGGGAAAGTGGAGTCGCACTGATGTTAACTCCAGGGGAAAAAACATGCACCCCTTGAATGGGATTCGGAACCCTGTCAACAGATCCACGATTTCGCAATTTCCAACACTCTAACCAACGCAGGACTTTCCCGGTGTTGTAACCTAATGTGTGTGTGTGTGTGTGTGTGTGTTTGTGTGTGTGTGTGGTGTTGTTGTGAGTGTGTGTGTGTGTGTGTGTCTGTGTCTGAGGTGTGTGTGTACGTATGTGTGTGTGTGTGTGTGGTGTGTGTGTGTGTGTGTGTGTGTGTACGTGTATGTATTTGTGTGGTGTGAGTTCATGCATGCTGTAAGGCGTGCGATCGTGCATTCAGTGTGTGGGTGGTATGTGTGATGAATGGCCTGGCTATGGCTTAGCTGGCTAAGTCTATCATTCTGTAACTGCCTCTGAGCTTTCTGCATGCATGCGTGTTTGCCATACAGCACATAAAAAGGACAGAAGGATGGTCCAATTGCAGACACCGGACACAACAGAGGAAGAGACAAAGAGTCGCAGAGATCACACTCCCCTGCATCACTGGCTGTTAGTGTCAAAGCCTAGAGTCTGACAAACCAACGCTAAAGGCTATGTCACACTCCAATAGTTTGGGTTTTTATGTTGATTCTTATTGAACGCGCATGCGTTTTAACATGCAGTTAGATCGTCACTGATCGAGTTGTTTTGCTTCCTAGAGAAGACGCTTCGATAAAAAACCCCCAATGCATGTGCTTATTAAATGTACCATATGGAAATAACAGCTTGACTTTGACTTTGACTTGACTGAATCGACACCCGGGTCAGAGCACAGAGTCCTTTTGACACTGATTTCAACCTTCAGAGGAGCACACCACTACGACAGATTTGAAAGAGTGTGCACAGAAAACGAATTAAAAAAAAGAACTACAAAACAAAAGCCAAACAACAGCAATACCGACACAAATGATATTGAAATCGTTGTACGTTCGCTGTGTGAGCTATATCTACTACCATATAACCCCGAAAGGCGGTAAATGGCGGGCTTCTTTCACAGTGGGCAAAAATCCGGTAGCAGGCGCAACAGTTAACCATTTGGGAAATCCACGAGCTCTAGCCAAGGAACGAAACAGATACCACCATTTTCAGATTGTAGGACCATAACTGGACCGAAATGGAGCGTGTATTCGCTGTCAGCACAACCTGCAACCAATCAAACAACGCATCTGTTATAGTTAAGCAACCCTAGAGGAAGCAGAAACGACTAAGGGTATAGTCTATAGTCAAGACTGCGTCATGCTAAGCAAAGATGTTTTCTTCTTCGTCGACGACGCTCAAGAACCAGCAACTACGGTACTAAACTGTCCGTCCTGTCACATGATCGAAAATGCGATGCGCTGCCGATAAGCGCCTGACAAATCAGGCCCTGCGCATCTGAACTTCGGCATGGGAGAGAATTGTTATTTAAAAGTTTTTTTTAGGAAAAAAGGCAGAGAATGAACCAAGAAGAGCAGAAAATAAACAATGAAGTGACATGACATAAAAGTAACACGGCAGAAAACAAAGATGAGGGATAGAAAATAAGGAATATCGTTAGCACCACAATTTCCAGGAGGTGTTTCTTTTAACACAGACAAGCCCCCGTCATCCCAGGGAAGTACAAAGTAAATGACTAAGCAACACCACACGCTACAACAGTCATATTGCCTGTAGTGTCACCTACTGACTGGACGGGAGCCTGTCTGATGTGCCTGACTTCAAGAAAACCCACCGTAAACAACCCAACTCTATATAATAGAAAAATAAAATAAAAAGGTACACGAAACCTCCATAGAGACAAACGCAGTTCAGTGCCTTAGCCAAGACTGGCAGCAGCCAGACAACAGACCCTGTGCTGGTATACAGTCCTTCCCGCAACATGAGGCAAGCACTCTGAAAGAGGACCTGGCCTGACTGACCCATACCACCCATTGTGCCAAGAAGCTCTGTGGAGACTGGAGGAGAGAGGCCATGCAGCAGAGTACACTCCTTTGTTTAAAGAAGACTGAGCTGCCCACCTGACAAGCAGCGCAAATAAAAAGTAAAATTGCACGTGCTAACATCCTTAAGAAGCAGGGTGTTTTTAAAAGTCTCTCAGTTAACTCAGCGTTTCACAATGTTGTCTGGTTTGAAAATGAACCTACAGGACTTGAATGAGAAAATGTGTGCGGCAGTTTGAAAAAAATAAAGACAAGGGGAGTGGGAGGGTATGAGCATAGACAGTCGGAATGCTAAGCCATGTTCCAAGTTTGTTTGGGTTTTTCTTTTCCCTTAGGTACATTCTGATCAGATTTTGAGCGAAACTCTCAGGGACGGAGGCAAAAGAGGCTGCCCTGCAGAGATTCCACCCGATCTCTCAACCAGGAATATAATTTTAAACAACTCGTTTCCTCCCTGCCACCCCACATATACCTTTGATAGGGGAGGGGTTGATCTGGTCAAGAGGGTACAGCAGGGAACCAAGACCTTGAGATGAGATTGCAGTTTTTTAGCTGATTTGAAC
>CM054139.1:69623282-69633282 GCA_028751875.1 Rapana venosa | reverse complement strand
ATAAAGACAGAAAGACACAGAAAAACAGAAAGACACAGAAAGACAGAAAGACACAACAGACAGAGAACACAGACAGACAGAAAGACACATAAAGACAAGACAAAAGACACAGACAGACAGAAAGACACAAAAAGACAGAAAGACACAGAGAGAACACAAAGACACAAAAAGGCACAGAAAGCGCAGAAACACACCAAAACACACCACAACACACACACACACACACACACTCACAGAAAGACACAGGAAGACAGAACGACACAAACAGACACACACACAAAAGAAGAAAGAAAAATGAAGGGAAAAAATTCTCAAAACAACCCAAGTGTTCATTAAGCTCACCGCGTTCGAAGAAGTATCCATCCACAACACGGTACAATCGTATCACCCACCGATACACACTGTTCATGATGCAACCACTACGTCACTTCAACACGCGCGCTACGTCACAAACACCCACTGACGTCATCCAACTCTTCCGAACGACTTCAGTCAGTACCAACGGTGTCTGTGATTCTTGAAACCCGGCAGATGGTGTGCTGCTGCCTGACTTCTTCTTCTTCTCCAGCTCCTCATGGTGACTTTGGAAATGATGTCAGAATTGCTCGGGTTGTGTTGGGTGGTTGTTAGTCGTGATGGTGGTGGTGTGGTGGTAGAGGTGGTGGTGGAGGTGGTGGTGATGGAAAAGACTTTCAGTCGTTTGCTGTCTGTGCCAGCATCTTTGCTGGGAGTTCGAAAACTCCTTTAAAATGCCCTCTTATCTTTCGTGTGTGAGAGAAGTGATATTAGGTATACGTTAAATCCTCTTCTAAAGTTCTTTTGAGAAGTTATACAGGGAGTCAAATCACAGCTAGAGATATCGACGTTGAATGCATACAACAACAGAACAAGCAGTCCTATAAGGAACGCGCACTCGTGAATCAAGTTAAAAAGAACTCTTCAGTGTGGAGGAAGATTGGGTATGGTCATGTTTAAGAAACACTTGAACATCAGAGGAAAAGAATGTTAAATGCAAATGAATATCAAATGCTTGACCTCCAAATGTTGGAGGTCAAGGCAAAACTAACACTTGGGAATTAAAGTGATTCAGAATATCTGAAATGGGCTTGAAAAGAAACCAAAAAAACCACCTTGAAAATCGCTGAGAATACGATATTTCAGAAATAGCTTTACAAGCAATTGAGAACAAAGTACACACAACACCTGGAAGGAATGAGCAGATGAGAATCACCGCCAAACGACTTGAAAAATTCAAGCGCAGAAAAGTCGATTTGGGATGAAGATCAGGTGAAATAACGACACAACAACAAAAAGACCTTGAAAGCTATAAACAATTAATTCTTAAAAAGTCATTCACACACCAGCATTAATTAACCAGTCAACAAAAAGATACCTTGGAAGCTGGAAACGATTCATTCTTTTTAAAAAACAAACTCATTCACACAGCAGCATTAACCACTGGCCTTTACGGAGCAATGACCCCACCCCTGTGGTCAATACCTGGCAGATAACTATACAGTCTAATCAACCCCTAGCTTGTCACTACCCCCCTTCATCTTCTTCAACTCAGCAGAAGCCACAACTGTTCCTTGTCTCTGCACTCACTAGACCTCCACGAGTCGGGCGGCATTTCGAGCTGTCATCCTTTTATTGTTTATCACTGGCTTGATTTCACAAGGACAGATCGAATCGATCGAAAATCTGCCTGGAACGGATATGTCACAGACGTAAACGAGCAAGCACGACGAGCAATCAGAGGGCTCACTCTGACAGGAGTGTCAGCAACTTTCTCAGTCCTGAATCCAGAGCTCTCTGTAGCGTTTGTTTAACAAAATGCTCAATCATTAGAACGAAAACACATTAATCAGCCAACAGGTTGAATATAAAAAATTGTCTGAAGTCTCTTGTACAGTTTTCAAGGACAAATAGTAAGTAATGAATAGTACGAAAAATCACAGTCTAGAGAAGATAGAAAATCTTTGCCATGAAATTTTTAACAAAACACAGCCTCAGAAAAATGCGCAAGAAAATCACAACTGATACTCGCTGATGTCGTAAATCCAGGCACAAAAATTGCTGAAGCGAAACCACACAGAAAATCGAATCCGTTGAAGCGTTCCAATGTTGTGCATTGCCAACCAGACAACTACAACACAACCACCTGTGGTTTTCCAAAGACAAGGGAGGAGGAGGGGGGGGGAGGTAAATAAGCACAAGGGAGATAACTTCAGGTGCACTTTGCA
This sequence comes from Rapana venosa, assembly GCA_028751875.1. Classification (NCBI taxonomy): domain Eukaryota; kingdom Metazoa; phylum Mollusca; class Gastropoda; order Neogastropoda; family Muricidae; genus Rapana; species Rapana venosa. Next base: position 69,631,039 of record CM054139.1, on the reverse strand, counting down.
GACGACTTGTCCATACACACATACACTACCACACAGGGGCACGAGCTATGAGTAATATCGTCTGCTTTCGTTCCTTCTACCAGCATTTAATGTCTAAACGAGCATAATCGCAAAACCAGCAGTCGTTAATGCTTAACATCTAAAGAAACAAAAACTTCAAGTCCAAACATTCCAGACATACCATTTCAGCCTTTCAGATAATAATAATAATAATAATTAATAATAATAATAATAATAACCAACACCAAGCAAAAAGGGTGTATTACTGTGGAAATAACTCGCACATACAAGCGACTTGATGATGCCAGAAAGTCAATATGACTTTTGCCGGGCTCCAAAGCAGCTGACGTGTGTCTGGGAAGGTTGGTCGGGTGGCGAGACGCTCCATCACAATAGCGCGTCTGTCTGCCTAAGCAGACACACCCGATCACGCGGGGAGAGAGACAGGGACAGAGACAGAGCGGGAGACTGACAGACAGACAGACAGACAGACAGTGGAGCGATCGATGGGTACAAAGGTGCGCATTTGCCCGCACCTGCCAGCAGTCTGTCTGTCTGACGGTCTGTCTGTCTGTCTGCCGTCAGTCTCCTCGCTTACTTGTTGCTTCTCCCCTTAGCCTACCCTAGCCCTCAAAGCGCTTTGTCAACTCGCTAAACGCTGCCACTAGTTAGTTGTCTGTCGCTTGTCTGAATGGTGGTGGTAGTGGTGGTGGTGGTGTGTGTGTGTGTGTGTGTGTGTGTGTCTAATTGCAGTCAATGACTGTCCATCGACAGTCCCCCATTTACACTCCTACCCCCACCCCATCCCCCGCTCTCTCTCTCTCCTCTCTCTCTCTCTCTCTCTATCTCTCTCTCTCTCTCTCTTCTCTCTCTCTCTCTCATCTCTCTCTGTGTTCCATCTGTCAATTTAAACCAATAGAATTGGCTTACAATATGCCAGAATGCCAGACATCTCTCTCTTCTCTCTCCTCTCTCTCTCTCTCTCTCTCTCCCCGCTATATATATATATATATATAATATATTATATTTTAATATATATATATATATATATATATTAAATATATATATCGCTTGATTGCTAAATAGCAAGAAATTGTGTTCATTGTTTCATTGTTCTCTCTCTCTCTCTGTCTCTCTCTCTCTTGCCCTCTCTCTCTCTTCTGTTTTCACTATTCGTGTTCTCGTTCAAACTCGTTAACAGTTTGTTTTGATTTGCCCAGTGTCATTTTCATGTATTTATTGATTTTTCCTTTCTCTCAAAATAATGTTCCTTGCAACAAAAGATGTATAATGTAAAACCCATCCCTTCCCCCTCATTAAGAGAATGATTTTGTTGTTGTTGGTTCTATGTCTGCCTGTAAGTAAGAGGGGGGGTGGGAGGGGGGGGATGGAGAGAGGAGGATGGGATAGCCTAGTAGTTAAAGCCTTGCGCATTGCACTTACGATCTGCCGACATGTGTTCGAAACCTTTTCAATGGGATTTCCCCACCGGGAAAACTTAGTACCGCCCGGGGCTGTCAAATCTAACTAGCTCCCCATCTCTGGAAATTCTGTGCTAGAAGTCCCTCTTTTATTATTATTAATATATTTTACTTAATTAGATTACCTTATCGATTTTTCCGTTTTTTACTGGTTTATATTTAAATGGTAAATGATTGCAATAAATGTTGTAATATTAGTATTATCATTAAAAAAAATTGTTCTTAGGGTAGATGGCTGATTGAAAAAAAAGCAAATGCATTGCTTATTCAATATACCATCTGGAAATAAAATTTTGACTTGACTTTAACTTGACTTGACTCTTTTCTATCCCTCTCTTTGTTTCGGCCTTGTTCCTTTTCTTCCTGTCACCTCTTTCTTGTCTTTTTTCTGCCTTCTTTGTCCATTCTCCCGTGTCTACGTTTCCAAAGACTTAAACATAACGAATCTTACCCATGCCGAAGTCGGATGCGCTAGGCCTGACTTGCCAGGCGCTTAACGGCGGCGCAACGCATTTTCGCTCATATGACAGACAACAATGAGTCTCTGTCTGAGCGTTTGAGGAAAAAGGAAGAGTAGGCCAATGTGTGCCGGTGGGAACGTATGACAAAATGTACAAAACGATATTTACGCGGGGGGGGACTAGGTGTGTAAAACAAAAAGCACATGCCTGCTTTATTCCATTATCCTCAAAGTAAAAGAATAAATAGATCTCTCTCTCTCTCTTCTCTCTCTCTCTCTCTCTCACCCTCTCTCTCTCCCCTCTCTTCTCTCTCTCACTCTCTCTCTCTCTAAGAGATAGAAGGAAAAGTCGGTCAGAGCTAATCATGGAGCACAAAATACGCACGCACGCACGCACGCAAGCACGCACACACGCACTCACACACACACACACCACCACACACACACACACACACACACACAAAACAAATAACAATGACTTTTCATTTCCCAAGGTAAAAATTTATTAGCTCCATGGTCAGAGAGAGAGAGAGATTAAATCTTTTATTTCGAGGATAATGGAATAAGCACTCATGTGCTCTTTTTACATCTAGTCCCCGTGTTTATGCAGTTTTGTCAATTTTGTCATCCGTTCCCCACCGGCACACAATGGCCTACTCTTCCGAAAAGCGGAACGGGCTTTAACGTGTGCGCAAGATATTCTGAGAGAGAGAGAGATTCATTCTTTTATTGCGAGGATAATGGAATAAGCGCCCATGTGTTTTTTACATCCAGTCCCCGTGTGTATCCAGTTTTGTAAATTTTGTCATCCGTTCCCACCGGTGCACAATGGCCTACTCTTCCGAAAAGCGGAACAGCATTTAACGTGTGCGCAAGATGTTCTGCGTGCGTTCGCACACAGGACCTCGGTGTATAGTCTCATCCGATAGAGTTTTGGGAAGAGTGGAGTCGGCACTGATGTTAACTCCAGGGGAAAACACCCCCTTGAATGGGATTCGAACCCTGGTCAACAGATCACGATCGCAATTCAACTCTAACCAACCGGGCTTTCCCGTGGTAAAATGTGTGTGTGTGTGTGTGTGGGGAAGAAAAAAAGGGGGAAAAAAAAAGGGGGGGAAAGGGAAAAAAGAAGGGGAATTAAAAAAGAAAAAAAAATTTTTATTTTTCCCTATTCATCTTCTTTTTTACATCTATCCCCTTTCTTTTCACCCTTTTCGCCCCTTCTCTCCCAAGTAAGGAAAAGGGGTCAACATCAATGGAAACCCTTTCCAGCGAACGCAACGCGCAAGACTGAAAGAAAAGAAAAAAGAGAAAAGAAAAAAAAAAAAAAAACAAAAAAAAGAAAAAAAAGGGTAAAAATAAAGAAGGAGAGAGAGAGAGAGAGAAAATTTAGAGGATATGGAATAAATTATTCATTTTTATTTCGTATTATAAGCGTTGTTTTTTACATCCTCCCCAGGACCAGGGTTTTCTCGTTCCAGGCGAAAGGCTTTAATTTTCCAAAAAAGCGGAAAGGTTTAATTATCATTTTGCGGTTGGAACAGGCCCTGGTTTTTTACTTTCAAGGCTTTGGTGATGGTTTGTAATTTTAACCTCCAGGGCACACCTTTAATTTCGAAACCCGGAACAGATTACGTCGCAAGATGATCCTCCACCAGGCACCTAGGGGGAAATTGTGTTTGGGTTTATTTGTGATTTTTGGGGTGTGGGGGGTGTGGTTTGGAAAAAAACCCCTTTTGGGGGGCCCGGCAAGATCTTGGGGCTGTAACCCGAAACTTGGGGTTTGGGGTGGTGTTGTGTGTGTGTGTGTGTGTGTGTGTGTGTGTGTGTGGTGTTGTGTGTGTTGTATTGTGTGTGTGGTGTGTTTTGTGTCGTGGGTGATGCGTGTGTTTGTGTGTGGTGGTGGTGGTGGTGGTTGGGGGTGTGTGTGTGTGTTGTTGTGTGTGGTGTGTTTTGTGTGGTGGTGTGTGTGTGTGTGTGGTGTGTGGCTGATTGGCTGGCTTATGGCTTGGCTGGCTAATCTATCATTCTGTAAATGCCTCTGAGCTTTTGCATGCATGCGTGTTTGCCATACAGCACGTAAAGGACAGAAGGATGGGCAATTGCAGACCGGACACAACAGAGGAAGAGACAAAGAGGCGCAGAGATCACACTCCCTGCATCACTGGCTGGTAGTGTCTAAGCCTAGTGTCTGACAAACCAGCGCTAAAGGCTATGTCACACTCCAGATAGTTTGGGTTTTTTGTTGTTTCTTATGAAGCGCATTGCGTTTTACATGCAGTTAGATATCACTGATCGAGTTGTTTTGCTTCCTAGAGAGACGGCTTCGATGAAAAAACCCACCAAATGCATTGCTTATTAAATGTACCATATGGAAATAACAGCTTGACTTTGACTTTGACTTGACTGACATCGACACCCGGTCAGAGCACAGAGTCTTTTGACACTGTTTTCAACCTGCAGAGGAAGCACACGACAGCTTGAAAGAGTGTGCAAAGAAAACGAATTAAAAAAAAGAACAACAAAACAAAACATAAACAGCAATACCACACAAATGATATTGAAATCGTTGTACGTTCGCTGTGTGAGCTATATCATACTACCATTTACCCCTAAAGGCGGTAAATGCGGCTACTTTCACAGTGGGCAAAAATCCGGTAGCAGGCGCAACAGTTAACCATTGGTGAACCTCGGAGCTCTAGCCAAGGAACGAAACAGATACCACCATTTTCAGTTGTGGACCATACTGGTCCGAAAATGGAGCGTGTGATTCGCTGTCAGCACAACCTGCACCAATCAAACATCGCAATCTGTATAGTTAGCATCCCAAGAGGAAGCAGAAACGTCTATGGGTTAGTCTATAGTCAAGACTGCGTCATGCCTAGCAGCAAAGATGTTTTCTTCTTCGTCGTCGAACGCTCAGACAGCAACTACGGTACTACTGTCCGTCTGTCACATGAGCGAAAATGCGTTGCGCTGCCGTCAAGCGCCTGACAAATCAGGCCCTGCGCATCTGACTTCGGCATGGGAGAGAATTGTTATTTTAAAAGTTTTTCTGGGGGAAAAAGGCAGGAGAATGAACCAAGAAGGCAGAAAATAAGACAATGAAGTGACATGAAGAAAAGGAACAAGGCAGAATCAAAGAGAGGGATAGAAAAGAAGGAATTCGTAGCACACAATTTCCAGGAGGTGTTCTTTACACTGACAGGCCCCCGTCATCCCAGGGAAGTAGCAAAGTAAATGACTACAGCAACACACACGCTACAACAGTCAAATGCCTGTAGTGTCACCTACTGACTGGACGGGAGCATGTCTGTATGTGCTGACTCAAGAAAACCACCTAAACAACCCAACTCGATATAATAGAAAAATAAAATAAAAATGTACACGAAACTCCATAGAGACAACGCAGTTCAGTGCCCTTGCCAAGACTGGCAGCAGCCAGACAACAGACCCTGTGCTGTATACAGTCCTGCCCGCTACATGAGGCAGCACTCTGAAAGAGGACCTGGCCTGACTGACCCATACCACCCCAGTGGCCAAGAAGCTCTGTGGAGACTGGGAAGAGAGAGAGGCCATGCAGCAGAGTACAGCTGCCTTTGTTAAAGAGACTGAGCTGCCCACCTGACAAGCGCAAATAAAAAGTAATTGCACGTGCTACATCTTAAGAAGCAGGGTGTTTTTAAAAGTCTCTCGTTACTAGCGTTTCACAATGTTGTCTGGTTGAGAAATGAACCTACAGGACTTGAATGAGAACATGTGTGCGGCAGTTGAAAAAAATAAAGAAAAGGGGAGTGGGAGGGTATGACGCATAGACAGTCGGAATGGCTGAGCCATATTTAAGTTTGTTTGGGTTTTTCTTTTCCTTAGGTACATTTCTGATCAGATTTTGAGCGAAACTCTCAGGGACGGAGGCAGAGGGGATGCCTGCAGATGATCCACCCATCTCTCAACCAGGAATATAATTTTAACAACTCGTTTCCTCCCTGCCACCCCACATAGACTTTGATAGGGGAGGGGTGATCTGGTCAAGAGGTACACAGGAACCAAGACCTTGAGATGAGATTGCAGTTTTTTAGCTGATTTGAACTGGTTTTGCCAGCAGAAAAGAAACACAAGTGAGCTGTTCATGCTCCTAATGGCGTGAATGACAAGGAGCTGAGGTGTTGAAACCCACAAACTGTCTCGCCCCGTCCCTGGCAGTTCCTCATTCATTTCTCTGCACTGCATGGTGCCAGGGTTGCCTGCCGTTTCATTTCCTGGTCTGCCGTTTCTTTCAATGGCTGCTTCCTATTCCGGAAACGAAATCGAAGCAGAAAACACTTGACTTTGCCGTTCAAAACAACTGTGCCAAAATAGCAACTACCCCCCAGGGCCGGAACAGAATCTCAGAGCCGTTCTCGTCTAGCTATACACACGCGTTGTTTTTCACTGCCGGAAAATTAAACATTTTAAACTGCGCAGTTAAGATGTGTAATTGTGTGTCGAGGAGTACATGCACGTGCTAATGGGATCGCGTGCATGCGTGCCCATGTGTGTGTGTGTGTGGGTGTGTGTGTGTGTGTGTGTGTGTTGTGTGTGGTGTGTGTGCGTGTGTGTGGGGGGGGGGGGGGGTGAAGCTGTATGATATGCAAAGTGTGGAAGAGCCAGAACTGATGATTATGTCTGTTGTTGTGCTGAGTGTACATATAAACAAAATGCCTCTACGCAGTTCCTTGTTTTTTACATTTTGTATTTAACCCAGATTATAAACTTTACCCTTCTAAGCTTCAGAGCTTTCAGATGTGAAAAACAACAGTTACTATGTTTAAAGCCACGCCACACAGCGTCAACGATTTTTTAAAAATCTAATTTTCTACCATGGTCTTGTGCAATATTTGGTTCAGCTCATAGCCTTCAGATGCATAATATCTTCATAGAAACCAAAACCAAATGTCACATAATATTGTGATGTAAGATAAACGTTCAGTTGCATTCTGTGTTATCAAAAATTGTTAAAATAATCCCTGTATTTATCCTCAAGCGCCTTGTTATGCACAATCAGTTGCTGCTTGCTGCTTTTGTTGTTGCTGTTGTTGTTGCTGCTGCTGCTGTTGCGTTTGTTTTTGTTGCTGTTGTTGTTGTGTTGTGGGCTCTGTTGCTTGTTGTTGTTGCTTTTATTGTTGCTGTTGCTGCTGTTGTTGCTGTTGCTGCTGCTGTTTTGTTGCTGCTTTTCTTGCTTGCTGCTGCTGCTGCTGCTAGCTGCTTTCTGCTGCTGCTGTTGTTGCTGTTGGTTTTTTTATTGTTGGGTTTTTCTTTTGTTCGTGAAGAATTCTTTATGTAGCCTATGGGTTGTTGCTCTTAACAAGCGAACTGTTTAAATCTGAGTACTGAGCTGACTATTTGTTTTTGGCTTACCATCAAAACTTAGGTAGATGTTTGTTTAGTTTTCCAGTGACAACACATGTTCACACGTTTTCTTCAGTCTTTCTGTCCCCTTCGATTAATTTCTGTTTTTAGATGGAAAAGTATTTGATTTGAACGGAATTAGTTTGATTTGGTTTTCTTTAGAACTTAACTTTCTTTTCCCCTCATGTTTCACTATATTTTCCCCGGACCCCCCCCCCCCCCCCCCCCCCCCCCGTCCTCTTTATATCTTATCCTTTTGTTGTTGTTAATACACCTTCTCATTAACCCCCCCCCCTCCCTTTCCCACTCCATCTCTCAGTTACTGTCATCCGCTTTTTTCTGATCTTTGGGGAGAGAGACAGAGAGTGTTGCAAATGGCCCCAAAGTGTGAGCTTGCACTTGGGGCAGAAAAATTCTAATTTTTGTAT
>CM054139.1:69601742-69622782 GCA_028751875.1 Rapana venosa | reverse complement strand
TGCGTTGTGTGTGTAGAGGGGAGATAGAGGAAAAGAGGGGGAGGAGGGAGAGGGGGAAAGAGAGGAGGAGGAGAGAGAAGAGAGAGAGGAAGAAAAGGAGATGTTAATAAAGAAAGGAAAACGAAAAAAAAAAAACAAAAGCAACCCCCCAAAAAAAACAAAAAACCCCAACAACAAAAAAACCCCCAACAGCAACCCCAAAATAAAACAAGGAAATCCAAAAAAGAATCAAGGATTTAAAAAAGCGCTGGGTGAAAATAGTGGGGAAAATGTGGCACCTCTATTGCTCAGAAAAATTAAATTGTTCAATTTATCAAAAATTGGCTAAACTGGGACACTGAGTGGCTGAGTGGATGGGTTGGGAAAAACCTTTTTTAAAGTAAATGTCCTCAACTGTGATTAAGAAGGATTTGGGAGTATACTTTTTAATTTAAATCTTTTTTTAAGTTTTTTAAAAAAAAAAAGATGTGGATACATCTGCCCTCTATCTTTGTCTTTTGTTTTTTGTTCTCCTGTTTTTTGGGCTGCCTCTGTCTCTTTTCCCCCCTCTTTCTCTTCTTTCTCTTCTTTCTGTGGGGTGTGTTTTGTGGTTGTGTGTGTGTGTGTGTGTGTGTTTGATGTGTGTGGGGAAAGGAAAAGGGTAGAAGAAAAGGGAGGGGAAAAGAGAGAGAGAGGGAGGAGAGGGAGGGAGGGGGGAGAGTAGAGAGAGGAGGGGGGAAGGGAGAGGAAAGAGAGGAGTTTGAGAAAGAAAAGCAGAGACAAGTGGGAAAAAATATTTTTACAGGAGAAAGTAACTGATAGAAAAAAAATTTTTTTTAAACCCCCCCCCAAAAAAAAAAAGACCCCCCCCAAACAAAACAAAACCCAAAAAAAATAAAGCAGTTGGAAACAAACCAAAGCCGTCAAAAAAAACACAACACCAAAAAATCTCAACGGTAAACTGAAAGAGGAAATTTAAGAAAAAAACATCCAACATAACATTTCAAATTTTTTTGTCCATCCAAACGTTACCGAAAAAGGGGCGTGGTGTTGTTAGAACGGGGACTTTAGCAATGCCGAGGCTGTGCCTGCATCCATTTTGTACAAAGCGTCCCCCTCGTTCACTCTTGCACTCACCTGTTTTTTTTTTTTTGTTTTGTGCTTTTCTTGTCATTTTCAGTAGTTTCATGCTGTTTCTATCCAAGGTGTGTTCAAAAACAGCGTGTGGCTAGGATTTTAAAGTGCACCTTAAAAAAATACGAAAGTAATAACGAGGATGGGTCGTATTTTTTAAACGATGCCAATTAAATCAGAACAAAAAAAATGACCATTGGGTTAATTGTTGGATCACGATATGTGATTATAATTTTTTTTCTTTAGGATTGTGGAATATATTTGGTTTGTGTGTGTGTGTGTTGTGTGTGTGTGCATGTGGTGTTTTTGTGTGGGTTTTTGTGCGTGATGTGTGTTAAGGGGCGAGCAAGGGGGCGAGCGAGAGAGGGGAAGAGGGGAGAGAGAAAGGAGAGGAGAGAGAGGGAGGGGAGGGGGGGGGGAAGTAGACAGACAGAAGCAGACAGAATACAGATCAATCATTTTAAAAAAGAAAGTGCTGATAGAAAGAACTTTTAATATACAACCAAACCCAAAAAAAAAAAATCTATTAGGAAAAAAAATGAAAGACAAAAAAAAAAAAACAAAAACAAAAAATAAAACCCCCCAATTTGAATTAGAAGAGGAAGTTTCAAAAAGAAAACCCCAAAAATAACACTTTAAGTTTTTTTTCGTTGTCCAAGGGGTGTTTTTTTAAATTTTAGCTGCCAGGGTGTCCTTTTTTCTTTTTTTTATATTTTTTTTTCCTTTTTTTGTTTTTTTTTGTCATTTTCTTTTTTCCCTTTTTTTTCAATTTTTTGGGGTTTTTTTTATTTAAATTATTTAAAGTTTTTTTCTTCCCCTTCCGGGGGGTCTGGGGGGAACAAAAGACTCCTTTTAAACTTTTTCCCTGGTTCCCCCCCTATTATATTTTGGATTTTTAGTTGTCCTCCATGATTGTTTGTTTTCCCCCCTTTTCTGCCCCCTTCGATGTTCCTGAGTATGTTTTGGCAGAGTGTTGGGGGGTTTGGGGGCCCGAACCATGTAGTTTTTTTTTGCGATGGTGAAAAGGGGGTTCCCTGGGGGCCCTGTCAGCCGTGTTATTTGATCTTGAAAAATTTCATTGGACTTTCTTCTCTGGGTATGCCCAGTGTTTTCTATGGCATTTTGTTTCAAATGATGGATTGCTTTGCTGTTTCAGCAGTCAATGTCCAGGTTTCATTCCTTTACAGCGGTAGTCTAAATTTGGGCTTTGTACAGTTTAGTTTGATTGGGAAATGATTCTTTACTTTTCCATATGGTGGTGGTTTTGTTTTAAAACAGAATGAAAACTAACCCCTTTGGGTTTAATGTGGTTACTAAATGAAAATGTTTTGTATGTTTTTGGTTTTGGTTACATTTTTTGTGATTGCTCCATTGCGTGTGTTTGTGTGTGTGTGTGTGTGTTTTTGTGTGGTGTGTGTGTGTGTGTGTTGTGTGTGTTTTTAAAAAAAGGGAGGGGTTTAGAAAAGAAAGAGAGAGAGACAGAGACAGACAGACGAAAAAACGACAGACAGCAGACAGAGAACAGAGGAAAAATTTTTAAAAGCAAAAAGTAACTAATCCCGAAATATTTACACCAAAAAACCCAAAACAAAACACGGTTTAAAGAAAAACAAAAACCCAGCAGTAAAAAACGACAACAACAAAAAAAAACAACAACAACACAACAACAACAGAACAAAAACAAATAAAACAAACAAAAAACCCTCCTTGCGTAATAAAAAAGTGAAGTTTCGAAAAAGAAAAAAAAACCAACAAAAACATTTCAAGCTTTTTTTTTCCCACCAAGTTGCCCCAAAGGGGTCTCTGGCTGTTGTTCGAACGTGATTTCAGAAATGCAGATAGCGTGCCCGATCCGTTTTGCACACGCGCCCCCACTTTTCATTTTTTTTTATTTATTTTTTTTTTTTATTTTTTTTCTTTTTATTTTATTTTTTTTTAAAGGGATAAGGGTAAGCATGTGTGCTTTTTTTTAAAACATCAGTTCCTTTATTGCGGCTTTGTAATTTTGTGATTTTTTCCACCGGTATAAAATGGCCTCAAAAACCCCAACGTAAAACATATTTAACGTGTGCGCAAGATGTTTTTCTTGGTCCCCAACAAAACTCGGTTTATAGTTCATCCAAAGGACTTTTGGGGGAGGGGGGAAGTTGTTTCCTTGTTGTGCTTTTCAACAAAAAATTTTTTCGTAGTTCATGCTTTGATTTCAATATGTCCCAAAAAACGCGTGGGTTAGGATTAATGTGAATTTTAAAGATATAGCAAGATCAGCAAGATGAGTGCAACCTATTTCAGATTAAAAAACTGACCTTTGGAGAAAAATTTGTGGGATTATGTTTAAAATGTTATATTCTGTTTTTAAAAGTTATGTAAATGTATTTGTTTTGTGTGTGTGTGTGTGTGTGTGGTGTGTGTTGTGTGTGTGTGGTGGTGTGTGTGTGTGCGTGCGTGTGTGTGTGGTTTTTGTGTGCGTGCGAGGGCTGCCTGCGTGCGTACTGAAAGCGCACAGCTTTTCGTGTGTGTTTTAATTCATACCCCTTTTTTAAGACATCTATGTGTCTCTTTTTTCTCTCCTGTCCTTCAGTTTTGCCCGTCTGTTTGCTGTCTGTCTTTTCTCCTCTCTCTGTACACCCCACACACACACAACACACACAAACACCACAACACAAACACCAACCACACACACACCAACACACACACACACACACACAGCCAACACACCACGCCCCACACACACAAAAAACACACACAACCCCCAAAACACAAACCAAACCCCAAACCCACACACACATATATTAATCACCCAAAAAAAGAAAAGGCGGCAAATCGCTTTTTTCGATGCCTTATTTCTAAAATAACTCCCGCTTTCTCTTAAATTTGTCTGCTTTTGCAGCGAGCGTTCGATAAAAAAAGCAGAAGACATTATGAGCGCGCACTCAAACCACGGCTACCCCCCCCCCCCCCTACCCTTCACCCCCCCACCACTTTTTTTTTTTTTCAAAACTTTTCCCCCCCAAAAAGGGTTTCCCGCTTTGCCCAAAAAGGTTATTCAGGGGTAGTTGGGATTGGATTTTGCGTGGTTAGAAGGACATGTCTGGGTGAATAATTAGTGGGACACACAGGGGTTTGGGTTGTGTGAAACAGCTGTTTTCCTAGCTTTTTCAGAAAAAATAACAGAAGTTTTTGGGGGAGGGAGAGAGGAGGAGAGAGAGAGAGAGAGGAGAGAGAGAGAGGATAGAGAGAGGAGAGGAAGAGAGGAGAAGAGGAGAGAGGGAGAGAGAGAGAAGGGGAGCGGTGGGTTTGTTTGAAGATTTTTTTAGGGAAGTTTTGGGGGTGGTGGTGGTGTGTGTGGTTGTGTGTGTGTGTGGTTGTGTGTGGTGTGTGTGTGCGCGAATGTGGTGTGATGGTGTATGCGTTTTGTGTGTGTGTTTGGAGGGATGTGTGAGTGAAAGTGCCATTTTGAGTGTTTGGCCCTGTGGGTATGTTGTGAGTGTGTTTTCCCGGCAGGTTAAAGAGAGGAAAAAAAAAGGAGGAGGAGAGGCCAGGGGGAGGAGATAGCAAAAGGAAGAAAAAATGTTAGAGAGAGATTGGGGGAGGACGAGTGTGAAAGGAGATATAAAGAGAGAGAAATGGGGGGAGAAACAAAAAAAAAAAAATCAAAACACATTTAAACACACAAGCAAAAACCCCAAAATTTAAATAAATCAACAAATCAAAAACAAAACTAAAAACCACTCCTTTACCTAAAAGAAAATATGCCAAAAAAAAAAACTTTTAGAAACTTTAATGTTTTGAATCCCCCTAAATTTGTTAAAAAATTTCCAAGTGTTAAGAACTTGCGTCAAAAATTTGCACTCTAGCCCCCCATCCCCTCTTTTTTGTTCCATTATTCCTCCCCCTTCATGTCCCTCTCCTCATTTCCCTGTCATCCTTCTCATCCACCCCCCCCCCCCCTACACCCTGTTCCCCCCCCACGCCCGAGGGAAGGATTGACTGAAATTGAGATGATGGAAAATTGTGGGATTTTTTTTGTGGGGTGGAAAGATGTTTTAAATCGTGTGTCACTTTGCTTTGAACAATTTTGCGCTTTTGGGGAATAATCAGGGCATGGATGATATGACTCCTTTTGCAGAAGGTTTTGTGGGTTTGTGTGTGTGTGTGTGTGTGTGTGTGTGTGTGTGTGTGGTGTGTGTGTGTGGGGGTTGTGTGTGTGTGTGGGGTGTGTGTGTGTGTGTGTGTATGTAGATTTGTTCTTCAGTTTAACGTCTTCCCACTAAATAGTGTTTATCGACAGGAAAGTATGTGTGTGTGTGCGTGTGTGCGGGGTGTGCGTGTTGTGCGTGCGAAACGTGCTTGTGTTGTGTGTGGGGTGTGTGTAGGGGGGAGGGGATGCATATAACTAATCAATCGTAATAAACAACTTTTATGAAAAAAGCTAAACAAGAATTCGGAAAAACAAAAAAAAAAAAACAAAGAAAAAACCAACAAAAACCCAAAAAAACAAAACAAAAAAACCCCCAGAAACATCAAACAGCAAAAATACCAGTTTTTCCAATTCATATAACTTGAAGCTATCCTTATATCAGAGGAGTCTGAAAATAGGAGTATGGCTTAATGACAATACAATTTCTTTCATTAATGGAATGTCTTTAAGAATTTGCTGCAAGCTACGGATGGGAAGGCAGGTAAGATGTTTTTCAGATCTCTGCATCGTAAAAGAATGTGATCATTGGTGATTTTCACCACAGATACTGTTGCTTTTTTAAAAAAATTTCGTTTAAAAGCATTGAGTTTTAAACCTGTATATAAGAGAACAACATTTCTATATTCATGTAAATTACGATATTTGATCTTATCAAAAGATAATACATGGGTTTACATCATCACCCCAGGAATAACCGGTACTTTGTAGTTTCTTTTTAAAGTGTTTCCCAAACATGCATTTTGTAACTTTGCTATACCCCTCATGGATGGATAGAGGAAACACTTATGCTGCAAACCCCATCGATATGCTCAGCCCACATTTTGCTTTTTGTCAACTTTTTCATTAAAGTAAATACCACAGTGCGAGGGTATCCAGCAAAAGGTAACACCAGCGCCTCGTATCATCAGAAAATGAATTAGATGACTAATCTAAATTTATAAAATCTTGTCTCACTTTTGAACTGAAGTTTCTCAGGGAAAGAAAGGGACTGACCTGGAATCAACACAGAAAAGTATTTGAAATATGTCTTTAGGAAAATCTAAAAAAATAATACAAAGCCATCAAAATAGCAGACAATTCAGCTGTAAAAATACATCGATTTTTTCTACATAAAATGATCTCTCTATTTTCAAAGATGGTATGAAAACGCTGCACCCGCCTCATTATTGTTCAAAAGGGAACCATCTGTGTAAATTTTTAAATGATTTGGATATGTTTGTTTGTAAAAATTCTTTTACTGATGGGGCTAAGAATATTTTCATTACCTTTTTTCGTTTAAAGAGGAAAAATTTACGTCAAAATTTTGCTCTCTTAAGTTTCCCATGGGGGACAAGGGAGGAGTGAATCTTCGATTTAGCTATTTTTGGTGGGATTTATATCTGCTTGATCAAATAATTGAGAAGTATAGGTTCTAGCTGTGGTTACAGAGCGAATAGAATGTGCTCTTTTTGGAAAGTTGACATCAAAATCTTATACTAATTTCGTTGTCCAATTGTTTCTTGGGGTTGAACAAAAGTAAGAGATATTTAGCCACAGCAGTTGTCGATATTCGGTCTAATGGCAAAAATTCCTATCTCCTTATAGGTACCCATGGACGAGCATGAAAAAGGAACCCCAGAGCTAATCGAAAAGGGCCCTTGCAGTCTAAATCTTGTCATTTTCTGTAATAAATATTTGGAGCACTGAAAAATGCTTCCTGGCCATAAATGAGTCTGGAACGTACTAAAGATAATGCCAAATGTTTTAAAACATTTCATCATAAGCCAACTTGTTTACTAAAAAACTTTCAGAAAGATTAATACTTTTTCCGAGCCTTAGTATTTAAATAATCAATATGATAATTCCAACTTAGTGTAGACATAAAATTCCTAAAAAACTTCACCAAAGTTTTATATTCCAAACACTTTCCATCTATTTTGGGAAAAAAGGTAGAACTGGGGGTTAGTGCCCTTATTGAAAGTACGAGATTAGTCTTTTCAGGAGACAATGAAAGACCATTCTCAAAAATATAGTCATTAAGTTTGTTTAGTCAAGCTGATACGTATTTTTTATTAGTTTAGATGCCTCTTTGGTGTTTTCTTTTTCATCGTAACTTTCATCCACTACAAATGTCATCAGCTATGGACATGGATGGCATTACTGGAGAGGCACTGAGGAAGATCATAAAGAAAATATTAAAAAGATGTGGGCGATAACTGACCCCCTGTGGATACCCATTGTTGGAAACCGTAAGTAGAATAGGAATTTCCAACTTTGGCCTGCATACATCTTTCTGAGAGAAATGCTTTAATATAATGAACATATTACCAGATAAGCCAATAGTTTTTAGTTTATATAGTAATGTTTATCCCAGACCTGATCATATGCTTTCTTTATATCAAAAAGGTGGCAAGACATTTTTCCTACTAGCAAATTGGTGTTTAATATGCGTACTAAGTTTAATCAGATGATCTGCTGTGCATCTACCTTTTCGAAAACCTGCCTGGCAATGGGGATTATTTTGTTTTTATCGCAATAATGCATTAGTCGGTTTAAAATTATTTTTTCCATAAGTTTTCCTGTGTGAGAGGTTAACGCGATAGGTCTGTAACTGTTTTTATCATTTTTAGGTTTACCTGCTTTGGGACTGGCACTAAAATGGAATGTTTCCATATGCTTGGAATGACCCCTTGAGACAGCAACTTTGAATAATTCAAGTAATAATATTATCCAATTTCTGGCAGCTGGGTTTTTAACAATTCACTTGAAATAGCATCAATGCCAACGGAGTTCTTTTTGTTCCAAGAGATAGGAGAGCATCTTTTAAACTCTTGCAATGTTAGGGGAGCATTGACGTAATGATTATTATTCCCATTATTATTATTATTATTATTATTATTATTATTATTATTATTATTATTAAATTTTTTATTATTTATTATTATTATTATTATTATTAGTGTGTGTGTGTGTGTGTTTGGATGCATGTGTGCGAAAGTAAATGCTGTTGTGAGTGTTAAACTCAAATTCAAACTTTTATTTTCAGATGGTACATTGATTAAGCAGTGCATTTGCCTTTTATTTTATCAAGCCATCTATCTAAATAAAAAAAGAAAAAATTGATAATAATTATATATGCAGACAAAGAATAAAAAAAACCCTGATCAAATGTGTGTGTGCATGTGTGTGCGTGTATTTGCATATGTGTGTACAGGAGCATAGCAGAGAGAGAAAAAACAAAAGTAAAATCAAAACAGCATTTAAACACACAAGCAAACAAACATTTAACGGAACCAACAAATTATCAAAAAATAGTTAAAAACCCGAGCCCTGTATCTAAAAGAAGAATTTGAAAAAAAAATAACTTAAAGAAACTTTAATGATTTTGATTCCGCCAAAACTTTGTTCAAACAATTCCAAACTGTTATGAGTGTGACTTTCAATAATTCTGACATTCTCATGAACCCCCTGCAGGGTTGTGCAGTTTAAACACACACACACATAATTCCCCCTCCCTCTTCTTCTTGTTCCATCTAGTTCCTCACCCTCTCTTGTCCCTCATCCTTACTTCCATGCTTATCCCCCTCCCCATCCACGCCCCCCCTCCCTGTTTCCCTCAGGAGCTGAGAGGCTGTGTCTGATCAAGGACATTCAGAGACAGCCTGAGGGAAGGATTAGACTGAAGTAGAGCGTAGACATGGAAGTGTGTGGGATTTTTGTTTTTTTTTAGCTGGGGTGGAAATGATTTTTTAAAATATGTGTCACTTTGCTTTTGAATAAGTATGGGCTTTTAAGAATAAACAGGGCATGGATGATATCGCTCCTTTTGAAGAAGGTTTTGTGGAGTGTGTGTGTGTGTGTGTGTGTGTGTGTGTGTGTGTGTGTGTGTGTGTGTGTGTGTGTGTGTTTGGATGCATGTATGCGAAAGTAAATGCTGTTGTGAGTGTCAAAGTCAAAGTCAAACTTTTATTTTCAGATGGTACATTAAATAAGCAGTGCATTTGCTTTTTTTCCATCAAGCCCTCTATCTAAAGAAAAAAGTAGAAAAAAATGATAATATATGCAGACATAGAATAAAAAAACTTATTCAAATGTGTGTATGCATGCATGTGTGTGCGTGCATAAGTGTGCGTGCATTTGCATATGTGTGTACAGGAGCATAGGAAAGAGAGAAAAAACAAAAGTAAACTCAAAGCAGCACTTAAACACACACACAAACAAACAAACATTAACGAACAACAAATTATCAAAAAAAATAGTTAAAAACATGAGCTCTATATCTAAAAGAAGAATTTGAAAAAAAACAAACTTGAGAAAACTTTAATGATTTTGAATCCGCCAAAACTTTGTGCAAACAATTCCAAACTGTTAAGAACGTGACTTTCAATAATTCTGACATTCTCATGAACCCCCTGCAGGGTTGTTCAGTTTTAAACACACACAAAAAATCCCCCCCCCCCTTCTTCTTCTTGTTCCATCTAGCTCCTCACCCTCTCTTGTCCCTCATCCCCACATCCGTAGTCATCCCTATCCCCATCCACGCCCCAACGCCCTGTTTCCCTCAGGAGCTGAGAGGTTGTGTCTGATCAAGGACATTCAGAGACAGCCTGAGGGAAGGAATAGACTGAAGTAGAGCATAGACATGGCTTTGTGCGGGATATTTTTGGCTGGGGTGGAAATGATTTTTTATATCGTGTGTAAACTTTGCCTTAAATAAGTATGGGCTTTATGGAACAATCAGGCATATGATATGATCCTTTTGCAGAAGGTTTTGGGAGTTTCGCGTGTGGTGTGTGTGTTTGGATGCATGTTGCGAAAGTAAATGCTTTGTGAGTGTCAAAGTCAAAGTCAAACTTTTATTTCAATGGTATATTGAATAACCCATTGCATTTGCCTTTTTTTAATCAACCATCATCTAAAGAAAAAAAAAAATAAAAAAAATAAGTATATATGCAACATAGAATAAAAAACCGTAATCAAATGTGTGTGTGTGTGTGTGTGTGTGTGTGTGTGCATGTGTGTGCGTGCATTTGCATATGTGTGTACAGGAGCATAGGGGAGAAAAAACAAAAATAAAATCAAAGCAGCACTTAAACAAACAAGCAAACAAACAAACATTAACGAAATCAACAAATTATCCCCAAAAAAGTTTAAAACACGAGCCCTGTATCTAAAGAAGAATTTTGAAAAAAACCCCACCTTGCAGAACTTTAAATGATTTTAAATCCGCCAAAACTTTGTTCAAACAATTCCAAACTGTTAAGAACGTGACATTCAATAATTCTGACATTCTCATGAACCCCCTGCAGGGTTGTTCCGTTTTAAACACACACACAAAATCCCCCTCCCCCTTCTTCTTCTTGTTCCAATCTAGTTCCTCACCCTCTCTTGTCCCTCATCCTCACTTCCATGCTCATCCCTATCCCCATCCCCCCCCCTCTCCCTTTTCCCCCCGGGAAAGCTGAGAGGTTGTGTCTAAATAAAGGGACATTCAGAGACACCTGCGAAAGGGATTAGACTGAACTAGAGCATAGAAAAGGGAAGTTTTGGGGGGAATATTTTTGGCTAGGGGGGGAATTATGTTTTAAATCTTTTGTGTCACTTTGCTCTTGAATAAGTATGGGCTTTAGGGGAATAATCAGGGCATGGGTGATATGTTTCCTTTGCGGAAGGTTTTGTTGGTGTGGTGTGTGGTGTGTGTGTGTGTGTGTCTTTGTGTGTGTGTGTGTATTTGTGTGTGTGTGTTTGTGTTTTTGGGATGCATGTGTGCGAAAGTAAATGCTGTTGTGAGTGTCAAAGTCAAAGTCAAGCTTTTATTTTCAGATGGTACATTGAATAAGTAGTGCATTTGCCTTTTTTTTTATCAAGCCATCTATCTAAAGAAAAGTAGAGAAATAATGATAATATATATGCATACATAGAATAAAAGAACCTAATCAAATGTGTGTGTGTGTGTGCATGTGTGTGTGTGCATTTGCATATGTGTGTATAGGAGCACAGGAGAGAGAAAAAAAACAAAAACAAAATCAAAACAGTACTTAAACACACAATCAAACAAACATTAACAAAATCAACAAATTATCAAAACATTAGTTAAAAACACGAGCCCTGTATCTAAAAGAAGAATTTTGAAAAAAATAACTTGTAGAAACTTTAAGGATTTTTTAATCCGTCAAAACTTTGTTCAAACAGCTCCAAACTGTTAAGAATGTGACTTTCAATAATTCTGACATTCTCATGAACCCCCTGCAGGGTTGTTCCGTTTTAAACACACACACAAAAATCCCCCCTCCCCCTTCTTCTTGTTCCATCTAGCTCCTCACCCTCTCTTGTCCTTCATCCTCACTTCCATGCTCATCCCTATCCCCATCCACGCCCCAACCCCCTGTTCCCCCAGGAGCTGAGAGGTTGTGTCTGATCAAGGACATTCAGAGACAGCCTGAGAGAAGGATTAGACTGAAGTAGAGCATAGACATGGAAGTGTGTGGGATATTTTTTTTTAGCTGGGGTGGAAATGATTTTTTAAATCGTGTGTCACTTTGCTTTTGAACAATTATGGGCTTTAGGAGAATAACGATGGCATGGGTGATATGGTTCATTTTGCCGAAAGTTGTGTGTGTGTGCGCGCGCGTGTGTGTGCATGTGCTTGCATGCGTGGTGCGTGTGTGCTCGGATATGCGCACGTGTGTGTGTGTGTGTGTGTTTTGATGCATGTGTGTCGAAAGTAAGTGCTATTGTGAGTGTGTGTGTGTATGCATGTGTGTGTATGTGTGTGTGTGTGTGCATGTGCATATGTGTGCACAGGAGCATAAGAGAGAAGGGGGAAAATCAAAGCAGCATTTAAACACACAAGCAAACCAAAAAACATTAACGAAATCAACAAATTATGAAAAAACTTAGTTAAAAACCCGAGCCCTGTGTCTAAAAGAAGAATTTGAAAAAACAACAACTTGAAGAAACTTAAATGATTCTGAATCCGTCAAAACTTTGTTCAAACAGTTCCAAACTGTTAAGAACGTGACATTCAATAATTCTGACATTCTCATGAACTGAAGTAGAGCATAGACATGGAAGTGTGTAGATTATTTTTTAGCTGGGGTGGATATGATTTTTTATATTGTGTGTCATTTTGCTTTGGAATAAGTATAGGTTTTATGGGAATAATCATGGCGTGGGTGATATGATTCATTTTGCCGAAGTTTTTTTTTGGGTGTGGAATGTGTTTGTGTGTGTAGATGTGTGAGAGAGAGAGACACACACACACACACACACACACAGGAGAGGGAGAGGCAGGGAGAGAGACAGAGAGAGAGAAAGAGAGAGAGAGAAAGAGAGAGAGAGAGAGTCACAGAGAGCAGACAATGAGAGAGAAATGTTCTTTTAAAAATGGAATGATTGAAAAGAAGCAAGCAAACAATGAAGGGCACGAACAAATACGCAAACAAGCACGCAAAGAAACAAGCACAAACAAACAAACACATATATAAACACACAAACAACAATGCAATAACTTAATCAACAATTCAACACACCATCAGTGAAAAAGACCCAAGCTTGATTGATATAAAATCCAAAACCTGAACCAAATATCTGCAAAAAAAACCACACCTGTAAAGGACATTTCCATCTGCAAAACTTCGTTTAAACAATTCCAGGCTGTTAAGAACGTGACTTTCAATAATTCTGGTATTTTAATCACACGCCCCCCCCCCCCCCCCTGTGGGTTTTTCTGTCATTAAAAAGACAATCCTCTGCTTCTTCTTGTTTTAGCTGGTTCCTCACCCATTCTTGTCCTTCATCCCTACTCCCATGCTCCCCTCTATCCCCATCTGCCGTCCCTCCCCCCTATCCCTATTCTCCCCAGGAGCTGACGAGTTGTGTCTGATGAAGGATGCTCAGAGACAGCCTGTGAGAAGGATTACAGTGAGTTAGAGTACAGATGTAACTTTGGGTGTGACATGCTTTAGCTGGTGTGAAAAATGACATTTCAAAAGCGCGTGTCACTTAGGAGTAGCTTTTGAATATGTTTGAAGTTATTTCTAGCTGGGGTGAACATGGCATTTCAAAAGCGCATGTCAATTACGAGTAGCTTTTGAGTTATTTCTAGCTGGGGCGAACATGACATTTCAAAACGGTTGTCACTTAGCTTTTGAATAAGTTTTAAATCTATTTGTAGCTTGCGTGGAAATGATATTTCAAAACGCGTGTCACTTAGCTTTTGAATAGGTGACATATACTCTACGTCTTCCCTTGCTGAAGGTTGTGTGTGTGTGTGTGTGCGTGCGTGCGTGAGTGTGTGCGTGTATGTGTGTGTAACTAGTAATTAGTACTTACAAAATGGATAAACAAGAATGAAAGATAAAAGGAAAAGAAATATCTAATAGAGATAATGGCTAGATGAATGAGAAAAGGAACAGAATAAACTGTTCAAATCGAAAACAATGATATGAAAAAAAGGAAAAAAAATCAGAAAAATAACAATGAAGGTAACGAAGCATTGGAAGAAGAAGAAGAAACAAGACAAAACAGTTAGAATAATAATAATAATAATAATAATAATATATGGAATTTATATAGCGCTGAATCTTGTAAAAAACAAACAAATCGAAGCGCTTGCACTCAATCATTTACAGGCATGCAACTCTCCTTAAACATAATGAGAAATCCATGCGCGCGCACTACGCACGGACACGCACGCACGCACACACATACACACACACACACACACACACACACACCACACACACACACACACACACACACACACACACACACACGGAACAACACTTAGACGGTGAAAGATGCTGTTGAAAATTAGGGACAGATATGTGGGGGGAAAGTCTCAGGTAGGAAATAAGTGTGTTTTGAGGCTGGATTTGAAGGAATCAAGTGAAGGCTTTTGACGAAGTGAAAGAGGGAGGTCATTCCAGGTGGATGGACCAGAAACAGAGAAGGAGCGACGGCCAACAGTGGTTTGTTTGAATCTGGGTGTTCGAAAGCACAAAGTATCTGCGGCTGAACGAAGGAACGGGATGGAGTGTACAGGTGAAGACAGTTACAGAGATAAGAGGGTGCAGATTTGTGGAGACATTTGAAACAGAGGGTATTGATTTTATACTGCAGTCTTTGTGAGACAGGCAACCAGTGAAGAGATCGCAGATGAGGAGTGATGTGTTCAGATTTTTTCTTTCTTAGGACCAGTCGAGCTGCAGAGTTTTGTATGCGTTGAAGAGAGTGGATAGATGATGCTGGTAGGCCAGCCAAAAGAGAATTACAGTATCTAAACGTGAAAGAATAAGAGATGTGACAAGCTTGGAAGTTGCATCAGTGGACAGATACTTGCGAATCGCGCTTACGCGCCGTAATTGATAGTAGCAAGACTGGCAGGTCTGGGTGATGAATTTTTTCATAGAGAGTGTGTTGTCTAGAACTACTCCTAAATACTTCACAGAGTTGGACAAAGGAACTGACGTATTGCCGAATTCTATTGAAGTTTTTGTGATAGAGGAAAGTTTATGTTGGGTCCCTATGAGCATGGCTTCGGTTTTATCGGCATTAAGTTGTAACTTGTTCTGAGTCATCCAGTTTTGAATGTCTTTAAGGCAGTAGGACATATTTGTCAAGAGGGAAGGCAAGTTTTCAACAGTATCGCTGCACTGAAGTTGAGTATCATCGGCATAGAAATGATGATCAATAGGGTGGTTGTTTATTATATGTGAGAGTGGAGCAGTGTATAGAGTAAAAGAGAACAGGCCCAGGGCTGATCCCTGCGGGACTCCACATTCCATTTTGACAGGTTTTGATTGAATTTTGTTTACAATAACTTTCTGGAACCGGTCTGTGAGGTATGAAGTAAACCAGGTAAGGGCTGTGCCATTAATACCAAACGTATTTTGGAGGCGAGAAAGAAGAATTGAGTGATCTATGGTATCAAAGGCTGCAGATAAGTCAAGAAGAGTGAGGAGGGAGATTTTTCCTGTATCAGAAGCAAGTAGAAGTGTATCTAAAGTATGGACTAGGGTGGTTTCGGTGCTGTGGTTGGGGCGATAGGCAGACTGAAAAGTGGGAAGAAAAATCATTGGAATGAAGGTGACTGTTGAGCTGTTTGAGAACAACTTTTCTAGTACTTTAGAGATAAAGGGTAAGTTTGAGACAGGCCTATAATTCTTCAGAATGTTGGATCGAGGGTTCGGGGGCTTTTTTTCAAAGAGGTGTAAATTTAATTGCGGGTTTTTAAAAAAGGCAAAAAGGGGAAAAATTCCTAACTGACGAAAAAAATAAGTTTTTACAAATTTTAGTTTTTTAAATTAGACAACGTTTTTTGGAAGCAGTTTTTTGGAGAAAAACCGGGGCAGGGAAAGGGGAAAATAAAGGGTCCCCCATGTTTTTTTAAATGGGTTTTTTTTTCCCTTCAAATTTTTTAAAATTTTTCTTTTTTCCCACCTTTTGGGGGGGAAAGGAAAGGGAAAAAAAGAAGGAGAGTGCCGGAACTGGGGGTCAGGAAGGCGCAGGCCCCGGAAATTGGGGTTTTGGATCAAGTCCGGGGGCGAAATTTTCAACCTTTATTTTGAAAAAGAAAAGGCAAAAAATATTGGAGGGAAAATTTAAACCCAGGCTGGGGGTTTTAGGCGGGGGAGTTGTTTTTTCAGACCCCAAAGGGAGGAATTTTAAAAGGTGAGGGCCCAAAAAGAGTTTTTTTATGGAAAAGAGCACAGAGAATTTTGGGAAAGAAGTAGTCTGCCCTTTGGGAATGGATTAAAAAAGTTTTGATTTTGTTTTTTTTGTTTTCGGAAAACCCTTGTTTGTTGATTTCGGTTTTTTGACTTCCCCCACTGCCGTTCTGGGGTTGGGGGCCCAGGCTTTGGGGGCCCCTTCCCCTCCAAGGATGTCTTGGGTTAAAACCAGGGGGCCCGCACAGGGGGGGTAAAGGGAGGAGATATTCAGAAAGAGGTCCCATGCCATCAACCCATTTGGCGGAGAATAGTGTTATAGTGATCAAAAGAGGTCAGGGGTGGTCAAAAAAGGTTTTGGAAAAAGGGGGTTGGGGGAAAAGGTTTGGGGAAGAAAAAGGGTATAAAAAGTCAAAAGGCCAAAAGGGTTTAAAGGGACGGGAAACAAAACCTTCCTTTTCTGACGGGTTTTTGTGATTTTTAAAAATGGAAAAAAGAAAGGCGGGGGCGATCAAAAACTTTCGTCGGGTGACAAAACAAAAAATGTGGACAAAAATTGGGAAAACCCAATTTAAAAAATCAGCCAGTCTAAAAAAAGCCCAAAAGAATCGGGTGCTTTTTCTTCGTTTAAAAATTGAGAGAGAAAAAAGGGAAAAGGGAAGAGAAAGAGAAAGACGTTTGACATCTGGAAAACTGGTTGTCGAAATGGAAGTTAAAGTCACCAAGAAAAAAAAAATTTTAAAGTGGGGAGGGGCCCTGTAGTGGGTTCGGGGATTTGACTGGAATTCTTGGAAAAAAAGAGAAGTTTTGGGTTTTTTTTTTAAAACGGCTGGGAGGTGGACTTTTAAAGGCAGCAGAAAAGTAATAGAGTGGCCAGGTAGTTTGAGATTAAATTTCCCCCAAATTTCCCCAAAAGTTTCCCCATGTGAAAAATTTGAAGGTTGTGACAAAAAAGGAAAGAAAGGTTCCAATATTCTTGAGAATAGGGGCAATCCCACCCCTCAAAGAAGTCGGGGAAAGAAAGGGGTTTTTATATCCAGGGGGAGTCAGCTTTTTTTTTTGGCTAAAGGGCCATGTTTTTTTGACCCAAATTTTTCGGGTGGGGAAAGGGTTTTAAGTCAATTTTTTTTTTCAGAGAAAATCAGATATTAAAAACAGTTTTTTTCCCTTTTGGACAGACAAACTGCAAAAATTAAACAAACAAACTTGAAGGAGACTAAGGGGGTGGAGAGGTTGAAGATGAAAGGGGGGGTTTTGGAAAAAAAGCATCAAAAGGAAGAGGCCCGGGGCAAAGGTGGAAAATGCCGCTAGCGGAAGAACAGACAAGAGTTTTGGTTTGGGTAAAATCAGGATAAAAAAGAGGGGTGAAAGAATTTGGTGCTGATCAGGGGTTTTCCGGTTTTTGAAAAAATAAAGGATATACATCATAATCATCAGAAAAAAAAAACCATTATCAAAGTTCCCAAACCCAACAGAACAATAAAAAAGCTGAAGGGGGGGGTTGGAGGGGCAGCATGGGGAAGAAGCGTTGTCGGGGGTGACAAAAGTGCCCGCCAGAGGGAGGGGGGAGACACGGGGAAGGGAAGCCCACCCCTGGCAAAGACTCGCCTGCCCGGTTCCCCCGTCTGGTTTTCCGGGCGATTAATGCCCTAAGGTTTTAAAAAGCTGTTTAATAGCAGGAGAAAGCGTGATTTTTTTTTTGACAATTCTCAGTGCGAAAAAGCCTAATGTCCCGGCTCTCCCGCCATGTAGCGAAAAAACACCCACTAATTTAAATTGATGGGGGGGTTTGGTTTTTTTCGTGAATCACGTGCAATTTGGGTTTTAAAACCGCTTTAGGGTCAGTTTAAAAAAGGGGTCACGAAGCCCAAAGGGGCAGTCAGGTAAACCAATTCATAAGTCAATCAAAAAATTTTTGAAAAATTTGAAACAAAGATGAAAATTAAAAAAATCGAAAAAACCACAAAAAGTAGAAAAAAACAAAGAAAAATGTTCTGACCCAAAAAAAACCCCGGGGGGAAAACCCACAAAAAACAAAAAAAAAAAGGTAAAAATTTCTTAAAAGGGAAACCCAGAAAAAACACACCATCCAGCTTTCAAACACAGAGCTCCCAACCTGCTCCCAAACGGGCCGCAAAGGCAAAAATCACTCTAAAAATTAAAAGGGAAAAGGGAAAGAAAAATAAAAAGGCAAGACTAAGATAGGAAAGAAAATCAATGGCTGTAAAAAAAAAAAACCAAAAAACCCAAAAAAGAAACAAAAAAAAAAAGCAAGGGGAAAAACCCTGAGGAAAAAAAATAAGCAAAAAAAGGGAAAGAGATAAAGAAAATTGGGACAGGGAAAAAATGTTTTCCAAAATAATAGCTTTCCCCAATTTATAAAAATTTTTATGTGTTTTGTATTTTTGAAATTTTTTGTTTTTTTTGCCCTTTTTCCTTTTTTTTAAAAGCATTTGTTTATGAATAAATTCCTTTTCATAATGGGGGGGGCTTTCAAAAAACTCCAAAATAAACTAAAGGGGGTTAAAAATTCGAATTGAAGTCTAATACAAGGCCCTTACAATTTGCATTTTTTTAAATTACTTGCTCTGCACACTGAGAGAGAGAGGAGGGAGACAGAGACAGGACAAAAGACAAAAGAAAGAAAATAGAGAAAGAGCAAGAAAGAGGGGGAGGGGGGGAGAGGAGAGAAAAGAAAAAAGAGAGAGAGAGAGAGAGAGAGAGAGAAAAAGAGTTTTCTTCTTTAAAAGGTCAAAAGATAAAGGGATGTACTACCAAAATTTTTCCCCCATCCATTTTTTTGCCCTGATTAGGGAAAAATTGATAATGAAAAAATGCTTAAACCCTGATGATGATGAAAAAAAGGGTGAGATGATGATGAAAATGATGTAATGAAAAAGATAAGATTAATTTTGGGTGAGAAATTTGAGGGGGAAAAAGGGGGAAAGGGGGAAAGAGAGAGACAGACAGGCAGAGAGTGACCGACAAAACAGAGGGGAAAAAAAGACAGACAAGAGAAAAGAGAAAAAAGGGGACCCGACAGACAAGACAGAGAACAGGGGAGGAGAGGGGGGGGGGAGGGGGAGACGAGAGAGATAAGAGAAGGGGGGGAGAGGAAACCGAGACAGACAGACAGAAAAACCCTACCCGACAGAGACAGACCCCACAGAAAACACACACAGAAAAAACACAGACACAAAAGACCCTATAAAACATAAGATCCAAAAAAGACGAAAGTAGAGAGAGATCAAAGAAATGAAGGGGAAAAACTTGTTTTTTTTTGGGGTGTTTTTTCCAAAATTTGGGCCAGGCGTTCCAAAAAACACAGGGAGGCAGGAAGGGAGGGAGGGAAATTGCATGACGATGACTTCCTAAATTTACTTTACTGATTTTTATTTTCTGCCTCTCCACTCACTTCATCCTGCTGTAAGCTCTTACCTTTTCTTTCTCCTATAACGTTCCCTTTAGAATCTGAGAAGAGAGAGAGGAGAAAAGAGAGAGAGAGAGAGAGAGAGAAAAGAGAGAAGAGAGAGAAGAGAGAGGGAAAAAAGAGAGAGAGAGAAGAGAAAAGAGAAAGACAGAGAAGAGAGAAAGAGGTGGGCGGGCCCAAAAAGATTTCATTTTGGGCCGGGCGTGGGCCCTTTTTTTTTTTCCCCTTTCTGTTTCGGTCCCTTTTTTGGGAAAGTCTGTGTTCCCCTGTCCCCGCCCGCTCCCCGTCTATCTCTGTCTGATTTTTTTTAAAAAATAGGGAGGGACAAAATGATAACGAAATTAAAATTTACATAAAATAATGGGCAAAAAAAAACCCCCCAATTCCCAAAAATTTATTAAAAAATAAAAATATTTAAGCATGTATTTGCCAAAAAAACAAAGGAAAGACAATAAAAATAAAGCAGGCCCTCCCCCACCAAAAGAAAAAAAAACAAACAACAACACCACAAAAAACAAAAACAACAAAAAAAAAATAAAAATCACGCAAGGAAACTTAACCCAATCAACGCAAATTTAAAAAGTTTCAACACTTTGACTTTCAGGGCCCGTGACACAGCCAGGGGCAAAACCCCCCAAAAACAAACAAAAACAACAAATTTTACAAAACAAAAAAACCCAAAACACACCAAAAACTTTCCCAACTGGGTAAAACACGTAGATTTCAAAAAAGACCCACATTTTTGGGCCCAAAAAAACGAAAAAAGAGAGGGGGCCACTCGGGAAACTTTTTAGGGGCCCTGTTTTGTGTTTTTCCCAAAACTAGTCTTTTCATGTGTTGTCCCTTTTCCTTTGCAAAACAACACACTGGGGAGGGGGGGGAAAGGGGGGGGGGGGCAGTGCCCCCTCGCTAGGGGCCCGCACTGAAAAAGAATTTGAAGATGACGTTTGGGGGGATAAAAATTTTTTTGGGGCGTCCAAGTCTCTGTTTGCTCAAAGCAGCCCTCTGGCTAAAATTTTAGTTTGACAAACGACTCCTTTCTTTCTTTCTTTTTTTTTTCTTTCTTTCTTTTCTTTATTTCTTTCTCTGTCTCTGTCTCTGTCTCTCTCCCTCTCATTCACTCCCCCTCTCTTTTACATGCAAAAAGCAAACCCAAAAAGGTTTTTAACCTGAAACGTCCACAGATCCCCTGCCCTAAAGGTGGTCATATTTTTGATGATGAAGTGCATTTTCCCGTTTCCCTTGTTTAACATAAATTTTTTTATAAAGTGAAAACTGTGGTGTTTTCAATCTAGAAGCTTTCCAAGGGAAATAATTTTTCTATCTTAACGTCCGTGATGAAATTGGGATCAAATCGATTGGGAAAGTTTTTGCGAAACATGAAATTAAGACAATTACAGCCCAAGTTTTTCCCAATTTGCTTAAAATTTTGACTTAAAATAAAGTAACATTTATATTAATTTTAAACTCCACATTTTGGAAACACATAAAGAAACTTTATAAAAACGCTTATCTCCAGCAAGAATAAATTTTTTTAAAATTTTTTAAAACAATGTCCAAAGGATGGCTAATAAAAGCATTCTAGAATGTTCTTTTCATTATTTTAAATTATTGTTTTTTGGGTTCCAAATTTTTCAAAAACCTTGT
>CM054139.1:69594620-69601242 GCA_028751875.1 Rapana venosa | reverse complement strand
TACAAGGAGGGAGACGAAGGGCAGACAGAGAAAACGATGGGAAGACAAATTGGACTGGCCTTGAGTGGAACGATTTGTTACTGAAAGCAGGGGACCGCGGGGAGAGGAGGAAGCTGGTTGCAAAATCTTCAGTGGTGCCCCAAAGGTCTACGGGACTACGAGATAGGTGAAGGTGAAGGTGTGATGGTACATGGTTAGCAATAGACGATACTTTATTCCGCAGAGAATGATCCAGTTTTGCTCAAGTTGCAAGCTAAATAGCGCCTCTCCCCATTTTTCTAATATGAGTGTGGGAAGTACTGTCACTACTGCTGAAGCTACTCCTGATTCTGCTGTTACTACTACTGTTGTTGTTGCTGTTGCTGCTACTGCTACGACTACTATTGCTATTGCTGCTGCTACCACTTCGACTACTAATGCTATTGCTGCTGCTACCACTACGACTACTAATGCTGCTGCTACGACTACCACTACGACTACTATTGCTACTGCTGCTGCTACCTCTACGACTACTATTGCTACTGCTACGACTACTACTGTATTGCTGCTGCTACCACTACGACTACTATAGCTATTGCTGCTGCTACCACTACAACTGAAATTATTGCTATTACTGCTACTACCACTACGACTACTATTGCTGTTCTGCTACTATTACTGCTACGACTACTATTGCTACTTCTGCTACTATTACTACGTCTACTATTGCTATTTCTGCTACTACCACTACGAATACAATTATTGCTATTTCTGCTACTATTACTACTACGAATACAATTATTGCTATTTCTGCTACTATTACTACTACGACTACTATTGATATTTCTGCTACTATTACTACGACTACTATTGCTATTGCTGCTGCTACCACGACGACTACAATTATTGCTATTTCTGCTACTTTTACTACGACTACTGTTGCTATATCTGCTACTTCTACTACTACTACAATTATTGCTATTACTGCTACTTCTACTACGACTACTATTGCTATTACTGCTGCTACTACTACTACTACTACTACTACTACTACTACTACTACTACTACTACTACTACTACTACTACTACTACTATTGCTGTTACTGCTACTACTATTACTACAACTACTATTGCTGTTTGTGCTACTATTACTACGACTACTATTGCTATTTCTGCTACTATTACTACGACTTCTATTGCTATTTCTGCTACTATTACTACGACTACTATTGCTATTTCTGCTACTATCACTACGACTACTATTGCTGTTTCTGCTACTACGACTTCTATTGCTACTACTACTACTACTACTACTACTACTACTACTACTACTACTACTACTACTGCTGCTGCTGCTGCTGCTGCTGCTGCTGCTGCTGCTGCTGCTGACTACTACTACTATTACTACTACTACTACTACTACTACTACTACTACTACTACTACTACTACTATAGCTATTGCTGCTGCTACCACTACAACTGTGGTACTACGACTAATATTGCTATTTACTGCCGCGACTTCTACGTTGAAATGCCAACAGAGACGGACAAGACAGTGATATCCCTATCACCTGTACACAAAAACCCTATCTCTTTCTTGCGGGTCTATTTGCTGTCTGTGGAGAGGTGTCGGTTACCATCACCATTATCATCTACAGAGACACCTGTGGCTAGGGTGTTTGACTGGGCTGTCATCCAAACCTCTCATGTCCACACCACACCGCTGTAACTGCCTTCTTTGTCCACTGACCGGTCAGTTCAGTCCAGTCTCCCTGCAATGATTAGCCAGAGAACTGACCTCAGTGCTACAGGCAGGACAGAAGGGCGATTATGTGTAGGTAGGTACGTATACTTACACCGCGGGACCTCGTTACATCGTTAGCTACCAAGTGGTCAGCTTGTGTGACAGTCACTTGTGTCATTGGACATACTGCTACTCCTACTCCTACTACTGCTACTGCTGCTGCTGCTGCAACTGCAGTTGCTGCTAACTGCCGCTCTGCTGCTCTGCTGTACGTACATACTACTACTACTACTACTACTACTACTGCTGCTTACTACACTAACTACTACTACTATACTACTACTATACTTACTCTACTCCTACTCCTAATCCTCCTACTCCTCCTACTCCTCCTCCTCCAAATACTACCACTACTATTACTACTCTCCTCCTCCTCCTACTCTTCTCCTCCTCTTTTCCTACTAACTTACCTCTACTATTACCTCCTCCTCCCCCTCCTACTACTACCACTACTTACTTACTCCTCATTTCCTCCTCCTACTACTACTACTACCACTACTATTTCTCCTCCTCCTCCTCCTCCTCCTCCTCCTACTACTACTACTACTACTACTACTACTACTACTACTACTACTACTACTATACTACTACTACTACTGTATGGAATTTATAAAGCGCTCAATCTTGTAAAGCAACAAATCAAAGCCAGGGAGTTGGTTTAAGGCGTTCCATCCTTTTCCCCTTACCTCCTCCTCTGTTGCTTTACAAGATTCAGCGCTGTATAAATTCCATACATTTTCTTTCCGCTCCCCCAGTACACACACACACACACACACACACACACACACACACACACACACACACACACACACACACACACACACACACACACACACACACACACACACACACACACGCACGCACGCACGTACACACAGAGTGGAGTGACAGAGGAGTTACCATGGCAAAGGGCACAATGAGACAGACAGACAGAGAGAGACAGAGAGACAGAGACAGAGGGGAGACATAGAGAGAGACAGACGGACAGACGGACAGAGAGAGAGACAGAGAGAGAGAGACAGAGACAGACAGATAGCGAGCGAGAGAGAGAGAGAGAGAGGGAGGGAGACGGACAAAGAGAGAGAGACAGAGAGGAGAGAGAGAGAGAGAGAGAGAGAGAGAGAGAGAGAGAGAAGAGAGAGAGAGAGAGAGAGAGAGAGGGGGAGAGAAAGAGAGAGAGAGAGAAAAGAGGAGAGAGAGAGAGAGAAGAGAGAGAGAGAAGAAAAGAGAGAGAGAGAGAGAGCATGTTTGTGTCTTGGTCTTCCAGTCTCTTCACCAGTCACTGTCTGACGTCTTCCCCCCTCCCCCCTTACACACACACACACCACACACACACAACACACACACACACACACACACCCACAAAACAACACACACACACACACACACACACACCACACACACACACCACACACCCCACACTCACCACACACACACTCACACACACACACCACACACAACCACACACACACACTCACACCACACACACACACCACACACACACACACACAACACACACACACACACACACTCACACACACACACACTCACACACACACACTCACATACACAAACCACACACACTCACACACACACACTCACACACACACACACACACACACACACACGCACACACACACACACACACACACACACACACACACAACACACACACACACACACACACACCTCACACACAAAACACACACACTCACACTCTCACACACACACACTCTCACACACAAACACGCACACTCACACTTCTCCTCCTCCTCCCCTGCCTTAAAGCCTTCACTCTTGTTCTCTTTGATATGAATAATTTAGTACTTTTGTTTTTCACGCGTGTTATATGAAACAGTCAGGTGTTGAGCATTTCTTGCCCGTGGTTGGCCATTTTACATATATTTATTCGTTATGTGTAGTGTTATTGTGATTGCAGCATATGAGTCAACATTCCTTTAATATCAATAAGGGAAAAAAATATGACTTTATACACACACCTGAACCTTTCACTGGGGTTGGATTCGTGCAAAAGCGGAACGGGTTTTAACGTGCGCGCAAGATGTTCTGCGTGCATTCGCACACGGTAGGTTTATAGTGTCATCCGAAGGACTTTTTGGGGGAGAGTGGAGTCGGCACTGATGCTAACTCCACAGGAAAAAATCTTCTTCAACGAGAATCGAACTCCGGTCAGCAGATCACGAAGGCATCACTCTAACCACCAGGCTGTCCCGGCCCCTTCCCCAGTCAGAGATTGGGTAGTGATCTTGACATTGGTTTTTCTCGTGAGGGATGACGGCCGGGGGCCTGTCAGTATAAAAAGCATCCCCACCTTCCCGAAATTCTGTCTTGGGAATTCCCTCTTTTCTATCCCTTTCTTTGTTTCTGCCTTTTTTCTTTTCTTTAAAAAAAACCATTCTTTTATATCAAGGATAATGAAATAATAACTTATGTGCTTTTTCACATCCAGTCCCTGTGTGTATGCGGTTTTGTCAATTTTGTCATCCGTTCCCACCGGCACACAATGACCTACTCTTGCGAAAAGCGGAACGGGTTTTAACGTGTGCGCAAGATGTTCTGCGTGCGTTGGCACACGGGGCCTCGGTGTATAGTCTCATCCGAAAGACTTTTGGGGAGAGAGGAGTCTGCACTGATGTTAACTCCAGGGGAAAATATCCCCTTGAACGGGATTCGAACCCGGGTCGTCAGATTGCGAGCGCAAAGTTCTAACCACTAGGCTATCCCGTTCCCCCCCATCTTTTCCCTTCTGTCTTTTCTTCCTTTCACCTCCTTTCCATTTTCTACCTTTTTAATCCATTCTTATGCCGTTTTTTCCCCTCATAAAGACTTAAAATATAACAATTCTCTCTCTCTCATGCTGAAGTCGGTTGCGCTGGGCCTGACTTGTCAGGCGCTTAACGGCAGCGCAACGCATTATTTTTCACTCATAATAACATATGATAGTTGCTGTCTGAGCGTTCGACCACGACGACGATGAAGAAGAAGAATGCGAGTATGTACGTTGGTGTGTGTGGTGTGTGTGTGTGTGTGTGTGTGTGATGTGTGTTGTGTGTGTGTGTGTGTGTGTGTGTGTGGTGTGCTGTTGAAAATTTACATACTGATATTGATAGTAAATGAAAACAATAACAACAACAGCTACAACAACAAGCAAACATCAAAAACAGGAAAAGCCCACAACTTAGAAGACAATGTTCTTAAAAGCCAGATTGTTTTAACCCCCCCCCCCCTCCCACCTTCTCCCCCCCCCCCCCCCCCCCCCAACACTCTTCCTTCATCGTCATCTACTCAATCAATCCAACAAAAAAAACATGCAATCACCACGCAATTTCTGACCGGGAAGGGGCCGGATAGCCTGGTGGTTAAATGAAGCGTTCGGATCTACTGACCCGGGTTCGATTCTCGTTGAAGAAGATTTTTCCTGTGAGTTAACATCAGTGCCGACTCCACTCCCCCCCCTTCTGTCCCCCCCCCCCCCCACCCGCCCCCTCCCCCCCCCACCGCCCCCCCCCCTTAAAAAGAAAAGATTTTTTCGGATGAGACTATAAACCGAGGTCCCGTGTACAAACGCACGCAGAACATCTTCCGCGCACGTTAAAACCCGTTCCGCTTTTCGGAAGAGTAGGCTATTGTGTGCTGGAGGGGGGGGGGGGGGCGGATGACACCATTTTACAAAACTGCATACTCACGGGGACTGGATGTAAAAAAACCCAAAATACAGGCTTTTAAATCCATTATCCTCGAACCAAAAAAAAAGAACAAAACAAAAGAATCAATACATAACATAAAATAAAACAAACGGAGTATTGCTGTCTTCTCGTGTCGGAACAAGCACACTGGCTTCAAAAGACAAAAGTTGAAAACAAACCAAAACGAACGAAACAAAATTTAGTACCAAAAAAACACACACACCCACAACCAAACCCTGAAGGAAATGACTACAGGTACACTCTGAGCCAGTCAAAGAAATGGGGTGATTAGATATGAAGGGGTGGAGGAGGGTATGAGGTGCAAAAGGGTACTTTACCCACCCCAACCCCTTCCCTCAAACCCCCAACCCCCACCCTCTTTTTCCTACCCGTCTACCCGACTTTCTCCGCTGACAGACACAATACTCATCACTTTTCCATTTCCACAGCTCTCCTGGACCTCTCTGTCTGTCTGTCTGTCTGTCTGTCTGTCTGTCTGTCTGTCTGTCTGTCTCTCTCTCTCTCCTCTCTCTCTCTCTCTCTCTCTCTCTCTCTCTCTCTCTCTCTCTCTCTCCTTCTCTCTGCTAGTTGTTTTTTTCGCGGAGAAAAAAAGAAGGAAAAACCCAAGACAAAATACAAAGACACACGCGGAGAAACTCCTTGCTCCCCTCCCTACCTACCCCATCACACACTCTCAGAGAGAGAGAGAGAGAGAGAGAGAGAGAGGGAGAGAGAGACAGAGACAGAGAGAGAGAGACAGACAGACAGACAGACTCACTCTGGTTAGAAGTAGGGAAGAAGAGAGTGGAGAATAGGGAGAAACAAGAGGTACACAAAACAAAAGCTGGTAAAGCGAGTTTGTGAGCTGTAAGCAGCAGCAATACATTTAGAGGCCGTGTGTGTGTGTGTGTGTGTGTGTATTTATATTATATGTATTTTTATATATTTATATATATATTATTTTTCATGTTCCCGTGTGTATGCAGTTTTGTAAATTTTGTCATCTCTCTCTCTCTCTCTCTCTCTCTCTCTCTCTCTCTCTCTCTCTCTCTCTTTTCTCTCTCTCTATGTATATACATGTCTGTATGTATAGATGGTGGTGGGGTGGTGTGTGTTGTGTGTGGGGCGCAT
>CM054139.1:69577120-69582120 GCA_028751875.1 Rapana venosa | reverse complement strand
CAAATCCAGCACCTGCATCATTGCTATCAAGTACAGAGCCGTCTGTATAGATTTTCAAATGATTATTATAATTTTCATGTAGATGAGATCTAACAAATGCTGAAAGAACAGGCCCATCATTCTTTTTAAGGTCAGCATAGTTTATATCAAATTTGGCAATGTTAAGCTCCCATGGAGGAATAACGCTGAACGACAATCGAGGAGCAACATTTTTTGGATTCACACCTGATTTTTCAAACAGGTCACTATATCATGATTGACTATGCTGCTAAGGGAGTTTTCAGAAAATTGGGGTTAAAAAACAAACAAACGCGAATAGCTTGTTTGTGTTGAATGGAATCAGACGTATGATGAACTGTATCTCATCCTTGGAGACGGGATAGCCTGGTGGTTACAGTGATGTATTCGTGATCTGCTGACCCAGGTTCTATTCTCATTCTAGTGGATTTTTTCTCTGGAGTTAGCATCAGTGCCGACTGAGGTCCCGAGTGCGAACGCATGCAGAACATCTTGCGCACACGTTAAAACCCGTTCCGCTTTTTGGAAGAGTAGGCCATTGTGTGCCGGTGGGAACGGATGACAAAATTTACAAAACTGCATACACACGGGCACTAAATGAAAAAAAGCACATGAGTGCTTATTCCATTATTCTCGAAATAAAAGAATAAATAAATAAATAAATATTGGGTGCTGCAGTAAAGTGGTGCACACTATTCTGTAATTGTTTATGTTTCGGAAAAAGTCAGTTTGCAGGAAAGTTGTTTTTTTAAAAATATATTTATTTTTCGTTTTTCGAGGATAATGGAATAAGCACTCATGTGTTGCTTTGTTACATCCAGTCCCCGCATGTATGCACTTTTGTGTAAATATTGTCACCCATTCCCACGGGCACACACAAGCCTTCTCTTCCGAAAAGCGGAACGGGTTTCAAAATGTGCGCAAGATGTTCTGCGTGCGTTCGCACACGGGATCTCGGTTTATAGTCTCATCCGTAGGACTTTTTAGGAGAGTGGAGTCGGCGCTGATGTTAATAACTGTAGGTTGCGTGTGACATGGCCCTAAGCCCGAAAGGTCGGCTGGTCCATACAGGCTCCTTGCCATACCTAACCTTGCTGTAACGCCTCCTGCACGTTTTCTCCCGGATTACTCCTGCTCTCTTCTGATTGGCTGTCGTCTCAAACGCTCATCAATATTCATGGCTTGTGCCACGGGCGGTCAGTGTCGGGCAGTCTGTTTCATTTAGTAAGTGCTCCGCGAGTGGACATTGATCAGAGAGATGGTTAGAGGACGCCGCTCACACTCGAGGATAGTCTGTCAGTCAGTCTGGCTGTCTGTGGTGTAAGTAGTTTACGCACGCAGTCCACCACCACCTCCAAATCATTCAGCGATTTGGCAAGTTGCACGACTAGTCAAGCAGTATCACGATAACAATCCTTTTCAATTAACGATCAGCCTTGAGAAAAGCAGTCAGAATTTTTTCATTCTGAAAATCTCCTACGGCCTTTCGACGTGCTATGCGGGGCAATACTTTTAATGAATTGTTGTGGGTTAGCTGAAAATAATATACTCCTGCTTTGTTTTATTGATAGGAATGTGTAGTGCCTGGTCTTGTCCTGTGCTTGTATCTCTGTTGGTGGTCTTCCTGCTGACCTCAGCCAACACATGCCTACTTCAGGGCAGCTTATGAAAACATTCATAGGACAAATGCCAGAAAATGCTCTCTTCTGATTCACTATCGCGGTGGATCGTTGGTCTAGAGGTAACGCACCTGCCTAAAAAGCGAAAAGTCCGGGTCGGAAGTGTTGCGGTGGTTTGATACCCCGTTTCGGCCCGAAACTCCCCCCCCCCCCCCCCCCCCCCCCCATCCATGAGTGGTGGTCTGGGTGCTAGTCTTTCGGATGAGACGATAAACCGAGGTCCCGTGTGTTACACATGATTATTTAGCGCACGTGAAAGAACCCGCAGCAACAAGAGAGTTCCCTGGCAAAATTCTGTAGAATAAAGCCACTCTGACAGGGAAGCAAATACAGTTGAAGAGAGGGAAAAAATGGGTAGCGCTGTGACTTTAAGTGGTATGGAATGAAAAGTAAATGAAAAGAAAACAGTGTGCGGATTTAGCTTTAAAAAAAAGGCAGAAGTATGGACTGGAAAAGCTCAGGCTTCATGCAACAACCTGGCATTCAAGGAAAGGCTCTTTTTGCCATCATCCATCCATCCATCCATCCATCCCCTCCATCCATCCATCCATCTCCATCCAAACCATCCATCCATCCATCCATACTGCTGCTGATCAACCTTCGTCACACATGTAGGCAGAATACAGCTGACAATCTCCCCAGAGGCTGTCTCGGATGCAGATTTCGGGGGGGCGGGAAGAGCCTAGTGGTTCTTTAGAGGTAAGATCAGTACTGATGCTTTTCCCCCGTAAGTTCTTTGGATCAGACTATGAACTGGAGGTCCCTTGTGGAACACACGTAGAACATCTTGTGCACGCGTTAAAACCCGTTCCGCCTTTCAGAAGAGTAGGGTTTTCGTGCTGGTAGATCGTATGACAAAATACTTTTTTTTTAAAAAACCGTATGCACACCGGTGTCATGTTTAGACATCACCCAGAAGTCCAAATGCCACTACGATCACATACACAACATCTCACCATTGGTGAACCTCGGACCGGCCCCTTGCCAACGATCAAACAAACAAAAGAATAAAAGATGAAGGTTCTTCTTAACATCCAATAATAATAATAATAATGATAATAATAATAATAATAATAATAATAGCAACAGCAACAATAATAATGATAATAATAATAATAATAATAGCAACAGCAACAACAACAACAATAATAATAATAATAATAGCAACAGCATCAATAATATTAGTAATAACAACAATAATAATAATAAAAATAAAAATAATGATGATGATGATGATGATAATAATAATAATAATAATAATATAGTAATAATAATAATAATAATGAGCGACGACGACTACTACTACTACTACTACTACTACTACTACTACTACTACTACTACTACTTACCACCACCACCACCACTACTACTACTCATATAGATTCTACATTTTTAAAAATATAGCGCTGAATCTTGTAACACAAACAAATCAAAACGCTTCAATCCAACAGTTTAGACAATAGTGAGCCCCCACCCCACCCCTCTCTGTTTTATCATAGAATGTAGACAGACAGACAGACAGACAGACAGACAGACAGACAGGTAGGCCAGGGAGATAACTAACCTCCACCCTTCCCTTCACCCCATGCTCCATCAGCAGCTGCACAAAAGTGCTAAATCGCTTGAAAGCAGGGGCGAGAGGACAGGCGTGAACTTCAACAGTCGGAGAGCACGACTGGCCAGTGGCACTTCCCCGACAGCTTAAAAGCTCCACTGGCTCTGATGATGTTTATGATGCTCTGTCTATCTGTCTGTCTGACTGTCTGTCTGTCTGTCTGTGTGTTTATTTTATATTTTATTCTTTTATATCGAGGATATGGAATAAGCACTATGTGCTTTTTTACATCCAGTCCCCGTGTGTATGTGGTTTTGTAAATTTTGTCATCTGTTCCCACCGGCACACAATGGCCTACTCTTACAAAAAGCGGAACAGGATTTAACGTGTGCGCAAGATGTTCTGCGTGCGTTCGCACACGGGACCTCGGTTTATAGTCTCATCCGAAGGACTTTTTGGGGAGAGTGGAGTCTGCACTGATGTTAACTCCAGGGAAAATATCCCCCCTTGAACGGGAATCGAACCCGGGTCGTCAAATTGCGAGCGCAATGTTCTAATTGCTAACCACTAGGCTATCCCGTCTGTCGGTCTGTCTGTCTGTCTGTCTGTCTGCCTGTCTGCCTGTCTGTCTGTCTGTCTGTCTGTCTGTCTGCCTGTCTGTCTGTCTGTATCTGGTGTTGTATGCCCGAAGAGCTGGTTGGTTTGGGGGGCATAAGTGTGAGGTGTCCGAACCATTCGATTCTGTGTTGTTCAGTGTGTTGTAGGACTTGGTGTTGCTCCTACCATGTCTCGTATCACCTCATTTCTGATCTGGTCTTGCATGGTCTTGTTTACTGCTTTCCTCGGGCATTTCATTTCCCAGGGGACCAGTTTTCTCTCAAGGACTTTAGTTAGGGCCCATGTCTGACAATGGTCTGTCAGTGCTGGTAGAAAAATGGCGTGGATGAGTTTCGCCTTAGTGCTGGTGGGAATGCTGGGGTGTTTCAGGAGAGGGGCAAGTTGGCAGCTGACCTCAATTTAAGGAATAAAAGGAAATCTTCTGCTCCATTGGTTCAAATTTAATGTTCTTACTAAAGGCCGATAGTAGACAGACAGACATACAGACAGGGAGATAATGACAGACAGACAAACAGACAGACAGACACACAGACACACAGAGAGATACTGACAGTAAAGAGAGACAAGGAGAGAGAGAGAGAGAGGAAGACAGACAGAGGGAAGAAATGGAGAGGTACGGGTGTGCAAGGAAACGTGGTGATTTCTGTTTTGTTTTGTTTTTTTGTTTTAATTTAAGGCGCGGGATGGAGAAAACAGTGTGACTGAGGGAAAGAGAGAGAGGGGGGGGGGTAGAGAGGGGGGAGGAGAGAGAGGGAGGAGAGAGAGGGGTGGAGAGGAGAGAGAGGGGAGAGAGAGAGAGAGAGAGGGAGAGAGAGAGGAGAGAGAGAGAGGGGGGGGAGAGAGAGATAGAGAGGGAGAGAGAGAGAGAGGGGAGAGGAGAGAGAGGGGGGGGGGAGAGAGAGAGAGAGAGGGAGAGAGAGAGGGGGGGAGAGGGAGAGAGAGAGAGGGGGGAGAGGGAGAGAGAGAGGAGGGGAGAGAGAAAGGGGAGAGGAGAGAGGAGAGAGAGAGGGGGGGGGGGGGGGGGGAAAGAGAGAGGAAAGAGGAGAGAGAGAGAGAGGGAGAGGAGGAGAGAGAGAATGCAGTGGCAGTGAAATGGACAAATTCTTTTATTCGAGGAATGAATAGGCATG
>CM054139.1:69559374-69576620 GCA_028751875.1 Rapana venosa | reverse complement strand
TAGAAATGTTTTTTGGGGTTGGGAGGGGGTTTGAAAGAAGGGGGGGGGGGTGGGGGGGGGGGGGGGGGGGGGGGGGGTGGGGGGGGGGGGGGATTGGAAGTGGGGATGGGAAAAACTAGTATTTAACCTTGCCATTGCCTTACGACTCCCCGACATGTGTTCGAAACCTTTTCAAGGGGTTTTTTTCCCCCCCCTGGAAACTTTAAGTACCGCCCGGGGGGTTGTCAATTAACTAGCACCCCATCTTCGGAAATTCTGTCTGAAGTTCCTCTTTTATTATTTATTTTTATTTTTATTTTTAGTATTACCTTAGTTTTTCCTTTTTTTTTTTTTTTAGGGTTTTTAATTTAATGGTAAATGATCATAATTTTTTATTTTAGTATAAATTAAAAAAAAAATTGTTTTTAAAAAAAAAAGTGGCCTGATAAAAAAAAAGCAAATGCATTGCTTTTTCCCCTTTCCATCGGGAAAATAAAATTTTGACTTGACTTTATTGACTTGACCTTTTCTATCCCTCTCTTTTTTGGGCCTTTTCCTTTTCTTTTTCACCTCTTTCTTGTTTTTTTTCGCCTTCTTTGTCCATTCTCCCTGTCTAGTTTCCAAAGACTTAAAAAAAAACGATCTTCCCTGCCGAAGTCGGGATGCGTGGGCCTGACTTGCCAGGCGTTTAAGGGCGGCGCAACGCTTTTTCGCTCATATGACAGACAAAAATGATCTCTTTCTAGCTTTTGAGGAAAAAGGAAGGTAGGCCAAAGTGTGCCGGTGGGAACGTTAAAAAATGTACAAAAAAAGATTTTACGCGGGGGGGATAGGGGTTTAAAACAAAAAACAATGCCCGCTTTATTCCATTTTCCCCAAAGTAAAAGAATAAATAGATCTCTCTCTCTCTCTCTCTCTCTCTCTCTCTCTCTTCTCCTCTCTCTCTCCTCTTCCCCCTCTCTCTCTCTCTCTTCTAAAAAAAATTTAAGGAAAAGTCGGTCAGAGTAATAATGGGCACCTACCCGCACCCACGCACGCAAGCACCCACAACGCACTCACCACACACACACACACACACAACACACCCAACACAACACACACAATAACAATACTTTTCATTTCCCCCAAATAAAAATATTGCTCCATGGCAGAGAGGAAAGAGATGTTTAAATTTTTTATTTCGAGGGTAATGGAATAAGATCTGTGCCTTTTTTCATCTAGTCCCCCTGTTTTTTCAGTTTTGTCAATTTTGTCATCCCTTCCCCACGGCCACAATGGGCCCACTCTTCCGAAAAGCGGAACGGGTTTAACCCGGTGCGCAGATTTCAGAAAGAGGATTTATTCTTTTTTTGCGAGGGTAAAGGAAAAAGCCCATGGTTTTTACATCCAGTCCCCGTTGTATCCAGTTTTGAAATTTTGTCTCCGTTTCCCCCGGTGCACAAGGCCTACTTTTCGAAAAGCGGAACGCATTTAACTTTTGTGCGCAAGAGTTCTGCTGCTTCCCGCACAAGGACCTGGGGTTATACTCATCCATGGGTTTTTGGGGGGAAGAGTGGGTCGGCCTGATGTTAACTCCAGGGGAAAACCCCCTTGAATGGGATTCGAACCCTGGTCAACAGATCACGCGCAATGTGCAACAATAAACCAACCCAGGCTATTCCGCGTGTGTACGTTTTGGTGTGTGGTGTTTTTGGTGTGTGGTGTGTTTTGTGTGTGTGTGTGTGTGTGTTGTGTGTGTGTGGTGTCTGTGTCTGTGTGTGTGTACGTATTGTGGTGTGTGGTGTTGTGGTGTTGTGTGTGTGTGTACGTGTATGTATTTGTGGGGTGAGTGCATGCATCTTGATGCGGCGAGCGGCTGCCTGTGTTTGTGTATGTGGATGATTGGCGGGCTTATGGCTTGGGGGGCTAAGTCTATCATTTTGTAAATGCCTCGGCTTTTGCATGCATGGTGTTTGCCATACAGCACGTAAAGGACAGAAGGATGGGCAATTGCAGACCGGACACAACAGAGGAAGAGACAAAGAGGCGCAGAGATCACACTCCCTGCATCACTGGCTGGTAGTGTCTAAGCCTAGTGTCTGACAAACCAACGCTAAAGGCTATGTCACACTCCAGATAGTTTGGGTTTTTTGTTGTTTCTTATGAAGCGCATTGCGTTTTACATGCAGTTAGATATCACTGATCGAGTTGTTTTGCTTCCTAGAGAGACGGCTTCGATGAAAAAACCCACCAAATGCATTGCTTATTAAATGTACCATATGGAAATAACAGCTTGACTTTGACTTTGACTTGACTGACATCGACACCCGGTCAGAGCACAGAGTCTTTTGACACTGTTTCAACCCGCAAAAGGAAGCACACGACAGCTTGAAAGAGTGTGCAAAGAAAACGAATTAAAAAAAAGAACAACAAAACAAAACATAAACAGCAAATACCACACAAATGATAAATTTAAAAACGTTGTACGTTTGCTGTGTGAGCATATCATACTACCATTTTACCCCTAAAAGGGGGTAAATGCGGCTACTTTCACAGTGGGCAAAAATCCGGTAGCAGGCGCAACAGTTAACCATTGGTGAACCTCGGAGCTCTAGCCAAGGAACGAAACAGATACCACCATTTTCAGTTGTGGACCATACTGGTCCGAAAATGGAGCGTGTGATTCGCTGTCAGCACAACCTGCACCAATCAAACATCGCAATCTGTATGTTTTGCATCCCTAGAGAAGCAGAAAAGTCTATGGGTTAGTCTAAGTCAAGACTGCGTCATGCCTACAGCAAAGATGTTTTCTTCTTCGTTTGTCGAACGCTCAGACAGCAACTACGGTACTACTGTCCGTCTGTCACATGAGCGAAATGCGTTGCGCTGCGTTAAACGCCCGACAAATCAGGCCCTGCGCATCTGACTTCGGCATGGGGGAGAATTGTTATTTTAAAAGTTTTTTTCTGGGAAAAAAGGCAGGAGAATGAACCAAGAAGGCAGAAAATAAGACAATGAAATGACATGAAGAAAAGGAACAAGGCGAATCAAGAGAGGATAGAAAAGAAGGAAATTCGTAGCACACAATTTCCAGGAGGGGGTTCTTTACACTGACAGGCCCCGTCCCTCCCAGGAAGTAGCAAAGTAAATGACTACAGCAACACACACGCTACAACAGTCAAATGCCTGTAGTGTCACCTACTGACTGGACGGGAGCATGTCTGTATGTGCTGACTCAAGAAAACCACCTAAACAACCCAACTCGATATAATAGAAAAATAAAATAAAAATGTACACGAAACTCCATAGAGACAACGCAGTTCAGTGCCCTTGCCAAGACTGGCAGCAGCCAGACAACAGACCCTGTGCTGTATACAGTCC
The DNA here is from genome assembly GCA_028751875.1 of Rapana venosa. Taxonomy (NCBI): domain Eukaryota; kingdom Metazoa; phylum Mollusca; class Gastropoda; order Neogastropoda; family Muricidae; genus Rapana; species Rapana venosa. The sequence continues at coordinate 69,573,281 of CM054139.1, read as the reverse complement.
TGCCCGCTACATGAGGCAGCACTCTGAAAGAGGACCTGGCCTGACTGACCCATACCACCCCAGTGGCCAAGAAGCTCTGTGGAGACTGGGAGAGAGAGAGGCCATGCAGCAGAGTACAGCTGCCTTTGTTAAAGAGACTGAGCTGCCCACCTGACAAGCGCAAATAAAAAGTAATTGCACGTGCTACATCTTTAAGAAGCAGGGTGTTTTTAAAAGTCTCTCGTTACTAGCGTTTCACAATGTTGTCTGGTTGAGAAATGAACCTACAGGACTTGAATGAGAACATGTGTGCGGCAGTTGAAAAAATAAAGAAAAGGGGAGTGGGAGGGTATGAGCATAGACAGTCGGAATGGCTAAGCCATGTTCAAGTTTGTTTGGGTTTTTCTTTTCCTTAGGTACATTTCTGATCAGATTTTGAGCGAAACTCTCAGGGACGGAGGCAGAGGGGATGCCTGCAGATGATCCACCCATCTCTCAACCAGGAATATAATTTTAACAACTCGTTTCCTCCCTGCCACCCCACATAGACTTTGATAGGGGAGGGGTGATCTGGTCAAGAGGTACACAGGAACCAAGACCTTGAGATGAGATTGCAGTTTTTTAGCTGATTTGAACTGGTTTTGCCAGCAGAAAAGAAACACAAGTGAGCTGTTCATGCTCCTAATGGCGTGAATGTCAAGGAGCTGAGGTGTTGAAACCCACAAACTGTCTCGCCCCGTCCCTGGCAGTTCCTCATTCATTTCTCTGCACTGCATGGTGCCAGGGTTGCCTGCCGTTTCATTTCCTGGTCTGCCGTTTCTTTCAATGGCTGCTTCCTATTCCGGAAACGAAATCGAAGCAGAAAACACTTGACTTTGCCGTTCAGAAACAACTGTGCCAAAATAGCAACTACCCCCCAGGGGCCGGAAACAGAATCTCAGAGCCGTTCTCGTCTAGGCTATACACACGCGTTGTTTTTCACTGCCGGAAAATTAAACATTTTAAACTGCGCAGTTAAGATGTGTAATTGTGTGTCGAGGAGTACATGCACGTGCTAATGGGATCGCGTGCATGCGTGCCCATGTGTGTGTGTGTGTGTGTGTGTGTGTGTGTGTGTGTTGTGTGTGGTGTGTGTGGGTGTGGTGGGGGGGGGGGGGGGGGTGAAGCTGTATGATATGCAAAGTGTGGAAGAGCCAGAACTGATGATTATGTCTGTTGTGTGCTGAGTGTACATATAAACAAAATGCCTCTACGCAGTTCCTTGTTTTTTACATTGTTGTATTTAACCCAGGATTATAAACTTTACCCTTCTAAGCTTTCAGAGCTTTCAGATGTGAAAAACAACAGTTCTATGTTTAAAGCCACGCCACACAGCGTCAACGATTTTTTAAAAATCTAATTTTCTTACCATGGTCTTGTGCAATATTTGGTTCAGCTCATAGCCTGTCAGATGCATAATATCTTCATAGAAACCAAAACCAAATGTCACATAATATTGTGATGTAAGATAAGACGTTCAGTTGCATTCTGTGTTATCAAAAATTGTTAAAATAATCCTCTGTATTTATCCTCAAGCGCCTTGTTATGCACAATCAGTTGCTGCTGCTGCTTTTGTTGTTGCTGTTGTTGTTGCTGCTGCTGCTGTTGCGTTTGTTGTTGTTGCTGTTGTTGTTGCTGTTGTGGTGGCTACTGTTGCTTTGTTGTTGTTGCTTTTATTGTTGCTGTTGCTGCTGTTGTTGCTGTTGCTGCTGCTGTTGTTGTTGCTGCTTTTCTTGCTGCTGCTGCTGCTGCTGCTGCTGCTGCTGCTGCTGCTGCTGTTGTTGCTGTTGGTTTTTTTATTGTTTGGGTTTTACTTTTGTTCGTGAAGAATTCTTTATGTAGCCTATGGGGTTGTTGCTCTTAACAAGCGAACTGTTTAAATTCTGAGTACTGAGCTGACTAGTTTGTTTTTGGCTTACCATCAATCTTAGGTAGATGTTTGTTTAGTTTGCCAGTGACATGCAACATGTTCACACGTTTTCTTCAGTCTTTCTGTCCATTCGATTAATTTCTGTTTTGAGATGGAAAAGTATTTGATTTGAACGGAATTAGTTTGATTTGGTTTTCTTTAGAACTTAACTTTCTTGTCCATCATGTTTCACTATATTATTCCCCGACCCCCCCCCCCCCCCCCCCCCCCCCCCCCCCCGTCCTCTTTATATCTTATCCTGTTTGTTGTTGTTAATACACCTTCTCATTAACCCACCCCCTCCCTTTCCCACTCCATCTCTCAGTTACTGTCATCCCGCTTTTTGCTGATCTTGGTGAGAGAGACAGAGAGTGTTGCAAATGCCCCAAAGTGTGAGCTGTTGCACTTGGAGCAGAAATTCTAATTTTTGTATAATTTCTCTTTAAAATGTTTTAATTTTCTTCCCACTTTCACTTTCCACCTTTCTCTCTCTCTCTCTCTCTCTCTCTCTCTCTCTCTCTCTCTCTCTCTCTCTCTCTCTCTCTCCTCTCTCTCTCTCTCTCTCTCTCCAATAGTCTGACACTCGCATGCATCCAGTAATTGTGACACAGCCTTTAAGTCGACTTTAGACTGATACTCGCATGCTTCCCCGCACGGTGACATCGCCTTTAAGTAGAAAACTTCAGACGGGCAATCGCATGCATGCACCCAGCAATGTGCCACAGATTGAAAATATAAAACTTCAAACTGACACTAGCATGTACCCAGTCTTATGACATCGCCTTTGCGCAGAATGCTTCAGTCTGTCACTGGCACTGCACTCATCAGCCAGAGTGACATCGCCTTTAGGCAGAAAGTTTTCAGGAGAGTGACATCGCCTTTAGGCACAAAGTTTCCGGCAGAATGGCATCGCCTTTAGGCACAAAGTTTCCGGCAGGGTGACATCGCCTTTAGGCACAAAGTTTCCGGCAGAATGGCATCGCCTTTAGGCACAAAGTTTCCGGCAGGGTGACATCGCCTTTAGGCACAAAGGTTCCGAGAAAGTGACATCGCCTTTAGGCACAAAGTTTCCGAGCAAGTGACATCGCCTTTAGTCAGAAAGTTTCCGGACAAGTGACATCGCCTTTAGGCAGAAAGCTTCTGGCCGACACCCCGGGTAGTGCACTGGGAGCGTGACAGCGCTGATGCCCACAGGGCAGGGCAGGGCAGGGCAGGGCAGGGGAGGGGAGGGCAGGGCAGGGCATCGAGGGAGGACTGATGAGGGCCCATCAGCCTGATGGCAGCCACATCACGGGGTCAGCAGCAGGCCACTCGTCATTGTTAGTGACTGACCACAGCCCATTTGCCCAGTCCTGCCTGCCGTCCTCTGTCTGTCTGTCTGTCTGTCTGTCTCTCTCTCTCTCTCTCTCTCTCTCTGTGTCTCTCTCTGTCTCTCGGTCTCTCTCTCTGTCTCTGTCTCTGTCTGTGTGTCTGTGTCTCTCTCTGTCTGTATCTCTGTCTCTCTCTGTCTCTGTCTATCTCTGTCTCGCTGTCTCTCTCTGTCTGTCTCTCAGTCTGTCTCTCTCTCTCTCTCTCTCTCTCTCTCTCTATCTTCTCTCTCTCTCTCTTCTCTGTCTGTCTGTGTGTCTCTCTCTGTCTCTCTTTCTGTCTCTCTTTGTCTCTCTGTGTGTCTATCTGTCTCTCTGTGTGTCTCTCTCTGTCTCTATCTCTCTCTGTCTCTCTCTCTCTCTTTCTCTATCTCTCTCTCTCTTTCTCTCTCTGTCTGTCTGTCTCTCACTCTGTGTTTCTCTGTCTCTCTCTCTCTCTCTCTGTCTCTCTGTCTCTCTCTGTCTCTCTTCTCTCTCTCTCTCTCTCCCTCTCTCTCTCTCCCAGCTGTGGAGATGGATGATGGACAATCCCTAAAAAGCAGACCCCAACATGCAATGGCCACTCCATGCGGGGCCTGGCCTTGTGGCTTACAGGGTGGCCTGGTGGTTAGAGTGATGCGCATTGCGCTCGTGATCTGCTGTCCCGGGTTCGAATCTCGATCAAGAAGATTCTTCCTCTAGAGTTAATATCAGTGCCGACTTCACTGACCCCCAAAAGTCCTTCGGATGAGACTCTAAACCGAACGCACGCAGAACTTCTTGAGCACGCGTCAAAACCCGTTCCGCTGTTCGGAAGAGTAGGGTCATTGTGTCGCACTGGGAACGGATGACAAATTTGACAAAACTCCATACACACGGGGACTGGATGTAAAAAAGCACATGAGTGCTTATTCCATTATCCTCGATATAAAAGAATAAATAGAAAGGAAAAGATAAAATAATGCTCCTGTCTAAAAGTGTCACCTTTGTTGTTTTGCTTTGTTTCTTTTGTCTCTCAGCTAGAACTCCGAGGTTCACCAATGGTGACATTTTTTGGGGCGTATACGACCGTTTTTGCCCACTGTTAAGGGTGAGTTTTCTTTAAAAGGGTAAAAGGTAAAGGTGTCCCATAACCTATAAGGTCGAAGGGGAGCGAGGCGTCAGAGATCTCACTTCTCTAGGGGCCAGCACATTGAGGGCGGCGCCCATCTCCTCTCCCTCGCTGCTTTACCTTCCCTGTCCTTAAATAGGGCAGGTACCCATTTACAGCTGGGTGAACTGGGGAACTGTACTGAAGCCAAGGCGCACAAACGGTCACCCGTCCACTTGGTAACCACGCTGGACGCTGCTTAACTTGGCTAGGGGAAAGCAAGTGCTCTGACCACTGAACGGGAGGCACCGTGGTCGAGTGGTTTAGGCAGTCGACTCGTGATCTAGAGGTCGCGGGTTCGATCCCGCTCGGCTCGGTGTTGTGTCCTTGGGAAAGACACTTTACTCCTATTTTCCTCACTCCATCCAGGTGTACAAGTGGGTACCAGCTCTGCTGGGGAAGTATCTGGCGACAGACTAGCGTCCTGTCACAGGGGTGGTGAAAAAACCATCAGTTCGCTTAACGCTACAGAAACCGGGATAAGCCCCGGCTCTATGGGCCTTCTGGCTCGAAAGAACATACTGACCACTGAGCTATCCTGTTCCTGTATTGAGGTAGCTGCGTATAATTAATCCATGAAATCTGAAGACAATTCTAGCCCACATGCAGTGTCCCAATGTAAAAATAAAACCCACACAAACCCCAAAGAAAAACAAACAAAAGCTTTTCTTGCACTCAACACTCTAACCACCTTGCCATAATTGCTTCATTATCATAACTCTTTTAAAAAAAAAAATTCATTGACGGGAACAAAACGAGAAATGGTAACAAGAAATGACAAAGAACAGAAAAAGCAAAGGCTAACTCGCAATTATTCAAGAATTGTCTTTGATTTGAAAACAGCCTCTTTTTTCTGTACGAATACTGATATAAATATGACAAAAAACAATCATACTTTTAAAGAAGAAGAAGAATTGCGAAGAAGAATTGCGAAGAAGAAGAAGAAGAATTGCGAAGAATTGCGAAGAAATGCGAAAAGGAATTGCGAAGAAATTGCGAAGAAGAAGAAGAAGAAGAAGAAGAAAGAAGAAGAAGAAGAAGGAAAGAAGAAGAAGAAGAAGAAGAGAAGAAGAAGAAGAAGAAGAAGACTTGGAAGAATGCGAAGAAGAAGAAATTGCGAAGAATTGCGAAGAAGAAGAAGAATTGCGAAGAGAAGAAGAATGAGAAGAAGAAGAAGAAGAAGAAGAAAGAAGAGAAAGAAGAAGAAGAAGAAGAAGAAGAAGAAGAAGAAGAACAAGAACAAGAACAAGAAGAAGAAGAACAACAACAACAACAACAATAACAAGAAGAAGATAATGGTGGCGCTATATCCTGCAAAAACAAATCAAAGCGCTTGCCATTCATCCTACTCTTACACAAGCAACAAGTTACAACTTCTTGCTGCAAATGTTATTTTGTTGCAAGCGGTTGCGTGTAGTTTACAACTTCCAGTTCGTCAAGTCTTACGATCTTCACTTCCAATTTCTCATCGATAAAATTGAATGCAAGAGTCAGTTCCACTTGCAGTCTTTGATAGTCTGCTGCAGGCCTGCGGGTTATGCATTCTATTGAAACGTGTTGCACTCCTCGACATTCTACACTCATGAGTGAGGATGAAAACGAATGTGTGTGTGTGTGGTGTGTGTGTGTGTGGTGTGTTGTGTGTGTGTGTGTGTGTGTTGGGGTGTGTTGTGGTGTGTGTGTGGGGTGTGGGGTGTGTGTGTGTATCCCACGTGTGTGTGTGTGTGTGTATGTATGTATGTCACGTTGTGTGTGTGCTGTGTGTGTGTTTGTGTGTGTGTCTGTGTGTCTGTGTGCCTTTTTTGCCTCGGTGTGTGTGTGTGTGATCTGTGTGCCTTGGTATCTATGTGTGTGTGACTTATGTTCTTGTGTCCAGTAGTCTGCCTGCCTGCCTGCCTGCCTGCCTGTCTCTCTGCCTGCCTGCCTGTCTCTCTGCCTACCTGCCTGCCTGCCTGTCTGCCTGCCTCTCTGCCTCTCTGCCTCTCTGTCTGTCCGTCTGCCCGCCAGTGATTGGCTTGGACACGCCAGGCCACACCACACAGAAGGAAATGTCCTGTGAAGTCCAGCAGCTGACCAGTGCAGGACGTACAGTGCGGGGTAGCGAGGGGTCAGCGAAGGGCCGGAAACCCGATTTTTGAAATAATTATATCCCCAGCCCATATGAACCCCCCCCCCCCCCAAACCCCCCCACCCCCCTGTCCAGCAGTTACCGCACCCCCCTGACTTTTTTGCTGACCATAATCGCCATAATGCCCGGCAGTTTTGCCAAAGGGCCCCACCACACCACAGCACACCAACAGCACACCACACCACAGCACACCACACCACAGCACACCACACCACAGCACACTACACCACACCACACCACACACGCCCACGCCACACCACCACAACACCACACCACACCACACCACAGCACACCACCACCACACCACACCACACCACACCACAGCACAGCACACCACACCACAGCACACCACACCACAAACACACAACCACAGCACCCCCACACACACCACAGCACACCACACCACAGCACAGCAACACCACAGGACACCACAGCAAACCACACCACCCCCACAGCACACCACAGCACCCACAACCACACCACAGCACACTACACCAACCACACCACCACCACGCCACGCCACACCACACCACACCACGCCACACCACACCACAACGGCCTTGGTCTTTCACCCACTCAAGCAGCCACACATTGTATCATTATCATCGTCGTTGTCGTCATCATCATCGTCGTCATCATCATTATTGTAATCATCGTCATCATCATACATCATCATCATCGTCGTCATCATCATCATTCTCGTCGTCGTCATTTATCATCATCCTCAACAACAACAACAACCAAACCAATCACTATCACTACGATAACAACCACAATCAGCATCACCACTAGAAGATGAAGAAGAAGAAGAAGAAGAAGAAGAAGAAGAACAACAACAACAACAACAACAACAACAACAACAACAAAAAGTAGAAGATTTTTTAAGGAGGAAGCGGAATAGAAGAAGAAAGAAGAGGAGGATGGGACGAATGATTAGAAAGGGGAGGATGCGAGTGATGATGATAGTAGTGGTAATGATGTTGATGGTAGTAATAGTTGTGGCTATGATGAAGGTGATGATGATGATGATGATGATGATGATGATGATGATGATGATGATGATGATGATGATGATGATGTATTTTTTCAGAGGCTGACGCAGCAGTAACGACACCAATCTGTTCTTGCTTAACTGCATGTTAAAGCCATACAGCATCTGGGATCTTACCACCCTGCGTTTGCTTGAACTGCATGTAAATGCAATAAACAGCACACGCTATGCTCTTTCTAGTCTTCGTCCCCAGACAGAGAGAGAGGGGGGGAGGGAGGAGAGAGAGAGAGAGAGGAGAGAGAGAGAGAGAGAGGAGAGAGAGAGAGAGAGAGAAAGGAGGAGAGAGAGGAAGGGGGGAGGAGAGAGACACACACACACAGACAGAAAGAGGCAGAGAGAGGGAGAGAGAGACAGACAAATAAGAGAGATAGAGAGACAGAGAGAGAGGGATAGAGAGACAGAGATAGAGAAACAGAGAGAGGGAGAGAGAGAGAGAGAAGAGAGAGACAGAGAGAGAGATGGAGAGAGACAGACAGACAGAGAGACACAGAGAGAGAGAAAAGGCAGAAAAGAAGAACAACAACGAACCAAAAAAAACACAAAAATGTTTCCCCTCCTCTCCCCTCTCAACCCCCCCCCCCCCCCCCCCACACCCTTACCCCTGCAAGTGATCCAAGGTATGTTTAATCCGACCTAAGCCAGGAAACTGCAATTCCTTTCTATGTATGTATTTATTTATGTATTTATTTACTTATACATTTATCTCTCTGTCTGCTTACCGTTCGCTTCGTTTTGTTTAGTCTGCTGTTTGTGTTTCGCCAGCTGATAGCAGTATCTCGTTCTCTCTGTTACTTTTACACACACACACACACCACATCACACCACACACACACACACTACACACACACACGCACACACACACACACATACACACACACACACACACACACACACACACACACACACACACACACACACACACACACACACACACCCTTCCCTGCCTTTCCTGCTTTCAGAAACTGATACCACGTTTAACTTTCTTCATTGGTTTTGTCTGGGTGTAGGGAGATCTTGTACGTGGAAGACAATATCAGAGAGTGGACTGGCTTTACTTGCGTAAAAATGACTTGCTCATTCCCCCCCTCCCCTCCACCCCTTCCCATCCCCGCGAAGAGTGGAGGAAGCTGGTTGCAAATTCTTCAATGGTGCAAGAGTACAGGATAAGGCAGAGGTGAAGGAAGATCTTGTGCGTTTCTTTTTTCATTTTTTAAAAATACATTTATCCTTTTAATGAAGAGTTTTGGTCTGTTCTGTGTAGAGTATGTTCAGGCAAAATGCGCATTATTCATCATTGAAATATGGAGAGAGAGAGAGAGAGAAAAAAAAAAAGAATTCCTGTCCTCTATTGTGTTGTACTGTGCTCCGTCAAATTACAATGTACTGTGTTGTATTGTATGTGTTATGCTGCACTGTATTGTGATGCATTGCATGTAATTGTATGGCATTAAAACTACATTGTATTGTATGAAGGGGCTCTGGATTGTATGGTATGGTATGGTCGTGTAGTGCAGTGTAGTGCAGTGTAGTGCAGTGTAGTGCAGTGTAGTGTAGTGCAGTGTAGTGCAGTGTAGTGTAGTATAGCGCAGTGTAGTGTAGTGCAGTGCAGTGCAGTGTAGTGTAGTGTAATGTAGTGTAGAGTAGTGTAGTGCAGTGTAGTGTAGTGTAGTGCAGTGTAGTGTAGTGCAGTGTATGTAGTGCAGCGTTAGTGCAGTGTAGTGTAGTCTAGTCTAGTGCAGTGTAGTGTAGTGCAGTGTAGTGTAAGGTGTAGTGTAGTGCAGAGTATTTTATTTTATTTATTTATTATTTCATTCTTTTATATCGAGGATAATGGAAAAAACACTTATGTGCTTTTTTACATCCAGTCCCCGTGTGTATGCAGTTTTGTAAATTGCCATCAGTTCCCACCGGCACAAAATGGCCTACTCTTACGAAAAGCGGAACAGGAGTTTAACGTGTGCGCAAGAAGTTCTGCGTGCGTTCGCACACGGGGCCTCGGTTTATTGTCTCATCCGAAGGGTAGTGTAGTGCAGTGTAGTGTAGTGTAGTGTAATGTAGTGCAGTGCACTGTACTGTACTGTATTTTTTGTGACTAACAATGTATACTTATGGTACATATTTTTTCCTGTTGCCGTGGCTGTCACATACCAACCCTACACACACTTTTGCATACATGATCTCAGTTCGTTGCCTCATCAAAATAAAACTCCCAAACAAACACCACCCAAACCTTTTTTTTTTGATTCAACATTTCATAGAACGAAGGTAAAAAAAAAAACACACCTTAATTTTCAAACGAGACTGGATCCACAGACCTTTGGCTGGCTGGCTGGCTGTTTTACCCACTGGGTCCCCAGAGCAGGTTCAATCTCCGCTTATCTGCAGGGCGACTGACTAATGCAGTGATGTCCGTATTTGGTTGGATGTCAGCTTTTTGCACAAAGCTTCGGAAATGCATTTGATCAGATAGTGACGATGGGAAAAACCAACTTTCTTTTAAAGAGAGAGAGAGAGCCGGGGGGAGGAGAGAGAGAGAGAGAGAGAGAGAGAGAAGAGAGAGAGAAGAGAGAGAGAGAGAGAAAGAGAAGAGAGAGAGAGAGAGAGAGGAGAGAGAGAGACGGGAGGGGGTCGGTGGGAGAAGAAGAGACGGAGAGAGACAGACAGACATACGGACGGAAAGATAGAGATACAGACAAACAAAAAAATTCAGCCGGGTAGACAGACAGAGACAAGAGTGTGGGTGTGTGTCTGTATAATCTATCTATATATCTATCTATATAAGAGAGAGGGGGGGACAGAGAGATAAGAAGACAGACAGAATCAGACAGACAGATAGATAGATAGATAGATAGATAGATAGATAGATAGATAGATAGGATAGATAGAATAGATAGATAGATAGATAGATAGCTGTGTAATGTGCGTGGCATGTGTGTCGTTAGTCTCGATCCGTCATTCGTTTTGTCATGTTGTCTGTCTCTCGTCTCTTGTCTGTCTGTCTGTCTGTCTCTCTCTCTCTCTCTCTCTCTCTCTCTCTCTCTCTCTCTCTCTCTCTCTCTCTCTCTCTCTCTCTCTCTCTCTCTCTTCTATCAGCCTGTGCACCAGCTCACCCGCTCACTCGTAGTGTGTGGTTTTTCTCCAACTCGCTTGCTGAAAAGCATCCTTGTTCAAAACCCTCACCCTCGCCTCACCTCTCACCCACCCCCACCCCCCACCCCCTACACACACACACACACACACCTACACCCTCCTTCCTCACCCCCACCCCCCCACCCCATCCCCTCATTTCCTCCATTCCGCTTGTTACTGCAATCTGGCGGCTCGATCAAAATCTGTTATCTGCCAGTGTGTTTAGATTGCTTCCGCCACAAACATCGTTCGGCTTTGGGCTTGATGTTGATAATGATGGTGATGATAATAATCGTGTCGTCTGTGTTTGTGTGGTGTTGTGTGTTTGTGTTTATGTGCGTGTGTGTGTGTGTGTGTGTGTTTGTGTGTGTGTAGTGTGTGTGTTTGTGTGTGTGTGTTGTGAGTGTGTGTGTGTGTTGTGTGTGAGTGTTAGTGTGTGTGTGCGTGTTGTGTGTGTGTAGTGTGTGTGAGTGAGTTGTGTGGGTAGTGCATGTGTGAGTGTTAGTCAGACATGTCAAATTTATTCGTGGTACTTGAATAAGCAATGCTTGCTTTTTATAAGCCTCTATCTAGTAACGACATTTCTAATGATTATACTGAATACATATTGCATCCTTACATTAAATTAACGGTTTAAAAAAGAAAATCGATAAGTTAATACATTGATACAAATTACCACATATGACATATACACGCCACACATACTCATACACACCTGGGCGTGCTGGCTCACGTCCACGTGAGCGTGTGAGTGTAGTGCATGTGTGTGTGTGAGTGTTAGTGTGGTGTGTGTGTGTATCTGTGTGCGTGTGCGTGTGGTGTTGTGGTGAGTGTGTGGTGTGTGTGTTTGTGTGTGGTGTCGTGCGTGCGTGTGTGTGTGTGTGTGTGTGTGTTGTTGTGTGTGTGTGTGTGTGGTGTGTGTGTGTGGTGTGTGTGTGTGTGTGTGTCGCGCGCGCGTGCGTTCGTTCTTGTATTTAACGTACTGTTCATTATAAGTGTATTAAATGTCGTGTGTGTGTTTGTTGTGTGTGTGTTTGTGTGTTGTGTGTGTGTGTGTGTGTGTTGTGTGTGTGTTGTGTGTGTTGTTGTGTGTGTGAGTGTTTTGTGTTGTGAGTGTAAGTGTGTATTTGGGTGATTTTTGTGGGATATGTATGTGTGAGTGTAAGTGCGTGCGTGTGTGGGTGTGTGTGAGTGTGAGTGTTAGTGTGTGTGTATTTGTGTGCGTGTGTGTGAGTGCGTGTGTGTGTGCGAGTGTGTTGGTGTCTGCGAAAGTGCGTGTATGTTGTGAGTGCGTGCGTGAGTGTGTCAGTGTAAGTGTGTGTAAGTGTAAATGTGTATGTGTGTGTTTATCTTATTTTATGTCACTTTATTCTTTTATTTCGTCGATAATGGAATATTAGCACTCATGTGCATTTTTTTACATCTAGTCCCCGTGTGTATGCAGGTTTTTTTTTGTAAATTATAACAAACCGGTCCCAACCAAACGCGGAACGGGTTTTAACGTGTGCTCAAGACGTTCCCTGTGTGTGTGTGTGTGTGTGGTTTGTGTTGTGTGTGTGTGTGTGTGTGTGTGTGTGTGTGTTGTGTGTTGTGTGGTTTGTGTGTGTTGTTGTGTGGTGAAGTCAAGTCAAGTCAAGTCAAGTCAAGTCAAGTCAAAATTTTATTTCCAGATGGTACATTGAATAAGCAATGCATTTGCTTTTTTTCATCAAGCCATCTATCTAAGAACAAATTTCTGAATGATTATACTGAAATACTACATTATTGCATCCTTTATCATTGAATTAAACCAGTAAAAAAAAGGAAAATCGATAACGTAATACATTGAAAATACAAATTACCACATATACATATACACGCGCACACATACTCATACACACCTGCGCGCGTGCGCGCTCACGTCCAATGTGGGGTTTTGTGTGTGTGTGTGTGTGTGTGTGTGGTGTGTGTGTGTGTGTGTGTGTGTGTGTGTGTGTGTGTGTGTGTGTGTGTGGTGTGAAGTAAAGTCAAGTCAAAATTTTATTTCCAGATGGTACATTGAATAAGCAAAGCATTTGCTTTTTTTTCATCAAGCCATCTATCTAGGAACAAATTTCTTAATGATTTTACTGAAATACTACATTATTGCATCCTTTATCATTGAATTAAACCAGTAAAAAAAAGGAAAATCGATAACGTAATACATTGAAAATACAAATTACCACATATACATATACACGCACACACATACTCATACACACCTGCGCGCGTGCGCGCTCACGTCCTATGTGTGTGTGTGTGTGTTTGTGTGTTTGTGTCAGTCTGTCTGTCTGTCTGTCTGTCTGTCTCTCTCTCTGTCTCTGTCTCTCTCTGTCTCTCTCTGTCTCTCTCTCTCTCTCTCTCTCTCTCTCTCTTTTCTCTCTCTCTCTCTCTCTCTCTCTCTCTCCCCTATAATCAAAATTGCTGTATCATTAAAGGGTTGCTTACTGCATCCTTCCAAAAGGCCAATACTCTGTAGGATTATTATAATGTCTCTGGGTCTGTCTGTCTGTCTGTCTGTCTGTCTGTCTCTCTCTCTCTCTCTCTCTCTCTCTCTCTCTCTCTCTCTCTCTCTCTCTCTCTCCCTCTCTCCCTACCCCTGCCTTTGTGTCTCTCTCTCTCTCTCTCTCTCTCTCTCTCTCTCTCTCTCTCTCTCTCTCTCTCTCTCTCTCTCTCTCTCCCCTCTCTCTTACTGGCTTACTAACGAAATACAGAAACATATATATCATAGGGATTACCTATTAAGAAAGGTTGCCGGAAGATTATAAAAAACAGAGAAATTATGTAACTTCCCTTTTACGAGCTGAGAAAAAAAGCATTTTGAAGAGCTTCTTAAAAACAACAGGGACAGTAAATCTATTTGGAAAACTATAAACCAGCTCACCAACAAAAGTTATAATAAAAATTCAAACGTTGGCTGTGATATATCTGCTGATACATTAAATCTTCATTTCTCAACTGTTGCAGACCAGTTAATCTCTAAGGACAAATCAGAAGACAATGACTTAAAAAACTTGATAGCTTTTTGCGACAGCAAGAACATTCAATCAAAAATTGAGATAGCAATTTATTACAGTTAACGAGGTGTTCACTGCTTTAAATCGTCTGAAACAATCATCAACACGTGGTCTTGATGGATGGATGGGAAAATTCTTAAA
>CM054139.1:69546874-69551874 GCA_028751875.1 Rapana venosa | reverse complement strand
TCTTGCGCACACGTTAAATCCTGTTCCGCTTTTTGTAAGAGTAGGCCATTGTGTGCCGGTGGGAACAGATGACAAAATTTACAAAACCACATACACACGGGGACTGGATGTAAAAAAGCACATAGTGCTTATTCCATATCCTCGATATAAAAGAATAAAATATAAAATAAACACACAGACAGACAGACAGACAGTCAGACAGACAGATAGACAGAGCATCATAAACATCATCAGAGCCAGTGGAGCTTTTAAGCTGTCGGGGAAGTGCCACTGGCCAGTCGTGCTCTCCGACTGTTGAAGTTCACGCCTGTCCTCTCGCCCCTGCTTTCAAGCGATTTAGCACTTTTGTGCAGCTGCTGATGGAGCATGGGGTGAAGGGAAGGGTGGAGGTTAGTTATCTCCCTGGCCTACCTGTCTGTCTGTCTGTCTGTCTGTCTGTCTGTCTGTCTACATTCTATGATAAAACAGAGAGGGGTGGGGGTGGGGGCTCACTATTGTCTAAACTGTTGGATTGAAGCGTTTTGATTTGTTTGTGTTACAAGATTCAGCGCTATATTTTTTAAAAATGTAGAATCTATATGAGTAGTAGTAGTGGTGGTGGTGGTGGTAGTAGTAGTAGTAGTAGTAGTAGTAGTAGTAGTAGTAGTAGTAGTAGTAGTCGTCGTCTCATTATTATTATTATTATTACTATTATTATTATTATTATTATTATCATCATCATCATCATCATTATTTTTATTTTTATTATTATTATTGTTGTTATTACTAATATTATTGATGCTGTTGCTATTATTATTATTATTATTGTTGTTGTTGTTGCTGTTGCTATTATTATTATTATTATTATCATTATTATTGTTGCTGTTGCTATTATTATTATTATTATTATTATTATCATTATTATTATTATTATTGGATGTTAAGAAGAACCTTCATCTTTTATTCTTTTGTTTGTTTGATCGTTGGCAAGGGGCCGGTCCGAGGTTCACCAATGGTGAGATGTTGTGTATGTGATCGTAGTGGCATTTGGACTTCTGGGTGATGTCTAAACATGACACCGGTGTGCATACGGTTTTTAAAAAAAAAGTATTTTGTCATACGATCTACCAGCACGAAAACCCTACTCTTCTGAAAGGCGGAACGGGTTTTAACGCGTGCACAAGATGTTCTACGTGTGTTCCACAAGGGACCTCCAGTTCATAGTCTGATCCAAAGAACTTACGGGGGAAAAGCATCAGTACTGATCTTACCTCTAAAGAACCACTAGGCTCTTCCCGCCCCCCCGAAATCTGCATCCGAGACAGCCTCTGGGGAGATTGTCAGCTGTATTCTGCCTACATGTGTGACGAAGGTTGATCAGCAGCAGTATGGATGGATGGATGGATGGATGGATGGATGGATGGATGGATGGATGGATGGATGGATGGATGGATGGATGATGGCAAAAAGAGCCTTTCCTTGAATGCCAGGTTGTTGCATGAAGCCTGAGCTTTTCCAGTCCATACTTCTGCCTTTTTTTTAAAGCTAAATCCGCACACTGTTTTCTTTTCATTTACTTTTCATTCCATACCACTTAAAGTCACAGCGCTACCCATTTTTTCCCTCTCTTCAACTGTATTTGCTTCCCTGTCAGAGTGGCTTTATTCTACAGAATTTTGCCAGGGAGAACTCTCTTGTTGCTGCGGGTTCTTTCACGTGCGCTAAATAATCATGTGTAACACACGGGACCTCGGTTTATCGTCTCATCCGAAAGACTAGCACCCAGACCACCACTCATGGATGGGGGGGGGGGGGGGGGGGGGGGGGAGTTTCGGGCCGAAACGGGGTATCAAACCACCGCACACTTCCGACCCGGACTTTTCGCTTTTTAGGCAGGTGCGTTACCTCTAGACCAACGATCCACCGCGATAGTGAATCAGAAGAGAGCATTTTCTGGCATTTGTCCTATGAATGTTTTCATAAGCTGCCCTGAAGTAGGCATGTGTTGGCTGAGGTCAGCAGGAAGACCACCAACAGAGATACAAGCACAGGACAAGACCAGGCACTACACATTCCTATCAATAAAACAAAGCAGGAGTATATTATTTTCAGCTAACCCACAACAATTCATTAAAAGTATTGCCCCGCATAGCACGTCGAAAGGCCGTAGGAGATTTTTCAGAATGAAAAAATTCTGACTGCTTTTCTCAAGGCTGATCGTTAATTGAAAAGGATTGTTATCGTTGATACTGCTTGACTAGTCGTGCAACTTGCCAAATCGCTGAATGATTTGGAGGTGGTGGTGGACTGCGTGCGTAAACTACTTACACCACAGACAGCCAGACTGACTGACAGACTATCCTCGAGTGTGAGCGGCGTCCTCTAACCATCTCTCTGATCAATGTCCACTCGCGGAGCACTTACTAAATGAAACAGACTGCCCGACACTGACCGCCCGTGGCACAAGCCATGAATATTGATGAGCGTTTGAGACGACAGCCAATCAGAAGAGAGCAGGAGTAATCCGGGAGGAAAACGTGCAGGAGGCGTTACAGCAAGGTTAGGTATGGGCAAGGAGCCTGTATGGACCAGCCGACCTTTCGGGCTTAGGGCCATGTCACACGCAACCTACAGTTATTAACATCAGCGCCGACTCCACTCTCCTAAAAAGTCCTTCGGATGAGACTATAAACCGAGATCCCATGTGCGAACGCACGCAGAACATCTTGCGCACATTTCGAAACCAGTTCCGCTTTTCGGAAGAGTAGGCTTTTGTGTGCCGGTGGGAATGGGTGACAATATTTACACAAAAGTGCATACATGCGGAGACTGGATCTAACAAAGCAACACATGAGTGCTTATTCCATTATCCTCGAAAAACGAAAAATAAATATATTTTTAAAAAAACAACTTTCCTGCAAACTGACTTTTCCGAAACATAAACAAGTACAGAATAGTGTGCACCACTTTACTGCAGCACACAATATTTATTTATTTATTTATTCTTTTATTTCGAGAATAATGGAATAAGCACTCATGTGCTTTTTTTCATTTAGTGCCCGTGTGTATGCAGTTTTGTAAATTTTGTCATCCGTTCCCACCGGCACGCTATGGCCTACTCTTCCAAAAAGCGGAAGGGTTTGACGTGTGGCGCATGTTCTGCATCGTTCGACCATCGGGACTCAGTCGGCATGATGCTAACTCAAGAAAATAATATCATGAATGATGAATGAATCTGGGTCAGCAGATCCGATCATCTACTGTAACCACCAGCTATCCGTCTCAAGGATGAGATTCAGTTCATCAATTGAAGTTTCCATTCAACAAACAAGCTTCTATTTCGCAGCTTGTTGCATTGTGTTTTTTAAACCCCAATTTTCTAAAACTCCCTTCAGCTTGTAATCATGTATTGACTGTCTGAAATCAGGTGTGAATTCCAAAAAAGTTGCTCCTCGATTGTCGTTCAGCGTTTATTCTCCATGAGTTATACATTGCCAATTTGAAAAAACTATGTGACCTAAAAAGATGATGGGCCTGTTCTTTATCATTTTTTAGATCCATCTACATGGAAACTTATAATAATCATTTGAGGATCATACAGACGGCTCTGTTTGATAGCAAATGATGCTGGTGCGATTTGAATTCAGCTCTGAAATTGAAAGGGTCTTATTACATTGGAAAAGACATTTCATTATCAAGCTGCGCTTGTTGCAATGTGAGGCGTTAATTCCTGCTTAATTTTCCTTTCGCTTGAACAGTAATTATTGCTGTGTGATTCAAGTCTGGTTCTACAGTCTTTATCATCGTATTAGTTCAAATAAGAGGTGAAGACTAGTGGACTGAAATTGTTCATTTAATTCAATTTTTTGTCCACAGTGGACCTGTATACAATTTTGCTGATTCCATCCATTGGGTCGTTGGGGAAACTGAATGGCAGATTGCACAGACTAAAGGGGTGCAATGAAAACGGAAATACTCAAAATGAAATGCGGTCTGTCTTTACTAAGTGGGATATTGTCTTCAAAAAGCTTGATGGGATCATTTGGCATCTATATTGAAAGCTTATCATTCTGGATGTGAAGACTAAGTGGACAAGTCTAAATACAACGATTTTCTGATCAGAAAAATTTTGTGGTATAGATGTTGACAAGTCTGATATAGGACTAAGGCCGATGCTCTAAAGAAATTCAGTCGAAAGTTGTGTCATGTATTGGTGGTGATCAGATTTACGCCAAACAGTATTTTATTCTGTGATCAAGTTGAAAGCTTTTTTTCCGATTTGTTGTCTAACAACAACTTGCTAGTTAATATCCCACAAAAGTACTTTTTGGGTGTATAATTTAATGCTATTAGAAAACATAGTAAGACCAGTCGGTCGGTTTATAACAGATATTTTTGTTCCTGTTCAAGTTAAATTGATTCCGTTTTGATTTCTTAACATACAAAATTCTTTTTTTTAAATTTTTTTTAAACATCACATCTATGTAGCCTACACGATTCCTAGCGATGTAGTATACAGTCCTATGCACACACACACACACACACACACACACACACACACCACACATCACACCACACATACACACACACTTCAAACACACACAAATACACACATACATTACAAAACACATCAACCCACATCACACTACACACAACACACATAACACACAAACACACACAACACATCTACAAACACGTGCGCCCGCACACTCACACTCTATACACAAATATGTACACCATCTAACCCATGTATGTCTCTCCTCTTCTCAATAATCACACTAACACAATACACACCCACTCACATACACACACGTGCACACACACTCACACAAAAACAAACACACACAACACATACATCATCAACACCACACACACACACACACACAAATCACTATCAAACACACAACACAACAGCACACACTTGTCTAATATCATTAATGTGAAAAGACGTTAAATTAAAGGACATGATAGTCAATCATTTGAATTGGCTTTTGATGTTGCAACAAACGTCCTCTGGCATA
>CM054139.1:69541874-69544374 GCA_028751875.1 Rapana venosa | reverse complement strand
GGAGGAGAAGGGGGAGGTAGAGGAGGAGGAGAGGAGGAGTGAACAAAGTGGAAACTTCTATCACTGCACTCGTTTCAAAACGTTTTCCATTAGACTAGGCACGATATAAGCTCTGCTCTTGTTGTTGCTCACAAGATAATGTACTGCATGACTTTGTTATGATGCTTTTCGAATCAAACATGTTCAAAACAGGAGGAGGAGAAGTGAAGGAGGGAGGAGGAGGAGGAGTGGAGGAGGAGGAGAGGAGGAGGAGGAGAAGGAGTGGAGGGAGGAGGAGGAGGAGGAGGAGGTGGGAAGTAAAAAGGGTATGAAAACGAACGGCAACAACAAAATGTGTGCATAAAGCCGCTTAGTTCAAAAACCTCATTATCTGATTCACGGCCTTTCTGCCTATCTGTCAGTCTGGTCAGTCTGTCGGTCAGTCGGTCATTCTGTTTACAGTCTGTCTAGCATACATTGCTTGTCTGTCTGTTGATCTGTCTGTTTGTGCAACTGTCTGTTTGTTTGTCTCTTTGTGTATCAACTGTTTATCTGTCTGTGTGCCGTTTTGTCTGTTTATCTATCTGTGTATTAATTGTTAATCTATCTATCTTTATCGGTCTGTCTGTTTATCTCTATGTGTATTAACTGTTAATCTGTCTGTATCTGTATCTGTCTGTCTATCTGTCTGTGCATTAACTGTTTATCTGTCTATCTTTATCTGTCTGTTTAATCTCTCTGAGTATTAACTGTTTATCTGTCTGTCTGTCTGCTTATCTCTATGTGTATTAAATGTTTATCTATCTGTATGTTTATGTGTCTGTGTATTAACTGTTAATCTATCTATCTGTATCGGTGTGTCTGTTTATCTCTCTGTGTGTTAACTGTTTATGCGTCTGTCAAATAGTCAGTACTGTAACTGTTTCTCTTTCGCAAAATCTTCAGTGGTGCACCATTAGTCTCCCTGACTATGGGATAGGTGATGTCAGGTATTAACTGTTTATCCGCCTGTCTGTTTATCTGTCTGTACATGAACTGTTTATCTGTCCGTCGATCTATCTGTATGTCTGTCTCTCTGTGCATTCATTGTTTATCTGTCTGCCTGTCTGTCTGTTTATCTATGTGTCTGTTTGTTCATCTGTCTTTCTGTATGTACAACTGTCTGTTTATCTGTCTGTATGTAAACTATTTACCTATCTATCTGTCTGATTGTCTCTCTGTGCAGGAATTGTTTATCTGTCTGTCTGTTTATCTGTTTGTTTGTCTGTCTGTTCATCTGTCGGCCCGTCTGTCTGTCTGTTCCGTCCGTTGAATGTATGTTTATCTGTCTGTGTATTTACCTTCATCCCTATGTCTCTGTCTGTCTGTCTGTCTGTCTGTCTGTGCTTGTGCATTATTTTTTATCTGTCTGTCTGTCTGCCGGTGTATCATCTTCATCCTTCTACCTGCTTGTCTGTGTGTTTATCTGCCTGTGTGTGTGTTTATCTGTCTTTTCTGTGTGTTTATCTGCCTGTCTGTGTGTTTATCTGCTGTCTGTGTGTTTATATGCTTGTCCGTGTGTTTATCTGTCATATATGTATGTTTATCTGTCTGTCCACTGTGTTATCTGTCTGTTCTCTGTGTTTATAATAATAATAATGATAATAATAATAATAATAATAATAATAATAATAATAAAATATATGGAATTTATATAGCGTTTATCTGTCTGTCTGTGTGTTTATCTGTCTGTCTCTTTGTTTATCTGCCTGTCTGTGTGTTTAATATCTCTGTGTGTTTATCTGTATATCTGTGTGTTTATCTGCCTGTCTGTGTGTTTATCTGTATATCTGTGTGTTTATCTGTCTTTCTGTGAGTTTATCTGCCAGTCTGTGTGTTTATCTGTCTTTCTGTGAGTTTATCTGCCAGCCTGTGTGTTTATCTGCCTGTCTGTGTGTTTATCTGTCTGTCTGTGTGTTTATCTGTCTGTCTGTGTCTTTACCTGCGTCTAGCTATCTTCATCCCTTTCCCTCAGTGTCGAATGCATTAGTTTACGATTCCGGCTTTGGATAAAAGCATCGGTCCAAGGGAAATAATCTAGCTGTTACAAACTTGGTGTTGGCTTTCACCAGTTGTCTTTTCTTCTAGTGTCGCTGCCAGACAGGCTCCGTTCCCTTGTTCTCTCCCTTGTTCCTCCGTGACAAAAAAAACAACAACACAAACCCACCCCCTCCTCGTTTTCTCTATCTCTCTCTCTTTCTGTCTGTCTGCCTCTCTCTCTCTCTCTCTCTCTCTCTCTCTCTCTCTCTCTCTCTCTCTCTCTCTCTCTGTCTTTCTCTCTTTCTCTCTCAACTTTCAGTGTCTGTGTGGTGCTTATGCAAAAGTCTTGTTTTTCAAGCATGACGTGTGATTTGTAAATGTACTGTACTACACCCACTTCCCCACACTTGTATGTCAAGGAAGGAACAGACTATAAGATGAAGAAGAAAAGAAAAAGCAGAAGACTACAAAAGAAGCAGCCGCAAAAAGAAAAAAAACCAAG
>CM054139.1:69514374-69536874 GCA_028751875.1 Rapana venosa | reverse complement strand
TTGTTTGAGCGTGTGTGTGTGTGGGGGGGGGGGGGGGGGGGGTGTTTCAGGGATAATACTAAATATGTAATACTCGCATAGCACACGATCAACACAAACACTTTTTAATTATGCTCATGCAAATTGAATGTCATGGTAATAAAATAAGTGCAATACCCATACACTCACATAATAAAGAGGGGGAAAAGGAAAAGCCAATAAAGTCATAAAAAGAACATCTACACATTGTAAGTAATAGAAACAAAATTTTTTTTCCAGGATAATGAATAAGTATTCATGTGCTTTTTTACATCCAGTCCCGCCCATGGGGTCACATTTAAAAAATGCACTCAGTACTCATACTTTCAAGCAGAAGAAGCAAAGGGAAGAAAAAAAAACCTTTTTTTTTAAAGAAAAAAGAGAGAAGAGAAAAAAACAAACAAACATACAAACAAACAAACAAACAACCCCAGACGAGCAAAAGACAAAACATACCCAGAACACCCCCCCCCCCCCCCAAAAAAAAAAAAAGCAAACAAACAAAAAAAAAGAAAAAAGAAAAAAAAAAAAAAAAAAAAAAAGAAAAAAAAGACAACAACAACAACAAAAAAGCAGACAAAAACACCCTTCCAAATAAACAAACAAAAAACAAGAAAAAACAACAACAAACAAAAATGAAAAAAAAACCATAAAAAAACCCAAAAAGCAAACAAACAAAAAAAACAATTAAGAGAGAGAGAAGGGGAGATGAGAGTGAGAGAGAGAGGAGTGAGAGAGAGGAGTAGAGAGAGAGAGTGTATGTGTCATTGGTTGTCGATGTATATCAGACCTCATTTTGACTTATGGTTCTTCTCCAGTATTGTGAATTTCAATTTCATACCCATAGATTGTGAAATTTGTTGTGTAGGGGGTCTAGTGAATTACCTGTTTTGTGAGTGTTTTCACACGCCCACATCTGCAGGTTGTGGTCTTGTTAATTTAATTTCACGTGCCCCTGGGGGTGGAGGGGGTGGGGGGGGGGCTGGTCTTGAATAAATCTTAAAATCCTGACATTGTTTTATTTCAAGATAACAGACAAGCACTGACGAGTCTGTTTACAACCAGTCTTCACCCTAATTTTGATTATGCCGCACTACACCAAAAACAAAGCAAACACAAAAATGGAAGAAAATTAATAACACTTTTTTTTCTCAAGTCAACCACTTTCATCATTACCAATATTTT
The DNA here is from genome assembly GCA_028751875.1 of Rapana venosa. Taxonomy (NCBI): domain Eukaryota; kingdom Metazoa; phylum Mollusca; class Gastropoda; order Neogastropoda; family Muricidae; genus Rapana; species Rapana venosa. Next base: position 69,535,671 of record CM054139.1, on the reverse strand, counting down.
TGTTTAGAAATACACGAAGTTTCAACAAACGCAAAAACAGCCACTCGTATAATTATCATATCTAAAACAAGAATAAGACGATGTCATATTACAGACACACATTGATCCCAACCCCCACCTTTGCATGCATGCACATTATGCATTCAGTTGAGTAGGCTGCGTGCACTTTGCACAATGCAAATTACTTGTTAAACTCACAACTGCATGCCTAGAGTCAGATATAAAATTATATATCATCATCATTATGAGTAAAACAAATGATTCCATGTAGATGCCGATATGACGTAAAACAAATGTGTTCATGCACGTACTCATATGACGTAAAACAAACGTACATACTCATAGGACGTAAAACACACGTACCTACTCATAGGACGTAAAACGCACGTACATACTCATAGGACGTAAAACAAACGTACACACTCATAGGATTTAAAACAAACGTACCTACTCATAGGACGTAAAACAAACGTACACACTCATAGGACGTAAAACAAACGTTTTCTCGTGCTTACTCATATGACGTAAAACAAAATGTTTCCGTGTATATAAACATATGACTTAAAACAAATATTTTCATGTACATACTTATGTAACACACGTTTTCATGTATATACTCATCTGACGTAAAACAAATGTTCCATGTATATAAAGTAAAATTCATGCTTACGCATACACTATCACGATTATGACATAAAACAAATGTTCCATGTATATAAAGTAAAATTCATGCTTACGCATACACTATCACGATTATGACATAAAACAAATGTTCCATGTATATAAAGTAAAACTCATGCTTCCGCATACACTATCATGATTATGACGTAAAACAAACGTTCCATGTATATAATCATATAACGTAAAACTCACGCTTCCGCATACACTACCCTACAACGTAAAACACATGTTTTCATGTACACAATTATATGACGTAAAAAAGAATGTTTCCACGTGCAACGAAATAAAACCAATGTTTCCGCCGACACAATCATTATGACGTAAAAACGAAAGCTTCCTGGTACAAACTCAGAAGACGTACAACAAAAGTGTTCACTTTGTGTCATCAGATTTCTATCACGTTTTGGACACAGGATATAAAACCCCAAGTGTATCTAATAACAACATTAACCGACTTTTTCTTGACATTAACTTGTGGGGAGGGAATTTGGCAGAACTAAACCGGCACAGACTTGTTTTGCCATGAATGTCATCTTCTTGCCTTGTGGTATTGATTCATCCTGTTTTGTTTGTCTGGCGTTTATGTATCATGTGGCATGGCAGTCATAGTCGTCATAATAATTTTGGAAACAGTTTATCTTCAAATGGAAGGTTTCTTGTTGTTGCCAATGTTGACCTGAATTTGATGTTGTAGTTTCTGTAACTGTTGTTGTTGTTGCTGTTGTTGCTGTTGTTGGCGCGGCGATGGTGGAGGTTGTGATGGTGATGATGGTTGTTTTTGTTGTTGCTGTTTGTGTTGTTCTTACTTTTAGTCGGTCGGTTGTTCTTAGAATAGTTGTTTGCTGCTGCTGCTGCTACTGCTTCTGATGCTGCCACTTCTGTTGCTATTGCTGCTATTTCTGTTGTTTCTGCTGCTAATTCTATTGTTGCTGCGCTTGTTGCTGAGAGAGACGTGGCGGGAGGAGAAAAAAGAGGAGAGAGGAAAAAGGTGACAGCAGAACAATATCAGAGATAGAGAAGAGCAGCAGACACAGACATACATACATACAGACAGACAGAGACAGAACAAAGGAAGACAAGAGGGGGGGGGGGAAGAGAATGAGAGCAAAGAGAAAGTAGACGAGACAGGCAGATAGACAGAGTGATGGAAGAGAGGGGGAAGAGATTGAAGATAGAGAGACAGTCAGCGACACACAGACAGACACACAGACACACAGATAGACACGACAGGACAACACCGGACACAGACAGTCACACACACATAGCCTCTACACAGAGCACAGCAGATGCTAAATCCGTCTTCTTCGTTCTTCTTCTATACGTACTACTGACGACTACTACTACTTATACTACTACTACTACTTATGAATACTACTGACTACTACTTTCTACTTAATAGACTTCTACGACTTCTCTAACTATTACGCGCTGTAACTGGATACTCCTTAATATACACTTCGCCCTCCTCGCTTCTCTCGCTACACTCTCTACTACTCCATCATCATCATCATCATCATCATCATCATCATCATCATCACCTTCTCATATACTTGACCACATCTTTGCCTACAGGTATCGGGTTTAATTTACTTAGTTGTTGGATTTTTTTTGTATGTGTGTGTTTTCTCCCTAAGGTGAGCCGAGTTGTGGGGGTGTAAGTTTTTTTTTTATAAGGGTTGCGGTGGAGAGATGATATGACGATAGGGGGGTGGGGGGGGTGGGGGCGGGAAGGGGGTGGCAGCCCGGGGAAGCGGTGGGGCGTGTGGTGGTGGGGTGGTGGGGGATGTGGTGGTTGGTGGGGGTGGTGGTGGAATGGTTGTCGTGGTGGGGGATGGGTGGTGGTAGGTGTGGGGATGGTTGTGGTGAGTTGTGGTGGGTGGTGCTGTGTGTGGGTGTGTAGGGTGTGATTGTAGGTGTGGTGTGGTGTGGAGTGTGTGTGTGTTTGTATGTGGGTGTGTGGTGTTGGGTGTTGAGTTTTGCGTGGTGTTGGTGCTGTGTTTGATTGAGGTTATGTATTTTAGTGTATATATCGTCGATTAATTGGAGAAGACACTCTTGTGACGTTTTTAGTATTCTGTCCCCGTGCGTATGCAGTGTTGTTTTAGTTCGTCATCTGTTCCACCGAATCACAATGGCCTACGTTTGGACAAGGTAGGAACAGATTTAACGTGTGCGCAATATGGTCTGTCGTGCGTTTCGCATCACGGCGCCGCGGTTTTGGTCTCATCTCTTATGGACTTCGGAGGAGTGAGTGGAACAGTCTGCACTGATGTTAACGCTCAGGGAAAATCCTATTGAACGGGAATCGAACCCGGTCGTCAGATTGCTACGAGCGCATTGTTCTTAAAACCAACAAGGCTGATTCCCGTGTGTCTCTCTGCGCGCTTCTCTGACTGTCGTGCCTCTCTTTTCTCTCCCCCCCCCTACCCTATGCTCTCTCTCTCTCTCTCTCTCTCTCTCTCTCTCTCTCTACTCTCTCGCGTGATCGGCCTGCAGAGATACAGAGAGACGAGAAACAGATGAGAGAACTGAGACGGAGATCGAGATTTAGAGAGAGAGAGTTGATGGAAGAGATTGACGAGAGATTTGAGAGTCTCAGAGAGAGAGAGAGGAAAGAGAGAGAAAGAAAACTCAGAGAGAGAGGAGAGGCAGACGTGGGGGTGGTCTAGATGCCAGTTGAGAAAGAATATCCAAGGTAGGCCTAATGAGCACCTACACTCCACCTTCACTCCTCTACAACATTCATCTCTAAGATCTCACGCCCCCCACGCCACTCCCCTCGCTACACTCCACAACGCTATACATTCAACTTCAATCCTCTATGCACTCCCTCCACCGCCACTGCACATTCCTACTCCTCTCCAATCCACTACACTCCACTTACTATACACTAACACTACACTACACTACACTCCACTCCACTCCACTCATTACATTACACCCACTCCAACTCCACTCCACGTCCATTCACATTTCACTCTATTCCACTCCACTCCATACATGACACTACACTACACTACATACAGCTCCTCTACACATTACACTCACTCAACCCCAAATCCACTCCACTCCACTACATTACAGTACACTCCAATCCAATACACTCCACTCCACTCCCTCTCTCTCCAACTACACTTCATTACACTACAAAACTTTCACTCACTCCTACTACATCCACTAAACTCACTCCACTCCACTACAACTCCTCTAACTGCATTGCCTACTACACTACAATACATCTCAGCTCTACGCCCACTATACTACACTACACTCCACTCCAGTATCTACACAGCGTTACATCTACATTACACTACACTCCACTCATAATCCACGCCTCTCCACTCCACTTACACTGCATGACACCTACAATAAATTACACTCCACTTTCCACTCACTCCTCTACACTGCGTGCATACACTAACATTACACTCACTCCTACTCCAACTACACTACACTCCACTCACTGCCATTTCACTACAAAGCTTTATCCTACATTTTCACTACACTGCTTAGCACTCAACTCACGCCACTCCACCTCACTCCACTCCACTCCACTCACTACAATACACTACATTCATTACACTACTATCCGAGCCACTCCATCCAATCGAATCCACTACACTACATGATGTGAGTAGTGAGTTGTCAGAGAGATGAGGAGATGAGCTGTGTGCAAGATGTCAAGCGGTTCATCAGCAGCTGTGTTTGCTCTGGCTGTTTCCTCACTCCTGGAACTGCATGCATGCCTCGTACCTAACTACAGTAAACACAAACGGCCTGAGGGAGAGGGGAGGGGGAAGAGGTGAGGGAGGGAGGAGAGGAGAGATAGAGAGAAGATGAGACTGAGAGATTGACGAGACAGAGAGAGAGAGAAGTTTTTGGGGGGATGGGAGGGAGTGAGAGAGACAATAACAATGACAAATGACAATGACAATGACAAATTATTGTATTTCGTAGGACAATGAATAAGACTCATGTGCTTTTTTTTACATCCGTCCCCGCCCGTAGGGATACATTGTATAATAATACCCAACCCTTCTACATCTCACAGTAGAAGAAACAAAGGGGAAATAACCCTTTTCAAACAGACCCCCAACACACCCCCCCCCCCACTACAACACAACAAAACCTGGAAAAACCCCCCCACCTCCACCACCACCCACCCCACCCCCCAAAAAAAATCACACAACCAAAACAAAAAAACAAGAAAGAGAAAGAAAAAACCAAAACATACAAAGAGAAAAAAGAAGAAAAAACAAACAGATCAAACACACTCCACACCCACACACTACACACAACACATACATACCACACGACACGCATTTCTTATTTATATGTTGTGTTTGAGACGGTGGAGCGCGCCACGGCGCGCAGGTGTGGAATAGGGTGTGTTCGTGTATTGTATATGTATATGTGATTAATTTGTAATTTTCAATGTATTACGTTATGGATTTCCTTCTTCTTATATGGTTTTTTGGTTTAATTCATGGATAAAGGTTTGCAATATTAATGTTGTAGTTCAGTATAATCATTATGAAGTTTTGTTCTTAAAAAGAAATGCATTGCTTATTCAGGGTACCATCTGGAAATAAAATTTTGTCTTTGACTTTGACTTTCACACACACACACAACAACACTCACACACACACACACCACACACAACTCCTCTCAACACATATAATATATTTATATATATATATTATTTATAAATATATACTATAATTTATATATCTATATATTATCACTGAGTACAAATGAACTCGGGAGGGAGAAAAAACCCAAGTGCAGGGGTAACCAATTACAACTTCATTCTGAGTCAAATAACTAAATTTTTTGTGTCCGAGAGTCGAGGGAATAAATCAATCAATACTAGATAAAACTTTGAAGGCAAAAAGCACGAGCATTGGGGATTTTTTGAGTAAGGACCCAATACATACCTATACATATACCACTAATCTATTATGTATTTCTTTATTTATAGATATTATTATATATATATATATATACATATATTGAACCACAACACAACACACACCCACCACCACCACCTTATGTACATACCAGACATGTATATACAGAGAGGGAGGAGAGAGAGGGAGGAGATGAGAGAGGAAGAGGAGATGGAGAGAGAGAGAGAAGAGAGAGAGTACAAATATTTACAAAAACTGCATACACCATCGGGGCATGGAAAATATATCTTATATTATTATAATATTTAAAAATACATATAATATAAAATTTATATATTATCACCACAAATACACACACCACACTAGGCCTCTATATCGTAGTGCTGCTGCTTACAGCTCATAAACTCGCTTTGATTTAGCTTTTGTTTTGGTCACGTCTTGTTTTTTCCCTGTTCTCCACTCTCTTCTTCCCTACTTCGAACCAGGTGAAGTCTCTCTCTCTCTGTCTCCCTCTGTCTCTCTGTCCTCCTCTCCGTTGTCTTCTCTCTTAGTCTCTCTGTCTCTCTCTATCCTCTCTCACTCTCTCTCTCTCTGGACTTTTGTCTCAATTCTATACTGTGTATATAGGAGCTTGCGCATGCCCATGATGAATTTGTGTGTGTGTATTTGTGTGTGTATGTGTGTTATGTGGTGTGTCAGGGTAGTAGTAATGAGCGCCCATTCACAGTGCTGTTTGTTGTGCCAGATGAGCGCGGAAAGAAAGCAGTTCTGTGTGTTTATTGTTGAAAATTAGCTGCTGTAGACGGGTCATTTTTCTTGATGCTTTGTCTGGCTTGCTGTCTTGTCCATCATATAAGGTTTATTTCCTGGTTTTGTCTGTACAAATGTAGGTTATGATATTTTGATAATTATGACATATGGTATATTATCTTGTACGTGAGGAGAATAAAGTTGTCTTGCGAATGGGTATGTAATCCAGGATGTGTGTTTTTCGTTGTTCGTGTGTGGTGTGTATGTGTGTTTGTGTGTGTTGTGTGTGGTGTGTTTGTGTGTGGGCGTGTGTGTGTGTGTGGTATTATGAGTTACTGTGAGAGTGTGTATGTGTGAGTGAGTGCTGTGTGTGTGTGTGTGGTGTGTGGCGTTGTGCTATGCGGGCTAGACGTGCGTAAGTGTGTGTGTATGTGTGTGTTATGTGTGTGTGTCGGTGTGATGTGTGCACGCGTGCGACGCGCGCTGCGCGCACGCTTGTTTTTGTCTGGACCTGTGGGGGGGTGTTGTTTGTTTAGGGGGAGGGGGGTGGGTTTTGTTTGGGAAGGGGGATGTGATTTGTGGGTCTGTTTTATCTTGTTTAATTGGTTTTGTTTTATTCATTTGATTTTTTCAGATTTCTTGATTTTCCTATTATTTGAAATGGAGTTTGACGTGAAATATTCCATTTGTTTTTTGAAATGGATCTTGCTTGTTAATTAATTGATTTATAATTATGTTGTATCAAGTTTGGTGTGCCATTTGACTATGTGTAGATGTTATCTTTATGTTTATTATGTGTGGTTGTGTTATTTTTCTTGGCTCGGTTGTTTGTTCTTTTCTTGTTGTTGTCTGTCTGTTTTTCTCTTTTTTATAATTCTTTGTTGTTTAGATTGTTTGGTTTTTCCTTCTCTTTTGTTGGTTTGTTTGCTTTGGTTAAGGTTTTTTTTGGGGGGTGGGAGGTTGGGGCGGTTGGTTATTTTTATAGTTTTCTTTTTATTTGCTTGCTTTTGGGGGGGGGGTAGGGGATGCGGTGGCGGGGGGGTCGGGCGGGTGGGGGGGGGGGTGGTGTCGGGGGGGGGTTGGGGGGGGGGGGGGGGGGGGTTTTTTGTTGGGGTCGGGGGGGGGGGGGGAGCGTGTTTTGAAAAAAGGGTTATTTCCACCTTGTTTTTATTGTGAGATGATAAGTATTGGGGGTTATTATTATTAGATGTATCTAACGGGCGGGGACCTACATCTAACTGGATGTATTAAAAAGCAAAAAGCACATGTGTTGCTTTTTAGTATCATCGATATAAAAAGAATTTTGTTACAGTGTCATTGTCATTGTCATTGTCTCTGAGGAGTGTCTGTGATGGGGTAGGTAGGGAAGGGAGCAGAGGAGACTTCTCCGCGGTGTGTGGTCTTTGTATTTTGTCTTGGGTTTTTTCCTTATTTTTTTTCTCCGCGAAAAAAAACAACTATGCAGAGAGAGCGAGAGAGATGGAGAGGAGAGAGGAGAGGGGTGAGGTTGGAGAAGAGAGAGAGATTGGAGAGATTGATAGGAGGAGAGAGGGCGAGAGAGAGAGAGACGAGTTGAGGATGGATGTTGAAGATGGAGGTAGAGGAGAGCGAGAAGTTGTGAGAGAGGAGGAGGAGGGATGAGGGAGACTGAGAAGTGGGAGAGAGAGTGAGACTAGGGAGAGAGGAGAAAAGAGAGGAAGGGAAAGAAAGGGAAAGGAAAGAGAGAGAGACCGAGAGGATCAAGAGGAGATGAATTAGGAGAGTGAGAGAGGGAGTGAGAGCGACGGATGGTCCGAGATTCGGGATGTCCGAGGAAGATGAGAGGAGAAAAAGGAGAAGAGAGAGTGGAGAGAGAGAGAGAGAGAGAGACAGTCAGACAGACAGACAGGACAGACAGACAGATGAGGGTCCAGGAGAGCTAGTGGAAGGGAAAAAGTGATTGAGTATTATGTCTGTCAGCGGAGAAAGTCGGGCTAGACGGGGGAGGAATAGGAGGGTGGGGGGTTGGGGTTTGAGGGAAGGGGTGGGGGTGGGGGTAATAGTACCCTTTTGCCTCATACCCTCCTCCACCCCTTCATACCCAATTCCCCCATTTCTTTGGACTGGCTCAGTAGTGTGTTACTTGTAGTTCATTTCCTTCAGGTTTTGGATGTGGGGGTTTGTGTTTGTGTTTTTGTGGTACTAAATTTTGTTTCGTTCGTTTTGGTTTTTTTTGTTTTAAACTTTTGTCTTTTGAAGCCCATTGTGTGCTTTGTGTCAGGACGGAGTAACGTCGTCAATATCCGTTTATTTTATTTTATTTTATGATTTTTCTTTTTTATTTGTTTTGTTATCTTTTTTTTTGTTTCGAGGATAGGGATTTAAAAGCCTGTATTTTGTTTTTTTTTTAAATCCAGTCCCCCGTGGTATGCCGTTTTAGTTTTGTAAAAAATGGTTCATCGTCCCCCACCCCCCCAGCACACATCGCCTACTCTTCCAAAAAAAGCGGATACGGGCGTTTTAACGCTGCGCGCAAAAATGTTTCTGCCGTGCGTTTGCACACCGGGACCTCGGTTCTTTTAGTCACTACCGAATGGGTCCCTTTTTGGGATGGGAAGAGTGGAAGTCGGCACTGATCACTGATATTACTCCAGAGGAAAAATCCTCTTGAATGAGTATCAATACCCGGTCAGCAGATCACGAACACAATCACTCTAACCACCAGTGGCTTTCCTCGTCCCCTTCCCCAGTCATGAGATTGGGTAGTGATCTTGACATTGGTTTTCTTGTTGGATTTGATTGAGGAGAATGATCTTGAAGGAAGAAGGCTTGGCTTGGGGGGGAGGGGGGCTTTTCTTTGAAACAGATCGGCTGTTAAAACAATGTCTTCTAAGTTGTGGATTTTCTGTTTTTGATTATTTGCTTTTTGTTGTTGTTTTGTTGTTGTTTTTTTTTTACTTCGTTATCAGTATGTAAATTTCCATACTGCACACCACACAAACAACACACAAACACACCACAACAACACAACACACCACTACACACACATAACACACCAACACACCATTACACACATTCAAACACACTCAATACACATCATACACACATACACAGACACCACACACACCACACACCCACACAATATTACACCAACACACCACACACACACACACACACACAACACACACAATTACACAACACATACCACACACCCAACGTACATTCTGCATTCTTCTGGCTTCAATCGTCATCTGGGGTCTCGAAACGCTCAGACAGCAACTATTATCTGTCATTATATGAGCCGAAAAATTGCGTTGTGCTGCCGTTAAGCACCTGACAAGGCTAGACCCAGCGCATCCGGACATTCCCCGATGAGGAGAGAGGAGAATTGTTATCTTTTAAGTCTTTATGAGAGGGAAAAAAAAAAATAAATAAAAAACGGCATACAATAAGATGGAATGGAATTTAAAAGGGTAGAAGAAGATTAGAAAATGGATATATAAACAAAGGAGGTGAAAGGAGAAAAGACAGGGGGAAAAAGGATGCGGGGGGAAAGAAGGGGATGACTGAGTGGTTAGATACTTTGCGCTCGCAATCTGACGACCCGGGTTCGAAACCGTTTTTCAAGGGGATATTTTCCCTGGATGTTAAACATCAGTTTGCAGACTCCACTCTCCCAAAAGTCTTTTGCGGAAGAGGCTATTAAAGAGGCCCCCGGGCCCCCTGTGTGCGGAACGCACGCAGAACATCTTGCGCACACAGTGAAATCATGTTCCGCATTTTTCGTAAGCGTAGACCTTGTGTACTGGGTGGAGAAGGATGATTTAATAATTGGACAACAAAACCGCATCAAACGGGGGAACTGGATGTGAAAAAAGCCACATCAGTTATTCCATTATCCTCCGATATTAAAAGAAATGGAATTTTTTTTTTAAGAAATGAAAAAAAGGCAGAAACAAAGAAAGGGATAGAAAAAGAGGGAATTCCAAGACTGAATTTCCGGGAAGATGGGGGGATGCCTTTTATATGACAGGGCCCCCGGCCCGCATCCTCACGAGGAAATAAAACCATTGTCAAGTCACGTACACTATCTCTGAATGGGGAAGGGGCCGGGAAGGCTCCGTGGGTGGTCTAGAATGATGCCTTCGTGATCTGTGACCCGGGTTCGATGCTCGCTTGAAGAAGATTTTTTCCTGTGGAGTTAGCATCTCAGTGCCGACTTCCACTCTCGCCCCAAAAAGTCCTTCAGATGACACTATAAACCGCCCGTCGTGCGAGATGCTGATGAACATCTTGCGCTGCACGTTAAAACCTTCGTTCCGCTTTTGCACGAATTCCAACCCCAGTGAATAAGGTTAGGTGTGTGTATAAAGTCATATTTTTCTTCCCTTATGGTTATTAAAGGATGTTGACTCAATGCTGCTATCACAGATAACAACTACACATAACGAAATAAATATATGTAATATGGCCAACCACAGGCAGAAATGCTCATACACCTGACTCTTTATATAACACGCGTTAAAAAAAAACAAATAGTACTAAATTATTCATATAGGAGAGAACAAGTGAGTGATGGCCGTTACAGGCAGGGGAAGTGAGTGAGGAGATTTAGGTAGGCTAGGGACGGCAGGTGAAGTGGTGAGTTGTGCGTGTTTGTATTGGTAGCTCAAGGAGTGTGTTGTGTGTGAGTCGTGTGTTATGTGTCGTGTGTGTGTTTTGTGTGGTGTGTGTGTGTCGTGTTTGCTAGTGTGTGTGTGTGTGTGTTTATTGTGTGTGGATGTGTGTGTGTGTTTTTCTGCTCTGGTTGTGTGTGTGTGAGTGTGTGTTTGACTTGTTTGTGGGTCGTGTGTGTGTGTGTGTGTGTTGTTGTGGTGTGTTTTGGTTTGTGTGATGTGTGTTGTGTTGTGTGTGTGTGTGTGTGTGTGAGTGGTGTGTGTCGTGAGTGTTGTGTGTCTTGTGTTATGTGAACGTGCTTGTGTGTGTGGATGTGTGTGTGTGTGATCGCTGTTGTGAGTGTTGTGTGGTGTGTGCTTGTGGGTGTGTGTGGTGTGTGGGTTGTGTGTGTGTGTGTGTTGTGGGTGTTTGTGTTGTATTTGTTTGTTATGTTTGTTGTGTAATTGTTGTTTATACTGTTTGTTGTAACGTAGTTGTTGTGTGATTGTAACTTAAGGTAACATAATTAAATTAATATTTTAATTTGTTTAAGTAGTAACGGGGCGGTGCGAGTATCGTGTTGTTTTATTGGGGCCGGAGGGGGTAATAGGACGTTGTCAGACATGGGACGGGGTGAAAGAGGATAGAATGAGACGGGAAGACATAGATAGTCACCAAAAGACACAATACAGGACGCTGTGCATGGCGCTGAGCTCGCTCGACGAGGCGCGCCGTCGCTCGCGTATGCTCGCGATCGTCTCGGCTCGCGATGTGCATCGCTCGCGCTATCATGTCGCGTCTCCAGACCGCACATCCACGCCCGCGCAGTCGCTCGCGCTCTACTCCCTGCTCTGTCGCTCTCGCGTGGTCCGGCGCCCATACTCTCTGTCTCTCTCTCGCGCGCGAGCTGTCGGTCTCTTGTCTCTGCGCTTCGGCTGGCTCTGTGCGAGGTTCCGTCGGGCCGCTGTCTCTCGCGCGGGCGCCCCGTCTGTCTCTGGTCTCTCTGGTCGGTCGCTGTTCTCTCGGGTCTCATGGAGGCACTGTGCCAGGGGTAACTCCTCTGTCACTCCAACTACTGTGTATGTTGCGGTGCGTGCTGTGGGGCGCGTCGCCTCGGGTGCTGGTTGTGTGCTGTTGTGGGGTGGAGTTGGTACTGGGTGCATGGATGGGTGCGTGTTGTTTGTGTGAAGGGTGTGTCGTGACGGGTATATATGTGTGTGTGGTTGTGGTGTGGGTTTGTTGTGGGGTAGCGTGGAATGGGAGGTCGTGAGTGTGTGTGTGGAGCTGGGGGCTGTGGGTTTTTGCGGTGTGTGTCGTGGGGTGTGGGTGTGTGTGTGGGTGGGGAGGTGGGGGGGGGGTGTGGTGGGTTGGGTGGGGTGGGGGTGGGTGGGGGTTGTGTGGGATGGGTGGGGATGGTGGTTCGGGTAAAGGGGAATAGAGGTAGGGAATAGCCGGGCCGGTGTTCTAGTTTAACACATACTGCACTGGGCGGTTCGATGGGGTGTACGGGTACAGAGGAAGACGCGTTGTAGTAAAGGTCCTAGGTCCAGGGAGTGAGGTTGGAGTAAGTGGGGCATGGTTGGAAGTGAGTTTGGTTGGAGTAGGAAGGTGAGTAGTAGGAGGAGGTAGGAGGATAGGGTGGTAGGAGTGAGTTTGGAGCCAGGAAGTAGGTGGTAGTAGTAAGGAAGGGTGAGTAGGGCTTGTGCTTTGTAGTTGTGTGTAGCAGTAGTCAGTAGTGGGAGTAGGGAGCGTAGGAGTGAGCATCAGTAGTGTGGGGAGGTGGAGAGTTAGTTGGAGCGAGTAGTAGTAGCAGTAGCCAGTTGTGTTAGGAGTAGTTAGGTGTGAGTAGTGTAGGAGCGAGTAGGTGGTGCTAGTAGGTAGGTGTAGTCAAGTAGCAGGAGGAGGTGGTGTGAGGATGAAGGAGCTAATTATATCCGAGTTGAGCAGAGTAGGAGTAGTTCTAGGGCGTCAGTAGTACGGAGTAGTGAGGACGTCGGAGTCTTGTAGTGAGCAGTTAGTCTAGAGTAGGAGGTAGGTGTCCTGTTTGAGTTGGTAGTAGTCAGTTGTGTAGTCAGTGGTTAGTGGATTAGTATGGTAGGATGTGTGACGTTAGTAGTAGTCAGTAGTTAGTAGTAGTAGTTGTTGTACAGTTGTAGTTGCAGTGGAGTAGGAGTAGGAGTGAGTAGTGGGTAGTGGTATGATTGTCTGTTAGTAGTAGTAAGATGAAGTTGGAAGGATTAGTAGTCAGGAGAGTAGTTGTTATGTTCTGTCTAGGAGTAGTAGTTGTGAGTCTTTAGGAGTAGTTGGTACAGTAGTAGTTAGTAGTAGCGGGGATGTGTGTGGTCTGTTTCGCGTGACAAGTTAGAGCGACTTGTTTATATAATTCCAGGTTGTCTGTTAGTAGTCCAAGTTAGTATAGTTAGTAGTAGTTTAGTAGTAAGGGGAGGAGGAGGAGGGAGGCAGGAGTAGGCAGGAGGAAGAGGAGGTGGTAAAAGGAGGTAGGGAGGAGGAGGAGCGAGGAAAAGTGCGAAGTAGTAGTTAGTCATAGTAGTAGTTTACGTGTAGTAGTTAGTAGTTTGTTAGGTAGTAGTTAGTAGTAGTTGTAGTAGTAGGATGGCAGGAAGTGGGGGAAGTTTCGAGTTGAGGTAGTTTAGGAGTAGTAAGTAGGGTAGTAGTAGGTAGTTAGTATGTGATTGTAGGTGTTGTGAAGTGAGTCTAGTAGGATGGGTAGTATAGTAGAGAGGGAGGAGGAGGAGGCAGCTGAACAGCAGCAGCTCAGCATGAAGCCTGCGCTAGCAGCGAGCTTTAGCTAGGGCTGCGCAGCAGTAGGAGTCTTTGTACAGTATGCAGTTCTGCTAGTAAGCCAGTTTTGCCTAGAAAAGTTTACACTCAGGTAGCAGTATGTCCAATGTCACATTCTGTGACTACCGATTTCATGCTGACCACATTGGCTAGTAAAGACGTCGTAACGTATGGGGTCCGCGGGGGTGTAAGCTATACGTACCCTACTACACATATATGGCTCCTTATGGAATGCCCAGTTGCAACTTTACCTGTGAGCAATGAGGGTCACGGTCGTCTGGCCGTAATTATTGCAGGGAGAGGCGCGGACTGAATGACCGGGTCAAGTTGTGATCAAAATTGAAGGCAGTTAAGTTACAGCATGGGGTGGGTATCATATCTGTGGACATGTGACGGTTTGGATGACACCATCAGCCAGTCAAACACTCACTAGCAAGGCTGGCTCATGTAAGATGATATGGAGTGGGTTAAACCATACTCCTCTCCACACACATGAATTGACCCGGCAAGAAAGAAAGAGATGGCGGTTTGTGTACAGTTGATATGGGAGGATGGAGGGGACGGGGGGGTGTGGGGAGGGAAATCGATTGAATTGGATGATGATGGATGGGGATATGATTGATGTATGAAATTGTGGATGAGGAGGGGTTGATTGTTGGATGAGGCGCATGATGGAGGGGGAGATGCTAATTGAGATGGTTGGAGGTTGATGCATATGATGGTGATCTAGGGGGATTGATGGATGATTGATGTAGCGGAGTGATTAGGGATGATGATGAATGGACGGGGGATGAATTGCGTGGAGTCGGGGGGATGGGATGATGTGGTCTGGATGGTATTCGATGATTGGGGGTGGGATAACGAGGGATGGGATGAAGGAGTGGGAGAGAGGTGGAAATGGGGACTGGTTTGATGGGATGAGGGATAGATTGGAGGTGATGGTGATATGATGTGTGTGAGATTAGGATGATGATGCGATTATGAGGGGGATGATATGGGAATCGATCGTGGGTGAGTTGAGCCAGGTGACTCGAAGTGAATGGTGGGATAGGATGATATCCAGGGTGGATGATGTGGGGAATGTAGTCATGGATATCGATGATGATATTTGATCACTGCTCATTTGGCGTCGCTTTGGCATTTGCAACGGAGTCGATATGTCCGCGACTACTGGAAATAGCAATTAGTAGGGCGGTGTTGGAATAGTAAGCAGACTTTAGGCAAGAGTAGGAGGTCTCTCAGATGGTATTAGGTGCAGATATTGCCAAAGGTAGTCCGCGTTGGTAGGTAATCGGATAGTTATGTATAAGTGAGCAGAAACAGCATTAGTAGGGAGTCGTAGTAGGAGGAGTATTAGGAGTAGCAGAAGATTAGCTATAGTAGTGTAGTGGTAGGTAATATGTAGTTTAATAAAAAACTAAGAAGAAGGACGGATAAAAAAGCATGGTTAAATAGCAATTTATGTGTCGGTCCCCGTAGTAGATACTAGGTAGCCCAGAGCTACAAGTCAATTAGCAGTAGGCGGAGTCGCCTAGTAATAGTTTAGATAGTAAGCAAGTGTAAGTTGCATGAGTAGGCGCGAGTAGTTGGGCGTATAGGGAGTTCAGTTTAGGTAAGTTGTAGTGAGCAGAAATTGCTATTGTAGTCGAGTGTAGATTTAGTAGAAATAGTAGCAGTGTAATTATGCACATAGTGAGTCGTTGAGTTATAGTAGTTCACTAATTAGCAATAGGATGTTAGTATTTAGTAAGTAGTTGAGTTTGTAGTGGATTATGTATGTGTGGAGTAAGTTAGGTAGTGTAGGCAGTTAGTGAGTAGGAGGGTAGGTTTTAGTTTGTAGGAGGAGTCATTGTAGTAGCTATAATGGTAGTCGGACGTGGTTAGGCAGCCTAGCAGCAATTATCATGTGGAGTTCGGTAGCGAGTATAGAAGGGTAGGTTTAGTTTGTGGTCGGTGGCAGCAATAGCAAAAATGAGTAGTTCGTGAGGGCGGTACTAGTGAGATCAGAGCAAGCCTAAAATGGAGAAATGTGAGCGTTAGGGGTTATGAGCCCAGCAGGTAGCTCCAGCAATAACATTAATAGGATAGTGTGTTTGCCGAACGGGTCTGGATTATTGGTTAGCAGGCAGCTACTGCAGCACCCTCTAGAACTGAACATCATAGTAGTAGTTAAGCAGCTAGCAGACGCATCTAGCAACAACAACACACAGCTATAGTAGTAATCAGCAGAATCTAGGATGTAGCTTGCAGCCAGGAGGGACAGTACGTCCAACACTAATATTAGAAATATGGGGGAGAATGAGCCGCACTCATTTTGAGCTTAGCAAAGTGAAGCTATACTGATGCATTCTCTCGCGGAATTAGAATCGTTGCGGCGTATGGCTAACCAATGATACCCTGCACACCTTCAACAGTGTCACCGATCGCGTACGGAGTCCCAGTAGTCCTTGGGCTGGCCTTCCACGGAAGATGGTGCAACTGCTTTCGCCGTTGCTGCCCAGCTGTGGGGCCCGTGCTGGACATAGGTAACAAATCGGGCCACTCAAGGTCTATGTCACTAATTGGTCCCTGCCCTGCGTGTGCGAATGGCCTGCCCGCTGGCCGCTATCCCTCTTGGTCGGTTACCGGTGAGGACTGGGGTGGCTAAGGCCAACTGCGGGCGATGTTGTTTGGGTGTACGTGCCCGTACCAACGTCAGTGGGCTGCGTCATAGTTTTGCACCGGAAGGTCAGGAGAGACGTCTTCATTTGATCATTATGTTGATTACGACAAGTATAAGCAAATATCTTATTTTGAAAATGTGTGCGGTTAATGTATTTGTCTGTTGGAGGCGAAGATGGGCTAGCCAACACCACGCGCTGCAGACGATTACACACTATACCTTTGTGTACGCACACGCAAATGGTTATAATAATTATGCTGGTGTTTGACAGAATATGTGAGAGCGCGCTGATTACAAGAAGCAAAGCTCGCCCACAAGACACACGCAGATACACAAACGACACACACAAACACTCGACGCCCTCCACCAGACCCCCCCCACCCCCTTACAACCACACACAACACACACACACACTCCCGACCTTCCACCCCAACCCCACCCCTTACACCACACATTACTCGCAGACCCCCACACCCCACCCCCCTCCGCCCCTCAGCACACCCATCACCCCTCCCCCCCGGTTCCCCCCCCCACCGACACACACACGCACACACTGCACACATGCATCCACCCCTACCTGCCCCCCCACCTCACACCTGCTCCGGAGCACCCCTCCACCCTCCCCCACACTCTCATACCCACACGCACACACATCCTCTACATCAGCCCCCACCCCTCACAACAGCCTCCACCCCCACAAGCTTCGTGGGCAAGTGGGGGCGAGACAGAGCTGAGGTAGGTCAAGGCCATTGCTGTTGTACATGATGTCCAGTGCTGGTCTAGGATTCAGGCCCATACCAGCATCCCTCCTCCGCCGCCATCCCCCCTTCTCCTGATCCCCGCCCCTTCCCTGCGCCTCCCTCCTCGCCCTGCTTGCACACTACGGCCTTGCAAAACACTGATGGCCAGATAGACACTGCTTGGGCTATCGTCAGGAAGAAGTGATTGATGAGTCGAGAGAGAGGATGAGAGGAGAGAGAGAGAGAGAGATCAGAGAGAGAGTCTGGAGGGAGACGAGGGAGAGGAGAGATAGACCGGATCAGACAAGACAAGAGAGGCGTGGAGAGATAGCGAGGAGAGAGAGAGAGGGCTGGTCTACAGAGAGAGGGAGGGAAGGTGGAGAGCAAATGGAGGGAGGGACATAACTCGGAAACTCGAAAACATTTGATATGAGGGGTTAATTGGATAAGCCAGAGGCTTCTTTACACAAGGCCTCAAGGGGAAAAGTGATAAACAAACGAGTAAATAAACCAATGATCAATCAAACAAGTGTAATGTCAAAAGCAAAGAAATGAATCATGCTCCAAATAGCCTTCAATTATTGACTGAGTTATGAAATCATATGAAAGGCGAGAGGACGGAGTGGAGAGAGAGACAGGGTGAGGTTAGAGACAGACGGACAGAGAGGGGGTAGATGAGAGAGAGTGGAGGGGGAAGGTGACAGTGCAGAGGAATAAATAGTAGGGAGGGAGGAAGAGAGACAGAGAGGGGAGGTAGGGAAAATCAGACGAGGGATCGAGATGGGGGGCGGGGCATGGGAGGAGTAAGGGTTAGAGAGAGAGGGTTTGAGAGAGACGTGGCGGGAGGAGAAAAAAGAGGAGAGAGGAAAAAGGTGACAGCAGAACAATATCAGAGATAGAGAAGAGCAGCAGACACAGACATACATACATACAGACAGACAGAGACAGAACAAAGGAAGACAAGAGGGGGGGGGGGAAGAGAATGAGAGCAAAGAGAAAGTAGACGAGACAGGCAGATAGACAGAGTGATGGAAGAGAGGGGGAAGAGATTGAAGATAGAGAGACAGTCAGCGACACACAGACAGACACACAGACACACAGATAGACACGACAGGACAACACCGGACACAGACAGTCACACACACATAGCCTCTACACAGAGCACAGCAGATGCTAAATCCGTCTTCTTCGTTCTTCTTCTATACGTACTACTGACGACTACTACTACTTATACTACTACTACTACTTATGAATACTACTGACTACTACTTTCTACTTAATAGACTTCTACGACTTCTCTAACTATTACGCGCTGTAACTGGATACTCCTTAATATACACTACTCCCTCCTCGCTTCTCTCGCTACACTCTACTACTCCATCATCATCATCATCATCATCATCATCATCATCATCATCCTTCTCATATACTTGACCACATCTTTGCCTACAGGTATCGGGTTATTACTTAGTTGTTGGATTTTTTTGTATGTGTGTGTTTTCTCCCTAAGGTGAGCCGAGTTGTGGGGGTGTAAGTTTTTTTTTTATAAGGGTTGCGGTGGAGAGATGATATGACGATAGGGGGGTGGGGGGGGTGGGGGCGGGAAGGGGGTGGCAGCCCGGGGAAGCGGTGGGGCGTGTGGTGGTGGGGTGGTGGGGGATGTGGTGGTTGGTGGGGGTGGTGGTGGAATGGTTGTCGTGGTGGGGGATGGGTGGTGGTAGGTGTGGGGATGGTTGTGGTGAGTTGTGGTGGGTGGTGCTGTGTGTGGGTGTGTAGGGTGTGATTGTAGGTGTGGTGTGGTGTGGAGTGTGTGTGTGTTTGTATGTGGGTGTGTGGTGTTGGGTGTTGAGTTTTGCGTGGTGTTGGTGCTGTGTTTGATTGAGGTTATGTATTTTAGTGTATATATCGTCGATTAATTGGAGAAGACACTCTTGTGACGTTTTTAGTATTCTGTCCCCGTGCGTATGCAGTGTTGTTTTAGTTCGTCATCTGTTCCACCGAATCACAATGGCCTACGTTTGGACAAGGTAGGAACAGATTTAACGTGTGCGCAATATGGTCTGTCGTGCGTTTCGCATCACGGCGCCGCGGTTTTGGTCTCATCTCTTATGGACTTCGGAGGAGTGAGTGGAACAGTCTGCACTGATGTTAACGCTCAGGGAAAATCCTATTGAACGGGAATCGAACCCGGTCGTCAGATTGCTACGAGCGCATTGTTCTTAAAACCAACAAGGCTGATTCCCGTGTGTCTCTCTGCGCGCTTCTCTGACTGTCGTGCCTCTCTTTTCTCTCCCCCCCCCTACCCTATGCTCTCTCTCTCTCTCTCTCTCTCTCTCTCTCTCTCTCTACTCTCTCGCGTGATCGGCCTGCAGAGATACAGAGAGACGAGAAACAGATGAGAGAACTGAGACGGAGATCGAGATTTAGAGAGAGAGAGTTGATGGAAGAGATTGACGAGAGATTTGAGAGTCTCAGAGAGAGAGAGAGGAAAGAGAGAGAAAGAAAACTCAGAGAGAGAGGAGAGGCAGACGTGGGGGTGGTCTAGATGCCAGTTGAGAAAGAATATCCAAGGTAGGCCTAATGAGCACCTACACTCCACCTTCACTCCTCTACAACATTCATCTCTAAGATCTCACGCCCCCCACGCCACTCCCCTCGCTACACTCCACAACGCTATACATTCAACTTCAATCCTCTATGCACTCCCTCCACCGCCACTGCACATTCCTACTCCTCTCCAATCCACTACACTCCACTTACTATACACTAACACTACACTACACTACACTCCACTCCACTCCACTCATTACATTACACCCACTCCAACTCCACTCCACGTCCATTCACATTTCACTCTATTCCACTCCACTCCATACATGACACTACACTACACTACATACAGCTCCTCTACACATTACACTCACTCAACCCCAAATCCACTCCACTCCACTACATTACAGTACACTCCAATCCAATACACTCCACTCCACTCCCTCTCTCTCCAACTACACTTCATTACACTACAAAACTTTCACTCACTCCTACTACATCCACTAAACTCACTCCACTCCACTACAACTCCTCTAACTGCATTGCCTACTACACTACAATACATCTCAGCTCTACGCCCACTATACTACACTACACTCCACTCCAGTATCTACACAGCGTTACATCTACATTACACTACACTCCACTCATAATCCACGCCTCTCCACTCCACTTACACTGCATGACACCTACAATAAATTACACTCCACTTTCCACTCACTCCTCTACACTGCGTGCATACACTAACATTACACTCACTCCTACTCCAACTACACTACACTCCACTCACTGCCATTTCACTACAAAGCTTTATCCTACATTTTCACTACACTGCTTAGCACTCAACTCACGCCACTCCACCTCACTCCACTCCACTCCACTCACTACAATACACTACATTCATTACACTACTATCCGAGCCACTCCATCCAATCGAATCCACTACACTACATGATGTGAGTAGTGAGTTGTCAGAGAGATGAGGAGATGAGCTGTGTGCAAGATGTCAAGCGGTTCATCAGCAGCTGTGTTTGCTCTGGCTGTTTCCTCACTCCTGGAACTGCATGCATGCCTCGTACCTAACTACAGTAAACACAAACGGCCTGAGGGAGAGGGGAGGGGGAAGAGGTGAGGGAGGGAGGAGAGGAGAGATAGAGAGAAGATGAGACTGAGAGATTGACGAGACAGAGAGAGAGAGAAGTTTTTGGGGGGATGGGAGGGAGTGAGAGAGACAATAACAATGACAAATGACAATGACAATGACAAATTATTGTATTTCGTAGGACAATGAATAAGACTCATGTGCTTTTTTTTACATCCGTCCCCGCCCGTAGGGATACATTGTATAATAATACCCAACCCTTCTACATCTCACAGTAGAAGAAACAAAGGGGAAATAACCCTTTTCAAACAGCCCCCCAACACACCCCCCCCACACCACACACACAAAACCCTGGAAACACCCCCCACCACCACCACCACCCCACCCACCCCCAAAAAAACAACACAACCAAAACAAAAAAAACAAAGAGAAAGAAAAACCAAACCAACAAAGAAGAAAAAAAGA
>CM054139.1:69501874-69509374 GCA_028751875.1 Rapana venosa | reverse complement strand
GAAGAAGACGCAACAGCAGAAGAAGCATCAGGAGCAGCAGGAGCAGGAGCAGAAGAAGCAGTAGGAGAGGCGCAGTGCAGCCTGACTCACGGATGGGGCAGAAGAAGTTGACCAGCAGGTCCAGGAGGCAGCAGCGGTACTTCAGCTGCAGGCGCTGCCAGAAGTTCAGCCCGGCTCTCTCCCACGCCAGCTCCGAGTGCTCCGTGGAGTGCATGCTCTCCCCCATCCCCCCTCCCCCAGCGCTCCCCCCTCCGCCAGACCCCTCCTTCCCACTGCCGCTCATGAAGGAGGCTGTGAAGGCGCTCATCTTCCCTTCCTTCCCCAAAGCTCTGCACTGCACTGTCAGGTGCTGAGCTAAAGTCCCTCTTCCACGCTGCACTGCACTACACTGCACTGTCAGGCGTTGATCTTAAGTCCAGATTACCCGATAATACACTACACTGTCAGGCGTTGATCTTAAGTCCAGTTTACCCGATAATACACTGCACTGTCAGGCGTTGATCTTAAGTCCAGTTTACCCGATAATACACTGCACTGTCAGGCGTTGATCTTAAGTCCAGTTTACCCGGTAATACACTGCACTGTCAGGCGCTGACTGGGTGACAACCACCAGGATAACCCTCAGGTTTGGGTTTGGGCTTGTCGTCTCTTTATAGTGTATATGTCTAGTTTTCTGGCAAATGTTTAGCTCAGACCTTATCCATCTCTCTGAAACAGCCCAGGCGTCAGTCAGTCAGTCAGTCAGTCCAACAACAGCTGAGATGGCTCGTAGCTCAATGGAAGAAGATTCAGTCTGAGTCAGTCAGACAGTTGAGGTGAGACTTCTGGCAAAATGCCAAATGCCTGACCGCGACAATGGTAAAATGGCAAAGGTGGATGAAAATGTCATTCTGAAATTCCTCACACGCAGAACAGCCTTGGGTGGTGTGAGTGTTAATGAACCACGTCATACACAAACTCGCTTCAGTCCTCACTTCAAAGCGACCGTGCAGTGCTAGTTTTACCCACAAGTTTGTCAACGTCACTTGTTTCAAGCACAACCATGTCCACTCACGGCCTCTAGCATCATCTTGGTTTGTCAATCAAAGACGCTTGAACAAGAAACTTTTCATGCTTTACACTTGAAGTATTGTTGGGTTTTTTCCCCCAGGACAGCTTTATTCACGGCTTACAACAAGGATGTGAGGACGTACGCTCCACTACTTTCAGATCGTCTGATATCACTTGGAGTAAACAGACGTAAAATGGAAGCAGCAACAACAACAACAACAAACCCTCAGACACTGAGGTAGCCCACACAACACACAAGGGGCCACCATCCACACAGCAGATTCCGCTTATACTACACACATCACCGCCTGTGGAGAATCAGAGTATCCGTCTGTTTATTTTCACATCCTTTCCTTTTTCATTCCAGCCACAATAAAAGATGCTCCTCCGCTACAATCTTTGCGAAGACTAACTATTACGACTCCATGCTTAGTGTAGCCTGGCTCTCTTGACTAAAACACTGACTGTGCATGAGCATCAACCTCTCTCATGTACCTGGTCCCTACGAAATAGTCTGACTTGAATGAACCGATGTTAATAAAAACGCTTTTTGTAATTATGTAAAAAGTAACCTTCACTCATGCGTTTCACACTAACACATGATAAACAATAATGACCCCAAAATGACAAACCGTTTTCCCCAAAACAGAATCTTCAACCCTTTTAACTTTCACACAGGAGTAAAAGATTTGTGTGGTTTTTTTTAATCCCAGAAATGAGTGTGTATAAGTGACGGCAGTAAAGCAGCAGCTGTAAAGCAGGTGTGTGTCACACCGTGACTGGCGAAGAGAGAAGTGGCGGGCTAGTGGAGGGAAGGAAGGAGGAAGGAAGGAAGGAAGGCAGCGACACACACAAAACAGCATCAGCCAACATGCTCATCTCTTGTCTCTCTCCCTCTCTCTTTCTGCCTTTGCCATGGTAACTCCTCTGTCACCCCACTCTGTCTGTGTGTGTATGTGTGTGTGTGTGTATATGTGTGTGTGGATTTGTACAGAGGTGAGGAGGTGGATGGAGGGAAGAGGAAGGCGTAGAAGGAAGGTGGTGGGGGGGGGGGGGGGGGGGGGGGGGTGAGAAGAGGGCGGCTTACAATCGGCTCCATCACAAGTCACATGACTTAGTAACCACGTGACTGCTATAATTATAAGCTGGAGGGACTGCTGAGTGCTAATGGTCTAACGAGCTCTGTGGAGGGAGGCGGTGGCGGTATTGTCTTGCCTGTAAGCCTGCCAGCAGCAAGTCCACTCTTGGCGCTTGGCGGATAATGTAGGCACTACAGAGTGGGGGTGTTAACCTGATAGCCTGTGCGGAGGATGGCCTTGTGTGCTCCCACTGGTGTCTTGCCAGAGGTACACACACTGACGAATGCTGAATCATTTTGCTGACTGAAAACTTGCGTTCAATGAAAGGAGGAAAAGTTGGAGAGGACTTGATGGAAACAGAAAAACACTGTAGTGATTAAGTCAATCCAATCTAACCGTGCTGTGTATAGCCCCCGCCGACCACAAAGGTCACATCGAAGCTGTCGGCTTGTCCATTGTTTTTCAGTCTCAGATTAAAACTGTGCAGCTGTTATATACAGATAAAAAATGGGTTTTAAATGAATTTTACTTGCATTTCTTTACTAGTTGAGTCAACACTGACTGGTATTGTTGGCTTTCCTAATAACGATAATTATGCTCACACAAGGAATACAGACGGCACAGGTTTTACTCTATATTCTCACACTAACTTACGAAACCATAGTTTGGACATGTCAGATCTGGAAAAATCACCTGGCTGTAATTAACATAGTGCAGTTTCAACAAACTTCTTCGCAAATGGAAACGCGCTACTAACGTGAACCTACCCCAAAAAAATTTCAGTTATGAAGAGTCCAACGTAATAATGATATAATGACCTTGCTATCATTCTCTATTACAGATAATTAGTCACTCATTTGCCATCACCTACTAACTGCAAGCATGTTTTAAGAATGATGATGTTGTGTGAGTAGACTAGCCTGTACTGGCACAAACACACAACACACACACACTCTCTCTCTCTCTCTCTCCTCTCTCTCTCTCTCTCTCACACACACACACTCTCTCTCTCTCTCACACACACACACTCTCTCTCTCTCATCTCTCTCTCTCACACACACTCTCTCTCTCTCTCACACACACACACTCTCTCTCTCTCTCTCTCTCTCTCTCTCTCTCTCACGCACACACACACTCTCTCTCAACACACACACACTCTCTCTCTCTCTCTCTCTCTCTCTCTCTCTCTCACTCTCTCTCTATCTCTCTCTCTCTCACACACTCTCTCTCTCTATCCTCTCTCTCTCTCTCTCTTCTCTCTCTCTCTCTCTCTCTCTCTCCTCCACACACACACACACACACACTCTCTCACTCCCTCACACACACTCTCTCTCTCTCCCTCCCTCTCTCTCTCCCTCACTCTCACCCATACACACACAGTACACACAAACACACACCCACATACACAAGGAGTCTGTGGTCAATGTGGTCATCTTGAGACCTACAGCCGCCACAGCTTTAATAAATACAAACTGATGGACGGTGACTATCCCTCCCTCCCTCCCCCCCTTGCCCTCCCTCCCCTCCCTCCTGCCCCCACCCCCCCCCCCCCCCCCCCCCCGTGTGACAGTCTCTGTTTGTGCAGAAAGCAGATCATCCTAATTCTCCCACCTGTTGGTGCTACAGACTATCTGTCCCTACCCACTCACTACATATCATAATACACCGAAGTCTACAGTGTGTGTTCACTTCTCTTTTCCTGTCCTCTCTGTTCTGTGTGTTGCTGACGTGTGTGTGTGTGTGTTGTGTGTGTGTGTGGTGTGTGTGTGTGTGTGTGTGTGTGACTGTGTGTGTGGTGTGTGTGTGTGTGTTGTGTGTGTGTGTGTGTGTGTGTGTGTGTGTGTGTGTGTGTGTGTGTGGGTGTGTGTTGTGGTGTGTGTGTGTGTGTGTGTGTGAATGACGTGTGTGTGTGTGTGTTGTGTTTGTGTGTGTATGACGTGTGTGTTGTTTGTGGGGTGTGTGTGTGTGTTGTGTGTGTGTTTGTTTGTTTGTGTGTGTGTATGACGTGTGTGTGTGTGTGTGTTTGTTTTGTGAGTGTGTGTGTGTGACGTGTGTTTGTGTGTGTGTGTGACTTGTGTGTGTGCGTTTGTGTGAGTCGTGTGTTTGTGTGTGTGACATGTGTGCGTGACGTGTGTGAGTGTCTGTGTGTGTTAGTGGGTGTGTGTATGTTTGTGCGCGCGCATGCATGCATAATTGTGCGTATGTCTGTGTGTGTGCGTGCATGTGTATGTAACCTATATATGTTCGTCTGTGTGTGTGTAAAAGCGCATGAATGAATGCTTGTCCACGCTTGTTTATATGCATATTAATTATGAAGACCTACGTACGTGCGTGCTTTTCTGCTACGCATGTGTGTACAAAAGCACACAAACACACACTCACAAACACACAAACCACCCACCCAGCCACCCAGACACTCGCACACACACACAAACGCACCCACTGACCCCTCCCCCACCCCCCCCCCCCCCCCACACACACACAAAACACACTTACCCCCACCCAACACACACACATACCTACCCAAACGCACACCCACACACACACAAACACACACCAACACACACACATACTACCCAAAGTACCCCCACTTACCCCCCCCCACACACACACACAAATACACTTACCCCCCCCCCTCTCCCACACACTCACACATACACGCAACTACTCCCCACCCCACCCCACCCCCACCCCACACACACACACATTTACACACACGTACACATTATGTGTTTTGTACTTTTCCTACAAGTATACGGTTTTGTACTCAAAAATGCACGCACGCACGCATGCACGTGTACCTGAGTGTGCGTTGCGTGCTTAGAGGGACTTAGGAAAGGAAGGTGTTGTGTGTGTATGGAAAGGGGGGGAAATGGGGGGGGGGGGGTTCTCCTACGTAGTGTGTTCAACTGACCCTGCTGATCGATAAACCAAAATCTACAGTGGGAAAAAAAACATCCAAAAAAAAAAACAAGGAAAAAAAAACCCACATCAATGGGGTGGGCCCCTGTTGGGGGAGAGAAGGAAAACCCGGGGGGAGGGGAGAGAGAGAAGAGAGAGAGAAAAGAGAGAGAGAGGGGGAGAGGGGATGAGAGAGAGATAGAAGAGAGATAGAGAGAGAGATAAGATGGGTTTAGATAGATAGATAAAATGATAGAGAGTAGATAGGTAGTTTAGATGGGTTAGATGGAGGGATAGTTAATAGAAAAGAGAGAGAGATAGATAGATAGTTTAGATAGGAAATTTAGATGGGAGAGATAGAAAAGTAAAATAGATAGATAGATAGATAAAAAGATAGATAGATAGATAGATAAAGATATAATAGATAATAGCGATAAAAGGGAAATAGATAGAGAGAGAGGAGAGAAGAGATAGGATAGATGGGGCAGATAGAGAGAGAGAGAGATAAAAGGATAGATAGAGGGAAAACTTGGCCTTGGACAGAGGGGAAAAGAGAAAAGGGGGGGGAAGGGGGGCGGGTGGAGAGTAAAGAAAAGGAGGGGAAAGGAAGGGGAGGGAGAGGGGGGAAAAGGAGGAGGAGGGGGGGGGAGGAGAGGGGGGGGAGGGGGGGAAAAGGAGGAGGAGGAGAGAGGGGCGCGGGGATGATGGAAAAAAGAGGAGCGAAGAGAGAAAAGAGAGGAAAAGAGAGGAGAGAGAGAGAGGGGGAGTGTGTGTGGGGTGTGTGTGGTTGTCTGTCTGTCGTCTGTTTGCTTTGTGTGTGTGAAACAGAGAGGGAGAAAGGAGAGAGAGGGGACGGGGAAAAGAGGGGCGGAGGAGGGGGAAAGGGAGAGGGGGGAGGGGGAGAGAGGGGGAAAAGGGGGGAGGAGAGGGGGGGGGAAAATGGGGAAAGGGGGAAAGGGGGGGGAGAGTTGGTGTGCGCGCATGCGTGGCGGGGCCCCGCGTTTGTGTGTCGGTGTGGGGTCTATGTGTGCCCTGTACGTTTTTGTGTGTGTGACAGAAAGAGAGGGGGGGAGAAATAGAAGGGAAAGAAAAAGAGGCGCAGACAGACAGACCCCGGGACAACAACACAGAGACAGAGACAGAGTGAGAGAAGAGGGTGGGTGTCTAAAATGACTTTTTGAGAAAAAAAAAAGCCGGGTGAATTTAGAACGTGAAAAATGTGGCTGGACCCCAAACCAAAAACTAAAACTGCACTACACTCCGTACACTACACACACTATCCCTTCACAAACACTATACTACACTACACTACACTACACTACCCCTACCCCTATCCCACACTACAACACTACACTACACTACCCACACTACACAAACACTACACTACCCCTACCCTACCTACCCTTTGGGGCCCCTTCTCAAACTTCCCCTTTGTCTCTAAAGTACTAAAAAAAAGTCGTTCCAAACAGCTCAACGGTCCCTTCATTAAAAATGATCCCCTTTCCCCAAACTTTTAAAATCTCCCTATCGCCCCAACCCAAAAAAGCACCCAAACCACCCCCGTCCACACTTTTGATACACTTCTACTTGCTTCTGAAGCAGGAAAAATCCTCTCCCCACTCTTCTTGATTTTCTGCAGCCTGTGATACCCCTAGAACACTCAATTCCTTTTCCCCGCCTCCAAAAAAACGTTTGGTATTAAAAGGCACAGCCCCCACCTGGGTTTTCCCTTTATACCTCCCCAACGGTTCCAGAAAGTTATTGTAAACAAAATTCAATCAAAACCTGAAAATGGAATGTGGAGTCCCCCAGGGATCAGTCCTGGGCCCTGTTCTCTTTACTCTTCCCACACTGCCCCCCTCTCACATATAATAAACAACCCCCATATTGATCATAAATTTTTATGCCGTTTATACTCAGCTTCATTTCAAATGATACTGTTGAAAAAATTTCCCTTTTTCCCCCACAAATATGTCCTTTCGCCCTTTTAAAACATTTTAAAAACTGGATGAAATTTAGGGAAAATTACAACTCAATGCCCAAAAAACCGAAGCCTTTCTCATAGGCACCCAAAAATAAACCTTTTTCCCCTATCACAAAAACTTCAATAGGGAAATTTGGGAATATGTCAGTTCCTTTGTTTCCCAAATCTTTTGAAGGGGTTTTTTGGAGTATTCCTTTACAAAAACCTCCCCTATGAAAAAAAAAATTTCCCCCTTTACCAAAACCTGCCCGTCTTCTTTCTACAATCACGGGCATAACGCGATTTGCAAGTATCTGTCCAATGATGCAACTTTCCCAAACTTGGGCACATCTCTCATTCTTTCACGTTTGACTACTGTTTAAATTTTTTGGCTGGCCCACCACATCACCCATTCCCTTTTTCCAAAGCAAAACAAAACTCTGCAGCTCGGAAAAGGGCCCCAAGAAAGGGAAAAAAACTGAACACATCACTCCCCTTCTGCGATCT
>CM054139.1:69491874-69494374 GCA_028751875.1 Rapana venosa | reverse complement strand
CCCGACCCGGACTTTTCGCTTTCTAGGCAGGCGCGTTACCTCTAGACCACCGATCGCTCGAACGATCAGACAGCAGCTATTGTCTGTAATAATATGAGCGAAAATGCCTTGCCTGCGCTGCCGTTAAGCGCCTGACAAGTCAGGCCCAGCGCATCCGACTTCGGCGTGGGAGCGAGTTGGTATCTTGTAAGTTTCTCTGGAAATAAAAGGCAGGAGAATGGACCAAGAAGGCAGAAAATAGACAAAAAAGAAGGAATTGACAGGAAGAAAAGGAACAAGGCAGAAACCAGGAGAGGGATAGAAAAGAGGAGATTCCTCGCAGAGAGATCCCAGAAGGTGAGGATGCTATTTATACTGACAGGGCCCTGGCATCCCCACAGGGGAAATAGTGTCAGTGAAAGAGCAGCCTCCGATTCCTAACCCCTGCAATGGCGCGCTGTTTTTGAAGTCTGAGTGAAACTTGGTGCTTTTTCAGTAAACACTTCACACACACACACACTTCGATTTTGGAATCTGCTAGTCTCCCAACCAAAATGTTACCTTCTTTCAGACTCCACATGACTTTGTTCTCTCAAAAAATGTAATGAGAAACTCTTGAGTCGTAATGTGAAACACACACACACACATGGAGGAGGAGAGGAGGGAGGTCATTGAAGGCAATAACACAGTAATGACGCAACGTATGCCTAGTATTTTCTAACGTTTTGTTCCTGTACCTTTTTATTATCTAAAGTATAAACGTGTAAGAATGGATGAAACAGTAGGCGAAGTAATTTGTTTGTCCTGATGTTTTATGATTTTCCTATTTTTAATTCTTAAAACATTTTTTACTTAAATGTGTGTGTGGACGTGAGCGCGCACGCGCGCAGGTGTGTATGTGTATGTGTGTGCGTGTATATGTATATGTGGTCATTTGTATTTTCAATGTATTACCTTATCGATTTTCCTATTTTTACTGGTTTAATTTAATGGTAAATGATGCAATAATGTAGTATCTTAGTATAATCATTAAGAAATTTGTTCTTAGATAGATGGCTTGTTGAAAAAAAGCAAATGCATTGCTTATTCAATGTACCATCTGGAAATAAAATTTTGACTTGACTTGACTTCACACACACACACACACACACACACACACACACACACACACACACACACACACACATCCTTCGGATGAGACTATAAACCGAGGCCGCGTGTTTGAACGCATGCAGAACATCTTGCGCACACGTTAAATCTGTTCCGCTTTTCGGAAGAGTAGGCCATTGAGTGCCGGTGGAAACAGATGACAAAATTTACAAAACCGCATACACACGGGGACTGGATGTAAAAGAGCACATGAGTGCTTATTCCATTATCCTCGATATAAAAGAATAAATAAATAAATAACACACACACTGTAAATCAAAAACAGGCATACTCGCAAACTTCTCATTCAGTGTGTAATTTCAATCTCACAGTGATTCCCAGGTGGGATGAGTGAGTCAGAGTGCACATTCTGGGTGATAACCCCCCGGAGTGTTCAACTGGGGAACGCACAACAACAGCAAAAACAACACAAGCAACCTTCTCGTGAATACCTTATATCACTCTACTACCCCCTCCCCCCATCCTCTCCCCAAAAAATGAGATAGTACATTGCAATACCTTAATTAAGAATGTCTTCAGTTGAACACAGATATTTTTTCCAAAACAGCGCTCTGTAAAAAAAAACAACAACCAAAAAACCCAAAATAAACAAGCAAACAAAAAAATCCCCGCCACTTCATCCACAAGCTAAAGCTGGATTGCGGCCTATTTCCTGTGGAGTTGTTTTGTTTTTTAAACAATCGTGCTCCATTTTGACCTTCTGTCTTAAGAGTTCAGGCCCCTTTACAATGGCTGTTAAACGGAGTTTCCTCCCCTGGCACAGTACTTTTCTTTCTTTCAAACCCATCCATTTCTTTTTCTTTCTTTTTTTTTTTTATCGTCTGCTTCTGTTTATTGGAATTTCAGGTAGTAATATGTGGCTGGATGTATAGCGCGCGTTCCGTTCTTTGGCATGGCAGTGGTTTCTGCTTGTCTACAGGATTCTAGTGTTCGCTCTTTTCCAATCCCTCCCCCTCTCCAGCCCCCTCCACCACCCTCCCTCCTCCACCCAGCCCCCACTCCACCCAGCCCCCACCCCCACCCCCCCCCCCCCCCCCAATAGCTGAGAGTATGTCAGGGTGGTAAAAACACACATCAACTCCAGTGCATTTGTTTTATCCATTAACACTGAACCACACAATAAAGGACAACATTTTAAAAAAAAGTACAAGGGAACTGTGACTGACGGCATTGTGGAAATGACGAGGAAGCCATTACAGAGAGACAGAGCCTGGCTGTGGCAAACCGTGGAAATCAAATGGAGGAAGGAATTCGGTGAATAGTTCTTCAAATGTGCTGCCCTATTATTGAGTCCTCGGAGACTGGGTTTAGGAGAGGAGGAGGAGAAGAAGAAGAAGAAGAAGAAGAAGAA
>CM054139.1:69456874-69489374 GCA_028751875.1 Rapana venosa | reverse complement strand
TCAACGATTATATATATGAAGCAAAGGTTTCAGCAATAAATACACAAGAGAATGACATCCGCCATAATTTGAAATATTCATCACGAAATAATCTACGTGCGTCATAATCAACAATGTTTTTACTGAGAGAGAGAGAGAGAGAGAGAGAGAGAGAGGAGAGAGAGAGAGAGAGAGAGAGAGAGAGAGAAGAGAGACAGAGACGAGAGAGAGAGAGAGACAGACAGACAGACAGACAGACAGACAGAAAAGAGAAGCTGAAGTACTGTACCCTGTTCGTCACGCTGTCTGCCTCTTTACACACACAACAATGGTACCACCTGCTGCCTTGTACAGTTACATGTAACTATCCTGCACACACACACGCGCGCGCGCGCGCGCCACACACACACACACACACACACACACACACACGTACGCACGCACACACACACACGTACGCACGCACAACACGTACGCACGCACAAACACACACACACTCAAACACACACGCGCACACCTGCACCTAAGCATGCGTGGAAGTACGCATGCAAAAGCACAAACGCATACATATTATTATGCGCACACACACATACAGGAGAGAGAGAGAGAGAGAGAGAGAGAGAGAGAGAGAGAGAGAGAGAGAGAGAGAGAGAGAGAGAGAGAGAGAGAGAGAGAGAGAGAGAGAGAGAGAGAGAGAAAAGAGTCTGATGACAACAGATTAATTAACGAAGCAAAAGCTGGTCACGCTCTCATGCACTTTGGACACAAGGCAGTGGGGAGGGGGAGAATGGGGAAGGGAGAAAGATTTTTTTCAAATAGAAAGGCATATAGACGGACAGCAATAGAAGGTGACAGACAGAGAGACGGATTAGACGTACAGATACAGATATTGCAGAAAGAGGTAGATGGATCGACAGATACAATAAAAGGTAAAGGTGTCCCATCATCTATGTGGTCGTAGGGGAGCGAGGAACCACAGACCTCAACTTCTCCAGGGGCCAGCATAGTGAGGGCGGCGCCCATCTCCTCTCCCTCGCTGCTTTACCTTCCCCTGACCCTCAAGAGGACAGGTTCCCATTTACAGCTGGGTGAACTGGGGAACTGTACTAAAGCCAAGGCGCGCAAACGGTCACCCATCCACTTGGCAACCACGCTCGATGCTGCTTAACATTAACTGGGGGAAAGCGAGTGTTCTAACTACTGAGCTATCCCGTCCCCCTAATAACACAATAGCTGACATTTAAAAGATAGTACTTAGCAAACTGCTTAATTACCATTTCCATTTACAAAGCTACTAGCTACAGAAGTTTAAAAAATCAGTCATTATTTTCGTTGTCAAGTGTTATAGATGGATATATTGGTGGATCGGTGGTCTAGAGGTAACGCGCCTGTCTAGAAAGCGAAAAGTCCGGGTCTGAAGTGTGCGGCGGTTCGTACCCCGTTTGGACCGGAAATTTTTCCCCCATCCATTAGACCATGAGTGGTGGTCTGGGCGCTAGTCTTTCGGATGAGACGATAAACCGAGGTCCCGTGTGTTACACGTAATTATTTAGCGCACGTAAAAGAACCCACGGCAACAAGAGAGTTGTCCCTGGCAAAATTCTTAGAAAAAAGCCACTCTGATAAGGAAACAAATACAGTTGCAGACATGAAAAAGAAGAAAAAATGGGTGGCGCTGCGCTTGTGGCGACGCGCTCTCCCGCTCTCCCCGGGGAGAGCAGCCCGAATTTCACGGAGAGAAATCTGCCGTGACTTAAAGTGGTATGAAATGAAATCTGAGCGCTTTGATTTGTTGCTTTACAAGATTCAGCGCTATATAAATTCCATACATTATTATTATTATTATTATTATAGATGACGTACAGAATTTTACTTATATTTTGAAAGGGTACTTAACTTTCTACTGAGTTTATGTACTGAAACCATTTTTTTCTGTTTATTAGTTTTGTTTCCTTATTTGCATGGGGTTTTCTCTACTGCCAACAGAGAGAGGGGGGGGGGGGTGAAGGGAGACAGACAGACAGACAGACAGACAGAGAGAGAGAGACAGACAGACAGACAGACAGACAGAGAGGAGAGAGAGAGAGAGAGAGAGAGAGAGAGAGAGAGAGATTGGGGGAGGGATGGGGGATGGGGGCAGAGGCACACAGACGGCAAAACCATCACAGTGACAAAGAAATGACATGGATAGAGAAATTTTTAAAACGCATGCACACACACAACACCCCCCCCCCCCACCACCACCACCACCACCACCACACACACGCGCGCGCGCGCGCGCGCGCGCGCGCTCTCGCACAGACACACACACACACACACGCACACACACGCACACACACACACATACCACATGATGCAAACTTCATCGCTGACTTCGGGCGATAAGAAATATTTTTCATCACTAAAAAGAAAGAAAAAAAAAAAGAAAAAGAGCAGAATAAAATAGAAAAAAGACACACACACATACAAACACACACCCTACACACACGCACCCTCAAACACTCAAACACTTACACACACACAAACACACACACACTCCAAAAAAATAACATACTCTCTTCAACTGACACAGCCTTCATTCAGCTTAAAGACTAGACTTAGGGACAGGGAATACCAGCTGATTCAAAAGCCTGGTGTCCACCCAAAAAAAAAATCAATACCACTATGTACGAAGCGGAGAAAGGGACACTGCTTCTTCTTCGTCGTCTTCTTCGTCGTCTTCTTCGTCTTCTTCGTCTTCTTCTTCGTCTTCTTCGGCTTCTTCGTCGTCTTCTTCGGCTTCTTCTTCGTCGTCGTCGTCGAACGCTCAGACAGCAACTAGTGCTGTCTGTCATTTGAACGAAAATGTGTTACGGTGGTAACGCGTCTGTCTAGAAAGCGAAAAGTTCGGGTCGGAAGTGTTACGGTGGTTCGAATCCCGTTTGGACCCGAAACTTACCCCCCCTTCCCCATCCATTAGATCATGAGTGTTGGTCTGGGCGCTAGTCTTTCGGATGAGACGATAAACCGAAGTCCCGTGTGTTACACACAATTATTTAGCGCACGTAAAAGAACCCACGGCAACTAGAGAGTTGTCCCTGGCAAAAATTCTGTAGAAAAAAGCCACTCTGATAAAGAAACAAATACAGTTGCAGACAGGAAAAAAGAACAAAAAAAGGGTGGCGCTGCTCTTGTGGCGACGCGCTCTTCCCGGGGGAGAGCAGCCCGAATTTCACGCAGAGAAATCTGGGTGACTTAAAGGTAAAGGTAAAGGTGTCCCATAACCTATAAGGTCGTAGGGGAGCGAGGCGTCAGAGACCTCACTTCTCTAGGGCCAGCATATTGAGGGCGGCGCTCATCTCCTCTCCCTCGCTGCTTTACCTTCCCTGACCCTAAAGAGGGCAGGTACCCATTTACAGCTGGGTGAACTGGGGAAACTGTACTGAAGCCAAGGCGCGCAAACGGTCACCCATCCAACTGGTAACCGCGCTCGACGCTGCTGGTATTAATTAATTATAAAAAATAAATTAAGCGCCTGATAAGTCAGGGCCAGTACAGTGCATCCGACTTCGACGTGGAAGAGAAGTGCAATCTTTTAAGTCTTTCTTGGAAATAAAAAGGCAGGAGAATGGACCAAGGAGGCAGAAAATAGATGAGGAGAAGTGACAGGAAGAAAAGGAACAGGGCAGAAACAAAGAGAGTGATAGAAAAGAGGAAATTTCTAGCACAGAATTTCCAGAATGTGGGGATACTATTTATACGGACAGGCCCCCCCGACATCCGTTTTTGATTTGTGACACTACTCTGTAGTACTAAATTTCAACATTATCTGTGACATGCAGAACTGGACTCAACTTCTTTCTTTCTTTCTTTCAAACCACTCTGCTTTTAGTGGTCTATTAAAATGAAACAGAACACAGAGAGAAAGAGAGAGAGAGAGAGAGAGAGAGAGAGAGAGAGAGAGAGAGAGAGAGGAGAGAGAGAGAGGAGAGAGAGAGAGAGACAGACAGACAGACAGACAGACAGACAGACAGACAGCAGACAGACAGACAGACAAGACAGACAGACAGACAGACAGAGAGGTCTTTTACACGAGAGCTTGTAACCCATGGAGGGCCTCCCGTCATCGCACAGGAAGCTAGAAGGACACTGGTTTCTTTTTTTTTTCATTCTGAAGGGAGAAGAGGAGTGAGCAGTAGCTTTAAGCACAGAGCGACAGACAGACAGACAGGCAGACAGACAGACAGATAGAGGGGGAGGAGAAAAAGGGGGGAGGGGGGGAGAGAGGGACGGAGAGAGAGAGGGGGAATGAGAGAGGGGGGGACGGAGAGAGGGACGGAGAGAGAGAGGGGAGAAGAGAGAGGGGGTGGGGGAAGAGGGAGAGAGAAAGAGAATGAGAGAGGAGGGAGGAAGAGTGGGGCGGGAAGAGAGAGAGAAGGGAGGAGAGAGAGAGAGAGCGAGGGAGGGAAAGGGAGAGGACGGAGAGAGAATGAGAGTGAGATGTGGGGAGGGGGTGGGGGTACAGAGAGAGAGAAAGGGGTTGGAGAGAGAGACTTTAATTAATTCTTTTACGGAGGGAAAAGAATAAGCTCAGGGGTTGCTTTTTTTCATCCAGCCCTCAGTCACAATAAATATATCAATCAACCAATCAACCAATCAATCAATTAAGCAATCAACCAGTCATTCAATTAAGTAATCTACCATTCATTCAATTAGCAATCAACCAATCATTCAATTAAGCAATTAACTAATCTAATGTATCAAGAACAGGGGGGAGGGGGGAGGGCAATAACGTCAGTGTATAATCAGACAAAAAAGAGACAGCCACATTCACAGGACAAAATGCCAGAGAGACAAAAGAGAGACAGACTGATAGACAGGCAGGCAGACAGAGACAGAGACAGACATACAGACAAACAGAGACAGAGAGAGACAGAGTGACAGACAGAGACCAGTGGGAGGGAAGGAGAGAGACAGACAGACAGATAGACAGACAGACCAGAGACAAAACAGACAGACAGACACAGAGAAACAGAGAGAGACATAGAGAGTCACAGTGACAGAGACAGAGAGAGAGAGAGGAGAGAGAGAGAGAGAGAGGGGAGAGAGAGAGAGATGGGAGAGAGAGAGAAGAGGAGAGAGAAGAGAGAGAGAGAATGCACAAGCTTCGTAAAGAACGTTTTTTCATGCTTGGTTAAACAACTGACATTCAAGTATTATTTTGACAACTCGCACACGTGATACAGGTGTGTGTCTGTGTCTGTGTCTGTGTGTCTGTATGTCTTGTGTGTCTTTGTGTCTGTATGTGTGTCTGTGTGTAATATAAAACTAAAAGAAACACACAAGACAGCAAAAGGTGCAAGCAAAAATGCAAAAGTGAACGTTTTTCTCATCATGACCAAATTGAAAAAATGTCAAAGAATGTTTTATGCAAAAAGTGCCATTAAAAGACTAATCTATGTAAAAAATAGTGTTGTTAGCACGTGCAAAAAAGTATTAAACAGTGGCTCTCCCCAACTCGCATGCAGAAGGATTAAAAGATGAAAAGGAACATTCCTTATGATGAAATGAACTATTCAGAGAGTAGTTCAAAAAGGCCTCCGTGTAATACCATACCGTCTTTTCTTAAAATTCGAGCGCGTAATGCAGAAACAGAAAACATTTTGCATATTTTTCTTAGCACTCACCCCAAACCACATGTAAACTCTCCAGTGTTGCTTCTAAATCAAGATGTGACAAAACTTTACTTCATACTCCTAAAAAGTCATCAGAAATACCACGGCTCAATATCTCAACATTTTCAAACATTTCTCTTTTTGTAACAAACACTTATTGATGTTGCTATGCCAATGCTTGTTGCTGTTTGCAAATTTTTAAAAAGTCTAAATTTTCTGTACTTTAAAAAGCTCAGGGTGTTTGTTTCCTTGTAAACAACGAATACATGTTAATAGCCCTACTACGGAGTTTTAAAGTTATGGGTGTTTCTTTTAATTGCAAGGATTTTGTCTTTATGATAAACAAGAGAAATTCTTTCTGATATAACCAAGAGAAATTCTTTCTGATATAACCAAGAGAAATTCTTGCTGATATGATAACCAAGAGAAATTCTTGCTGATATGATAACCAAGAGAAATTCTTTCTGATATAACCAAGAGAAATTCTTGCTGATATGATAACCAAGAGAAATTCTTGCTGATATGATAACCAAGAGAAATTCTTGCTGATATGATAACCAAGAGAAATTCTTGCTGATATGATAACCAAGAGAAATTCTTGCTGATGTGATAACCAAGAGAAATTCTTGCTGATATGATAAGTAAGAGAAATTCTTGTTGATACGATAACAAAGAGAAATTCTTGCTGATATAATAACTAAGAGAAGTTCTTGCTGATAAGATAACCAAGAGAATTTTTTCCTGATATCTCTCCAAAAAGATGGAGCGTAGGTCTTTGACTAAACAGGTGGCCATACACACAGACACCCTTGTGTACCTACAGTCAGAACAATGTATCTGGCCTTCTCTTCAGTAAAGTTGTTTTGTCTTTGTTCTAAGCGCAGAAAACGGTCTTTGATTAACAGGAAAACAAGCATGCACTGAGCCTGTTGTTTACTGAGGAACGTATGTGACAGCACAGGGTGCAATCCTATGGATAAGAAGGTCTAAAAGTAAAACACACCTTGGGTCACACATCCCTCCCTCCCTCCCTCTCCCTCCCTCCCTCTCTCTCTCTCTCCTCTCTCTCTCTCTCTCTTCTCTCTCTCTTCTCTCTCTCCCTCTCGCTCTCTCTGACTGCCAAAGACAAAGAAGAACGAAGAAAGTTTTAAAATTCGTTGCAAAAACACTCGTGCACTACAGACCGTTAGAATACCAACAACAACAAAAGTGCTAAAAAAAAAAAAGAAGAAGAAGAAGAAGACGAACGGTATGCCAACAGGCGTGTCAGTCCTAAAAAAAAACAGTGGAAGATTTAAAAAAAATAATAATAAAAAGGGGAGAGCACTGCAAGGGTCACTTACTTCTCCCTTCAGGGTTGTCCATCTTGCTGATGTCGCTGCTGTCACTCTTCACTGCAGAGGCCGATGACCCTTGGACAGTAAACAGAGCCACAGGTCAGAGGTCATGGCTATCAGGTCATGTCATGTCATATCACACGGTCCAGAGCCAGCATGACCTACCTGTCAGTCCAGTCCCCTCTACGCACACAGAGTTATACAAGTCCTAGCAGTGCACCGGGGGTCTTACTCTATTTAAAGAATTGTATACCACTTTTCAGTCACGGCAGATTTCGCTGCCTGAAATTCGGGGCTGTTCTCCCCGGGAAGAGCACGTAGCCACAAGAGCAGCGCCACCCGTTATTTGGGTGGGTTTTTTTCCTGTCTGCAACTGTATATTTTGTCTCCCTATCAGAGTGGCTTTTTTCTACAGAATTTTGCCAGGGACAACTCTCTTGCTGCCCTGGGTTCTTTTACGTGTGCTCAATAATTCTGTGTGGCACACGGGACCTTGGTTTGTTGTCTCATCCGAAAGACTAGCGCCCTGACCACCACTCATGGTGTAATGGGTGGGAGAAACGTTTTTGGGCCCAAACGGGGTTTAAATCACCGCATACTTCCGACCCGGACTTTCCGCTTTCTAGGCAGGCACGTTACCTCCAGAATCGTCCAGAAATTGGACTGATACTCCTCTTCTTCTCCGTTGAACGCTCAGACAGCAACTATTGTTTGTTGTCTGTTATATGAGCGAAAATGTGTCACACTGCCGTTAAGCGCCTGACAAGTCAGGCCCAGCGCATCCGACTTCGGCATAAGAGAGAATTGTTATCTTTTGAGTCTTTCTGGAAGAAAAAGCCAGGAGAATGAACCAAGAAGGCAGAAAACAGAAAAGAAGGAGGTGACAGGAAGAAAAGGAACGAGGCAGAAACAAAGAAAGTGATAGAAAAGAGGAAATTTCTAGCACAGAATTTCCAGAATGTGGGGATGCTATTTATACTCACAAGCCCCCGGCATCCCCACGGAGAAAGCGGAAGGATATGAGTTCGAATCCCCTCTGACGCCAGACAGACATGTCTCCCAATGTCCACCACACGCTGGGCCACAAGGGGTGCAGTCTGGGTAGGGTTCAATTCCCGGATGAGATGACGATAAACTGAGATCGTGTGTGTAGCTTACTTCGTGCAAGTATGGATAAAACAAAACCAACAGAAAAGCCACCCCAGGCTTGGCAGTGACAGAATTGTCCAGGGACAAAGTCTGCAGAAAACGAATGCTTTCATACGGGAACAAAGGCACCGGTAGACAGGACCAATTATTAAACAAAACGACGAAAACAAGAAAAATCAATAAACAAACAAACAAACAAAAAACCTTCCACCCACACACCCATCTTCTTAAAAAAACCAAAAACTAACAAAGAAAAGCCCAGTGACGGTTCCATATGTGGTGATTCGCCCTTCCAGTAGTTGAGAAGAGACACCCGAATTTCCTGTAGAGAAATCTGTCTGACTGGAGGTGATATACACTACAATACAATACAAAACAATACGCTACAATACAAAACAATACATTACAATACTATACAATACAATGCAGCAAAATATAACGCAATATACAAAATATGACAATTTACAAAACAACACACAGCACAACACGATACAACGCAACATAGCACAATACAACAGCATACAACACAACGTAACATAGCACAACACAGCACAACACAACGTAACACAACACAATGCAACACAGTACAACACAACACAACCCAAAACAATACAACACCATACAAAACAACATAGCATAATACAACACAATACAAAACAACATAGCATAATACAACACCATACAAAACAACACAGCACCATACAACACCATACAACACAATACAGTCCAAATCACTGGCAACAAACATGCTTCGCATTGGGCGAAGCTTCCCTCACTTCCTTCGTCTTCCATCACTCCCTTACACCTGTACCTCTGTCCATCCTTCATTACACCTCTCCACTGTGCTTCATTCCTGCCTTCCCCCCCCACCCCCCACCCCTACCTCCACCCTCCTCCCCCCCCCCCCCCCCCCCCCCCCTCCCCGTCGATCTTTCCTCCAAGAATGCACGTTCTGGACTGTCATCTACTCAATTTTAGGATCCTTCCACTTGCATCTGTACTTTCTCTCTCCTCTCTCTCTCTCTCTCTCTCTCTCCTCTCTCTCTCTCTCTCTCTCTCTCTTCTCTCTCTTCTTCTCTCTACCTCTCCTCTTCTCTCTCTCTCTCTCTCTCTTCTCTCTTGTCTCATCTGTCTATCCCTTCTACTGTCTGTCTGTCTGTCTTTGTCTGTCTGTCTCTCTCTCTTCTCTCTGTCTCTCTCTCTCTCTCTCTCCTCTCCTCTCTCTTCTTCTTCTCTTCTCTCTTCCTCTCTCTGTCTGTGTGTCTGTCTCTGTTCTCTTCTTCTTCTCTCTCTCCTCGTCTCTCTTCTCTCTCTTCTCTCTCTCTCTCCTTCTCTCTATCTTCTGACTGTTTCGTCTTCCTTCCATGATCTGTCTCAGTCTTCTAGGTCTGTCGTCTGTGTCTGTCTGTCTGTCTGTCTTCTTCTCTCTCTTCTCTTTCTTCTCTTGTCGGTGTTCTCTCTCCGTCACTTCTCTCTGCTTCTCTCTCTCCTCACTCTCTCTCCTCTCCTCTCTCTGGGCAACATTTTCAAAAAGACATTCACACAACATACACAAGAATTGCACACCATTGAAGAGAGTGTGTCGTGCAACACGCGTACGGTCCGCGTAGCTCGTGTAGTGTGTAGTGAGCACGTGTGGTGAACGTGTGTAGAGTGGTGTGTGTGTGAGTTGTTATTGAATGAGATGGAATGAAGAAAGATGCTTTATGTCAAAATTACATAGCATTACACGAACACCTTTTCCACACTCACCATCCACAAGACACAAACAAAAACAAACGTTACTATGATTAAACAAGAATAAGATGATTCAACAAAAGACACACATAGTACTCGAAATTATTGTTAATCTAGATGTTGATAGATACAAACTAGACTACACAGTAAAACAGGGAGATTAGAGACAGCGGAGAGAGACAGGAAGAGAGAAGAAGATGAATGAAGAGATGAATGAAGAATGAATGAATGAATGAAATGACTTTATTGTCGAAGATGTACAGATAGCCATTCACGTACTTTTTTTTCCATCCTGCCCTTGCCCCGATAAAGAACTTAAAAAAAAAATGTTAACCTTATGATTTAAACAAAGAAATTAATGTATGATATTCAACAAAAAACATCACAGTAAGTGACTCGAAATCTATTGTTAATCTAGATATGTTGATTATGATTAAGTAAACTAGATAAAGTAAAATAGAGAGGAGATTATGGAAAGCGAGAGAGAGAGAGAGAGAGGGAGTGAGAGAGAGACGACAGACAGACAGACAGACAGACAGACAGAGAGAGAGAGAGAGAGAGAGAGAGAGAGAGAGAGAGAGAGAGAGAGAGAGAGAATGAGAGAGAGAGAATGAGAGAGAGAGAGAATGAGGTGTTGTTATCATCATCATCATCATCATCGTCGCTGTCATCATCATCATCATTGTTATTGTTGTAGTTATTGCTGCAGCAGTTGTTGCTGCTAATGTGTGGAGGATGGAGGCGGAGGCAGTGGTGCTAATAATGATGATAATGATAACAACAGTTACGATAATAGACTTCATGTTGGTATTATTATAGGTTGTCGAGCGAGGCAGTGAAGAGCAGGGGAAATAACCAGGGCCACTTGTGCTAAAATAAGCGTGTGTTTTCTCCCTTGCACCAGCAATGCCTACTGAGACACAAGGGAGGGAACCCAGACTGGCCCCCCACACACATGCTAGTAGCAGCATTACTCTCCCATAGTTAAGCTAACCACTTTGGTGGGGGAGGGGGGGGGGGGGGGGGGGGGGGGGGGGGGGGGGGGGGGGGGGGCGGGGGGGGGGGGGGGGGGGGAAAGGGGAATTTTTTTTTTTTGTACTCTGTATTGCATGAGGGTAAGCCCGAAAACTCGTTCGTGTCAAGTTCGATTAAGGTTTTAGAGTTTTTTTTATTTCATTCTGATTTTGATTTGTTTTTAAAAAAAACACTATCATACGCCTCCGCACGCCGCACGTCGATGAACTCCCCGCGCGCGCGCACAAAACACCCCTAACAAAAAGGGCAAGCCACACACATAATACGCAAACCACACACACACCACAACATGAGGGCTTGTGAAAAAAAGAAAATGATTGCTTTTTCAATGTACCATTGGAATAAAATTTTGACTTGATTGACTTGTTTGACACCCAAACCAACGTGGTGCATGGCCGCGTGTATGTGTGTACGAGTTAAACAGTGTATTTTTTTTTTTTTTTCTTTTTTTTTTTTGGGGGGGGGGGTTTTTTTTTTTTTTGGGCGGGGTTTGGTTTTTGTGTTTTTGTGTTTTTTTTTTTTTTTTGTTTTATTTTTTTTTGGGAGCTGTTTTTTATTAGGGTTATGGTAATATGTAGTTTGAATATGATCAATTGATTTTTTTTTTTAGTAGGGGCTTGATGAAAAAAAAGCAAATGCATTGCTTATTCAATGTACCATCTGGAAATAAAACACACCACACCACCCAAAACACACACACCACGGGGGGGGGGAGGGAGGAGAGGGGGGGGGGGGAAGAGGGGGAAGGGAGAAAGCACTCCATCCCCTTATCCTGAGAAGGCCAAGACAGACCACGACAGACACAGAAAAAGAGTTCCCCACAAAAAAACCAAAACCTACCCACACGGGTTTCCAGAAAAAACACGAGATTGGAAGCGGGGCGACAGATGGCTTCGGGTAATTGGCGGAAAGAAAAGTTAAACAAAAACCCCCAAACACCCACCCCACAAAAACACCCCAAAACACTGGGGGGGCCCCACCGAAAAAATCCCCCCAAAATCATCCCCCTTTTTTCCCCATCAACCACCCCCCCCCTTTTCTCCCCTCTATTTTTCCCAACAAAAACAAAACAAAATTTTTTTTTTTCTCTTTTTCCCCCACCCCACCCCGCTCCTCTCCAAAAACTTAAACTAATCTCCCAAAAACCTAAAATCCCCACTTTCCTCTCTCTCCTCTCTTCTCCTCTTTCTCCTTCTCTCTCTCCTCTCTTTCACACACACACACACACACACAAACCCACAGTTTGAGCACCCTAGCGAAAGTAACCCGGGTCTGATTTTTTTGGGAATAGATGGGAGAGAAAGGAAAAAAAGGAAGGAGAGGGGTGAGAAGGAAGAGATGGAGGAGGCGGAGGGGGAAGACAAAACAGAAGATAAAACAGACACAGGACAGACGACACGACAGCAGACAAGACAGATAGACAAAGGCAGAGAAGAGGAGTAAAGACAGGCAGGCAGGGGGGACAGAGAGAGAGGAAGGGGGGAAGGAGAGGAAAAAACAGACGGGACAAAAAAAACAGACTACGACGATACGAGACAAAAAGAAGAGAGAAGGCCAGACGAGAGACAGCATACGGGCGAAAAGAGATAGACGAGAGACAGAAGACAGAGAGACGGGAAAGAGAGAGGGGGGAGAGAGAGAGAGAGAGAAAAACACAGAGAGACGAAGAAAAGGAGTGAGGAGAAAGGGAGGGGGGGGGGGGGGGAGAGAGATAGCAGCAGAGACTCCCCTTCACTATTCGATTCCAGAAACCGGGGAAGTAAGAGCCTGGTTTTATTGGTGGTTGCAGACACAAAAAGTTTGCACACGACACCGTCCCGGGTTTAAAATTTTCTATTGCCAACTTCCCCTCCCCCCCTTAAACCCCCCCCCCCCACCTCCTTCCATGGGGGGCGTGTGTGAGTTGTTTTGTGAGTGTGTTTGGGGTTTTTGGGTTTTGTGTGTGGTGCGTTTGTGTTGTGTGTGGGTTGTGTGTGTGAAAAAGAGAGAGAGAGGAGAGGAGAGGAGAAGAGAGTGTGGGGTTTTTGTGTGTTTTGTGTATGTGTGTGTGTTGATGGGAGAGACAGAGTGGGGTGTGTGTGGTGTGTGTTGTGTGTGTGTGGTGTGTGTGTGTTGT
This sequence comes from Rapana venosa, assembly GCA_028751875.1. Classification (NCBI taxonomy): domain Eukaryota; kingdom Metazoa; phylum Mollusca; class Gastropoda; order Neogastropoda; family Muricidae; genus Rapana; species Rapana venosa. The sequence continues at coordinate 69,476,367 of CM054139.1, read as the reverse complement.
GTGTGTGTGTGTGTGTGTGTGTGTGTGTTTTGTGGGGTGTGAGAGAGAGAATGTGTGTTGTGTGTGCGTGCCGTGCGTGCGCTGCGTGCGTGCGGTGTTGTTTTCGTGTGCGCGCGTGAGTTCGTGGTTTGTATGGGGAAAGTCTTGTAAAGTCAAAAGTTATCATTAGTTTTCCAGGGAGTAGATTGAATAAGTAGTGCATTGTTTGAGCTTGTTTTTCATCAAGCTATCCATTTATCACAAAAAGTAATAACTTTCTTTTAAATTCTAAAGTAAACGTGTGTGTATGAGAGAGAGAGAGTGTGTGTGTTTTTTGCGTGTTGTGTCTGTGTGCATTTTTGTATGATTGTGCCTGTCTGTCTGTCTGTAAGTGTCTGTGTCTGCGAGTGTCTGTGTTTGTATGTCTGTTTCTCCTAATTTCTCTCAATATGTCTCTCTCTCTCTCTCTCTCTCCCTCTCTCCCCCCCTCTCCTCTCTCTCTCTCTCTCTTCTCTCCTCTCCTCCCTCTCTCTCTCTCTCTCCTCTCCCCTCTCCCACCCCTCTCCCTCTCTCTCTCCCTCTCCCTCTCTCTCTCCTCCCTCTCTCTCCTCTCCCTCTCCCTCTCTCTCTCCCTTCCCTCCCTCTCCCTCCCTCTCCCTCCTCTCCTCCCTCTCCTCCTCTCTCTCTCCTCCCTCTCCCTCCCTCTACCTCCCTCTCTCTCTCCACCCTCTCTCTCTCTGTAACACACACACACACACACACACACACTCATCTGCAGTGCATGCTACGAACACCTTGCCAAGCGTACTCGGCCATTGTTGCTATTGCCTTCTGCCATTTTTTTTCTAACTTTTTTTCTGTCATTTTTGAGTTCTCTTTTTTTTCACTTTCATGTTTACCCTGCAGTGTGTGTGTGTTAAAGTATGCAGAACGGCGCAAGCAGCTCATCTTGAGAGAAAGTTGAGGGGGGGTGGGGGAGGATGGTTGTGACGGGGGAAGGGGGGGGGGGGGTGGTGGCGGGGGGGGGGGGAGTTGGAGAAGGGGGTTAGGAGTAGGAAAAGGGGAAGGGGGGGGAGGGGGGGAGGGGAGAGGTGTATCTGTAAGTGTCTGCATTGCTTGCGTGTATGAAAACATGTGTGGAAGCCAAGAATGAAGTGCATCGGTGCGCACTCAAGCATGTTCTTCTCTCTGTCTCTCTCTCTCTCTCTCTCTCTCTCTCTCTCTCTCTCTCTCTCTCTCTCTCTCTCTCTCTCTCTCTCTCTTCTCTCTTGTCTTTCTCTCTCCTCTCCTCTGTGTGTGTTGTGTGTGTGTCTGTGTGTGTATGTGTTTTGTGTTGTGCGCGCGCGCGCCGTGTGTGTGTGTGCGTCTGGTGTGTGTGTGTGTGTGGTGTTGTGTGTGTGTGTGTGTGTGTGTGTGTGTGTGTGGTTTGTGTGTGATGAGAGAGTGTGAGTGTGTGTTTGTGTGTCTGTTGTGTCTGTTGTTTGTCTGTCTGTGTGTCCTGTGTCTGATTCAGTGAATGTCTCTTTCTCTTTCTCTGTACATTGAGGAAGAGAGACAGACGAGTGGAGTGGAGAGAGATGAGAGAGATGAATTTGGAGAGAGAGAGAGAGGAGAGAGAGAGAGAGAGAGATGAGAGAGAGAGAGAGAGAGAGAGAGAGAGAGAGAAGAGAGAGAGAGAGAGAGAGGCAGACAGACAGAAAGACAGACAGACAGACAGGGACGGAGACAAAGAGACAGAGACAGGGAGACTATGTGCAGTTGGAGATATAGGATGGTGCGGATTTGTGCCGTGTTATGTAACTATGTAGTTCATTTGTTTGCAGGGTGACATCTTGTGACGCCAGTGATCAGTACTGTAAGCACTGCGCTTATCAATCGTAAACATCATCTCATCATCATCATTTTCAGCAGCAGCAGCATTGCCATCATCATCATCATGATTGAATCATCCTTCACATTACTATCACCACAACATCCACCATCACCATAATCATCACCCTCAGTATCATCATCATCATCATCATCATCATCGTGTTGCTGATAGTCATACTGACACCACAGCCCATTGTGCACAGTGCAGCGGTTGTGGCGAGGTATTGTCAGAGGTTGAAGGACACTTCATGACACAAGGCTGATTCCTACAATAGCACAGGTCAGAGGTCATTAGTTCACGTCTTGAGGGTCATTGATCCAGGGGGTCATCAGTAGCAGAGACCTCATCAAATGTCACTGATACCGGGGTCATTTACCGGTGGTCTGATCAAAGGTCAATAGTTCAGGGGTCATTAGCTGAAACATCACCAAAGTCATTGGTCTGAAACTCATACTCTGAAACCTCATATCGTCAAAGCATCAGTAGGTTGAATTAAAGCCAGAGGTCATTTGAGATCTTTAAGGTCACTGGTTTATTGGCGACAGCTTACCAGGTCGGTACTGGTGACAGCTTACCAGGTCACTGGTTTATTGGCTGCAGACTTGCGCACTGGTTCATTGGCTGCAGCTAATACAGGGTCATGGTTCATGGCTGACAGCTTACCAGGTCACTGGTTCACTGGCTGACAGCTTACCAGGTCACTGGTTCACTGGCTCACAGCTTACCAGGTCAATGGTTCACTGGGTCACCCTACCAGGCCTGGTTCATTGGCTGACAGCTTACAAGGTCACTGGTTCAAGGAGTGAAGTTACCAAGTCACTGGTTCATTGGCTGACAGCTTCCAGGTCTTGGTTCATGGGTGAAGCTTTAATGGTGTGTTTAGCTGTCTCCTCATCAGTGAAACCTCAGAGGTTCTGCGGTTCATCCTCACCAAAGGCCATGGTTCAAAGACATTTGGTTCAAATCTTCTAGGGGAAGATTAGAAGATGATGATGAAGTAGTTCAAATTATTGTTGATTGAGCTGCCTTGATGGGTAGATGTGATATGTTTTGATTTGTGTAATTGTATGTTCGGTTGTAGCTGTTGTGCTGTTTTGTTGAATGCGCAGAGTATGTGTGTTGCTTTGTGCATTGAATCGTTTTGGTTTGTAGGTGTTGTGTGATTTGTTGTGCAATGTGTGTATGTGTTCTTGCAGTGTATTGTGCTGTACATTACATAGTGCATAGACTTGCTTTGACGCAGAAGATAGATAGATAGATAGATAGATAGAAGACAGACTGACAGACAGACAGGACAGACAGACAGACAGACGAAGATAGATAGAAGATAGATTAGATAGATAGATAGATAGACAGACAGACAGATAGACAGATAGATAGATAGATAGATAGATAGATAGATAGATAGATAGTAAGACAGACAGACAGACAGACAGACAGTAGCGACAGTATGATATTAGATAGATATATTAGTGAAGAACAGATAGATATATAGTTAGATAAAATAACGATAAAGATGCATTATAGTGAGTAGAAAGGGGGGGGGGAAGAAGGGAAGTGATAGACAGTAGATAAAATAATCCCAAAAGACGCAGACAAATCACAACATCGATACCAAATAGACTGACGCATTACATTTTCCAGACAGACAGACCAGACAGTGATAGAAAATCATAAGGGGATGATCCTCATGGAAAATTGATAGATAGTTAATAAAGAAGAAAGACCTTAGTCAGAATTGTACAATAGGAAAAGCCAGACTTTGTACAGATGGGAAAGACAATTATGCTTTGCTACGATAGAAAAAGACTAACTGTACAAAGAGTAAAAGATTTAGCTAGTAAGTGTACATAGAAACATTTTCAGATAGCTTCTAATATGGAAACGTCAAACTTATAAAGGTCACACTTCTAGGTCGAGAAGAAATGGGTAGGAGGAAAGGGATGGATAAAAGTTAGTACAAAATTCAAATCACCTTAAACGTATACAAATCTCAACTCATCAGACCACCCACACTGACTGCCGTCATTCCACTTTTTCCTCTGTGTCTCAGCCACGCTTCAGTACCGTTGCCTGGAGAAAACTCCATCAAGTGGGTTGTTCCTCCGCCATGGAAACAAGCCTTCAGCCTACGTTTGTCCTAAAGATGGGAAACGAGCCTTTAGTCTATGATTGTGGTAACAATAGGAAACGAGCCTCCAGCCTGTTTGTTCTGAAGATGGGAAACGAGCCTTTTGCCTTTGTCCTTACGATAGGAAACGAGCCTTTAGCTTGTGTTTGTCCTAAAGATGGTAAACGAGCCTTTAGCCTACGTTTGTGGTAACAATAGGAAACGAGCCTTCAGCCTATGCTTGTCCTGAAGATGGGAAACGAGCCTTTTGCCTTTGTCCTTACGATAGGAAACGAGTCTTTAGCTTGTGTTTGTCCTAAAGATAGGAAATGAGCTTTAGCCTATTTCCTAAAGATAGGAAACGAGCCTTTAGCCTTTCCCCTAAAGATAGGAAACGAGCCTTTAGCCTATTTCCTAAAGATAGGAAACGAGCCTTTAGCCTTTTACCTAAAGATAGGAAACAAGCCTTTAGCCTGTATTTGTCCTAACGATAGAAAACGAGCCTTTAGCCTGTTTTTGTCGTACAGACTGTGTAGCAAAAGTGACCTGTACTGCAGCACTCAACTTTCAGGCGCACTGGCAATAATAAGAATTGTTCCTTTATCCTAGTTCATGCAAAACTAGAGTAAATTACATAACAACAAGAAGTTGTTTTTTTTAAATCTGCGGGGTCATAAACGTGCACTGATTAGTTCGTAGGTAACAAACAAAAAAATTAAAGAAAATAAATATTTTTAAAATGATTGAGGGGGTAGAAAAACAGTGACATCAAACCAGGCATAACGCAATGAGAAACAAACCCCCAAAAAAGGCATTTTTTCTGGGGAAAAAAACCATTTCATTTCATTTTTTCATTTATTTCATTTATACCACTTCAAGTCACGAGATTTATCTGCGTGAAATTCGGGCTGCTCTCCCCGGGGAGAGCACGTCGCCACAAGAGCAGCGCCACCCTTCTTTTTTTTTCTTTTTTCTTTTTTTGGTCTGCAACTGTATTTTTTTCCCATTTAATCCAAACAAAACCATCATAAAACTAAACTCATCCATCTAAACTCGGACCTTAACTGTATCCTTGGAGTATAGTCTGCGTAGGCTAACAAGGACATCTACTAGCCATTCATGGATATGGGGGGGAGTGGGAGGGGGAAGGCGGGTTGGAAGGTGCTGGCTTAAAGACACTGACAGCCCTTAGCGCAGCCTCCATCATCAATAATGCAGCACGTTGTCTGTCTCTCCCCGCTTCACAATCATCTTACACGTGACGCAGTGTCGGGATGAAGACAATGGCAGCGGAATGCCGAATGTCAGGCCTGCTCTCCCGATAGACAGCTGGCTGAACTCTGGGTTCCTGTTGTGTCTGCTAGCTCTCAGACTTCGCTGGCCTTTGGGAGCCTTTGATGCATACTACAGTCATGAACACTGCCTGCCAATGGATCGGTGGTCGAGAGGTAACGCGCCTGCCTAGAAAGCGAAAAGTCCGGGTAGGAAGCGTGCTGTAGTTCAAATCCCATTTGGACCCGAAGCTTTTCACCCATCCGTTAGATACATGAGTGGTGGTCTGGGTGCTAGTCTTCCGGAAGAGACGATCACCCGAGGTCCTGTGTGTTACACGAAATTATTTAGAAAATGAACCCACAGCGACAAGAGAGTCGTCCCTGGCAAAATTCTGTAGAAAGAAACCACTCTGATAGGGAAACAATTACAGTTGCAGACACAAACAAAAAAAAGAAAAAATGGGTGGCGCTGTTCTTGTGGCGACGCGATCTCCCTGGGTAGAGCAGTCCGAATTTCATGCAGAGAAATTTCCTGTGTCTTACTGTCGTATAAAATAAAATAAAAAATGAATAAAGAATTCCGTCAGAAGCAATACGGAAAAAGTTGTTTCATCATTGAATTTTTTTTTCATTTCGAGGATAAAGGAATAAACACTCATGTGCTGGGTGGTTTTTTTTTAATTGTTGAAGCTATTAATAGTTAGTGGCTGCATGACTCTTTAAGAATATAGTGAATGCAAGCGCTTTGATTTGTCTTTGCAAGATATAGCGCTATACAAATTCCATTACTATTATTATCATTATTATTATCATTATTATTATTATTATATTACTATTATTATTACCATTATTATTATTTTTTTTATTTTTTTTATTTACTTCCAGTCCGCATGCACGCAGTTTTGTAAATTTTGCCATCCGTTCCCATCGGCACACAATGGCCTGCTCTTTCGAAAAGAGGAACAGGTTTTAACGTGTGCATAAGATGTTCTGCGTGCGTTCGCTCACGGGGCCGCGGTTTATAGTCTCACCCGAAGGACTTTTGAATGTTGAAAAGAGCAAAGGACAGAAACAAAAATCAAACACTCTAAATAAAACCAAATGACGTTTGATCTTCTACATTCGAACGACAACCAACTGTTACATAATATACAACACTCAGTTTCTGTTTACTGCAGATTTTACAATGTGTAGACCTATACCGAACAAACTTCACGAGCAAGATCCCAGACCATCAGATCCTGAAAGCACACAGGTGCTGGAGGAAGAGGTAAAAGAAGCAGTAAGATCCCTGAAAGGAGGCAAGTCACCAGGGATTGACAACATCCCGGCTGAGCTCATCAAGAACGGAGGCCCAGAGATGATCAAGGCATTAACAATCATCTGCCAACGCATCTGGATTAGCAAAGAGTGGCCTGAACAGTGGACCCAATCCATCATAGTTCCACTTCCAAAGAAGGGAGACCTGAAGAAGTGCCAAAATTACAGAACAATCAGTCTGATAAGCCATCCAAGCAAAGTTATGCTACGCATTGCCTTGAACAGACTGAAGCCACAAGCAGAAGAAATCCTATCAGAAGAACAGGCAGGATTCAGACCAGGTCGAAGCACTGTCGAACAGATCTTCAACATCAAAATGCTCATAGAGAAGCATCTCCAACATCAGCTACAGCTCTACAACAACTTCATTGACTTCAAGAAGGCCTTCGATCGAGTGTGGCAAGAAGCTCTGTGGCAAGTCATGAGAGACTATAGCTTCGACGAGGACCTGATTCAAGTCATCCAGGCGCTGTATGACAGCTCCCACAGTGCAGTCCTCATGGGTGGAGAAATCGGGGAGTTCTTCCGGATTTCAGTTGGAGTTCGACAAGGCTGCCCGCTATCCCCCGTTCTTTTCAACGTGTTCCTGGAGAACATCATGCAGGAAGCCCTCCTTGGCTTCAAGACCACAATCACAATAGGAGGAAGGCCAGTCTGCAATCTTCGATTCGTAGATGATATTGATCTCATGGGCCGCAGTGAAGAAGAACTCCAGGATCTCACCACCAGACTGGAAACATCAGCCAATGCCCACGGTATGGAGATCAGCACGGAAAAGAGCAAGATCCTAGTGAACAGTACCACACCGACCACTCCCACCAGCATCAAGATGAGTGGCGAGACACTAGAGGAGGTGGAAACTTTCAAGTACCTTGGAGCAGTCATCACCAAATAAGGCACGAGCACACAAGAGGTGAAGATCAGACTTGCTGTGGCACTCTCCTCCATGACTAAGCTGGCGAAAGTGTGGAGAAACCACAACATCAGAACCCACACTAAGGTCAGACTCTACAAGGCACTCGTCACATCCATTGCCTTGTACAGCTGTGAAGCATGGACACTTACTGCCGATTTAGAACGTCGCATTCAAGCCTTTGAGATGAAGTGCCTCAGGCGGATCCTGAACATCACCTACAGAGACCGCAAAAACCAATGACTACGTCTGGCAGCAGATCGAGGCACTGGCTGGCAAACAAGAACCATTGCTAGATACAGTCAAACGCAGGAAAGTGAAGTGGTTTGGCCACACAACAAGGCATAACAGCCTGTCAAAGACAGTCCTGCAGGGAATGGTGGAAGGAGCAAGGAGGCAGGGACGACCACGCAAAAGCTGGATATCCAACATCAAGGAGTGGACCGGCCTCACTGTACCAAACCTCCTGAAAACAGCCCAGGACAGAACCATTTGGCGGTCCACTTGCAGCGTCCGTGCGGGTACCCCAACGGTTGTCCCGACCAAGGGATGAGTGAGTGAGTGAGACCTATACCCTATTCTTTGATAATAATTATGAACATTATTATATTATCCCTATTGGTGTTCGTTTGATACTTCAAGGGGCCTGAGGCCTTAAGTTCGTGTTATGTTCCTTTCCTGCTTTAATTCTTTTTTTTAAAGGGGGTGGGGGGGAGGTAGTGTCCACATATTTTAATGCTGTGTGCAAGATTAAAGGTAAAGGTGTCCCATAACCTAGAAGGTCGTAGGGGAGCGAGATGTCAGAGACCTTAACTTCTCCAGGGGCCAACAAATTGAGGGTGGCGCCCATCTCCTCTCCCTCGCTGCTTTACCTTTCCTGACCCTAAAGAGGGCAGGTACCCATTTACAGCTGGGTGAACTGGGGAACTGTACTGAAGCCAAGGCGTGCAAACGGTCACCCATCCAACTGGTAACCACGCTCGACGCTGCTTAAATTTACTGGGGGAAAGCGAGTGTTCCGACCACTGAGCTATCCCGTTCGAATACCCAAAATTGCTTTCGTTTTCCTCCGTGGTATGTGACCAAGAGTGTGATGGACTCACCTTGGACATCAGTGGTCTTTGAATTAAACCCTACACAGGGCTGGATTTTTCCTCTCCTGTGAATATACTTACGTAAGTCATGACTGGGTACAAGTCTTTGGGACGAGATGATAAATCCAGTTTCTATGTGCATGCAACACACCTTAAATGCTTCTTCTTCTTCAAGTGTCCGGTCTGGTCCTGCAGACATCGACGATCATGGCTCTCCATTCTTCCCTGTTCTCGGTCCCTCTCATGAGCTCATTGTTGGTGCCCTCTTTATTCGTTGCGAATTTGTTTAAGCTGTCTGTGAATTTTGTGTGTTGTCTTCCTCTGCTCTTGTTTCCACAGATTTTGCCACTCCATAACAGTTTCTCTAGTCCGTCAGCCCTGATTATATGGCCGAAAAATTTGAGCTGTCTTTCTCTGATGGTGTTGAGATGGGATCTCCTGTACCCAGCCATTTCCATTACTTCTGCATTAGTTTTTCTTTTTGTCAATGAGACTTTCATGATTCTCCGGATGAACCACATTTCCACTGCTTCTAGTCGCTGTTCTGTGGCCTTGGCTAGGGTCCAGCACTCACATCCGTACAGAAGAATGGACCATACGTAGGCTCTCAAAACATGGATCTTTGTCTTGAGGCTTATCTTACTGTTGGTAAAAATGCATTTCATGTTGTTAAAAGTTGCCTTAGATTGACCGATTCTCTTCTTGATTTCTGTGTCACACTTGCCGTCCGGGGTGATAGTACAACCAAGGTATTTAAAGGTGTTTGCTTGTCTGATTCTCTCTCCTTTACAGGCTATGTTCCATTGTGGTATAACAGCTTTTTCGAGATCACCATGCATTCTGTCTTCTTTGCATTGAGCTGTAATCCTTTCTTTTCGCTTTCGTCTGTTACTGTTGTTAAAATCTTTTGCAGTTTTTCTTCAGAGTCGGCGATAAGGACTGTGTCATCTGCATATCTCAGTTTGTTGATGTTGTGGCCACCTACACTAATTCCCTCATGATTCTCAATATTTCGTAGAATTGTTTCACTATATAAGGTAAGGTAAGGTAAAGGTGTCCCATAACCTATAAGGTCGTAGGGGAGCGAGGCGTCAGAGACCTCACTTCTCTAGGGCCAGCATATTGAGGGCGGCGCCCATCTCCTCTCCCTCGCTGCTTTACCTTCCCTGACCCTAAAGAGGCCAGGTACCCATTTACAGCTGGGTGAACTGGGGGAACTGTACTGAAGCCAAGGCGCGCAAACGGTCACCCATCCAACTGGTAACCACGCTCGACGCTGCTTAACTTGGCTGGGGGAAAGCGAGTGCTCTGACCACTGAGCTATCCCGTTAGAATACCCAAAATTGTTTTCTTTTTCTTCCTTGGTATGTAACCAAGAGTGTGATGGACTCACCTTGGACATCAGTGGTCTTTGAAGTAAACCCTACACAGGGCTGGATTTTTCCTCTCCTGTGATTATACTTACAATAAGTCACGACTGGGTACAAGTCTTTGGGACGAGATGATAAATCCAGTTTCTATGTGCATGCAACACGCCTTAAGTGCTGGTAACAAAAAAAAGAAAAGAAAGAAACCCAAGAGAACAAACGAAACAATCTCGACAAAGCTCTTTTTGGGTAAAACTTTATTCTCAAAGGAAACAAATCTGTGCTGTGCAGATTAGAAAAACGGGGGAGGGGGGAGGGGGTGAGAGGGGGAGGATTACATAGTCTTGAGCTTTGCCAATGGGCTCCCTCCCTAGAGAGTACAACCATCATTTCATACCCCCCCCCCCCCCCCCCCCTCCCACAAACAAGGTAAAAAAGTTGTTGGGACAAGAACGTCAATCAAATCCACACAGTCCACACAATCCAATCCACATAATCCAATCCAAACAGTCCAGTCAAATCCAGGTGGCTTTCGACTCTCCATCAATTTCCGAAAGGAAGGGATTTTCTGTCCACAAGGAAGGGCGAAGCGGACAAGCCTACTGGAGCCATAGGGGGTTTATCATACAGGATGGTGCATGATTCATGCTTTTGTGTTGGGGAAATACTGTTTACAATTCTTCTTCCCTAAAATTTGAGGACAAAAATAAATGGTTTGCACAATTCAAAATTTAAGCTCCCTCCGTTCTCGACCAATTCATACCAAGTCTAAGATTAAAATAAAAACATTTTTAAGGCAATTCCATGTCAAGTCTCAAGATTTGAAAAGAAATCGATATTAACATTTTCCAACTCGTAAATATAGAATGTTTAAAAAGAAAAAAAGATCATCGCTCTTAAATCCACAAAAAAGATCATCGCTTTTAAATCTCCAAACTCAAGGGTGGAGTACAGAAAATCGACCAACTTTATCATTCCAATTCAAAGGTTAAGTTTAGAGACAAACCACCTCCAGTAAGTTCAAGTCTAACCTAAAGGTAACACCAAAATAATGCTGGAGAACTTTACGGCAAACCTACAGTTTGGCGCGGCATCTTTTTCCATCCCCATTCTAAATCGTAGCGGGAGATTACAAACAGAGTCGTCCATGCTGAAAGATGACATGCAATGGCAGAACTGCACCATGGGGGAACATGAAACGGAGAGACAGACAGACAGACAGACAGACAGACAGATAGACAGACAGGCAAACAGACAGACAGATAGACAGGCAGAAAGAGACAGACCTGCATAGGGAAGATAGACAGAGACAGACAGACAGAAGAGAGACAGACAGACATAGACATAAAGGGAGACAGGGAGAGAGACAGCAGACAGACATATACAAATAGACAGACAGACAGACAAACGACGAACAGACACAGACAGACAGACAACCAGACAGAGACAGACAGACAGAGACAGACAGACAGAGACATACAGACACACAGATGAACAGACACAGACAGACAGACAGACAAAAAGACAGACAGACAGACAGACGAACAGAAACAGACAGACAGACGAAATGGACTTTCATTCAGACTGGATCACGCAAGAATGCCTCAGAAGGCGAGTCTAGCGCAGCATGCAGCACAGTGGGGATGCTACTGTGACTGGCTTACCTGCCCCTGCACCCTCCTCACTTCATCTGCTGTGGCTGGCTTACCTCCCCCTGCACCCTCCTCACTTCATCTGCTGTGGGTGGCTTACCTCCCCTTACACCCTCCTCACTTCATCTACTGTGGGTGGCTTACCTGCCCCTGCACCCCCCTCACTTCATCTGCTATGGATCCTTCCTGTGCCTTTTTTACATCCAGTCCCCATGTGTGTGTAGTTTTTTTTTTAAATGTTGTCATCCATTCCTACCGGTAAAAATGTCCTACTCTTCCGATAGGTGGAACAGGTCTGAATGGGTGATTCCCCCGTGGGGGATGCCAGGGGTCTGTCAGTATAAATAGCATCCCCACCGTCTGGAAAATCTGTGCTAGGAATTCCCTCTTTTCGATCCCTCTCTTTGTTTCTGCCTTCTTCCTTTTCTTCCTGTCACCTCCTCCTGTCTATTTTCTGCCTGCTTGGTCCATTCTCCTGCCTTTTTTACTCCAGAAAAAATAAAAGATAGCAATTCTCTCCCATGCCGAAGTCGGATGTACTGGGCCTGACTTGATGGGCGCTTAACGGCAGCGCAACACATTTTCGCTCACATAACAGGCAAGAAGAGTTGCTGTCTGAACATTCGATGAAGAAAAGGATGAAGAAAAAGAACGTGTTGCGCAGATGTTTTGACAGTTGTCAGTGAGAGAGAGAGAGAGAGAGAGAGAGAGAGAAGAGAGATGAGAGAGAGAAGAGGAGAGAGAGAGAGAGAGAGAGGTAGAGAGAGAGAAGAGAGAAATGGGAGAAACGAGAAACAGAAGAAACAGAGAGAAACAGGGAGAAATAGGGGAGAAACATAGACACAGAGCAACGAAAGACAGACAGACAGACAATATCTGAGACAGACAGGCAGCCTAGCTAACAGATAGTTACGGAGGCTAACTCATCACTGGAGGAAAAAACAAACACAGATCAAAATAAATCCTTTTTCAGTAATGCCACCCGAAGCCTAAAAATAACATTTACAGGGGGGAAAAATAATGCTTTTTCACATAATTTTCACCAGTTTCACTTTAAAACCCTCAAACATTTTCCTCGAAAACTTTTCAACTTAAAAGCTGAAGTTTGCAAACAAATCCCTGCTGACAGTTGACATATAAAACCCAAGGCTAAGGCTAGGAAAGGGAATCTCAACATTGCAACTCGAGCATACAAGTTTAGACAGGAACCCACCGCTTCCACCAAATCCAACTGGAGCCCCAAAGTTTAGACACATAAACCCCAAACCCCCAGTGCTCAAGTTTGGCCATGCCATTCTTTATCACAGCTACAGACCACAGCTGAGGATTGGAAGCACAGCTTGCCCCCATGCATTAACATTACTTATAAGGACAGCAATACGCCATGAAAGTGGATAAACTTCACAAACAGACGTGCACACAGACAGACGGGCACACAGACAGACGGGCACACAGACAGAGGACAGACAGGTACGACAGACAGACGGAGGACGGAGCAGAACGAAGACGAGGACGGACAGAGGACAGACAGATGAAAGACAGAGACGGACGGACGATGGACAGAAAAACGGACAGCAGAGGAGACAGATGGACAATGGCAGACAGCGGACAGAATGACAACGACAGACAGAGGGAGAAAGAGGAGAGAGAGAGAGGGAAGAGAGAGGGAGAGAGGAAGGAGAGGAGAGGGGAAGAAGAGAGGAGAGAGAGGGAGGAGATAAGAGGAAGAAGAGGGGGGAGAGACGGGAGAGAGGAGAAGGGAAGGAGAGAGAGGTAGAGTAGAGGGAGGGAGCTAGAGGAGAGAGGCGGATAGAAAGGGGTGATCGCAAGGAGGATATTTCGAGGAGAAAGATCAAGGAGACGAGTCCAAAGATCCTTCGAACGACTATTGAATGAGAATGATCTTATTTTCAAAGTTTACAGATTCCGCATAAAGCAGTACAGACAGACAGACAATGGTCAGGCAATGACAGACAGGACAAAGAGGACAGAATACAGAAGACAGACACAGGGGCTGAGTAAAAAAAGAAAAAGGCTATCCGACAGACTATAAAGAAGACAAATAAAAACAATCAAAAACTAAGGTACAAACATTAGAGGAAGACTACAATAGCAGACGGAGAACCAAAGGGACGTTTCAAGCTTAATTTTAATCTAGTTGCGTTTCGTTAGGGTTTGGGGATGTTTTAGCGGTGGTGAGGGGGAGGGGGGAGGATGGGGGGAGGGGGAGGTTGGGGAGAGGTGGATCTTTTATGGGGGATGGGGTTTGGGGGGTTTGTTTGTTTGTTTGTTTGATTTGTTTGTTTGTTTGTCTACGTCTGACAGTTCTAACTCAAACCTGAATTAAAAAAAAAAATTCTTTGTGACTGACGATTCCATCTTGTTAATTCAAGACATACATCATTTCTTTCATTCATCAGACACGATCCTAAAATTTCAGACATACATCATTATTTTCAGAGTTTCCAAATTTCAATGCCGAAAAATTTTCTTTTAAAAAAAACAAAGAAACAAAGACAAACAAACAAACAAAAACAGCGCTTGTCCAAGATGGAGATTGCTGCATTCAATAGCGATGATAAAAGTGACTGGATAACATTGAAATGAACAGACACAGACACACAGATAGACCACACACAGAGAGACAGACAGAAGGAGAGGAGAGGAGACACAGAGAGCAGAGAGGAGACAGAGAGCAGAGAGAGAGAGAGAGAGAGAGAGAGAGAGAGAGAGAGAGAGAGACAGAGAGAGACAGAGAGAGACAGAGAGAGACAGAGAGCAGAGAGAGTGATGGGGCAATGCTCTCAGGCAGATTGAAAGTGTGGTTGAGGAGGTAGGCCCGTGGGGATTCTCTTCTGTCTATCACTGCCAGATTACACTCTCCTTGCAGTGGCACACGTACATCACCTTGTGGACGTTATCCGGCGGTCAGAGAAAAACATGACAAACAAGAGAGAGAGATGGTGGGGGGGGGGAGGAGAGAGAGAGAGGGGGAGGAGGGAGGGAGGAATGGAGAGATAGGGAGGGAGAGAGGGATAAAGAAAGGCAGACAGAATGAAACGAGAGAGAGAAAAAGAAGAAGAAGAAGAAGAAGAAGAAGAAGAAAGAAGAAGAAGAAGAAGAAGAGAAGAAGAGAAGAAGAAGAAGAAGAAGAAGAAGAAGAAGAAGAAGAAGAAGAAGAAAGGAAGAGGTAGCTACAGACAGAGTATGATAATTATCTCAGATAAAGAGAGAGGGAAGAACGTGGGGGAAGAAGGAAGAGATAGTTACAGACAGAGACTGATAATTATCACACAGAAAGAGAGATTGGAGAACAAGGAGGAAGAAGAAGATAGTTACAGACGGAGAATGATAATTATTACACAGAGAGAGGGAAGACGAAGAAGATAGTTACAGACGGAGAATGATAATTATTACACAGAGAGAGGGAAGAAGAAGAAGAAGAAGGAAGAAGAAAAAGAAAGTTACAGACAGAGAATGATAATGATCATAGAGAAAAAGACAGGGAAGAAGGAAGACATAGTTACAGAAAGAGAATGATACTTATCAAAGACGACGAGGGAGGGAAGAAGAAGAAGGAAAAAGAAGATAGTAATAGAGAGAGAGAGTGATAATTATCACAGAGAAAGAGAGAGGGAGAAGAACAAGGAGGAAGAAAAAGATAGTTACAGACAGAGAATAACTATTACAGAAAGAGAGAGAGGGAAGAACGCCGAGGAAGAAAGAGATAGTTACAGACAGAGAATGATAATTATCACTGAGAAAAAGAGAGGGAAGAAAGTGGAGGAAAGAAGAAAGAGATAGTTACAGACAGAGAACGATAATTATCACAGAGAAAGAAAGGGAGGGTGGAGGTAGGGGAAGAGATATTTGCAGACAGGAATGTAGCACAGATTTATTGTTTATTTCACCAAAGGTGGTAGGTGAGCTACATATACGTTTATCATCTGACTCCATCAGATTCAAATCATGCTTGTTCTGTTTGCCTGTCCGTCTGTCTGTCTGTCTGTCTGTCTCTCTCTCTCTCTCTCTCTCTCTCTCTCTCTCTCTCTCTCTCTCTCTCTCTCTCTCTCTCTCTCGCTCTCGCTCTCTCCAGTTAACAGGTTTCTAATGCTGACAGTGTATGACAGGTCCCAGACCAAGGTTCTGTAGAGACACCCTGATGAATGGACCCGGGTTCCTCCTCTCTCTCTCTCTCTCTCTCTCCTCTCTCTCTCTCTCTCTCTCTCTCTCTCTCTCTCTCTCTCTCTCTCTCTCTCTTAATAAGGGCAAGGGCCGGACGAAAAAAAAAAATGCGTATGCTTATTCTGTTACCCTTGCAAAATAAAGAAAGTGAAGAAAGATTCTATATTTCGGACGCACTATATATGTATAATTATATATTATATATATATATAGAGAGGAGAGAGAGAGAGAGAGAGATGTGAGAGATATGGATATCATATTATATATATATATATTATATATATAGAGAGAGAGAGAGAGAGAGAGAGAGAGAGATATGTTGCAGAACTGGGGCCTTTACCAAGTATAGAAAGGCAGACAGACAGACTGACAGACCTATAGCAACACAGACATAGAGATAGCGGAGATCAAAATTAATTAGAAACAGACAAAGGTACAGGCCAACCAACAGATAATTACGATTATTGATATAACAAAGACTACTGAAAGACTGACAGAGATAATGACAGACTGAAACAGAGACAGAGACAGACATAGGAAGATGAAGAAACAGACACTGACACAGATACAGGTGGACTAAAATCGCACAACGATGAGACTAAAAAGCGAGGTCCCTTATGCGAATGCACACACAACATCCTGCGCACACGTTCAAACCAGTTCCGCTTTTCGGAAGAGTAGACCATTGTGTGCCCGTGGGAACGGATGACAAACTAAACAAAACTGTATACACACGGAGACTGGATGTTACAAAGCACAGGAGTGCTTACTGCATTATCCTCGAAATAAAAGAATAAAATAAATAAAGAGATGCAGACACAACCAGACACAAACAGAAGACACAAAGGGACACAGATCGGCAGTCGGACAGAAAGACGGATAAGTGGACAGACATACAGGTAAACAGACAGACAGACAGACACGGACAGACACAACCATCGACAAAGATATTCAAAGATAGACAGACGTACAGACATTCAGACTTCGGCAAGGCTAGATACAGATATTTCCTGTTACTGACAGACGAAGTGTAATGCCGACAGTCAGACAGACATAAGGACAGACAGGGTAACGAACAAAGAAACTGGCAGACAGAATCAAAGACAGGGATATCAATAGGCAGGCAGGCAGGCAGGCAGGCAGGCAGACAGGCAGGCAGGCAGGCAGACAGGCAGGCAGGCAGACAGACAGGCAGGCAGGCAGGCAGGCAGGCAGATAAAAAGACAGACAGAGGAGCAGACAGACAGGCAGGAAGACAAAGAGACAAACAGATGGAAGACAGACAGACAGACAGAGGGGCAGGCAGATGGACAAACAGACAGACAGACAGATGGCAGACAGATAGACAGATGACAGACAGACAGATGAGCAGACAGAAAAACATATGAAAGACAGATGGGCAGACAGACAGTGGACAGACAGACAGAGATGGCAAACAGACAGATGGCAGACAGACAGACAGACAGACAGACAGACAGATGGCAGACAGGCAGACAAAAAGACAGGCAGACAGACAGATGGCAGACAGACAGACAGACAGACAAACAGACAGACAGACGGGCAGGACAGCTCCAACCAGGCTGACGATAAGCCCAGTCAGCAGAAAGAAAGACAGACAGACAGACAGAAAGAAAGAAAGAAAGAAGGAAAGAAAGAAAGAAAGAAAAGAAAAGAAAGAAAGAAAGAAAGAAAGAAACAAACAAACAAACAAAAAAGAAAGAAAGAAAGAAAGAAAGAGATTGTGTGATGACAGCAGAGCTCCATGTAATACACTTTTCCTGACATGGCTTCCAGACCACTGGGCAGTTGGCCAGTCAGGGTTTGGAAAGGAGTCTGGAATGGGAGGGGGGGGGGGGGTTAGGGATGGGAGAGGAGAGGAAGGGGGGGAGGGGATACAAAGAGAAGGTGGGGGGGGGGGGGTGGCAGGAAGAGGAGCCAGGGTGTTAGTTGGGGAAGGGGGGTGGGGGGAAGTTTCCCATTTTCTGAAAGATCATGTTCAGTTTCAAAGAAAGTTTCCAGGAGAGAGGAATGTTTAGTACATTTTTTTTTAAATGACACATTCAATTATATTGAGTTGTATTCATTTTTGCATCAAAACTGTATTTGGGGGTTGGGGGGTGGGAGAGAGAGGATGGGGAGGGGAGGGAGAGGGGGGAGGGAGAGAAAGAGAGCGAGTGAGAGGGAGGGAGGGAGAGAGAGAGGGAGTGAGGGAGAGAGAGAGTGAGAGGGAGAGAGAAAGAGAGAGAGTGAGAGGGAGAGAAAGAAAGAGACAGACAGACAGAGACAGACACAGACAGACACAGAGACAGACAGACACAGAGAGACAGACACAGAGATTCAGAGACGCTGGTGGTGAACAGACCTCAGCTGGCCTGTTGCTGCGCCGAGTCACTCGACCAGTGCAGCAGGCTTCACGCCACAGTGCCCACACCACCATCTTCAGCCAGGCGCTTGGCATCTCACCATCAGTGCTGGGTTGACAGACTTCCAGCCACTGCGTCTGTTTGGATTGTGCCATAACCTGAAGGAGGCCTGCCATCTTGTGCCAGACGAAGGCTTGGTGGTCTGGCGGTTATTGCACAGTCTAGAAAGCAAAAGGTGGTGAGGTTTATTCCCGTCTCAAGCTGGATTTTTTCCTCCATCCACAAGCTCAGTGGTCGGAGCACTCGCTTTCCCCCAGCCAAGGTTAAGCAGCGTCGAGCGTGGTTACCATTTGGATGGGTGACCGTTTGCGCGTCTTGGCTTCAGTACAATCCCCCCAGTTCACCCAGCTGTAAATGGGTACCTGCCCTCTTCAGGGTCAGGGAAGGTAAAGCAGCGAGGGAGAGGAGATGGGCGCTGCCCTCAATATGCTGGCCCCTAGAGAAGTGAGGTCTCTGACGCCTCGCTCCCCTACGACCTTATAGGTTATGGGACACCTTTGCCTTCACCTTACAAGATGATGATGGTCTGGGTTAACTTATAAAAAAAAACCCTCTGCAGCTCGCCTAGTCCTCAGAAGGAAAAATTATGAGCACATTACTCCTCTCTTGCGATCTCTCCACTGGCTGCCTGTGCCACAGAGAGTAAACTATAAAATCAGTACCCTCTGTTACAAATGCCTCCATAAAACAGCACCTTCGTACCTCTGTGAATTTCTTCACCTGTACACTCCTTCTTGTTCCCTTCACTCTGCTGCAGATACCTTATGCTTAAGAATACCTAGATTCAACCAGTCCACCGTTGGCCGTCGCTCTTTCTCTGTTTCTGGTCCATCAATCTGGAATGACCTCCCTCACTCCCTTCGCCAAAAGCCTTCTTATGACGCTTTTAAATCCGGCCTCAAGACACATTTTTTTCAAACCTAAGATTCTCCCCTCAAGGTCGCGTCGCCAGGTGTTTCTTAGCCTTCCTCTTTTTCGTTTTCCCTGGGGGACCTTGAGGCAGAAACCAGGAAGATGGGATATACCTGGAGACAGCTGGAGAGAATAGCCCAGGACAGAGGACTCTGGCGGACTGTTGTCGGCGGCCTATGCTCCAGGGGGAGTGATGGGCCTAAGTAAGTAAGTAAAATTCTCCCCTCTTGTTCCATTTCATTTTTGTCCCGGCCCTCAACAGCCCAAACCCCATCACCCTGCCGGAGTGTACAACCTCTATGTGTGTGCGTGAGTGTGCGTGTGTGCGTGCGAGCATGTGTATTTACATTTGAATTTGTGAAAAACACTTAATTGCAACTGGCTGCATGTG
>CM054139.1:69441874-69451874 GCA_028751875.1 Rapana venosa | reverse complement strand
CCTGCCATGCTCTGCCCTACCCTGCCATGCTCTGCTCTGCCCTTCCCTACCCTACCCTGCCCTACCCTACCCTACCCTGCCTACCCTACCCTACCTGCCCTACCCTGCCCTGCCCTACCCTGCCCTACCTGCCCTACCCTGCCCTTACCCTACCTGCACCTACCCTACCTGCCCTACCCTACCCACCCTAACCCTGCCCTACCCTACCCTATCCTGCCCTACCCTTCCTTTCCTTGCCCTATCCTGCCCTACCCTATCCTACCCTACCCTATCCTGCCCTACCCTTCCTTTCCCTGCCCTATCCTGCCCTACCCTATCTACCCTTCCCTACCCTACCCTGCCCTACCCTGCCTACCCTTCCTTTCCCTGCCCTACCCTACTCTGCCTGCCCTACTCTACCCTAACCCTACCCTGCCCTACCCTACCCTACCTATCCTACCCTGCCTGCCCTGCCCTACCCCAGCCTACCCTACCCTGCCCTACCCTCCCTTCCCCTCCCCTGCCCTGCCTTGCCCTACCCTGCCATGCCATGCCCTGCCAATCACTGCCTTGCCCTCCCCTGCCCCTCAAGACTCAAAACTCAAGACTACTTTAATGTCTCAACTAGAGAAATCTCACACTGCCTGTACCGGTGGCTAGTGTTGTTCTGAAGGGACCGGATGTGAAGTGGTTTGATTCCTGAGTCATTGGGTTCAATCTCTTTATCATAAGTATGGGGGATTCAGGGCGAGTGAGTTGACGAGTCTCTCGGGTCGTCTGGAGTCGAGTGCAGACCTGCTACTTGTCTTTAGTCCTTTCGAGTAATGATTAATAATCATGTGTGGAGTTTATATTATAGCGCTGAATCTTGTGAAGCAAAGAATCAAAGCGATTTGCATACAAATCATTTACACGCATGCAATGGTCCACAAATAATAGGAGTAACAGATATAAAACTTTACTCTCTCTCTCTCTCTCTCTCTCTCTCCTCTCTCTCTCTCTCCTCTCCTCTCTCTCTCTCTCTGTCCTTCACACAACCACACACTCACTCACTCACACAGACACAACACACACACACACACAGAGAATAACTAATGTTACGCAAGTGAAGCACTGTGCACAGTGAAAAAACTGTTCGCTAGTTAGTCACTTCAACAAATCTTGGCTTCCGCCTACTGACGTCATCAGCTTCTGGCAAGATGGCGGACCGTGGAGCATGCGCAGGAACAAGTTGTTCACTGAAGGCAAATCCCCGTGAATCCCCCTAAGTGGTGCATGACGGGGTCAATGACGTGTGACAACGGCACTAATGAGGACAGCAATCACTTCAGCACTTCATTACTGTTTTCCCCCCACTCCTCCCTCCTTAGCCATTCATGAAGTTTTCGTCTAATATCACTTCGAGTGAACAGACGTAAAAAAATCGCAGCAACAACAACAACATGAAGTCTTCCTTTCCTCTGTCAGGCCAGTATGCTTATGTAGAGCGCACTGACGCCACACTGATCTTTATTACTCTTTCTGCGCAAACGTATCAGGTTTTACCATTCGTTTACATTCACCCTTTACATACACCCTACTTAAACCTGGCTAGCTGTGTCCTTAGCTACCGTTCTCGTTTTCCAGACATGATTTGATAAGTTTTCTCTTATCCTTTAACCTAATTGTTATGATTTATAACTTTTGTTTTGTTGATAGAGGGTGGTGGGATGGTGTTTTTAATTGCTGGGATCATCGTGTTTTCTTGTTTGGTTGCTTCTTTGCCATTTTTTAATTCATGATCATCATTTGTTTGTTTGTTTGTTGTTGTTTTGGTTCTCTTTGTATGTGCTTTTTGTTATTTTGTTGTTTTTTTAGTTTTGTTTGTTATTGTTCTTTTTTCTGTTAGGTTTTGTTTTGTTGTTGTTGTTTTTTGGGGGGAGTAAAAATTTATATTGATGTTATCACTGATAATGGCGAGGACTCGATGTAAACAAAGCACATGAGTGCTTATTCATTATCCTCGAAATAAAAGAATTTGACTTGACATAAAAACGTCCCCAACATTGCACTATAAAATGACAGCCTTCTGAGTTAGATTATTTGTAGCTATTATTCCTTGGTTATAAAATGCAGTTGGATACAAGAAATCTAATAAAGCCTTCTAAATCCACTAAAACTAGCAACGTCTTCGGCAGAAAAAAACCCTCCAGAAATACAGCATTATTAGTAGAGATATATATGTCCAGAAAGTTTTAAGAACACATGCTACCCAGCCAAACACGCATGCAGATTATTTATGTACATAAGCGCCCATGCTCGCCCAAGAATCCAAAGTACAAACACACGGGCGCGCACACACATACACATACACATTATACATACATACATACATACATACATACGTACATACATGCATGTATGCATACATACATACATTCATACATACATACATACACATACACACACACATACATACTTACATACGTACACACATACACACATACATACACGCGCTCACAGACATACACACATACATACATACATACATACATACACACACGCGCAACACAAGACACAAAATCAATGATGCACACACAAGTAATGTCAGTGTGTTGTTTTCTAGTGTGTGTGTGTAACAGACCACTGGGCTGTGATAGCAGAACAACAACAACAATTTTTTTCTGGCATTAGGGGACTCTGTACTGTGTATCTCGGACCAAGAGACCTACACTACCAGAAAAAGGGCAGCCTCCTGTGGCCATCCATTCTGAAGACCTATTGGAAGCTATCATCAACAACAGCAGCAGCAGCAGCAGCAACAACAACAACAACAACAGCGAGAGCGGTGAAGTCACATCATGAACACTGACAGCCACCACCACAAGGGAGAACATAACATCTTGAAGGAAAACGGGTGACTACACTACACTGCACTGCAGTACACTGCAGTACACTGCACTACACTGCACTATACTACACTACACTGCACTATACTACACTACACTACCCTGCACTACAATGCACTACACTGCACTACACTGCAGTACAGTACACTGCAGTACAGTACACTGCACTATACTGCACTGCACTACACTGCACTATACTACACTGCACTACACTGCACTGCAGTACACTGCACTATACTACACTGCAGTACACTACACTGCACTACACTGCACTACACTACACTAAACTACACTACACTGCACTGCACTACACTACACTACACTACACTGCACTACACTGCACTACACTGCACT
Organism: Rapana venosa; assembly: GCA_028751875.1. Taxonomy (NCBI): domain Eukaryota; kingdom Metazoa; phylum Mollusca; class Gastropoda; order Neogastropoda; family Muricidae; genus Rapana; species Rapana venosa. The sequence goes on along the minus strand of CM054139.1, from coordinate 69,448,653 downwards.
AAACTACACTGCACTGCACTGCACTACACTACACTACACTACACTAAATTACACTACACTATACTACACTACATTGCACTGCACTACACTGCACTACACTGCACTACACTGCCCGTACACTACAGTATACTACATTACACTATACTGCACCACACTGCACTATACTACACTACACAACACCACAAGACACTACACTACACTAAATTACACCACACTACACCACACAACACCCCACAACACCACACAACACTCCACTCCACTCCACTCCACTCCACTACACTACACTCCAAACCACAATACACCCCACTACACCATTCCACTCCACACAATACAACACCATACCCCACCACACTACACCACATCGTATAAAAGAAAATCACCAAGCCCTACCTTAGAGATGGGGAGGTGGTGGTTGGCCAATGAAGCAGAAGAAAGGGAAATAGAATGCCCATCGGAGACAGCTTGTTTCCTAAGCATGAATACCTTCTGGCTTATCTCCCCCTGTATGCAAAGCAGGCGTGACAGAGGGCGGGGCGACCATGACATTCCGAGACCTCATTGATTTGCATATGAAAAGATTTTTTTTTATGTCTGCCTGTGTTCTTGGTGACGGACAATGAGGGAGAGAGAGAGAGTGTGGGGGTGGGGGGGGAGGGAATTATACATATTTGAAGCGCGCGCGTGTGTGTGTGTGTGTGTCTGTGTCTGTGTCTGTGCATCTGTGTGTGTGTGTGTGTGTGTGTGTGTGTACTTGCTGTGTTTAATGGTTTAGTTGCTCTGCAGACTTAAATAAAACTAATAAACAAACACTCAAAATCTCTGGCTGATTCACCTTGTTTCTTTCTATGTGTTTTGCATATTGAAAAGAAACTTTTAAAACGACAAAAATGAAAACACAGAAAAATGAAGAACTGTTTAATTTTCAATTTCAAAGAAGGACGCCAATGTTAAAGGATCTGGCAGTCATGTATGCAGTTCACAGATCTTTTAACTTACGTGTGAGCCCGCGCGCGAGCCCGTGTTTGTGTGTGTGAGTGTGTGTATGCATGCATGCGTGCGTGCGTTCGTGCGTGCGCGCGCGCATACACACACAACCACATGGGTGAAGATGGGCTACAGATAAAATAAGAAGAGACAGAAAGATAGGGGAAATAAGTATCCAAGAGCCAACTAGCCAAGACCATCACTGCAATGAACAGGGAAAACAAAACAAATGGGAGAGAGAAAGAGATGTCGTAAGTAAGGTGACATGACTGTACACGTCTCCAGACAAATCAAACAGAAACAGAGAACTCTCGCTGTCAACTTATTCAAGACATCAACGTCATCCTGATCCACTCCCCCTCCCCCCCTCTCCACCCCCTCTCTCTCTCCTCCTCTCTCTCTCTCTCTCCCTCCCCTCTCCTCTCTCTCTCTCCCTCCTCTCTCTCTCTCTCTCTCTCTCTCCATCCGCGCCCGTCTTTCCCAACAGCTGTCATGATTTCTGTCATTTGATCTTTGTTCCCTCTCACGGCGTTCGTATTTCCTCCTGGTGTTTGCTTTCATCTGGCCAGTTACCTCCCCTGTTTGCGGCCATCTTGGCGGATGAGGAAGCGGAAGGAAACGCGTCACCTAACTAGCTTTGTGTTCCGGAAATTGGTAAGAACTTCTTAGGCTGATTGGGGGGGAGGGGGGGCTATTCACGTTTTTTTTGTGATTGTAATGATGAACACGTTATTTCCTCTGTTTCTGTCTCTCTCATCTATAACTAATATCTCAATGAGTGTGTGTGCGTGTGTGTGCGTGGGTGTGTGTGTGTGTGTGTGCGTGTGTGCGTGTGTGTGTGTGTGTGTGAAAGTCAAAGTCAAAGTCAAACTTTTATTTTCAGATGGTACATTGTGTGTGTGTGCGCGCGCGTCTCTCTCTCTCTCTCATCTCTCTCTCTCTCATCTCTCTCTCTCTCTCTCTCTCTCTCTCTCTCTCTCTCCTCTCTCTCTCTCTCTCTCTCTCTGTTTCTTCCTTTGCCATAGTGCCAGAACGCTCAGATAGCACCTACTGTTATCCGTCATATGAGAGAAAATTAGTTGTGCTGCTGTTAAGCGCCTGACAAGTCAGGCCCAGCGCATTCGACCGACGTGGAAGAGAATTATTATCTTCCAAGTCTTTTCGAAAACAGCCAGGGGAATGGACCAAGAAGGCAGAAAATAGACAAGAAGGAGGTGACTGGAAGAACATGAAAAAACCCAAGGCAGAAACAAAGAGAGGGAAAGAAAAGAGGAAATTCCTAACGCAGATTTTCCAGAAGGTGGAGATGCTATTTATACTGACAGGCCCCTGACATCCCCACGAGGGCAGTCTCTTTCCTAAGGACTCCTGGCTATTTCAGAATGTGCGATAAAACTTCATCTGTCAAATCTGAAGTCTGTCCCCAGAAATGATAACTCCCGACACTGACTTTTGAAAGTGAAACAGCATAAGACGATGTCCGAGATGCTTGGTATTTTACCGGCTAAAATTCATCGGTGATTTACGACGATTAAAAAGCTTTAATTTTCATTCTATGAAGGACAGCTTGGAGTATAACACTGATAATTACACAGATAGCAAGACCTATTATCATAGCCATTATATTTATCATCATCATCATTATCCTCGTCATCGTCATCATCATTATTATCATCATCTTCTTCTTCATCATCATCATCTTTATCATCTTTTTCTTCTTCTTCAATATCATCATCTTCTTCTTCATCATCTTCTTCATCATCAACATCATCATCTTCTTCATCATAATCTTCTTCATCATCATCATCATCATTATCATCATCTTCTCCATCATCGTCTTCATCATCTTCACCGTCATCATCATAACCATCATCATCATCATCACCACCATCATAACCATCATCATCATCGTAACCATCATCACAACCAACACCATCATCATCATCATTATCATCATCACCATCATCATCGCCATCATCATCACCATCACCACCATCATCATTATCATCATTATCACCAACACCACCATCACAATCATCATCATCATCGTTATCATCATCATCATCACCACCATCATCACCATCGTCATCACCACCACCACCACCATCATCATCATCATCATCACCATCATCATCATCATCATCATCATCATCATCATCATCATCATCATCATCATCATCATCATCATCACCAATGCTCTGACCCAGACGGTCATCGGGGAGACTTGACAGGAGGCAGGTGTGGGCCGACAGTTTCCTCCAGGCTGGTCTATCTCCTGTCTCTGACAGGGAAACAAATACAGTTGCAGACAGGGAGGGGGGGGGAATGAAATAAAGGGTGGCGCTGCTCTTGTGGCGACGCACTCTCCCCGGGGAGAGCAGCCAGAATTCCACGCAGGGAAATCTGCCGTGGCTTACAGGGATATAACTAACTAACTAACTACTAACTAACTAAATAAATAGTCTTTTGCAATAACACAGCCATTACAAAATTGGTCCAAGTTTGGAATCCGTTCTTTGTCTTTCTCTGCACCATCTCCCTTAAGTGTCCCCTTCAGGATAGACTCTAGACTAGGACGTACACGCGAATGAAGCACTGATTAACAAATCCATGCCAGCAGAATAATATTCTGATGATATAGCAAAGGTTTCTCATTTGAAATATATATAGAACTATTTCTGGGAAAGTTTATTCATCACTTAAAGATGTTGACATTCTGTCCCACAGTTCAGTCTTCGCTTCACTGTCCTACTTGCGATGTTCCCATACTCAATCTTCTGAGTTAAGGCACCAGTGTCAATTAGGTATGATGTGCCAGAGGACTTTTCTGTATGGAGAAACATGAGTCACTCTGAACTCAATGCTTAAAGAACAAGTGAGTGTGAGTGTGTACGTGTGTGTGTATGTTTGCGCGCGCGCTCGTGTGTGTATGTGTGTGTGTGCCTGCGCGCGCACGCGCGCGATTGTGTGTGTGTGTGTTCGTGCGTGTGCGTGTGTGTGCGTGCGTGCGTGCATGTGTGTGTGTGTGTGTAAGTGAGTGCTCTTGCGTGTAAACAAATGCCTGCACGCTCGTGCTCTCACTGGCGTGCTTCAAAATGCGCATGCGTGTGCTTGTATGACAATTTATTTCTAATGATTTGAACACACATGCAAAGGCACATAGCATTCTAGAATGCTATAGGCTTATTAGCCTTTGAATGCACGTGCCTAAAGAGAGAGACAGGTTGACTGAGACATACAGAGAGACAGAAACACAGAGAGAAAGAGCAAATGTGTTCAGCTGCAGCCCAGTCTTGCATGATTGTGTAAAGATGTTAGAGTACTCGAACAAGCATTGCTTGTACTCGTTTCATGTATTAGCGCTATGTTGTTTCTGAACTAATACATTTTGTTTAAACCACAGAGAGAGAGAGAGAGACAAACAGAGAGACAGACAGACAGAGACAGAAACAGAGATAGAGAGAGAGAATGAGATATCCAAAACAAAACACACAGAGAAACAAAAACTGACAAACAGCACTACCAGGACGTCAGTCAAACCGAGCTAATAACTCCATTAGTTCTTTGTTCTTTCTTTCCTGTCTGTCAGCATTCTTACCCTCGACCCCCCCCCCCCCCCCAACCCGCTCACCCACCCCCTTCCACACACACACACACACACATGCACACACACGCACACACACACAAACACACAACACACCACACACAAACACACACACACACACCAAACACACACACACACAAACACACACACACACACAAACACACAAACACACACACACACAAACACAACACACACACACACACACACGCACACACACACACACACACACACACACACAACAAACACACACACACAAACACACACACACATACAAACACACACACATACACCAACACACACACACACACACACACACACACAACACACACACACACACACACACACACACACAACACACACACACACACACACAACACACACACACAAACCACACACACACAACAACACACACAACACACACACACACCACACACACAAACAAACACACACCACACACACACAACAAACACACACACACCACACAAACCACACACACACCACACACAACACACCACACACACACACAACACACACACACAAACACACACACACACACCACACGCACACACATCACATACACACACACCCACACCACACAAACATACACACACACACACACACTCACACACACACAACACACACACACACAACACACACAAAAACACCACACAACACTCCACCCACTACACGTTAAACACACATCCAACCCCTGCACAGTAACACCAGCTGCAGTAGATCCTCACACGTGTGTGTGTTCGTTGTGTTGTGTGTGTGTTGTGTGGTTGTGTGTTATAGAAGTCATGTCGCATGTCTTAATTCTTGTTTCCAAATGGTACATGAATAAGATGCATGCGTTTTTCACATCTCAAACATTAATTGCTTAATGTACTACTGAACACTGTGTGTCGCTGCGTGTGTGGTTGTGGTGTGTGTTGTGTGTGTGTGTTGTGGTGTGTGTGTGTGTGTGTGTGTGTGTGGTGTGTGTGTGTGTGTGTGTGTTGTTTGTTTTAATTTCACGTGCGCTAGTCAAGTTCCATGTCACTTGATATTTCTTGTGTTCAATTGGTACATTGAATACATCATTTCGTTTCTTTTTTCATCAACCATCTATCTAACAATTCAGAATTTCTTACTGGAGTTAATATGAAATCCTCTCTCCAAAAGCCCTGGGTGTGCTATAACGAGGCCGTGTGTGTGTGAGAGGAGTGATTGGTAAAGTGTGATTGGGGTAGGTGTGTGTGTGTGGAGTGAATTGATGTAAAGTGTGGATGTGAGAGAAGTATGGTTCTTTTCCATTCTGATAAGACTCTCGTGCGCCTTTCCTTTTCTCTGTCCCTCTATATTCTCTCTGTGTCTCTCTCTGTCTCTCTCTCTCTCTCTCTCTCTCTCTCTCTCTCTCTCTCTCTCTTCCTCTCTCTCTCCAAGGAATTTTTCCTCTGGAGTTAACATCAGTGCAGACTCCCCTCTCCCCAAAAGCCCTTGGGATGAGACTATAAACCGAGGCCCCGTGTCGTGTGCGAACGCAGGCAGAGCATCTTGCGCACACGTTAAAACCCGTTCCGATTTTGGGAAGAGTAGGCCATTGTGTGTCGATGGGAACGGATGACAAAATTGACAAAACTGCATACACACGGGGACTGGAAGAAAGAAAGCATATGAGTGCTTATTCCATTATCCTCGAAATAAAAGAGTAAACTCTCATTCTCTTGCCCTCTCTCTCTCTTCTCTCTCTCTCTCTCTCTCTCTCTCTCTCTCTCTGTCCTCTCTCTCTCTCTCTCTCTCTCTCTCTCTCTCTCTCTCTGTGATATCAGGCTGCCTGCTCTCTTCCAGAGGACAGCGTAGTCAGAAATCAGCAAAAGAGACTGCTGCCCCCAATTTCCAAAACACAAAGACAATTACTCAATGGACACCCCACCCCCACCCCTAACCCCCCCCCCACCCCTAACCCCCCCCCCCCCCCCTACCCTTCCACACGAGCCAAGATGGCAGCAAACAGGGGAGGTAACTGTCCAGATGAAAGCAAACACTTGGAGAAATGCGAGTGCTGTGAGAGGAACAAAGATCAAATGACAATCTGACAGAAATCCTGACAGTAGTTGGAAGCATTGAGAGGAAGGGTGGGCGTTGGGGGGGGGGGGGGGGGGGGGGGGGGGGGATAAGAACGAAGAACGAAGCAGGATGCTAGAAGACA
>CM054139.1:69434374-69436874 GCA_028751875.1 Rapana venosa | reverse complement strand
CACAATCAGTCAAATCGGCTCATATTCAACCACGCTGACTGGATTAAATGTTTGTCATGTGTATCTTTCATCGTATGATAAATATTTGACGACTTTTTTTTCAGAATGAAAGTTAATCAGTTGCATCCAAAAACGGTGCATTTGAACAGAAACCAAAATTATGAGAGGGTATCTTCTAATTTTCTCCATAGACCAATGAACGCTTCAAACAAAAAAGATATTATTGTAAAATTCTAAATGAACTTTATCAATGATTGCTAGGTATTCATACCCCTAAATTTCACATCCATACAACAAAACTGGCATGACGATCAATGTTGTCAAATAACTCAACTGTCACATATATAGGTAATGTGTGTTTTCCTTGCAGTTATTAAATTAAACATGGCCTTTGTATCTTTATCATAAGCATGTTTCTTACATTTTACAAAAGTACCACGCTTACTGAAGTAAATACCTAGATATTTGAAACTATCATCAATATCCAATGTTTTTTCCAGTATACACACACACTCACACACATACACACACACACACACACACACACATATATATATATATATATATATATATATATATATATATATATATATATACACACATACATACACACACGCACACACACAGTTTTCTTTTTCTGGGCTAAAAGTAATTTGTGTAAGTAGATACTTAACTGAAACACACACTCTCTCTATGTCTCTCTCTCTCTCTCTCTCTCTCTCTCATTCTCTCTCTCTCTCTCTCTCTCTCTCTCTCCTCTCTCTCTCTCTCTCTCTCTCTCTCTCTCTCTTTCAATTCTAGATAAAAGGAGGAGGGGGAAACACAGAAAGAAAGGCCCCTCTGTATGCAGATCAAATGAGATCTAGCACTCCAATCTGTCGCTGCCGGCCCGCCCTCACGCGCCTTTTTGCATACAAAGGGAGATAAGACAGAGCTCACTCACCCCTATACTGGCTTGGCAATCCCCCACCCGTCTCTGCTGAAACTGCATTTCTCTCCCCCTTGTTGATAGCAGGCCTGACGCCGTCTCCAGTTGGGTCAGCCACTGCCTTCACTTTTGGCGTGGCTTGGTTTGGTTTGGCTTGGTTTGGTTTGGTTTGGTTTGGTGTGGTGTGGTGTGGTGTGGTATTGGTTTGGTTTTGGTTTGGTTTTGGTTTGGTGTGATTTGGTTTGGTGGGCTTGGTTTAGTTTGGTTTGGCTTGGCTTGGTGTTGTTTGCTGTGGTTTGCTGTGGTGTGGTTTGGTTCGGTTTAGTTTAATTTGTTCAGCCTCAGTTACCTTATGCTTCCAAACGCCCAGAACCAAACAAACCACTGTTGACCGTGACTCTTTCTCTATTTCTAGTCCATCCACATGGAGTGATCATCCCCTATCCCCCCTTTCTCTCTTCACCCAAAGCCTACATTTGATACTTTCAAACCTAATCCCAAAATACGCTTATTTCATACCTAAGATCCCGACCTCACATCTGTCCCTACTTTTCAACAGCCACTTATCTGCAAAGAAAATTCTGGCCTTCAAAAGCAGACGTTAAGTATATAATTATTAAGCTAAGGATAACTCAACAAACTATAATTGGAAATTGAGCCTAAAACAAAGTGCATGCATGCATGTAGGTGCAACTGAGGAAAAAAGACATAGAGAAGGAGAAGGGAGAGAGAGAGAGAGAGAGAGAGAGAGAGAGAGAGAGAGAGAGAGAGAGAGAGAGAGAGAGATAGAGAGTGGAGAGAGAGAGGGGGGGACAGACAGACAGACACAGACAGACACACAGACACACAGACAGAGACAGGGAGAGAGACAGAGACAAGAAAAAACACAGAGACAGTAAGAAAGATTTTCAAGACAGAGAGACAGACAAGTCAAGTCAGATAGGCAGACAAACAGACAGACAGAGAGAGAAGTCAGACAGATAGATACACACAGAGAGACAGAGAGATACAGAGACAGAGAGAGACATACAAACAAACAGACAGACATACGGACAGAGAAAGATAGACAGACAGACACAGAGAGAGGAAGCCAGCTTGAAAGAAACATTAAGCTCCTTTTAAAATCAACCACAGACATTGCTGTCCATTTCAGGGACACACACAGCTTGTTAAGTAAAAGGATACTCTCCATCCCCCACCCCAACCCCACCACCACCACCACCTCCCCCCCTCCCTGATCAATCAAGATGGCTGCGTACAGGGGCGTTAACTACCAAGATGAAAGCAAACACCAGGAGGAAATGGGACTCCTGTGAGAAGAACAAAGATCAAATGACAAGTCTGACAGAAATCACCCAAGTCGTAGAAGATGGGGGGTGGGGGTGGGTAGAGAGGATTGTAGGGGAGGAGGGGGGGAGGGATTGGAGGTGGGATGGAGGGGAGAGGGAGGGGGGTAGAAAGGAGTCAATTAAGCTGAAAAGTCGAAACAAATTCATTACCAAGAGTTCCCTATTTCCTGTGTTTGATCTATGTATTGACTCAAGCTGGGTTTTACCTTATGTTTCTCTCTCT
>CM054139.1:69424374-69429374 GCA_028751875.1 Rapana venosa | reverse complement strand
TTCTTTGGGTTAACATACATCATTGATATTGCTTTTCTTTCGTTTAATATACATCATTGATATTGCTTTTCTTTGGGTTAACATACATCATTGATATTGCTTTTCTTTGGTTTAATATACATCATTGATATTGCTTTTCTTTGGTTTAACATGTATCATTGATATTGATTTTCTTTGGTTTAACATATATCAATGATATTGCTTTTCTTTGGTTTAATGTATATCATTGATATTGCTTTTCTTTGGTTTAACATATATCATTGATATTGATTTTCTATGCCTTAATACACATAAGCTGAAGACCTTCTAACATACCTGGGGAACCATCGGAAGCTGGCCCAGGACAGACAGGAGTGGAGAACATTTGTTGCTGCCCTATGTGCCAATAAGGCACAAAGGCATTGATGATAATGAATACACATAATTGACATTGCTTTTCTTTAGGTTAACATATAAATATTGCTTTTCTTTAAGTTGGCATACATATTTAATATTGCTTTTCTTTTAATTTGGCATATATATTTAATATTGCTTTTCTTTAAGCTGGCATACATATTTAATATTGCTTTTCTTTTAAGTAGGCATACGGGATAGCCTCGTGGTTAGAGTGATGCGCTCGTGATCTGCTGACCCGGGTTCGATTCTCGTTCAGGAGAAAGCCAGAAGTGGTTACTGCGACGTATTGATCCAGATCTAATATTGCTTTTCTTTTAATTTGGCATATATATTCAATATTGCTTTTCTTTCAAGTTGGCATACATATTTAATATTGCTTTTCTTTTAAGTAGGCATACGGGATAGCCTCGTGGTTAGAGTGATGCGCTCGTGATCTGCTGACCCGGGTTCGATTCTCGTTCAGGAGGATTTTTCCTCTCGAGTTAACATCAGTGCCAACTCCACTCTCTCCAAAAGTCTTTCGGATGAGACTATAAACCGAGGTTTCGTGTGCGAACGCACAGAGAACATCTCGCGCACACGTTAAAACCCATTCCGCTTTTCGGAAGAGTAGACCATTGATGTACCGGTTGGAAGGGATGACAAAATTTACAAAACTGCATATACACGTGAACTGGAGGGGGGAAAAACACATGAGTGCTTATTCTATTATCCTAGGGGGGGGGGGGGGGGGGAATAAAGAATCCTTGCTTTACTGTGACGCGGCGCCAGACAATGGTAGCCCTTGCGGTCACCTGGGGATGAAGACCACATCAATCTCCGTCTTTGTCCTTGTGACCACGACCACAGGATCCCCCCCAACATCCATGGAGTCTCAGACAGACAGGTGTACAGGGGAGGGGAGGGGGGAGGAGGAGGAGGAGGAGGAGGAGGAGGAGGAGGAGGAGGAGGAGGAGGAGGAGGAGGAGGAGGAAGGAAGGAAGGAGGGAGAAGGACGAAGGTAGCGACAAGATCAAGGTAGCATCCCTCAGCTCAGCGCAAAGATCAGGGTGACAGGGGACAGTGTTTGAAAGAGTGTTGAAACGAAACGGTGTTTAAAATAAACAGTGTTGAAAGGGAAAGGTGTTTAAAAGAGACAGTGTTTAAAAGAGTGTTTAAACGAAGCAGTGTGTACAATCAAGTGTTGAAACGAAACGGTGTTTAAAAGAGACAGTGTTTAAAAGAGACAATGTTTAACAGAGACAATGTTTAAAAGAGACAAGAGACAGTGTTTAACAGAGACAGTGTTTAACAGAGACAGTGTTTAAAAGAGACAGTGTTTAAAAGAGACAAGAGACAGTGTTTAACAGAGACAGTGTTTAACAGAGACAGTGTTTAACAGAGACAGTGTTTAAAAGAGACAGTGTTTAAAAGAGACAAGAGACAGTGTTTAACAGAGACAGTGTTTAACAGAGACAGTGTTTAACAGAGACAGTGTTTAACAGAGACAGTGTTTAAAAGAGACAGTGTTTAAAAGAGACACAGTGTTTAACAGAGACAGTGTTTAACAGAGACAGTGTTTAACAGAGACAGTGTTTAACAGAGACAGTGTTTAACAGAGACAATGTTTAACAGAGACAGTGTTTAACAGAGACAGTGTTTAACAGAGACAATGTTTAACAGAGACAGTGTTAAACAGAGACAGTGTTTAACAGAGCCAGTGTTTAAAAGAGACAGTGTTTAACAGAGACAGTGTTTAACAGAGACAGTGTTTAACAGAGACATTGTTTAAAAGAGAAAGTGTTTAACAGAGACAGTGTTTAACAGAGACAGTGTTTAACAGAGAGTGTTTAAAAGAGACAGTGTTTAAAAGAGACAAGAGACAATGTTTAAAAGAGACATTGTTTAACAGAGACATTGTTTAACAGAGACAGTGTTTAACAGAGACATTGTTTAAAAGAGAAAGTGTTTAACAGAGACAGTGTTTAACAGAGACAGTGTTTAACAGAGACATTGTTTAAAAGAGAAAGTGTTTAACAGAGACAGTGTTTAACAGAGAGTGTTTAAAAGAGACAGTGTTTAAAAGAGACAAGAGACAATGTTTAAAAGAGACATTGTTTAACAGAGACATTGTTTAACAGAGACAGTGTTTAACAGAGACAATATTTAAAAGAGACAGTGTTTAACAGAGACAATGTTTAAAAGATACATTGTTTAACAGTGACAGTGTTTAAAAGAGACAATATTTAAAAGAGACAGTGTTTAACAGAGACAGTGTTTAACAGAGACAGTGTTTAACAGAGACAGTGTTTAAAAGAGACAGTGTTTAAAAGAGACAGTGTTTAAAAAAGACAGTGTTTACCAGAGACAATATTTAAAAGAGACATTGTTTAACAGAGACAGTGTTAAACTGAGACAGTGTTTAACAGAGACAGTGTTTAACAGCGACAGTGTTTAACAGAGACAGTGTTAAAAGAGTGTTTAAAAGAGGCAATGTATAAAAGGCTTTTTTTTTTTAAGTGTTTAAAATTGTAACATATCAAAGGTGCCGATTGCTCTGCAAGCACTCCCTTGCTTTCCACCGCCCCCCCCCCCCCCCCCCCCCCCCCCCCCCCCCCCCCCCCCCCGCCCCCCAAAAAAAAAACAACAACAAGCTGCCACTCTCATACACACACACTCACACACACACACACTCACATACGTGCGCGCACAAAACACACACATATACAACACACACAAACACTACACACACACACATCCCCCACAAACAACACTCACACACTACACATTCCCCTCCCCTGCCCCCGCCCCCCCCCTTTCTTTTTTTCCCCCCCCCCCCCCCCCCCCACAACACACACTATCCTTCCCTCCCCCTTTCTCCCCCAATATCCTGGCTACCCTAAAACCACCTCCTATCGATCAATGGAAAACTGTTTTCACCCCTCCCTCCCTCCCTCCCTCCTCTCCCTTGTCCTACCTCCCTCCCTCCATTACCGTTTACTCCCCCCCCCCCCCCTCTCTCTCTCTCTCTCTCTCTCTATTGCTGTCTTTTTCAACAGAAGGGCAAAGGAAAGGGGTAGGAGTGGGGCAGGTTTGGGGCTGGGGGGGGGGGGGGAGGCAGATTGGGGGGAGGGGATGGTGGAGAAGAGCCAGAAAAGGAAGAAGTAAAAATAATGGTAGAACCACTTCTGTTTAGACAGGGTAATAGAATAAGCATGACAATTATCTTCCAAATCCAGTCCTCTTGAGAGGAAACAGACTGACATGGGGGAGGAAAGCAGGGAGAGAGGGGAGGGAGAAAAAGAGAGAGGGAGGGAGGGAGAAAGAGAAAGAGGGAGAGATTCTATTTTATTTATTTTATTCTTTTATTTCGAGGATAATGGAATAAGCACTCATGTGCTTTTTTTCATCCAAGTCCCGTGTGTATGCAGTTTTGTAAATGTTGTCATCCGTTCCCACCGGCACACAATGGCCTACTTTTTCCGAAAAGCGAGAGAGAGAGAGAGAGAGAGAGAGGAGAGAGAGAGAGAGAGAGAGAGAGAGAGAGAGAGAGAGAGAGAGAGAGAGAGAGAGAGAGAGAGAGAGAGAGAGAGAGAGAGAGAGAGTTTTATTTCGAGGATAATGGAATAAGCAGTAATTTTTATATATTCAATCCCTGTGTGTGCGCGGTTTTGTAGTTTTTATCATATGTTTCCACTAGCTCGCATTGGCCTACTCTTCAGAAAAGCAGAACAGGGTTTTTTTACGTGAGCGCAAGATGTTCTGCGTGCGTTCGCACACGAGACCTCGGCTTATAGTCTCATCTTTCAGGAATTGGGGGTGAAGTGGAGTCAGCACTGATGTTAACTCCTGAAGGGAAAATCCCCTTGAACAGGGTTCGAACCCGGACCGTGTGTGGTGTGTGTGTGTTGTGTGTGTGTGTGTGTGTGTGTGTGTGTGTGTTGTGTGTGTTGTGTTGTGTTGTGTTGTGTTGTGTTGTGTTGTGTTGTGTTGTGTTGTGTTGTGTTGTGGTGTGTGTGCGTGCGTGCGCGCGCGCGCGATGTTGTATGTTAGTGTTGTGTGTGTTGTGTGTGTATGTGTGCGTGTGTGCGTGCTCGCGCGCGCGCGCGTGTGTGTATGTATAGTGTTGTGTGGTGTTGTGTGTGTATGTGTGTATAGTGTTGTGTGTGTGTGTGTTGTGTGTGTATGTGTGTGTTTGTGTTGTGTTGTATGGAACACACAGCAAACCAAGAAATTAGACATCCCGTGTGAGAAAAGTACAGAAATAACGGCAGCCGCTATAATTATCAAATCTGCGCCACGAATTATTTTTTAAAAAAACTGAAGAGGAACTGGACTTCATTAAATTAAATTGAATAGGATTTTTACCCCTTCCATTCTTGAAAGAGAGACAGACAGACAGAGACCGAGAGACAGAGAGAGACAGAGACAGACAGACAGACAGAGATAGAAAGACAGACAAAAAGACGTAGACAGACTGAGAGAACCAGAGAGACGAGATTGACAAAGACAGACCGAGAAAGACAGACAGACATAGACATAGATAGACATAGACAGACATAGACATAAATAGACGTAGACCAGACATAGACAGATATAGATAGACATAGACAGACATAGATAGA
>CM054139.1:69406874-69419374 GCA_028751875.1 Rapana venosa | reverse complement strand
AGACCTAAACATTACAAATATACTATAAATTAGTATATATAGTAGTAGTAGTAGTGTGTGTCGTCGTCGTCGTCGTCGTCGTCGTCGTCGTACGTGTCGTGTCGTAGTAGTAGTAGTAGTAGTAGTAGTAGTAGTAGTAGTAGTAGTAGTAGTAGTAGTAGTAGTAGTAGTAGTAGTAGTAGTAGTAGTAGTAGTAGTAGTAGAAGAAGAACAACAACAACAACAACAGCAACAATAGCAACAAACAACAACGAAAAAAGAACAATCAATAATAATAAGAATGGCGGATACAGTGTTTTTTTAAATGCTAGTCATAGGATTGGGCCGTTCACGCACCTAAAGCACAAACAACGTGAAATAAATTATTTTAATTGTCATATTTGCAGCGAAACTTTTATAAAGTTGAAGATAAACTGAGCCAATTCAAGCTGAATTTAATGTTTTATTTTACATTCAGCATGGAGCATTCTGAGAGAAAGAGATAAAGGTGGGGATACAAAGAGAGAGAGAGAGAGGAGAGCGATATAGAGAGGTATTAGGGACAAAAAGGTAGGGAGGTGAAAGGAGATTAATGCCTAGTGTAGAGATATGAGGGGGTGCGCTATTGTGAAAGAGACAAACACAACAAACAAACACAAACACAGTGACCAGAGCAAGCAGCACATCACAACACAATCCTTTAGCTGTAAAGTGATAGATCAAAAGAAGAGAGGCTCATTAAGCCATCAAAGGATGGGGAACAAGTCTTTGTGGACAAAACAAAAAAACTTCAATATCTTCCTCCCTTCCTCTTCCCTTCCCTTCTCCAGTTCATTTCCAAGCTAACCCATTCGCCTCCTTCATCAACCGCTTCTCACTCTTTCCCTATTTCTCTCCGACCCTTCCTCACCCCTCATTCCCTCACACCTTGTCTGATTTGCTGGACACCAGGAATGGTCTGATTGATGGGAGGTGGCCTCTGTACGCCCTCGTCTTCACCTCCACTTTCTTTGGCAGTTCTCTGTGGCTTTCTGTAGTTTCTTTCTTTATTTTCCACAGTGTTCCCTAGTTTTCTTTTTATTTCACTTCTTTGTTACTTGTCCTAGAGAGTCACACTGGGATACTGTTCACAACCTGTGGTGCCTATATCATTCTCACTTCACTGGCATGGCAGGATAATAAAATAAATGAATGGCTGGCGCTGCTTTTGTGGCGACGCGCTCTCCCCAGGGAGAGCAGCCCCAATTTCACTCAGAGAAATCTGCCGTGACTTAAAGTGGTGTAAATATGAAAATGTATATGGCAGCTGAATGGTTAAGAAGTTGGAATTCTCATCTAAATGGTAATACAAAACAAAGGTCGAGTGTCTTGGACTTTGTGGATTGATGTGGGGACATTGACACCTCCTTTACTAGATCAACGAAGATGTCAACCTGTCAGATGTGTACATGCAGGGGATGAAGGGTGTATGTTAAAGACCCTTCAATGCACAGCATCACCTCGTGAGATGCAGAAAAAACAGAAACAGTCATAATCCCTCCAAGATTGTGCCAACACGTTCAGTGATGCAATTTGTCCAGTATCTGCCGATCTAATCACAGAAGCGGTCATGGGGAATTGCTGCAGGCGTAGTGCTGTCTTCGTGTGAACTGAAGCACATCCCTGCTTTAAATTAAAGCACAGAAAGATGAGGTCAGTCCAGATGGCATTCACCTTCAGAAGGCATTTATTCCTTGCAACACTTTTTAGAGTGTAGGTCAATCCAGATAGCATTGATCTTCAGAAGGCATTGACCTTTGCAACACTTTTTAAAGGATTTGGGGTTTGAATCCTTTTTGAGCTACGATCTCAGAAGGCGTTCAGTGTCCCCTGTTGAAGGTTAATGTGTCTGTCTTTTCTCGTAAAATGCTGCTTTGGGAATATTATCTTACTTGTTCTTCTAATAATGTCTTCATAAGGACATCAAGAGCTCTGTCATTCCAAACACTATCTCCATTTTCTGGAAGGTATTTCTGTTGTGCATTGATGATTTTCGATCTATGCTTTCTATAAGAAAATATGTCTTCTTTGTCAAACTATTTTAAATCTGGATGATCGATTCAGCTGTATTTTGTCTACGAGATAGAGTGATAGAATCGATGATTGGAAACACCTACCTTATATGTGCCTTTCGTCTGTTTCTGCATTGTAACCAGTTTTACGTTTTTTGAATACACTCAACATTTATAGTCACGCTTTCAAAGCCATAGGTAATAAACTGAAATGTGTGAGTTTACATCTGGGCAATATCTTATGTCCTATTTGCCTATTTTATATTGTGATGTGCTAGTGTATATTGTGTTGTGTTAGTGTATAATTATTGTGATGTATTAATGCATATTGTGGTGTGTTAATACATAATTATTGTGATGTGCTAGTGTATATTGTGTTGTGTTAGTGCATAATTATTGTGATGTATTAATGCATATTGTGGTGTGTTAGTACATAGTATTGTGATGTGTAGTGTATATTGTAATGTGTTATGATTATTGTGATGTGTTAGTGTATATTGTGATGTGTTAGTGCATATTGTGAAGTGTTAGTGTATTTTGATGTGTAGCGTATATTGTGGTGTTATGCAATGTGATGCGTGTATATATGTGATGTGTTAGTGCATATTGTGATGTGTTGGTGTATATTGTGTGTGTTAGTGCATATTGTGATGTGTTAGTGCAATTGTGATTATTGGTATAATTGTGATGTGTTAGTGCATATTGTGAAGTGTTAGTGTATATTGTGAAGTGCTAGCGTATATTGCAATGTGTTAGTGCATATTGCGGTGTGTTAGCGTATATTGTGATGTGTTAGTGTATATGGTGATGTGTTAGCATATATTACGACGTGTTAGTGAATATTGTCATGTGTTTCATTTTCTCCCGTACTTTTCTTCACGTTTTCAGAGCAACCAGTAACGAGCTTCAGGCTGGCGAGCATCCCTGACACCGCTTTTCTCCCACCTAGTGTCAGACCTGCTATGGCCTAGTGGTCGGTCCCCTATGGCTGTACACCCCACCAATCTGAACCTTCCTCTTCACAAACACCCCTACAGAACACTCTCTGCACCCAGGCAGCCCCCCCCCCCCGACAGATGCACACAGAAAATGATGCAGCAGTTGTTCCAAAGAGAAGAAGGAAGAGAAGAGAAGGGGAGGGGGAGGGGGGAGGGGGGAAGGAGTGAGAAGCAGTGATATATCATGTGAGCCTCCCTTAGCTAATACCAGGGCAGGGGTAAGCAGTGAAGGAAATGGTGAAGAAAATGATTTATCAAAGCGGACGACTGCTTTTGCAAACCACAGCTCCTTCCACCCTTAGTTTTATACCCCTCCCTTCCTCTCTCTCCCCCCCCCCCCTCCCTTTCCAAATACCATCCCGTTCTGTCCACCTTCCTCATCCCCCCCCCCCCTACCCCCACCCCTTTTCCCCTATTTCCTGGCTATCCCGAAACCCCTGCCGATCAATCTACGAAAAATGGTTTTGCCCCCCCCCCCCCCCTCCCCCCCCACCCCTCTCCTTTTCCATCTCCCACCTCCTGTCTCCTCACTAACCAGCTTCTGCTTTCTTCCATGTTGTGCTCTCTCTTTCAGCACACAGGCAAAGAAAGAGAGAAGGAAGAGGAGGGGATGGGGGGGGGGGGGCTGGGGCTGAAGAGGTGGTGAGGGGATGGGGGACAAAAGAACAAGCAAACTGAAGTCAGAGAGGGTAATAGAATGAGCAGGATGACTGCTTTATCTGTAACCAGCGTTCTGATAGATAGATAGATAGATAGATAGATAGGATAGATAGATAGATAGATAGATAGATAGATAGATAGATAGATATAGAGACAGACAGACAGATAACTGCGACGACAGACAGACAGACAGACAGATAGCTACAGACAGACAGATAACTGCAGACAGACAGATAGACAGATAACTACAGATAGACAGACAGACAAATAATTGCAGACAAACAGACAGACAGATAACTACAGATATACAGACAGACAGACAGAGGAAAGAGCGGTGTAGGGGCCAGATTCTATAGGAGGAGACACTGAGAGCCCAGGCAGGAAAAAGGCATGAGTGCATTAAAAAGAGAAAAGAAAAGATGAACAGCTAGACAAGCGAAAAGATTGGGTTCATACTGTTATAGACCACCTAGCTGACAACAGAAACCCTGTTTATTAAAATGATCTGGGTCAAGTGGAAAAAAAACATACCAGGAAAACAAAAAAACCGAAAACACAGAAAGAAACAAGGAAATAAAAACTGAAGTCAAATTCCCAAAAGAAACAGTTATTAACCGTAACACCAGGCTGTGATGACCAAGACGCTAAAACTAACCAGTTCCATGAACATTGAGGGAGGGAAACAAGAATGCAGAACCATATCAGTCTACGAATACCCTGGAGTGGTCTCCCCAGCTCACGTATCTTATCTTATCCTAAAAAAAACCAAACTCAGATGGTCAACTAACTGTACCAAGAACCACCAAAATAACGGCAAACGGCTAATTACGAAAAAAACACATGACACCCGTCCCAAGACGAAAATAAAGTAGAAATAAAATCAGCCAATCAACTGAGTCCGTTACAAAGATAGTCTTAAAGGAAACGAGTGATGAACATGTACTAAATCAAATTGAATTGATAGAGAGTATTCTAGGTTGTGATATGTTGTTGTTGTATGTTTAGTGTGTGTGCTTGATGGCTGGGCTGCTGCTGGGGGGTTGTTTTCTTGCACTGAGCCCGCCCAACAACACAAACACAAACACAACGCACGCAACACGCATGCCGCGCACCCCACCACACCTACACACACACACACACATGCAAAGCCAGAATAATACACGGAAACAGCCAGAGACCAAAAAAAATGATAAAGAAACATAATTTCAAAATAAACACGGAGAGAAACATAGATTTACAGACACACAGGCAGACAGGCAGGCAGACAGACAGACAAGCAGGCAGGCAGACAGACAAGAGAGAGAAAAAAACAGATCACACAGCACTTTCTGACCAAAAAAACTAAACTGTGGCTGTGAAGCTGCAGATTAAGCTAAAAGATTCTCAGGGCATCTGTCAGAAAGGGGAAACCCAAAGATCTTTGAAAAAAAAACACAACCACTCAATAACACCACACCACCCTCCCTCCTCTCCGGCTTGTCCCTCCATTTCTGTCTTAAACCCCACCTCCTTCATCCTTCCTCTATCCCTCCTCACACCTCTTCAACTTTTTTTTACTGCTCCTCCAGTCCCGTCACTCACATACACAAAAAATACACACACACACAAAACACACACGCGCGTACGCGCACACACAACACAAACACACACATACACACATACAGACACACTACAAACACAAATACTACCTCTCTCTCCTACTCTCTCTCCAAACTCTCTCTCTCTCTCTCTCTCTCTCCTCTCTCTCCTCTCTCTCTCTCACACACACACACACATAAAAACACACAGACACACACATACCCACCACCTACCCACACAGACACACACATTCACACACACACATTCACACACACATACACACATTCACACTCTCTCACACACACATTCTACACACACACATCAACACACACAACTATCACACACATACACACATTCACACACACATTCACACACAACTCAAACCTTGTCTCATTTTCAGGACACTAAAGGCTCCCTGATTGATTGGTGCTGACCTCTTCACGCACCCCACCCCCCACCCCCCACCCACCCCTTCTCCTCCCCACCCCTACTTTTCTCAATTATTCTTCTTATTTTCTCTCTTTCCTCTATCCTCGTTTATCACTTACACACACACACACACACACACCACACTACGACACACACGCACGCACGTCGCGCACGCACGCACACACACACACACACACAGCACGCACCACGTGCACGCACACACACACACACACACGAACACGAACACGAACACATACACACATTCATACACTCATACACACTCTCTGTCTCTCTCCTCACTCTCGCGACACACACACACACACACACACACACACACACACACACACACACACACACACACACATACATACACACATAAGTTTAGGTAGGTAGGAAAGGAGAGAAACAATGAACAAACGAACGAATGAAATGTGATGGATTGAAAAGTAACAGATTATAAACACATCTCCTTTCCCATATAAAATTCGACAAAACTAACAATAAAACTCAACACCACAGACTCATTTTATTTAGTCCCCTGTGGAGATTCAGGGGACCTGTTTGCATCAATACTATCCCCAACTTCTCAAAATTCTGTGCCAGAAATTCCCTCTTTTTCATCCCTCTCTTTGTTTCTGCCATTATTCTTTTTCTTCCTGTCACCTCCTTCTTGTCTATTTTCTGCCTTCTTGGTCCATTCTCTTGCCTAGTTTCCCAGAAAAGACTTAAAAGACCATTCCCTCCCACGCCGAAATTTGATGTGCTGGGCCTGACTTGTCAGGTGCTTAACGGCAGCATTTTTGCTCATATGACAGACAACAATAGTTACTGTCTGAGCGTTTCGACGAAGAATTCTGCACAGCTGCCAACAGAGACAGTGTGGTGACAAACCCAACCAGAAACAAGAAGCTCACGGATCGGGGAAAGAGAGAAAGACATAAAAGATAAGTTTGTTTTTTTAAAAAAGAGAAAAACGAAAAAACAAACCAACAGGCAGAGAATGAATTCAATAAGCAAACATGAAAACCAATCCATAAATCAATACAGAATGGTAAAAAAAACAAATAAACTAGAGTGGTAAAAATGTAAACAAAACAAATAAGCTGTCAGCCCAACAAATTCAAACGTGCTGTTCCTGCAACCGCCTTTTTCATGATGCAGACAGTAAAAAAAAAAAAAAGATGTAAGGGAACAAGAAGAGAGAGGAGGGGGACCAACGAAGATTAGAACAAGACATTGGAAAGACAGACAAAGCCGAAAACAAAGATAAAGAAAAGACAGGGGAAAAGGATACGAGAAGAGAAACAAAGGCGAGGACAAAGATGAAAAAAAAGACATGAAAATAGGAGACGGGAAGAGAAACAAGACTTGAGAAAAGACAAAAGAGAGCGAAGATAGTAACAGGACAGAACTACTGAGAGTCAGAGGGGAGAGAGAAAATTGAGAAAGATAAATGTAGAGAGGCAAAGCAGAGGGCTTAGGGACTGAATCAGCTAGCCAGAGAAATGGACAGCTAGCAGTGGTATTGAAGTACCGCTCATTCCTTGATACCGTACCCTCCAACAAGTAAAGGTGTCCCATAACCTATGTGGTCGTAGGGGAGCAAGGCATCAGAGACCTCAACTTCTCTAGAGGGCAGGATATTGAGGGCGGTGACCATCACCTCTCCCTCGCTGCTTTACCTTCCCAGACCCTAAAGAGGCAGGTATCCATTTACAGCTGGGTGATCTGGGGACTGTAGTGAAGCCAAGGCGCGCAAACGGTCACCCATCCAAGTGGTAACCACGCTTGACGCTGCTTAACCTTGGTTGGGGGAGAGCGAGTGCTCTGACCACTGAGCTATCCCGTGTCCAACCAAACAAGAATGCCCTGGTTATTTCCTACAATACAATTATTCGTTCGGGTTGCGTATAGCTAGCTCAGGTAATCATGGTGGCTATAGCTGAAATGGTATTGCATGCAAAATTCCCATAACAATAACCTTCATATTCAAATTAACTAGGGGGACGGGATGGCCTGGTGGTTAAAGTAATGCATATTGCGCTCGTGATCTGCTGACCCGGGTTCGAATCTCGTTCAAGAGGATTTTTTTTCCTCTGGAATTAACATCAGTGCCGACTCCACTCTCCCCAAAAGTCCTTCGGATGAGACTGTTAACCGAGGTCCCGTGTGCGAATGTTTGTAGAACATCTTGCGCACACTTTAAAACCCGTTCCACCTTCCGGAAAAGTAGGCCATTGTATGCGGTAGGAACGGATGAAAATACTTACAAAACCCCAAACACACGGGGACTAAATGCAAAAAAGCCTACGAGTGCTTATTCCATTATCCTCGAGATAAAAGAATAAAAGAATACCTATCATTCCTTTTCTGAACTCACTTTATTATTTCCCAATTAGTCTCTCTTGTCTCCTCTCTCTCTCTTCCTCTCTATCTCTCATACTCTCTCTCTCTCTCTCTCTCTATATATAATATATATATATATATATATATATATATTATATATATATATATATATATATATATATATATATATATATATATATATATGGTCTCTTTCCTTATCTCTTTCTGCGACATGGCTTTTCAAAAAATATTTCAATCAAAATTGGTTCTCAACAAACTGCACCTGAATGGATTGAAGGGGCGAAAACAATGGATTGATGGGGCGAAAACAATGGATTGAAGGGGCAAAAACAATGGATTGATGGGGCAAAAACAATGGATTGATGGGGCAAAAATAATGGATTGATGGGGCAAACAGAATGGATTAATAGGGCAAAAAGAATGGATTGATAGGGCAAAAAGAATGAGTTGATGTGGCAAAAAGAATGTATTGAAAGGGAAAAACAAAAATAATGGATTGATGGGGCAAAAATAATGTACTGATATGCATATATGGACTGATAGGACAAAGATAATGGATTGATAGGTAAAAATAATGGACTGATGGGGTAAAAATGAAATAGCCAAGAAAGAGAAGACAAACAATCCGAAGCACATGAAAAAAGTGACAGAAAAGGTAATAATTTCATGCCACAAGGTTCCTGGAGGTGCGGATGCTATCAATACTTAAAGAGGCCCCAGGCAGCCCCCACAGGGCGAGCAGACACTTCATCGCCATTCAGACCAGCAGAAGAACAGACTCGCTCATTGTAACTTCATACATTCTCATTTTCTGAGGTGTGTTACTGCATTCTTTGTTGGAGATTAGGCATTGATATTAAACAAAGAGATCCATTTTGGAGGCTACAGAAGCATTGCAGTTCTGTTTTATGATAGGTATTGTTCATTTTTTTGATATTGTTCATGTTTTTTATATTGTCAGGTTTTTGATATTGTTCATGTTTTTGATATTGTTCATGATTTTCATAGTGTTGATGCTTTTCATATTGTTCAGGTTTTTGATACTGTTCATATTTTTGCCATTGCTCATGTTTTTATATTGCTCATGTTTTCACACTGTTCATAGTTTTTTTATATTCACGTTTTTGTTCTTGTTCATGTTTTGATATTGTTCACATTAAAAATTGTTCATGTGTTTGATATGTTTGATATTGTTCATCTTTTGATATTGTTCCCTTTTTTTATATCAAAGATGAGTTTTTATATTGTTTGCGTTTTTATATTGATGATTTTGATATTGTTGATGTTTTGATATTGCTCACGTTTTAGATTGATCATGTTTCTTATATTGTCCACGTTTCTGATATTGTTCATGTTTTTTATATTGTTCATGTTTTTTATATTGTCCACGTTTCTGATATTGTTCGTGTTTTTTATATTGTTCATGTTTTTATATTGTCCACGTTTTTGATATTTTCAGTTTTTTTTATTGTTCATGTTTTTATATTGTCCACGTTTCTGATATTGTTCATGTTTTTTTATATTGTTCATGTTTCTTATATTGTCCACGTTTCTGATATTGTTCATGTTTTTTTATATTGGGCAAAAACAATGGATTGATGGGGCAAAAATAATGGATTGATGGGGCATGATTGATGATATTATTCATGGTTTTTTTATATTGTTCATGTTTCTTATATTGTCCACGTTTCTGATATTGTTCATGTTTTTTTATATTGTTCATGTTTTTTATATTGTCCACGTTTCTGATATTGTTCATGTTTTTGATATTGTTCATGTTTTTTATATTGTCCACGTTTCTGATATTGTTCATGTTTTTTCATATTGTTCATGTTTTTGATATTGTTCGCGATTCCAGAGGGCCGGTAACAGACTATACCAGGGTGAAATGAACCCTCTCCAAGGGTAAACAATTGCTTTACAGCCTCTTCCAGCACCTCCACCTCACTCACCCCCTCCCTCCTCGCTCTCCCCCCCCCCCCCCTACCCCCCAACCCTACCCACCCACCCCCCACCACCACCCCTCCACCCGTCCACCTTTCTCCCCCTCTTTCCATCATGGTACAAGTACGCTGATGGATGGACGTCACCTGAAATTAGTTCTTCCTTTTCCCTCTCTTTCTTTCTCCCTTCTCTCTTTCCTGTCGTCTGCTTCATGCAGTGAGGAGCAAGGAAGGGATGGGAGAGAAAGGTAGGGGGGCAGAAAGAGAGAGAGAGAGAGAGGAGAGAGAGAGAGGGAGAGAGAGAGAGAGAGAGAGAGAGGGGAGAGAGAGGAGAGGGGGGGGGGGGACAAGGATGAGTAAAAAGATCTTTCAATTTCCGTGCTGAATTTTTTGGGTGGATAAAAAAAGGAATAGAATGAAAACGAAATAAGCTGAACAGATTAGACCGTTTCGTGTCGAAACATAAATGAGGCTGCACATCAAATGCCGTTCCTCGCACGTTCGGATGTCAACTAATACTTTTAAGACCAGCCACTGAAATCCCAATGTAATGAAGAAGTTTGTGTTTCTGGAGGTTTGTTGTTTGTTTGGGTTGTTTTTCAATCTCACCCCCATCTCCATTCCCTGTTTCAACAACTCTTTTGTATATATATAACTCCCTGTAGGGGTGTTTTTTCTATCAGTCTATTCATCGTGTCATGTCAATTGATTTTTGCGATGTGATGATGTTGTTCGTGTTTTTGATACTGTTCACGTTGTCACAGTATTGTGCCATATCAAAGGGAAGCCACCCATATCAATTGCTTTTTGACAGACCTTAGTATCACAGTACTGTGACATGACAATTGAATTTTGAGAGGTGTAACTGTCACATTACTGTGCCGTGTCAACTGATTTTTGAGAGGCCTCACTATCACAGTATTGTGCCATGTTAATTATTGATTTTTGAGAGGTGTAACTGTCACAATATTGTGCCATATCAATTGATTTTTGAGAGGTGTAACTATCACAGTACAGACAGCATGTTTGGCTGGCATCATCATTCCCCCGTAGGAATGCCAGGGGTATATTATTTATTTTAAAAAACGCCAACCTGGAAATTCTGTGTAACAAACACCTTTTCTATCCTCTCTTTATTTGCATTCTTCTCACTTTTCATCCACACTCTTTCTTCGATGTCTATATTCTGCTCACGGACCATTCTCTGGGCCTCCCCCCCCACCACCCCCCTTCCTTTTTTTTTAAGAAAAAATCCCACAACTTAAACGTATAACATTCCTCTCCACACTCGAATTCAGATGCATCTAGCCTCCTTACTTATACTTATGTAATTAACGCATTCGCACTGTCATTGACCGACAACAATCTTGCTGTTCTGTAAGCGATCGACGACGTAAAGAAGAAGAGAACTTACGAGCGATTAGCTGAATGGGTGCGGTTGTCAAGAGCAAATAGCTGTCTGGCATCCACCTGGCTTTATCTGCTGTCTGAGATGGGTAGGTGGTCTTTCTATCCATTCCCTCCCCTCCTGGCTAGCTAGCTACCCCACCCCTCCCCACAGGCCTGTAATCTTTTGCCTGGGCGAAGGTGAAGAAAAAGAGGACCGATCCAAAGAGATGAGAGAGCTCGTGTGTTTTCAGGCTTGAGTTGTGTGTGTGTATGGTGTTTTGTGTGTGTGTTGTTTGTGTGTGTGTGGTGTGAGTGAGTGAGAGAGAGAGAGAGAGGGAAGAGGGGAGGAGTGTGTGTGTGTATATGTTGTGTGTGCGTGAGTGTGGTGTTTGTTAGAAGAGGTGTGTGTGTTGTTGTGTGTTTGTGTGTGTGTGTATGAGTGTGAAGTCAAATCAAGTCAAGTCAATTTTTTTTATGTCCAGATGGTAATTGAATAAGCATTGCTTGTTGTTGTGTGTGAGTGTGAGAGAGAGAAACAAGAGAAGAGAGAAGAGAGAGGAGAGAGAGAGAGAGAGAGAGAGAAGGAGGGGAGAGAGTGTGAGAGAGAGAGAGAGGAGAGAGAGGAGAGAGAGAATGTGTGTGAAGGAGAGAGAGAGATGTGTGGTGAGGAGAGAGAGGAGAGAGAATGTGTGTGTGGAGAGATTGTGTGAGAGAGAGAGAGTGTGTGTGTGAGAGAGAGAATGTGTGTGGTGAGAGGAGAGTTGTGTGAGAGAGAGGAGATGGGAAAGAAATGTGTGTGTGAGAGTAGGAGTGGTGTGTGTGAGAGAGAGAGAGAGATGTGAGAGTGTGTGTGTGTGTGTGTGGTGTGGTGTGTGTGTGGTGTGTGTGTGGTTGTGTGTGTGTGTGTGTGTGTGTGTGTGTGTGTGTGTGTGTGTGTGTGTGAGAGGAGAGAGGTTTTGCGTGTGTGTATTTGCGGGTATGCATATGGGCATGCGTGCCTACTTGTAAAACTGTTCTGACTCTTTTGGCTTGATCTGCAAAAAACAAAACTGAGAGAGAGGACAGACAGACAGACAGACAGACAGAGACATTGAGACATTGAGACA
>CM054139.1:69399374-69401874 GCA_028751875.1 Rapana venosa | reverse complement strand
GAAGAAGAGCAGACAGACAGAGATAGGGGCAGATCAGCAAGAAGAGAAGAGGCAGACAGACAGAGATAGGGCAGACAGCAGAGGGCAGACAGACAGAGATAGGGCAGACAGACAGAGATAGGGGCAGACAGACAGAGATGGAGGCAGACAGACAGAGATAGGGGGTAGATTAAGCAAGATAGAAAGAAAGAGGCAGGCAGACAGACAGAGACAAAGGGGAGATAATGGAGGACAGGGGGCAACATCCGCATAGCAGCATAATAACTGTATTCTGGTGCAAGAGCTTTTTAGCTTTCCTGTGGAGAATTCCTGTCAAGAGATGGTGGCAGCAACTCTATCAACACTGTATTCTTAACTCTCTCTGTCTCTGTCTCTGTCTCCCTCCCTCTCTCTCTCTCTCTCTCTCCTCCACACACACACAACCACACACACACACACACACACACACACACATACACATGGGTGTTTATTCACTATCCTCGAAATAAAAGAATTTGTCATTGTCATTGTCATTCTCTCTCTCTCCCTCTCTGTCTCTGTCTCTCTTCTCTCTCTCTCTGTCTCTCTGTCTCTCTATCTCTCTCTCGGTCTCTCTCTCGTCTCTCTCTCGGTCTCTCTGTCTCTCTGTCTCTGTCTCTCTCTCTCTCTCTCTCTCTCTCTCTCTCTCTCTCTCCTCTCTCTCCCCTCTCTCTCTCTCTCGCTCTCTCTCTCTATGTACTTACGGTCAAAGGCATTGGGCTCTGTCCACAGTTAATTCCATTGCCAATAAGAAGAGAATGTTGACAGAACTCAGCATTGCTCCTTACACTGCGGATAATGGGACACTCTCACTGTGACAACGATTGCCACAGCTTACTTTCTTCAGAGAGAAAGGCTTGGAAGAACTAAAGCTACTTAAAAGGTCAGCAGTCAAATATTGCTATAAGAAAAAGGTTTCCAATCTTAACGTAGCCGTCTTCCTCTCATTGATTGTATGCTTAGACCTTAGCTATACAGTTGGATTCATCTCATTATTTTTTTTAAATCTTCCAAAAATCAGAATCAGATTCAGAAATTATTTTTTGTCATAAAGTCACATGGACTTATTTGACACAACAAAATAAACTCTTCATAATTCAGTGATACAACATATTACTCACTGGTCAGCCTGACTGACAAGATGTGCATGAAAAAACAACAACGTTGCATTATAATATCCTATTTTAAATTAATTGAGCTCTCTTTTCAAAACAGGTATGACCATAATTAATTATTTCAGCGTGATGATTAGCAGGTACAATTATTTTGCTTAGTTTGTCTATATCATTCATATATTCTTTGACACCAGCATTTAGAGTTATCAATAAGTCTTTTTCTTTGTTCGATATAGAAAATACACTCATCCCGTAAATGAAACTCGTCTTCTATTTTGTTGCAGTATTGACAAGTTCGTTTCTCTCTTGGTATGTTTTTATGTCTGTCTTTCTCTATCGTCAAGTCATGGCAACTGCTTGTTTACCATTGATTAGGGTTTTTATTCTATGTCTACATATATATTATCTTTTTTTCTCGCTTTTTTCTTCTTTAGATAGATGGCTTGATGGGAAAAAAAAAGCAAATGCACTGCTTATTCAATGTACCATCTGAAAATAAAAGTTTGACTTTGACTTTGACTTGTATCATTACCCTCTCATCTTCTACTTTCTCTCAGTTGTGCATACATATGCAAATGTTATCTTATCAAACAAGCCGCTTACTAACTGACTGTACCCATCGTGGTAAGGTTGCTTAAAGAAGCATGCCCAGCATGCAGGCTGTGGTTGTCTGCAATGGTCAGAGATGTTTTACACACCTGCTGACAGAGATCCCGTGGACATACATTGTGGTGTGTTTCTGTTGTTTTCCTCTTCTTTTACATCATCTTCTTCGTCTCTCTCTTTGCATTCTTCTTCTTCTTTGCATTCTTCTTCTCTTTGCATTCTTCCTTCTTCTCTCCTCCTACTGCTATCTCTTCTTCTTCTTCTTCTTCTCTTCTCTTCCTTCTCTTTGCTTCTCTCTTGCTTTTCTTTCATTCTTCTCTTTGCATTCTTCTTCTTCTTTCTTTGCTTCTTCTTCCTTCTTCTTTGCATTCTTTTCTTCTTCTTCTTCTTCTTCTGCTTCTTCTTTGCATTCTTCTTCTTCTTCTTGCATCTCTTGCATTCTTCTTCTTCTTCTTGCATTCTTCTTTGCATTCTTCTTTCGCATTCTTTGCATTCTTCGTCCTTTTCCTCCTCTCTCCTCCTCCTACTCTTCTTTCTTCTTCTGACTTCTTCCTCTTCTTCTTTGCATTCTTCCTTGCGTTCTTCTTCTTCTTCTCCTTCTTTGCATTCTTCTTCATCATCATCTTCTTTTTAAACGCTCAGACAGCAAAATACTGTAGTGTCATATGAGCAGAAATGCGTTGCGCTGCCGTTAAGCACCTGACAAGTCAGGCCCAGCGCATCCGTCTTCGGCGTGGGAAAGAATTATGACTTTTTAAGTC
>CM054139.1:69374374-69376874 GCA_028751875.1 Rapana venosa | reverse complement strand
TCTGTGCTGTGCTGTGGTGGTATGTCTGTGCTGTGCTGTGGTGGTATTCTGTGCTGTGCTGTGGTGGTGATGTCGTCTGTGCTGTGTGGTGATGTTGTGCTGTGCTTGGTGGTGATGTCTGTGCTGTGGTGGTGATATCTGTGTGTGGTGATGTATGTGCTGTGTTTGTGGTGGTGAGTTTTTGTTGCGTGGTGATGTCTGTGCTGTGCTGTGGGGGTGATGTCTGTGCTGTGTGTGGTGGTGATGTCTTGTGTTTGTGCTGTGGTTGTGGTGGTGATGTCTGTGCTGTGTGGGGTGGTGGTGATGTCTGTGCTGTGGTTTGTGGTGGTGATGTCGTGCTGTGCTGTGTGTGGTGTGGTGTGATGTCTGTGCTGTGCTGTGCTGTGGTGGTGATGTCTGTGCTGTGGTGTGGTGGTGATGTCTGTGCTGTGGGGTGATGTCTGTGCTTGTGCTGTGGTGGGGATGTCTGTGTGTGCTGTGGTGTGGTGGTGATGTCTGTGCTGGTGGTGTGGTGTGGTGGTGATGTCTGTGCTGTGGTGTGGTGTGGTGTGATGTCTGTGCTGTGCTGTGTGTGGTGGTGATGTCTGTGCTGTGGTGTGGTGTGGTGGTGATGTCTGTGCTGTGCTGTGATTGGTGGTGATGTCTGTGCTGTGCTTTGGTGGTGATGTCTGTGCTGTGGTGATGTGTGCTTGGTGTGGTGGTGATGTCTGTGCTGTGGTGTGGTGGTGATGTCTGTGCTGTGTGTGGTGGTGATGTCTGTGCTGTGGTGTGGTAGGTGATGTCTTGCTGTGCTGTGGTGGTGATGTCTGTGCTGTCTGTGGTGGTATGTCTGTGCTGTGCTGTGGTGTGGTGGTGATGTCTGTGCTGTGCTGTGGTGATGTTGTTGCTGTGTGTGTGGTGATGTCTGTGCTGTGGTGTGGATGTCTGTGCTGTGGTGTGGTGGTGATGTCTGTGCTGTGGTGTGGTGGTGATGTCTGTGCTGTGCTGTGATGTCTGTGCTGTGCTGTGGTGATGTCTGTGCTGTGGTGTGTGCTGTCTGTGCTGTGGTGTGGTGGTGATGTCTGTGCTGTGCTGTGGTGGTGATGTCTGTGCTGTGGTGGTGATGTCTGTGCTGTGGTGTGGTGTGATGTCTGTGCTGTGGTGTGGTGGTGATATCTGTGCTGTGGTGTGGTGGTGATGTCTGTGCTGTGCTGTGGTGATGTCTGTGCTGTGGTGTGGATGATTCTGTGCTGTGGTGTGGTGGTGATGTCTGTGCTGTGGTGTGGTGTGGTGGTGATGTTTGTGCTGTGCTGTGGTGGTGTCTGTGCTGTGCTGTGGTGTGGTGGTGATGTCTGTGCTGTGCTGTGGTGTGGTATGGTGGTGGTGATGTCTGTGCTGTGCTGTGGTGATGTCTGGTGCGTGGTGTGGTGGTGATGTCTGTGCTGTGCTGTGGTGTGGTGGTGATGTCTGTGCTGTGGTGTGGTGGTGATGTCTGTGCTGTGTGTGGTGGTGATAGGTCTGTGGTGGGTGCTGTGGGTGATGTCTGTGCTGTGCTGTGGTGGGGATGGTCGTGCTGTGCTGTGGTGGTGATGTCTGTGCTGTGGTGTGCGTGTGGTGGTGATGTCTGTGCTGTGCTGTGGTGGTGATGTCTGTGCTGTGTGTGCGTGGGGATGTCTGTGCTGTGGTGTGGTGGTGATGTCTGTGGGTGTGCTGTGGTGATGTCTGTGCTGTGCTGTGGTGGGATGTCTGTGCTGTGCTGTTGGTGGTGATGTCTGTGCTGTGCTGTGGTGGTGATGTCTGTGCTGTGCTGTGGTGGTGATGTCTGTGCTGTGCTGTGGTGGTGATGTCTGTGCTGTGCTGTGGTGGTGATGTCTGTGCTGTGCTGTGGTGGTGATGTTGTGCTGTGCTGTGTGTGTGGTGGTGATGTCTGTGCTGTGGTGTGGTGTGTGTGGTGATGTCTGTGCTGTGCTGTGGTGTGGTGGTGATGTCTGTGCTGTGCTGTGCTGTGGTGGTGATGTCTGTGCTGTGCTGTGGTGGTGATGTCTGTGCTGTGATGGTGGATGTCTGTGCTGTACTGTGGTGGTGATGTCTGTGGTGTGTGGTGGTGATGTTTGTGTGTGCTGTGGTGGTGATGGTCTGTGTGTGTGTGTGTGATGTCTGTGCTGTGGTGTGGTGTGGTGGTGATGTTGTGGTGTGCTGTGGTGGTGATGTCTGTGCGTGCTGTGGTGGTGATGTCTGTACTGTGGTCTGGTGGTCTGTCTGAGGTGGTGATGTCTGTGGTGGTGTTGCAGGAGTTCAGCCTGGGTTTCATTTGGTTTGGGTTGTGTCAAGAAAAGTCCTGTTGTTTGTTCTGTATGTGTGTGTGTGTGGGCGGGGGGGGGGGGGTGTTGGTGTGTGTGTAAGCGTGTGTGTTTCATGTGTGGTGTGTTGGTGGGGTGGGTGGTTGTGTGTGTGTGTGTGTGTGTGTGTGTGTGTGTGTTGTTGTTGTGTTGTGTGTTGTGTGTGTGTGTGTGGTGTGTGT
>CM054139.1:69366874-69369374 GCA_028751875.1 Rapana venosa | reverse complement strand
TGTCTGTCTGTCTGTCTGCCTGTCTGTCTGTCTGTCTGTCTGTCTCTCTCTCTCTCTCTCTCTCTCTCTCTTCATCTCTCTCTCTCTCTCTCCTCTCTCTCTCTCATCATACCATTGGTTTGAAGAAGGCAATGTTTTTCTTCCATTTACACTTTATTTGTGTTTCTTTAATTCTACAGCTGAACAGAGTTGTTGGTGTCTTCACCTGTTAAAAAAAAGGCTAAATCACACGCTGCCAAAAATCAATGCCTCTAGAAGAAAGAGAGAGAGAGAGAGAGAGAGAGAGGAGAGAGAGAGAGAGAGAGAGATGGAGGAGAAGAGAGAGAGAGATGGGAAAGAGAGAGAGAGAGAGAGAGATGAGAGAGGAGGAGAGAGAGAGAGAGAGAGAGAGAGAAAGAAAACAAAACAACAAACAAACAAACAAATGAACAAATGAACAAACGAAAAAAAAGAAGGAAGGAAAGAAACAGAGAGAGAGAGAAATAGAAGAAGAAAGGAAAGAAAGAAAGAAAGAAAGAAAGAAAGAAGAAAGAAAGAAAAGAAAAAGAAAATAAACAATAAACAAAGAATCAAAAGAAAGAAAGGAAGAAAGGAAGGAAGGAAGGAAGGAAGGAAGGAAGAAAGAAAGACAGACAGACAGAAAGAAAGAAAGAAAGAAAGAAAAAAAGAAAGAAAGAAAGAAAGAAAGAAAATGTGGTTTTTTTCACCAATCTAGTGTCTTGTCTGTTGGAGGGTTTTTTTCTTTCACAGCTTTTCTCACGCAATTTTCAAATAAACGTACATGCATTTTTTTTCTAATTCATTTCCCTAGTATTTCTTTACTTATATACTTATGTATCTGTTTGTTGACCTATATTCTTAGTTTTGTATACGGATAGGATGATTAATTAGTTCTTTTATTTTTTATTTAGCTGCTGTATGTTTCTGTTCCTTCTTTTCTTTTCACTTTATAAACAACGAAGAGTCTGTGCTAACAAAAATCCTCTTTTCTATCACTCTCTTTCTGTCTGTCTCTTTCCTTACCTTTCTGTCATCTTTCTTTCTTACTTGCTTATTTTCTGCCTTCCCCGCCCATTCTCCTGCCCTTTTTTTTCAAGCAAGCCTGTCAACTCTTTTTTTTTCTTTTCAAACACGATATGATATTTTGCCTGAAGAGAACGAAGAGAAGGCGAGGCAGGCCGAAGAAGAAATGGGCAGACAACCTCACTGAATGGACAGGGAAGAGCTGCTCCACAACCCAGGCACTTGTCCACAACCGCCACAGATGGAGCCAGCTGATGCAACGTTCGTCACTGCAGTGCCCCTACGACCCCGGAGGGGGTTACGGGAGCAGATGAGATGAGGTGATGAGTGTTGCTCTGGTGACCATGAAGTGATATCGGAAACTCTAGGATGAGAACATTCTGCAGTGTCATATGCCCACATGGCAGGCTTTTTACAACAACAAAAAATTGGGTTTTTAACCTTCAAGTGTAAACATGTTCTTTACGCATTTCTGCAGCCTGTCAATAACAAATTAAGTGGAATATTTGGCGTCCTCAACACAGTCTGATTGTATTGGCCTTAATTCAGGAATAACGACGTTCACGTCTTGTGTCCTTCAATATTGTTGTCTGTTTTACAGCTTGACGATGGCGAACATTCAAAGCGTGATGGATGAAGTGATTTTGAGCCTGAAAGAAATGGGAACTGAGCTACTGACCCTGAACCAGTATGGGTTTGTCTCATGGCAAATAAATCGCCTGTTAAACCACACCCTGCTAACTTCATGAATTCACAGAAACTGTAACCTCCAACACAAAAACTTGCCATTCCCGTGGCCTCTAAATCAGAGGAAGCAGCAAAATCAATGCCTTCTATAGCAAAAAAAACAGTTGCTCTCACTGATTTTCCCATCGTCAGGCATTAATGTTTTAGATATAGTTCCCATGCAATGGGTGAATAACCGTATATTTAATTTTTTTGTTTTGTTTTTTTGTATTTGCATGACACTGGTTTGTGAGCTTGTGTATTGATCACTTTGGTTCAAGTCAGTTTGGGAGAGAAGAGACAAAGGGAATTACAGAATAAGCTGACATGAATATCTTGAATGATTTTTGTTATTAAATTTTCTTCTTCTTCTGCTTCTTCTTCTTCTTCTTCTTCTTCTTCTTCTTCTTCTTCTTCTTTTTTCTTCTTCTTCTTCTTCTTCTTCTTCTTCTTCTTCTTCTTCTTCTTCTTCTTCTTCTTCTTCTTCGTCGAACGCTCAGACAGCAACTCCTGAGGCCCTGACAAACGCTGTGTACGCTGAAGGCCTCCAGGGCTCCAAAGAGTTTGTCCCTCATCGGCAAACAAAAACAAATTAAAAAATTTTTAAAAACAAAAAAACTTCCTCTTTATTTCCCAGTAGAAGACAAGCCATGATGCAAGTCCCTAAACCGGAAATCTCCGCTGCGACATAAATAAATACAATCACAACAACAACCTGTTTGATACTTGGCTGTCACCCTCATCTCATAAC
>CM054139.1:69351874-69361874 GCA_028751875.1 Rapana venosa | reverse complement strand
CTCCTCCCTCTCCCTCTCTCTCCCTCTCTCTCCTCTCCGCTCTCTCTCCCTCTCTCTCCTCCTCTCCTCTCCCTCTTCCTCTCTCTCTCTCTCCCTTCTCCTCCTCCCTCCTCTCTCTCTCTCTCTCTCTCTCCTCTCTCTCTCTCTCTCTCCTCTCTCCCCCCCCATCTCTCTCTCCCTCCCTCCTCTCTCTCTCTCGTTGTTTTGCTTCTTGCCCAACGCTTGGTATAAATCCATGTTCCCTTATCCCACAGCCGTCGGTTGAATGCATTTCTTTCTCAATCTCTGTTTAATCCTGTTCTCTATCCTCATCCTCTCTCTGATCATCTCTCTCTCTCTCTCCTCTCTCTTTAGCTCATCATACGGCAAGTGCGAACAGCGAACAAGCCTGTGTTTTCTTTCCATTAACACATTGTTGACGCTGCTTTAAATCCGCAGTTCCTCTAAACCTGAAGGCGTGGAGGAATAAACGTTTAGGTACCTGTGCCCGTAAATATGTCCGTTTCTTCTTGTTGTTTTATTTTTACTGAAAGAAATGACATAAACAACATTGATTCGCGATTCGTTGTTTAATCATCGTATTCAGTTTCTTGTATTTCCACCACTTCTCAACGTGAAATAGGTATGTTGGGCTCTTCTGCAGAAATGAAC
Organism: Rapana venosa; assembly: GCA_028751875.1. Lineage (NCBI taxonomy): Eukaryota > Metazoa > Mollusca > Gastropoda > Neogastropoda > Muricidae > Rapana > Rapana venosa. The sequence goes on along the minus strand of CM054139.1, from coordinate 69,361,223 downwards.
TCTTCGTCAGGTATGTAATAGGTAAAGGTGTCCCATAACCAATATGGTGGTAGGGGAGCGAGGTGTCAGAGACGTCAGCTTCTCCAGGGGTCAGCATATTGAGGTCGGCGCCGATCTCCTCTCCCTCTGCTGTCGGTTATGACGACGTGTAAAATCAATACTAGGTTATCATGTCTTCCATCTGTTCGTTTCTGTCATTGGATATGAACGCCTTTTACCTACAACATCAAAAACTAATGATCACAACGCTGTTTGATTAAAGGTTGCAGCGAAATGAATGCCAAAAATGTCTGTGCGACATGGCTGTTCAATCAAAGGCTACAACAAAGTCATGCATTTTCAAAAAAGGAAAGAAAGACAAAATCTGTCCGTAATTCAGCTTCTCATCACTTGTTTTCTCTTAAAGCACAGTTCTCGAACAATTGTTGAATAAGCGTCCATTTATTTATTCATTCGTGTTCTTAATTTTATAAAGGGACGGAAGGGGTAGTGGGCTGATTTAACTCTTTACCTTTTTTTAATTTTAGTTGGGGTTTGTTTTAATTTAAGTGGCGTTTACTTTCGGTTTAGGGTACGAAAAAGTGCATGCATTTCTTGTTTATCATTTTCTAATAGCTACGTGCATCCTTTCATTTAAAGTCAAACGCTGGGTCAAACAGCTTCTGTTCCATTCTCTCTCTGATTTTACCGAAACTGTAACCTTCGGCAGGCAAAAACCCGCCATTCTCGCAGCCCTAAATCAGAGGCAGCAGCAAAATCAATGCCTCCTGCAGCAGCACAAAAAAGTTGCTGTCACTAATTTCCCCATCGTCAGGATGTCTGTTTTTACATGCAGTTCCCACGCAATGGGCCAATAACCGTATATCGATTTGTTTGTGCTTTTTTGCTGTTATTTGTTGCAGAACAACTGGGTTGCAAGACGCGTGTTGATGATTACTTCGATGCAAGTCAGCTGAGAGAGAGAGAGAGAGACAAAGACAGAGAGACAGACAGTCAGACAGTCAGAAAGACAGAGAGAGAGACCGACTCGAACTCGAAGATTATCACTAAAGGCATGGCATACATGGAAGAGAGAAAGAGAGAGAGAGAGGGGGGGGGGGGCCGTTCAGTCAGTCGTCTTGAGCTTCCTCGCTCATTTTCGGGATTCCTTCCACCCCATACCGACCTCTTTTTCTCTCTCTGTGTGCTTTGAAACTTTTGACTATAAAATTTAGTATTTATAGGTTTGGTCTGCTTGCTAGTACTGTTTGTTAATATCTGTTTGTTTAAACTAGAGATTGTTTGTCATTGGTTGCATGACTGTGTAAGAATAGGTTGAATGCCAGCGCTTTGATTTGTCTTTGCAAGATATAGCGCTATAATTATAAGTTCCATTTATTGTTATTATTATTATTATTATTATTATCATCATCATCATCATCATTAGTCCCTCTTTTCTTTTCGCTACTTTCCAGGGTCACCCATACTACACACTTTGTCACTCTTCCCACCTGTGAATCCCTGAGCTACCTAAGTACACACTTTTCTGGAAGAGAAGTTTGCGTGTACGGTTGTTTCCAAGAACCTCGGGGTGTAGGCAGCCACACTCCGTTTTCAGAGGATTTTTTTTTACTTTTTGGTGGAGATTACATACAGAATGTTGGGCTGAGAGCTTGACGAGGATGAAGATGATCTCAACATCACGTTTCAAACCATAACAATACTTCAATAAAGATTATGGCAAGCTACTTCTGTCAATAGCTGACATTACAATTACAGTTACTATTGAATATCATATATGTTTGCATTTCTTGGGTTTATTTTGTTGGTGTTTTTTAGGTGGGAATGGTGGAAAGGAGTTGATGATGTAAGACTTACAAAGCAATTGACATGAGACCTTTTTTTTATTTTCCTAGCCACCCCTTCAGCAAGCAGTCTCAGTGAGTATGGCACTTCACACCTGTACGACCTGCACTAGCTTCAGTACACCTGACACCGGCCCACTACCCTCTACCGCTGTAACGCACAAAACATCCACTGTTCACACTGCTTCTTCAGCCAATGTGTAAACACTACGTTACAAGACCAGAAACGCACTTCAATGGGAGCTCGGACGATTTACTACTTTTACCAATCCAACAATGAGCTCATGAGAGGGACCGAGAACAGGGAAGAATGGAGAGCCATGATCGTCGATATCTGCAGGACCAGACCGGACACTTGAAGAAAAAAAAGACCAATCCAACAGATTTCGCAAGAGGACGGGATAGCTCAGTGGTCAGAGCACTCGCTTTACCCAGCCACGGTTAAGCAGTATTGAGCGTGGTTACCACTTGGATGGGTGACGGTTTGCTCGCCTTGGCTTCAGTACAGTCCCCCAGTTCAACCAGATGTAAATGGGTACCTGCCTCTTTAGGGTCATGAAAGGTAAAGCAGCGAGGGAGAGGAGATGGGCGCCGCCCTCAATATGCTGGCCCCTAGAGAAGTGGAGGTCTCTGACGCCTCGCTCTCCTACGACCTTATAGGTTATGGGACACCTTTACCTTTACCTCTAACATAGTGCACAGAATAGCTGATGTGCACAGATATAGATGTGCATGCTTCCTTTAAAACAAAATGAAGATTTGCAAATAGCAGGCCGGCAAGCCACCAAAATAAACACTTCTTCCATCACTTCACAGATATACCTTCAAATAGGCCTCAGATATACCTTCAAATAGGCCTCAGATATACCTTCAAATAGGCCACAACGTGCTCCTGCTTGCAAAGAGAAACAATGGCAGTTGCCCTTTCACACACACACACACACACACACACACACACACACACACACACACACACACACATACACAAACACTCACACACACACACACAACACACACACACGCACACCATCCATTGGGACTGAAGGCAAACCTGAACAAGGTGTCTCATTCACACTAAACTAATGTCCCCACCATTAAACAAGCCACTGTCTTCTTCACCTTTCCTCTCTCTGTCACCAGAAGGCAGGGTTAGTTTGCCTCAGCTGAACTACAAGTTCAACAGCACTGAAGCAGTTGAAGTCACGTTCTCAGTGTCAACAGGGCGTCTCATAAGGAAAGCTCTCTGAGACGTACATGTCATTATTGAGGTTTGTTATGGCCGGTACATATCCCATGATGATCGTATGATTGGGATCTCTCTCTCTCTCTCTCTCTCTCTCTCTCTCTCTCTCTCTCTCTCTCTCTCTCTCTCTCTCTCATTCTCTCTCTCTTTCGTATGAGACTATAAACTGAGCTCCCTTGTGCAAACACATGCAAAACATCTTGCGCACACATTAAAACCTGTACCGCTTTTCGAAAGTGTAGGCCATGGTGTACCTGTGGGAACAGATGACATTTTCAAAACTGCGTACACACGGGGACTGGATGTAATAAAGCACATGAGTGCTTATTCCCTTATCCTCGAAATAAAAGAATAAAAAATTCTCTCTTTTCTCTCTCTCTCTCTCTCTCTCTCTCTCTCTCATCTCTCTCTCTCTCTCTCTCTCTCTCTCTCTCTCTCTCTCTCTCTCTCTCTCATGAGAACAAGCCGATGTTTTTCTTCCATTCACACAATGTTGATGTTCTCGGCATTTATTTCAAAGACTGAACGCCCACAAAAACAACGTTGTTTTTTGGTGTCTGCACCTGTAAAAATGGAACTTATTTTTAACTTAACTTAAAGAAATCACCGAAACAATAACGCAAGCATGCTTGGTTCGTTCATTTCCACACTTAGTTCCTTCTTTCAGTCGCTTCACCTCGAAGTGACCAACAAACACATGATCAGATTCTCAGAATGAAATATGACTGCCAGGTTCGTATGCAGAAGTGAGCTTTCTATCCTTTATGACAAGGCGTAAATGACAGCCTATCACGTCCCCTCTTTATTTTCTAATCTAACTCGATTAGCAAAATCCCTATCCCATGACACAAAATCTGCCGATCACAAGGCCAGTGAATCAAACATTACAGCAAAATCAACGCCTTTGAAACGAAAGAAGCTTAAGAGAAGAAAGATTCTGTTACTGATTCAGCTTCTCGTCATTTGGGATTCTTTCTTTCGAAAGCGCTGTTCTCATACTATATAAACTCGGATTAAACGTGTCTTGATTTGTCTGTTAATGTGTTTTTGATTTTAGACAGGGACGGGAAGGGGAAGGAAAGCTGAGGTGATCCCTTTTAGTTCTGGCTGGCTGCTGGTTGTTTGCTTTGAACATTTGTTTTCTTTGTCTGTTACTCATTCCCCTCGTGCGCTGCCTACAAAGAAATGAGACTTTATTCTTTATTACTGCTGAACATCTTCAAATACGCCGTTGCATTTTCACAACAAAAAGAAACCCCTGTTTAAAGCACTTTTCATTCCATTCATTTTCTAGCCGAATTCACACAAACTGTAACCTTCCACGCAAAACATGCAACTCGCGCAGCCTTTAAATCAAACGCAGCAGCAAAATCGATGCCCCCTGCAATTTTAAAAAAACCTACAGTTGCTGTAACCAATTTTTCCCATCATCGGGGACCCAGTTTTTTACACGCAGGTTCCACGCAATGGGCGAATGGCGCTACACTGGTTTGTTGGTGGTTATTTGCAGGACACTGCCCTGTAAGACGCATGCGCATTGATCGTTTCCGTTCATGTCCGCTCAGGGGAAAAAGAAAAAAGGGAGAGGGCAGTTCTGTCCAAGCTGTCTCGATGGCCCCCGCTGATGTTCTGAGAGTTGTTTTGTGCCTTCCATCCCTGTGGCCTACTTATTTATTTATTTTTTTATACCACTTTAAGTCACGGCAGATTTCTCTGCGTGAAATTCGGGCTGCTCTCCCCGAGGAAGAGCGCGTCGCCACAAGAGCAGCGCCACCCATTATTCTTTTCCTGTCTACAACTGTATTTGTTTCCCTATCAAAGTGGCTTTTTAACACAAATTTTGCCAGGGATAACTCTCATGTTACCGTGGGTTCTTTTTACATGCTCTGAACAATTATGTGTAACACACGGGACCTCGGTTTATCGTCTCATCCGAAAAGACTAGCACCCAGACCACCACTCATGGTCTACTCGCTTTCACTGCCGATCTTCACCGGTTCAATATTTCGGACCGTCAACTTCCACGGATTGTTGTTCAAGCCATGTACAAGTCCTTCTCACGCTGTCACTGGCCGTTGCCTTGAGTGTATCTTGGGCATTACTGTCCACATGGGCTGAGCAGTCTAGTGGTCAGAGCAGCGAGCTTGTTTGGGATCTGACGGGTGTTTGAGGGGACTGGTTCCAGTCGCCGCTTGTGGGTTTCACGGTACGCAGTGGTTGTATACTCTTCCGAAAGGTGGAACAGGTTTTACCAGCGTACGTGCAATCTAGATGTTCTACGTGCGTTCACACACGGGATCTCGGGTTATAGTCTCATTTCGAAGGATGTTGTATAAGTAGTGTGTTGGGTTGTGTGGGGTTGGGTTGGGTTATTTTGGTGGGGTTGGGTTGGTTTGGGGGTTGGTTTAAAATCTTTGGGTTGGAAGGGGTTTTTGTCGTGGGGTTTTGGTTTGTTTTGTGTTGAAATGCGTTTTGTTGTCTTGCGTGTGTTGAGTTGCTTTGGTTTTTTTGAGTTGTTTTTGTGTTGCGTTGCGTTGTTTTGCGTTGTGTTGTGTTGGTTGTGTTGGGGGGGGTGTTTTGTGTTGTTTTGGGGGGGGGTGGGATGTATTGTTGTTCGGGGTTTTTATGTTGTGGGGGTTTTTTGGGTTGTGTTGTGTTGGTTTGTTTTGGGTTTTTACTTAGCTTGCTGGGCTTGGTTTAAAGTTTTTTGGGGTTGGAATGCGTTTTGTTGTGCTGGGGGTTGTGTTTGCATTGGGTTTTTGTTTGGTTTGTGTTGCTTGTTTTGGGCATTGTCTAGTGGCCCCCGTTAAGTCATTGCAGGGCAGGGTTTTTTCTTCGCATAAAAGTTCTGGACTGCCCTGGGAGGACACGTTCCCACAAAAGCAGCACCACGTTTTTTCTCTCTGTAAATATGTGTGTGTGTGCGTGTTGTGAGGTTGTTTTGGGGTTGTGTGTGTCTGTGTGTGAGTCTGTGTGTTTCTTGTTGTGTGTGAGTGTGCTGCGTGAGTGGGTTTTTCTCTCTTTGCTTTGTGTGTGTGGTTGTTGTGTGTGTGTTTGGTGTGTGTGTGTGTGGTGTGTGTGTGTGTGTGTGTGGGGTTTTTGTGGGGGTGTGTGTGTGTGTGTTGGTGTTTTTGTGTGTTGTGGTTGTTGTGTTTTGGGGTTGTGTGGTGGTGTTGTCTACAGAACTATGTCAGGCACAGCACCCCTGTTGAAGGGTTTTTTATTTATGTTCGAGTGCTAAAAATCTTTGCGGCCCCCCCCTTACAAAAAACCCACAACCAAACCCGGCCCCCCCACAAGGGGGAAGAATTTGGGGGTTCTGAGATAAAAACCTGCAATTTTTTTTAACTTCTTTTTAGATTAAACACAGATTTCATAAAACTACTTTTCTACCTTCCAAAAAATTCCATTCTTTTTCATTCATTCATTTTTTTTCTTCTTTTATTTTGAGGATAATGGAAAAAGCATCATGTGCTTTTTTTTACCATCCAATCCCGTTTTGTATGCAGTTCTGTCAAATTTTTTCAGCTGTTCCCCACCACAGTGGCCCCTCTTTCCCAAAAGCAAAAGGGTTTTAAGGTGTGCGCAAAATGAAATTTTTGGGAGAGGGCGATGCCGAAAAGGTTTACCTCAGCAGCAAAAACAAAAAAACCCGCTTTACACCATTATCGGTTTTTTTTAAAACAATGGTAACGGTCCCTTTGAAAAGGGTTTTAAACATTTTTGGGCGTTTAATGTTCTCGAAACGCGGTTTGTTCTGTGTTAAAGGCTCTTTCCCGTTTCTGTGGATGTTGTTGTTGCTGTGGTTTTGTTGTTGGTGGGTGTTGTGGGGGTGGGGGGGGTGGCGGGGGGGGTTGTGGTTTTCGGGAGGCACAAACAAAGGGTAAGGGGAAAAGGGGAAACGGGGCGTGGGGGGCAAAGTGCAAGCCATTGACCTCTTCTCTCTCTTCTCTCTCTCTCTCTCTCCTCTCTCTCTTCTCTCTCTCCTCTCTCTTCTCTCTCTCTCTCTCTCTCTCTCTTCATTAAAACATTCAGTTCGAGTTCTCTCTCCTCCTCCTCCCCCTATCTTCTGTCTTCTCCTGCTTCTTGTTCTTCTTCTTCTTCTTCTTCTTCTTCTTCTTCTTCTCCTGATTCTTCTACTACTTCTACTTTTTTCTTCTTCTTCTTCTTCTTCTTCTTCTTCTTCTTCTTCTTCTTCTTCTTCTTCTTCTTCTTCTTCTTCTTCTTCTTCTTCTTTTTCTTTTCCTCCTCCTCCTCCTCCTCCACCTCCTCCTCCTCCTCCTCTTCTCCTCTTCGTTTTTCATCTTCTTCTTTGTCTGCAACATTTGCCGATTTTTTTTTCACTTGAAGAAACTTCGGAAACATAAGAGAGAGAGAGAACTCAAACTCGAAAGATTTATTCACAAAAGGCCATTGGCCCATACATGAAGGGGGGTTGCCGAGCTTCTTAGTATTTTAGTGAGAAAAATAAGGAAGCACAAAAAAACCAAAATGTTAATGTATAACCACAACCACTAGAATGAAAATCGGTTACAAAAACTATGAAGAGAGAGAGAGTAGTTGGGCCAAACATTCCGTTAAGCAGTTTGCACAGGGCCTCTTCTCTCTTGCAACTGGAATGTCATGGGGATTCAACAGCCTGGCTGGTTAGATAGAGCGCTGTGCACTCCGCTCGTGATCTGCTGACCCGGGTTCGAATTCCGTTCAAGGGGATATTTCCCCTGGAATTAACATCAGTGCCGACTCCACTCTTCCCAAAAATCCTTTCGGATGAGAGTACAAACTGAGGTCCTGTGTGCGAACGCACGCAGAATATCTTGCGAACACGTTAAAACCTGTTTTGCTTTTCGGAAGAGTAGGCCATGATGTGCCGGTGGACAAAATTTACAAAACTGCATATACTCGGGGACCGGATTTTTTTTATTTTATTTTTTTTACAAACACATGAGTTATTTTTCTATTATCTTCGAAATTAAAGAGTAAATAAATTTTTTTCAATAATGCCTCACAGGGTGACATTGTTCTCGTCAGAAAGAGGTCAAACCTTGCAAAGACATCAAGTAGATATATGTAGCACCTTTGGGTATGTCCTGATTTTAAGGCATAGATTTTTTAATTTTTCAAGGTTTTTTTTAGAAGTGTAAGGATCTTTCCAGCTTTAAAAAAACAACTAAAACCCTCTATGAGGATTTCCCAAAAATATAAGATACTCTCTTTTGTTAAAAGAAGTTGCATGCTGGAAGTGGCAGGATCAAAGTGAATGAAGGAAACAATATCTATAACATAGTGATCACTCAACGGGGACACTTCTTATCTGATACACAATCAGAAATCAAAGCATAAGGCTGGCTTCTCCCTGTTAGTGCGTTTGTATCAAAATAGTTCGTAAAACACTTAACTGATAGTTGGCAGCAAAAGAAGGATAGACCTATAGGTTGTGGTGAAAGACACCCTAGAAAAACTCTCTCTCTCATTTTACACACACGCGCGCGCACACACACACACACACACACGGACACGCACACAGCATCCCTCCACCTCCTCCCCTTCCTCCCATTACCACAGCAGGAAAAACCAGAATGAGATCAACATGTAAAGCTATTACAGGTGCGAAAGTACTTTGTGAAATAAAAAACAGCAACAACAAAAAACCCACACACACACAAAACACAAACAAACTCATAAAAAGCAGAGAGAAGACAGACAGAAAAAGGTCACCAAAGAAACAGATAATGAATGGAGAGAAGAGAAGAAAAAAAGTACCAGTTATGAACTTTGCTCCTTCTCTGTGCCCTTTTGACCTTTTCCATCACAGGCGCTTTGCTTTGCTGTCGATTGGTGGAAAGCTTGCTAGGGGATTGGACGGGGGAGAGAAGGGGGGGGGGGGGGTAAACAAATGAAAGGGAGGAAAATCCTACACACACGTGGGCGTGCGGGAACGGATGACAAACTTTACAAAGCTGCATACACACGGGGTAACGGTAACGGTAAAGGAGTCCCATAACCTATGTTTTCGTACGGTAGCGAGGCGTCAGAAACCTCACTTCTCTAGGGGCCAGCATATTGAGGGCAGCGGCGCCCATCTCCTCTCCCTCGCTGCTTTACCTTCCATGACCCTAAAGAGGGCAGGTACCCATTTACAGCTGGGTGAACTGTGGGGGGACTGAACTGAAGCCAAGGCGCACAAACGGTCACCCATCCAACTGGTAACCACGCTCGATGCTGCTTAACTTGGCTAGGGGAAAGCGAGTGCTCCAACCAC
>CM054139.1:69341874-69344374 GCA_028751875.1 Rapana venosa | reverse complement strand
GGACATCACGTCTTACTGTCAGGGAACAACTTGGTTGTGCATTAGTGAAGGAGTTCGGGGGGGGGGGGGGGGGGGGGGGGGAGAGAACAAAAACCATTTCCAACTTGACTTCTGCTAAAAGTGCTTTACAAAGTTTCAGGACATTATATAAGTCTTAGAAACAGATTTTTTTTTCTTTAGATGTCATTAAATGGTGTGTGTGTGTGTGTGTGTGTGTGTGTGTGTGTGGTGTGTGTGTGTGTGTGTGTGTGTGTGTGTGTGTGTGTCTGTGTGTCTGTGTGTCTGTGTGTAGACTCGGCGCGCGCGCGCGCGTGTGGTGTTGTGTGTGTGTCTGTGCGTGTGCTATGTGTGTGGGCTGTTTTATGTGAGTGGCTGCGCGTGTGTGTGTGTGTTGTGTGTGTGCACGCGGGCGAGCGTGCGTGTATGCGTGCGTACGTCCGTGTGCGTATGTGTGTGTGTGCGCGCGCGTGCGTGCGTGCGCGCGTGAACTGCAGTTGGAGATCCATTTCATTTCCTGCTCTGCTGCTGCTGATGATGATGACGGCAGGCAACAGAAAGGTCGGAGTCCTGCTCCCTTCCGCGCAGATTGTTCCATTATTGGATGTCATCGTCGATAATCGCAACACCTGAAAGAAACAACACGCTTATGAACACGATGCTGGTTTGAAGCTGTCTGTGCTTCATTTCAGCGTGTCTTCAGCCGACTGTCATTTCCTGGTGAGGTTCCATCCATTGCTGGGTCTGCTATTCCGTCGTGTATAACGGTTTTGTGTCTGTCCAGTGCGAAAAAGTCCTCACTGTGATGACTCTCAACTTAAGTCAAGTTGAACAGTTTGTGAGACGGTTTTGGGGTTTAGCTCAGTTATCAAGTCAGATCCCCTGTGTATGTACTAAATTTAGGACATGGCTGATGTGGCGATTGTTACATTGATTTATAGTCACAACCGATAACAAAACTGATTTTTTTTTAAAGTTTATACCACTTAAAAGTCACGGCAGATTTCTTTGCGTGAATATCGGGCTGATCTCACCGGGGAGAGCGCGTCGCCACAAGAGCAGCGCCACCCATTATTTTTTTCTTGTCTACAACTGTATTTGTTTCCCTATCAGAGCAGCTTTTTTTCTACAGAATTTTGCCAGGGACAACTCCCTTGTTGCCGTGGGTTCGTTTACGTGTGCTAAAGTAATTTTGTGTACCACACAAGACCTCGGGTTTATTGTCTCATCCGAAAGACTAGCACCACGTATGGTCTAATGGACGGGGAGAAAAGTCTTGAGCCCAAATGGGGATCGAACCACCGCACTCTTCCGACCCGGACTTTTCGCTTTCTAGGCAGGCGCGTTAATAATAATAATAATAATAATAATAATAATAATAATAAATGGAACTTATATAGCGCTATATCTTGCAAAGACAAATCAAAGCGTTACCTCTAGACCACCTGGGCATTATGAAGCTTATTGACTAGCAGGACTGCACATCTCCCCTCAGTTCTTCCAGAGTGGTTAGGAGGACACTGCCTGCAGCGAACGGTTCAGGCAGTCGTCGTGGGCATCTGGAACCTGTAGAGGCTCGTTCCTCTTTGTCCCCCTATGGAAATGCTTGGGGCTCGTCAGTATAAATAGCATCCCCACCGTCTGTGCAAGAAATTTCCTCTTTTCTATCACTCTGGGGTTGTTGGTTTTTGTTGTTGTTGGGTTTTTTTGTTGGTTGTTTTGTTTTGGGGGGGGTTTTTGGGGGGGTCTTCCTGTCTCGTCCTTCCTGTCTTGTAACGAATGTGTGGGGCGTGGATAAACCCTTTTATCTTTACATGAAATATGGAATCCAACAACAAACAAATGAGACTTTATGAAACCTTCCCAAATAAGGTACTGATGTAAAAGTTTCTGGTGTTTCAGGATTACATGACAGTGCGCGTACACGCTCCCGCGCACGTGCGCGGGCACACACACACACACACACACACACACACACACACACGCACACACACACACATAACCCACTAAGCCAAAACAACAGGCCAGCAGCACCATCAATGGCTGTGGACCGTTTAGCAGCTATCAGACCAAAATAAACTGCCACCATTGATTTGCTTCCACCGCAGAAAAAAGCAGCGGAAAATGATTATTACTGCACACACACAGACAGAAACTGAGAGAGAGGAACTGAGAGAAAAAGAGAGAGGTGGGGGAGGGGGAGAGACAGACAGACAGACAGGTAAACAGAGAGACAGAGAGACAACCAGACATACAGAGACCCAGCCAGAGAGATACAGAGACAGAGAAAGACAGAAATAGAGAGAGAAAGAATTACAGGATAGACAGACACAGAGACACAACAAAGAGAGACAGACAGACAGATAAGGACAGACAGACAGATAGAAAGGGACAGACAGACAGACAGATAGGGACAGACAGACAGAGACACAGACAAAAACACATAGACACAGAGACATATAAAGGTAGAGAGAGAGATAGACAGACATACAGATAGGGACAG
>CM054139.1:69329374-69331874 GCA_028751875.1 Rapana venosa | reverse complement strand
GAGAGATGAATGAATGAACGAATGAATGAATGAATGAATGAATGAATGAATGAATGAATGAATGAATGAATGAATCTTTCCGACTCAAAGATAATGATTTCAGGTTTAAGTCTTATGTAAAATCTACAACGTACGTGGGACATTAAACGAATGCACAGGAAGAAACGTGTTCCTAATGCCACGTGCATTTTTAAACCAAAACAAAATATGAATAAAATAACGGTATTGTTAATGAATGGAGAAAGAGAGACGGACAGAGAAATAAGGAGTAATGAGACTCATAAAAAGAAAAGAGAGAGTTGGGGAGGGAGGGAGAGAGAGGGGGGGACGCATGGAGGGTAGGAGGAAGAGAAAGAGAGTGGGGGAAAAGGAAGAGAGAGGAATAAAGAGAGGGGGAGAGAGAGTGGAAAGAGAGAGACGGAGGAGGAAGAAAGAGAGAGGGGTTGGGGGAAGAAAAAGAGAGAGAAATGGGGAGGGAGAGAGAGAGAGAGAGAGAGAGAGAGAGAGAGAGAGAGAGAGAGAGAGAGAGAGAGAGAGAGAGAGAGAGAGAGAGAGAGAGAGAGAGAGAGGACGCATGGAAGGCAGAAGGAAGAGAGAGAGGAGATAGAGACAGACAGACAGACAGAGACAGACAGACAGTCAGACAGACAGAATCAAAATGTTTCTCACCAACACTGGTAGAATAGGCAAAAATATTTGACTTTTTTCCATCTAAACCTATACAGACATACGTGTAAACTTACAAACAGACAGGCAGGCAAGCAGACAGACAGACAAAATAGTTTTCGGTAACGGGAGATAGAGAGAGAGATGGGAGGGGGAGATATAGGAGGGGGAGAGCGAAGGGTGTATCAACAACCATACATCATCTGGGCGTTTCCGACAGCTTGTGAGAAAAAAAAATAAACAGCGTAAGATTGATCACACACACACACACACACACACACACACACACACACACACACACAAAATGACACACACGCACACACACAAACACACACATACATACACAAACACTGACTCACACACACACACACGCACATACCATACATACACACACGCACATACCATACATACACAAACACTGACTCACACACACACGCGCACATACCATACATACACACACGCACATACCATACATACACACAATCACACACATACACACATGCGCGCGTATACTATACATACACACGCTCACGTAGCTACACACACACACTGACTCACACACATATACATACACATACACACACTCACACAGACACTAACACACACAAACACGCACACACACACACACACACACACACACACACACACACACACACACACACACACACCACACAACACACACTGCTTCATTATGCTCCATCCTTTCTCTAATGTTCTTGTCTCGGTTTCTTTTCTTCTTCTGTTTTTATTCCTTTCTGTTACATTTTTTTATTATGCGTTCTTTTTTGCATCTTTCTGTCCAATTAACACTCTCACTCGCACATGCCTTCAAATGTCCACAAGAACAAACACACTGTCCATACTCCCACACTCCCAAACAGACACGAGTCACACACACACGCACACACACACACAAAAAAAACACACACAACACACAACACACACACACACACACACACACACACACACACACACACACACACACACACACTAATATATATGTAGGCATTTTTATACACGCCTTTGCTCAAGCGCATAGACAAACACACATACAGACGCACGCACCCACGCGCGCGCGCGTGCAGGCACACACACACACACACACACACACACACACACACACACACACATATATAATGTACCGTCTGGAAATAAAATGTTGACTTAACTTCACACACGCACACGCGCGCGCGCGCGCACGCACACACACACACACACACACACACACACACACACACACACACACACTCAACTCAACTCAACTGTCTCCATCGCCACTGTCGTCGGTAGGAGCTCCATGTAATACCATCACGTTTAGCATCTTTCTCTCTGTCTCTGCTGAGTTCTAGCATCTCCTGTAGCCCTCCTCCCAGACCACTGACCTCACTGATGTTGGCGATGTAGGATGTTGGTGGTCTGCCTCTTTTCCTTCTGTCCTCAACCTTGCCATGGAGAAGTGTCGTCATCAGATTTGTCTGTGTGTTTCTGTTTACATGATCTACATATCTCAGTCTGCGCTTACCAATTTCAGCCAACATTTGTCTTTGAGAGTTTATCAAGAATGCTTTCACTTGTTCTTTTGTCTGACCATGTGACTCTTAGAAGTCGCCTGTATAATCACATTTTGGAAGCGTTTATTTTGTCTCTTTCTAATGTTTGTAGTGTCCAGGCTTCTGACCCATACAGCAATACAGGCCACATTTGTGTTTTGACAATTCTTCTTCTTGTTCTTGTTGTTGTTGTTCTTCTTCTTCTTCTTCTTCTTCTCTTCTTCTTCTTCTTCTTCTTCGTGGAGCCCTCAGACAGCAACTTCTGAGGCCCTGACAAATGCTGT
>CM054139.1:69314374-69321874 GCA_028751875.1 Rapana venosa | reverse complement strand
AAAGTTACCTTTAAAGAAGTCTTTTTGGAGAGGAGAAATAAATGCAGGAGAATGGACCAAGAAGGCAGAAGACAAACGAGAAGGAGATGACAGGAAGAAAAAGAACAAGGCAGAAAGAAAAAAATTGGGGGGATAGAAAAGAAGGAATTCCTCGCACAGGATTTTCCAGAAGGTGAGGATGTTATTTATACTGACAGGTCCCTGGCATCCCCATGAGGAAGTTTGTTTATGTTACACTTGAAGCCCAGCTCTTTCCTCCTCTTTGCTTGGGGTGATGTTGTGAGGAAGGGGAGGAGGGAGAGGGGGAGGAGGGAGAGGGGGAGGGGGGGGGGGTAACATATCCAAACCCGACCAGGTTTCTTTGTTTGTTACTTTGTCAGAAGGGGCTCTTGGGGACCTAGAATGGATGGTAGGATGGTTAACTGTGCTCTTTTTGTGGGGATGTATGTAAGTGCTGTGTTTTTTAAAAACTCATTTATAACTCTTCTTCCAAAATATTGTTGCTGCAAAATCAGGATTTGTCATACTTGGAATTGTATTGAAAAACGTATGTTGTTTCATATGAATATTTGGAATTGTATTGAGAAACATACTGTTTTATATGAACACAAACTTACTAGCTGCAAAAGTACTAGCTAGTTTCGTTTATTCTCTGTTAGGGCACGCTTTACGCTGCTGGTTTATTGTTGCTGCTGCTGTTCACATTCATCTGAATGTAATGTATGTTTCGTTCTTTCTGAACAAAATATTATTCAAACCAACTTTCTCTAAACATATTCGTTGGTCCTGTGCTTACTGACAAGTTATAGGATTTCGCTTTGGTAAATCATGTCTTTCTCTTTATTTGGGGGGAGGGTGGGGGGCGGGGAGGGGGGGTCCGCTTTCAGTGTGTATGTGTGTGCGTGCTTGCGTGCTTGTGTGTGTGTGTGTGTGTATGTGTGTATGTGTGTGTGTGTGTGTATGTGTGTAAGGGGGGTGTCGGTTTGTTATTGGCTGACATTTTTTTTTAATGTTGTTTGTTTGCTTCTTTTCTTTTCTTGTGGAATCAAGGTTTTCTATGTGTGTGGTACAAAGTGGGTGTGTTGAAAAATGGAGATTGCCTATTTTTACAGGCAAAGGATAGGGGCGAGCTTGAGTGGTATTCGCAGAAAGAAAGGAAGAAAGAATGAAAGAAGGAAGGAGATAGAAAAGAGGGAAAAGAAAAGAAAAGAAAGAGAGGAAGAGGAAAGGAAGGAGAGAAGGAGAAGGAAGAAAGAAAAGAAAAGAGAAAGAAGGAAGAAAGAAGAGAAGAAAGAGAGAAAAGAAAAGAAAGAGAGAAGAAAGAAAGAGAGAAGGAAATAAAACATAAAGAAGGAAACGAAGCCAGGAGAGACAGAACGCAGAGACCCCACCTCAGCACGAGCCACCGGAGATCCCGAGCAGAGCGGGCCAGCGGCAACGCAGGCCGCCGAGAGAGGGAAGCGCGGCGAGAGGCAGAAGGAGACACGAGAGAGAGAACAGAAGAGGGGAAGGAGAGAGAGAGGAGAGACGGGAGGTGAGGAAGACGAGGAGAGACAAGGAAGACCGAGAGAGCAGGGAGGGGGACGAAAGAGAGAGGCAGAAGAGGAGGGGGAGAAGAGAGAGAGGAGAGGAGAGGGGAGGGAGAGAGAGGCAGAGAGAGAGGGGGAGAAAGAGAGAGGCAGAGAGAGAGAGGGAGGGAGAAGAGAGAGGCAGAGAGAGAGGGGGGGAAGAGAGAGGCAGAGAAGGGAGAGGGAGGGGAGGGAGAGAGAGAGGCAGAGAGAGAGAGGGGGGGAGAGGAGGAGAGGAGAGGAGGAGGAGGGGGAGAGGGAGGCAGAGAGGAGAGGGGGGAAGAGAGAGAGAAGAGAGAGGGAGAGAGAGAGGGGAGGGAGAGAGGGGGGGGGAGGAGAGAGGCGGGAGAGAGAGGGGGAGAGGAGAGGAAGAGAGAGAGGGGGGAGAGAGAGGGGGGAGAGAGGAGAGGCAGAGAGAGAGGGGGGGGAGAGGAGGAGGGGCAGAGAGAGGGGGGAGGAGAGAGAGAGGCAGAGAGAGAGAGGGGGGAGAGGAGAGGGGGAGGGGAGAAGGAGAGAGGGGGAGAGAGAGAGAGGGGGAGGCAAGAGGGGAGAGGCAGGGGAGAGAGGGGGAGGAGGGAGAGAGGGGGGGATAAGAGAGAGGGGAGAAAGAGAGAGAGGGAGGGAGAGAGGCAGAGAGAGAGGGGGAAGAAGAGGGCGGGGAGAGAGAAGGGGGAGGAGAATGGAGAGGGGAGAGAGTGAGAGGCAGTAAAGAGGGGGGGGAGAAAGAGAAGAAGGAGAGAGAGGGGGGGGAGAGACGGAGAGAGAGAGAGGCGAGAGAGAGGGGTGGGGGAGAGGAGAGGCAGTGAAAGAGGGGGAGGAGAGAGAGAGAGGCAGAGAGAGATTACACTTACACTCATTTGAAGCAAGACAGTAGGGACGGAGAAGAAACAGAGGGGGAGGTGGGACGGAGGGACAGACAGACAGACAGACATGGAGAAACAGAGAAAATAGAAAAGAAGACCAAGACAGAAAATAGAAAAAAATATCCCTCGGGGGCATGGCAGCAGTAGGGGCAGAAAACAGACAGAAAGACAGACACAGAGAAGAGAGATGGGGGGGGGGGGGGGGGTGGGGGGGGTGGGGGGGGGGGGGGGAGGAGCGACAGAAAACGAGACGGAAAGAGAAAACACTCATCTCAGGCAGCATGAGAATTGGAGACAGATATAAGACAGAATTAGATAGAGAAAATCTGAAGATAGGTGGCAGAACGGTTAAGACGTTCACCTGTCTAACAAATAAACCGTCAAGTTCTGGGATCGATTCCCAGCCTTGCCCTTTCTTCCCCAGTTTGGCGAGAAAATCGAACTGAAATATCCTTCGGATGAGACTATCAACCGAGGCCCAGTGTGAGAAGGCACGTAGACATCTTACGCACATAATAAAAAAATATATAAAAAAAACTTGTTTTGTTTTTCGGAATTTCGCCATTTCGTGCCGGTAGGAACCGATAACATTTTTTTTGTCAAAATGCGGGCACATAGGTGTCGTGTTAAGACCTCATCCCTGAAGTCGGAATGCTGATACCTATCTCTTTTTTTTTATTCTTTTATATCGAGGATAATGGAATAAGCACTTATGTGCTTTTTTTACATCCAGTCCCCGTGTGTATGCGGTTTTGTCAATTCTGTCATCTGTTCCCACCGGCACACAATGGCCTACTCTTTCGAAAAGCGGAACAGGATTTAAAGTGTGCGCAAAGATGTTCTGCGTGCGTTCGGCACACGGGGCCTCGGTTTATAGTCTCATCCGAAGGACTTTTTGGGGAGAGTGGAGTATGTACTGATGTTAACTCCAGGGGAAAATATCCCCTTGAACGGGAATCAAACCCGGGGTCGTCAGATTGCAAGCGCAATGTTCTAACCACTAGGCTATCCCGTCCCCAAATGATGGGGAGGAGGATAGTCGCTTACACAAACATCTAACTATCGGTGAACCTCAAAGCTCTAGCCCCGGAACGAAAGAAAAAGACAGAAAGGGAGAGAGAGGGGGAGAGAGAGGGAGGGGGAGAGAAAGAGGGGGAGAGAGAGAGGGAGAGAGGAGGTATTACTGACAGAAAAAGAAAGAGAGAGAGAGGGAGAGAGAGGGGGGGGAGAGAGGCAGGCATACCGACAGAACAAGAAAGAGAGAGAGAGAGGGGGGGGGGGAGAGGCAGGCAAACCTACAGAAAAAGAAAGAAAGAAAGGAAGAAAGAAAGAGAGAGAGAGAGAGAGAGAGAAGAAGAGAGAGAAAAGAGAGAGAGAGAGAGAGAGAATGACAATGACAATGACAATGACAAGGTTTATTGTGATCAGCAAGATGCCCATTCACAAGGGGACAGTGGGGGAGGGGAAGGAGGAGATGGGCACAAAACACATAATATCCAATATTGAGAACTTAATTAATTTCAGACACACACAGAGACAGACAGACAGACAGATAGACAGACAGACAGACATAGACAGAGACAAGAGAAAGAGACAGAACATAGAGACAGAAAGAGAGAGACAGAGAGACAGAAAGAGAGAGACACAGAGAGAGAGAGACAAACAGAGACGGAGACACAGAGACAGACGGAGACAAAGAGAGAGACAACGAGAGAGACAGAACATAGAGACAGAGACAGAAAAAGAGAGACACAGAGAGGAAGACAGACAGAGAGAGACAGAGAGACAAAGAGAGAGACAAGGAGAGAGACAGAACATAGAGACAGAGATATAAAAAGAGAGACAGAGACAGACAGACAGACAGACAGATACAGAGAGAGACCCCAAATGACAGAGACAAAGAGAGAGACAGAAGATAGAGACAGGGACAGAAAAAGACAGACACGGAGAGAGACAGACAGAGAGAGACAGAGAGAGAACCAGAGACACAGACAGAGAGACAGACAGAGAGATAGAGACAGAGAGACAGACACAGAGAGAGGCAGACAGACAGAGACAGACACAGAGAGACAGAGAAGGACAGAGACAGACAGAGACAGAGACAAAGAGAGAGAGACAGAACATAGAGACAGGGACAGAAAAGAGAGACAGAGAGAGAGAGACAGACGACAGAGACAGACAGAGACACAGAGAGACAGACAGACATAGACAGACAGAGAGACAGACAGACAGACACAGAGACAGACATAGACAGACAGAGAGAGACACACAGAGAGACAGACACACAGAGACAGAGAGAGACAAACACAGAGACATAGAGAGACACAGACACAGAGACACACAGAGACAGAGAGACAAACACAGAGACACAGACAGAGACACAGACAGACAGAGAGGCAGACAGACAGAGGCAGACAGACACAGACAGAGAGAGACACAGACAGACAGACAGAGACACAGACAGAGACACAGACAGATAGAGAAGCAGACAGACATAGACAGACAGAGAGAGACACAGAGACAGACAGAGGCAGACAGACAGAGAGAGACAGAGAGAGGACACTCACCCCCGGAGGCATAGGAGTAGGAGGCGGAGGCCTGCAGGGGACGGCGGGACAGAGAGCGGCGAAAACGAAAACTCCTTTTGTGCTGAAGTCGCCGCAGCGTCTGGCCCACTGCAACACCAGCCCCCACCATCTCTCTGTTTGTCTGTCTCTCTCTGTCTGTCTGTCTGTCTGTCTGTCTCTGTCTGTCTGGAAGTCTGTCTGTCTGTCTGGAAGTCTGTCTCTGTCTGGAAGTCTGTCCTTCTGTCTCTGTCTGTCTGTCCCTCTGTCCCTCTGTCTCTCTGTCTGTCTGTCTGTCTCTCTTCTGTCCCTCTGTCTGTCTCTCTCTGTCTGTCCTCTGTCTGTCTGTCCCTCTGTCTGTCTGTCCCTCTGTCTGTCTGTCTGTCTCTCTGTCTGTCTGTTTGTCTGTCTGTCTGTCTGCCTGTCCCTATGTCTGTCTGTCTCTCTGTCTCTCCGTCTGTCTCTCTGTCTGTCTCTCTGTCTGTCCCTCTGTCTGTCTCTCTGTCTGTGTCTCTGTCTGTCTGTCCCTCTGTCTGTCTGTCCCTCTGTCTGTCTGTCTCTGTCTGTCCCTCTGTCTGTCTGTTTGTCTGTCTGTCCCTCTGTCTGTCTGTCTGGAAGTCTCGCTGTCTGTAAGTCTGTCTTTCTGTAAGCCTGTCTGAGGTCTGTCTCTCTGTAGGTCTACCTGTCTGTATATCTGTATGTCTGTCTTTCTGTAAGCCTGTCTGAGGTCTGTCTCTCTGTAGGTCTACCTGTCTGTATATCTGTATGTCTGTCTTTCTGTAAGCCTGTCTGAGATCTATCTTTCTGTAGGTCTATCTATCTCTCTGTCTATCTGTGTGTCTGTATTTCTGTAGGTCTATCTCTCTGTCTGACTGTCTGTCTGTCTGTATATTATCTGTCTGTCTGTCTGTCTGTTACTCTGACCCTCTGTCACTCTGTCTCTCTGCAGGTCTCTCTGTCTGTCTGTCTGTCTGTCTGTATATCTATCTGTCTGTCTGTATATCTGTCTGTCTGTCTTTCTGTAAGTCTATCTGAATGTCTTGTCTCTTTGGTTGTATGTCTGTGATTCTGTAAGTCTCTGAGATTTTGTCTTTATGTAGGTCTATTTGTCTTTATGTAGGTCTATTTGTCTGTATGTATGTCTGTCTTTCTGTAGGTTGGTCTGTCTTTCTGTAAGTCTATCTGAATGTCTCTTTGGTTGTATGTCTGTGATTCTGTAAGTCTCTGAGATTTTTGTCTTTATGTAGGTCTGTCAACGTGTAGGCCGGCCTAGCCTGCTTGTCTACATGTCCGTCCGTCTGTCTGTCTGTAAGTCCGTTGGCTAGTCTATTGTTCTGTCTGTTAGTTGGTAGTGGTCTGCGGATCCGTCTGTATGTTAGTCTTATGATTATCTGTCAGTCTGTCTGTCTGTCTGCATGACTATTTGTCTGTCTGTCTGCCTGCCTGCCTGACTTCGTGTTTCAGTCAGTTAGTCAGTCTATAAGGCTGTCTAATCAAGGGAAGAAGAACTCGTCAGTCAGTCAATCAGTCAGTCAGTTAGTCAGTCTGTCTGTCTGTCAGTTAGTCAGTCAATCTGTCTCTCTATCCTTCTATCTGTTGATCATCCTCACTGTCTGTCTGTCTGTATGTCTGTCTGTCCGTCTTGTCTGATTGTCTGTGTGTCAGTCAGTTAATCGTTCGGTTGATCTGGCTTAGTCTATCACTCGACAGATTGTCTGTTACTCTGTTTGTCTGTCTGTCTGTCAGTTGGTCAGTAAGATCCTCAGTCTGTCTCTCTCTCTGTCTCTGTCACACGTGGTCTTGTCTTTGTGTCTCTCTTGCATTCTCAAAAAAAATATAATGTAGACACACACACACACACATGTCTGTTTCTCTCACACACAGACACACATAATCTCTCTCTCTCTCTCTTTCTCTCTCTCTCTCTCCTCTCTCTCTCTCTCTCTCTCCTCTCTCTCTCTCTCTCTCTCTCTCTCTCTTTCTCACTCCTCTCTCTCTCTCTCTCTCTCTCTCTCCTCTCTCTCTTCTCTCTCTCTCTTCTATCTATCTATCTATCTATCTTCTCTCTATATCTCTCTCTTTCTCGCTCTCTCTCTTTCTCTCTCACACACACAGACACACATACTCTCTCTCAACACTCACACTCTTTCTTTATCTTTCTCATCTCTCTCTCTTTCTCTCTTTCTCTCTCTCTCTCTCTCTCTCTTCTCTCTCTCATCTGTCTGTCTGTCTGTCTGTCTGTCTGTCTGTCTCTGTCTGTCTGTCTGGAAGTCTGTCTGTCTGTCTGTCTATGTCTGTCTGTCTGTTTGTCTGTCTGTTCCTCTGTCTGTCGTTCTGTCTGGAAGTATGTCTGTCCCTCTGTCTGTCTGTCCCTCTGTCTGTCTGTCTCTGTCTGTCTGTCTGTCTGTCTCTGTCTGTCTGGAAGTCTGTCTGTCTCTCTGTCTGTCTGTCTGTCTGTCTTTCTCTCTGTCTGTCTGTCTGTCCTCTTCGTCTGTCTGTCTGTCT
>CM054139.1:69306874-69309374 GCA_028751875.1 Rapana venosa | reverse complement strand
GAAGGAACTGGAAGGAGAGAAGTGTCGTACGGGTGCCGTGCAGTGCCGTGCAGTGCCGTGCAGTGCCGTGCTGTGCTGTGCAGTGCTGTGCAGCGCATTGCTGTCATCATCAGGCTGACACTGTCACTGCACGTCATGTCCACGCCATGCCGGCAGCAGCTTTCGCAGGTGAGGAGGAGGAGGAGGAGGAGGGGATCCTTTCGTCAAGACAGTGGGAGATTGGGAGATGGGGGGAGAGGGGGCGGTATGGGGAAGGGGGGTGGTGATGGGTGGGGGAGGGTACGAGCGGTGGGGCGGTTGTGGGGTGGGGGGTGAGGTACCGAGGAGGGGATCAGTGGGGTAGGGGTGGGGGTGGGGCGGTACGGGGAGGGGTGGTCAGTTGGGTTGGGGGTTATTGAAGAAGGAGTGAAAGAGATATGAAGACTTTTTTTTAGTTAAGTTATGATTTAGTGTGTGCGTTGTTTGTTCTGTGTGTGTTGTGTGTGTGTGTGTGTGTGTGTGTGTGTGTGTGTGTGTGTGTGTGTGTGTGTGAGTGAGTGAGTGAGTGAGTGAGTAAGTGAGTGAGTGAGTGAGTGAGTAAGTGAGTGAGTGAGTGAGTGAGTGAGTGAAGTAAGTGAGTAAGTGAGGGAGTGAGTGAGGGAGTGAGTGAGAGTATGTGTGTGTAAGTAGAAACTTCAATAATTGAGAAGTTTTGTGAGAGTTGAGGCAGTTTTGTAAACCTAAGGACCAGTATTCCGCTGCCCTGTCTGCTGACTTGTGATGACTCTCTATTTCCTG
Organism: Rapana venosa; assembly: GCA_028751875.1. Lineage (NCBI taxonomy): Eukaryota > Metazoa > Mollusca > Gastropoda > Neogastropoda > Muricidae > Rapana > Rapana venosa. The sequence continues at coordinate 69,308,597 of CM054139.1, read as the reverse complement.
GTGACCATTCTCAGAGGTCACGGTCATAACTCTGCTGCTCGACTAGTCCTCAGAAAGAAAAAATCTGAGCACGTTACTCCTCTCTTGCCATCTCTCCACTGACTGCCTGTGTCACAGAGATTAAACTATAAGATCAGTACCCTCTGTTACAAATGTCTCCACAAAACAGCACCCTCCTACCTCTGTGAATGTCTTCACCTGTACATTCCTTCTCGTTCCCTCCGCTTTGCTGCAGATACCTTGTGCTTACGAATACCTAGATTCAACCAATCCACCGTTGGCCGCCGCGCTTTCTCTATTTCTGATCCATCGATCTGGAGTGACCTCCCTCTCTCCATTCGCCAACAGCCTACTTATGATACTTTTAAATCCAGCCTCAAGACACATTTATTTCAAACCTAAGATTCTCCTCTCTTGTTTCATCTCATCTCTGTCCTTGCCTTCAACAGCCAAAACCCCCATCACCCTGCCAAGGTGCACAACCTCTGTGTGTGCGTGCGTGCGCGCGTGTGTAAATATTTGAATTTGTAAAAACTATCAATTATAACTTGTTGCATGTGTTAGAGTAGGATGAATGCAAGCGCTTTGATTTGTTTTTGCAAGATATAGCGCTATATAAATTCCATTGTATTGTCTATTATTTATATCATGGCAATGCCTCACCATGTCTGATACCTTTCTTGACGGAGAAAAGATGCAAATGTCACTTGAGAATCAAACGCAGAACCTCACGGTTAACTTGTTTGGCAGGTAAACGGTGTTTTTTTGTGTTTTTATGGTTTTTTATTCTTTTATATCTAGGATAATGGAATAAGTACTTATGTGGCTTTTTTGCATCCAGTCCCCGTGTTTATGCGGTTTTGTACATCCTGTCATCTGTTTAAACCGTTCTGCCACTTTCAGTTCTGTATGATTGACCTGGCTTCCAACTTGCCACCACTCCTTTTTCACAAAATGTTGTGGACAACGAATAAATCATGGAAAACTATCATATGGAAACTATCATACTAGGTCAACGTCCGTTACAAACTCAAGCCAAGCCTACAATGTTGCAGTTTGGGTTCTAGCTTGTTAATGATGCCAACCATTCTGAAATGATGTTTTAGCAGTTATTATTTTTATTTTTATTTATTACTCTTTTATTTCGAGGATAATGGAATAAGCACTCATGATCTTTTTTAACATCCAGTCCCCGTGTTTATGCATTTTTGTAAAGTTTCTCATCCGTTCCCACTAGCACACAATAACCTACTCTTCCGAAAAGCGGAACAGGTTTTAACGTGTGCGCAAGACGTTCTGCGTGCGTTCGCAGTCTCAACCGAACGACTTTTGGGGAGAGTGGAGTCGGCACTGATGTTTTTACTCCAGAGGAAAAATTCTCTTAAACGAGATTCGAACTCGGGTCAGCAGATCTCGAGCGCATTGCACAAAGCGCATTACTCTAACCACCAGGCTATCCTGACCCCGTATACGATAGGCATGATTTGCCGATTTTATATCAGCTGTATATCTTAAATAGTCATAAGTCAGTGTTTTTATAATTATTCTGTGATAGGGACATTGAATAGTAATGGTTTAAATGGCTTTTGGATCAATCAGCCTTACCATAATATTTCACAGACCTGGTTCAAAACCAAGATAGTTCAGTCTTTGAAAGATTAACACATACAAAGCTGGGTAACCCAAATTGAAGGACAACAACTTCGTAGCAACGACAAACGAG
>CM054139.1:69291874-69301874 GCA_028751875.1 Rapana venosa | reverse complement strand
ATAGATAGATAGATAGATAGATAGATAGATAGATAGATAGATAGATAGATAGATAGATAGATAGATAGATAGATAGATAGATAGATAGATAGATAGATAGATAGACGGACTGGCAGAACGAAAGAAAAACAGAGAGGTAGACAGATAGATGAATAGGTAGAAGACAGAAAAACGACATAGGCATACAGCCACACAGATGGTTGGATAAAAAGGCAGACAGACAGACAGATGAATAGATAGAAGAACGGACAGATGGTTAAATAGACAGGCAGACAAACAGAGAAGTGGATAGATAGAAGGCATACACACAGATGAATAGATAGAAAAATAGAAGGACAGAGAGAAAACAAACAGACAGATATAGGGATAGACAGATGGATAGACAGAAAGACAGACAGACAGACAGACAGATGGATAAATAGAAGAGCAAAACAGACAAATAGATGGATAAAGATAAACAAACAGGCTGACAGATGGATAGATAGAAAGACAGACAGACAGCTGCACAGATAGAATGACAGACATAAAGAGATGGATAGATAGAAAGTCAGACTGATGGATAGAAAACAGACAGCCAAATGGATAGATAGAAGGGCAAACAGACAGACAGATGGACATATAGAAAGACAGACAGACAGACAGATGGACATATAAAAAGACAAACAGGCAGACAGATGGATAGATGCAAAAAGACAGACAGACAATCGATGTGATCAACCTTCAAGTAGAACTCTGTGGATTATTGTAGTTAATGTGCGTGCATGCATGCGTGCGTGCGTGGGTGCGAGTATATGTGTGTGTGTGTGTGTGTGTGTGTGTGTGTGTGTGTGTGTGTGTGTGTGTGTGTGTGTGTGTGGTGTTTGTGTGTTGTGTGTCTGTGCGCGCGCGAGCGTTTGTGTGTGTGCGCGCCTGTGCGCCTTTGATGCGTTTTGAGCCAACTTAAGAGTCATAAACAAAGACAACTTCACGGAGTCAAACAGACGGAAAGACAGCAAGCTCAATCATAAACCAGAAGCAAAGAAACAGACAGACAAACAGACAGACCATGTCCAAAGCAGAGACAGATTGACAGATGAACGAGCAGGCAGACAATCAGACTGAGTCATGAAGACTGACTGACTGACTGACTGACTGACTAACTGACTGACTGACTGACTGACTGAATGAATGAATAAATGAATGAATGAATGAATGAATGAATGAATGAATGAATGAATGAATAAATGAAGGAAGGAAGGAAGGAAGAAAGGAAGGAAGGAAGGAAGGAAGGAAGGACGGAAGGAAGGACGGAAGGAAGGAAGGAAGGAAGGAAGGAAGGAAGGACAGTCAAGCAGGCAGACAGACTGACTCACAAAGACAAAACTAACAGACTGACTGTCAGACTGACAGACAGCCAGACAAACAGACAGACAGGCTGACTGTCAGACTGACATACAACCAGACAAACTGACAGACAAACAGACTGCCATACTGACAGACAGCCAGACAAACAGACTGACAGACTGACAGACAGCCACACAAACAGACTGACAGGCTGACTAACAGACAGCCAGACAAACAGACTGACAGACTGACAGACAGACTCACAGTCAGACAGACAGACAGACAGACAGTGATAAACAAACGAGCAGCAGACGGTGAATGCTCTGCGAAAGTGCTCAGCTGTCAAGGACTGAGCTAAACAGGCAGTGTGTGTCCAGCCTGCTCTGTACACTGGGGAATGACAGTCTTCCTCCTTCCCAACAAGAACAAGAGGCTGCACTGACATGACAGAGATGTGAGAGGCGTGTCTTCAGTGTGTGTGTGTGTGTGTGTGTTGTGTGTGTGTGTGTGTGTGTGTGTGTGTGTGTGTGGTGTGGGGTGGGTGGGTGGGTGGGTGTGGGTGTGGGTGTGCGGGTGGGTGTGTGTGTGTGGGTGTGGGTGGGTGTGTGTTGTGTTTGTGTGTGTGTGTGTGTGTGTGTGTGTGTGTGTGTGTGTGTGTGTGTGTGTGTGTGTGTGTTGTGTGTGTTTTGTGTGGGGAGGGGGGGGGGGGGGTGGATGGGTGGGTGTGGGTGGGGGGGGGGAGTGGAGGGATGAATGTCTGTGTGTTTTGTTTTGTTTTTGTTCTTTTATATCGAGGATAATTGAATAAGCACTTAAGTGCTTTTTTACATCCAGTCCCCGTGGGGACGGGATAGCTCAGTGGTGGGAGCACTCGCTTTCCCCCAGCCAAGTTAAGCAGCGTCGAGCGTGGTTACCAGTTGGATGGGTGACCGTTTGCGCGCCTTGGCTTCAGTACAGTTCCCCCAGTTCACCCAGCTGTAAATGGGTACCTGCCCTCTTTAGGGTCAGGGAAGGTAACGCAGTGAGGGAGAGGAGATGGGCGCCGCCCTCAATATGCTGGCCCCTAGAGAAGTGAGGTCTCTGACGCCTCGCTCCCCTACGACCTAATAGGTTATGGGACTCCTTTACCTCCTTTATAATGGAATAAGCACTTAAGTGCTTTTTTTACATCCATTTCCCGTGTGTATGCGGCTTTGTTAATTTTGTCATCTGTTCCCACCGGCACACAATGGCCTACTCTTACGAAAAGCGGAACAGGATTTAACGTGTGCGCAAGATGTTCTGCGTGCGCTCGCACACGGGACCTCGGTTTATAGTCTCATCCGAAGGACTTTTGGGGAGAGTGGAATCTGCACTGATGTTAACTCCAGGAGAAAATATCCCCTTAAACGGGAATCGAACCCGGGTCGTCAGATTGCGAGCGCAATGTTCTAACCACTAGGCTATCCCGTCCCCCCAGGGGGAGGTAGGGGTGCTATGAATGTCTGTCTGTTAGGGGGAGGTAGAGGTGCGATGTTTGTTTGTTAGGGAGAGAGGTAGTGGTGCGATGTATGTCTGTGTTGGGGAGAGGTAGAGGTGCGATGTATGTCTGTTGGGGAGAGGTAGAGGTGCGATGTATGTGTGTTGGGAGGGAGGTAGAGGTGTGATGTATGTGTGTTGGGGAGAGGTAGAGGTGTGATGTATGTGTGTTGGGGAGGGAGGTAGAGGTGTGACGTGTGTGTGTTGGGGAGGGAGGTAGAGGTGTGATGTATGTGTGTTGGGGAGAGGTAGAGGTGTGATGTATGTGTGTTGGGGAGAGGTAGAGGTGTGATGTATGTGTGTTGGGGAGAGGTAGAGGTGCTATGTATGTGTGTTGGGGAGGGAGGTAGAGGTGCGATGTATGTGTGTTGGGGAGGGAGGTAGAGGTGCGATGTATGTGTGTTGGGGAGGGAGGTAGAGGTGCGATGTATGTGTGTTGGGGAGGGAGGTAGAGGTGTGATGTATGTGTGTTGGGGAGGGAGGCAGAGGTGTGATGTATGTGTGTTGGGGAGGGAGGTAGAGGTGCGATGTATGTTTGTTGGGGAGGGAGGTAGAGGTGTGATGTATGTGAGTTGGGGAGAGGTAGAGGTGCGATGTATGTTTGTTGGGAGGGAGGTAGGGGTACTATGAATGTCTGTGTTGGGGATGGAGGCAGGGAGGTAGGGGTGCTATGAATGTTTGTGTGAGAAAGAGAGAGGGCATATGGATCATATGTGCGCGCTGGTGCAAGCTCGTGTGTATGCTCACGTCTCTGTGCGAGTATCTGTGCACACGAGTCCTCAAAAGTGCAGGCATAAGTGGATGCATGCCTGTGTCAGTGCGTGCGTGTGTGTGTGTGTGTATGTGTGTTTATGTGCGCGTGCGTGTATGTGTGTGTTTGTGTGTATATTTGTGTGTGTATGTGTGCGTATGCGTGTGTATGTGTGTGTGCGTGTGTATGTATATGTGTATGTGTGTGCGTGTGTGTATGTGTGCGTGTGTGTGAGCGTGTGCTGAGTGTACGTGTTTGACTGCACATTCCAAGGAAAACGAAGTATTGTTGGCATCAGAGAAAAGGAGAGACAGAAGAGATGCAACCAGACCACTATGCTGCAGATAAGCAACAACACAGTGATAGAAGTAGGATAGAGAGGTGGTGTGTGTTTCTGTGTTCTCGTGTGTGTGTGTGGGGGGGGGGGGGGGGGGGTTGTGGTGTGTGGTGTGTGTGTGTGTGTGTGTGTGTGTGTGTGTGTGTGTGTGTGTGTGGTGTGTGTGTGTGTGTGTGTGAGTGTGTGTGTGTGTGTATAAGTGTGTGTCGTGTATGTGTTATGTGTGTGTGTTGTGTATGTGTGAGTAGTGTGTGTGTATGTGTGTGTATGTGTGTGTGTGTGTGTGTGTGTGTGTGTGTGTGTGTGTGTGTGTGGTGTGTGTGTGTGTGTGTGTATGTGTGAGTACGTGTGTGTGTGTGTGTGTGTGTGTGTTGTGTGTGTGTGTGTGTGTGTGTGTGTGTGTGTGTGTGTGTGTGTGTTGTGTGTGTGTGTGTGTGGTGTGTGTGTGTGTGTGTGTGGTGTGCGCGTGCGTGTATGTGTGTGTATGTGTGTGTGTGTTGTGTATGTGTGGTGTGTGAGTGTGTGCGTGTGTTGTGTGCTGTATATGTGTGTATGTGTGTGTATGTGTAGTGTGTTGCGTATGTGTGTGAGTGTGTGTGTGTGTGCGTGTGCGTGCATGTGTGTGTCTTTGTGTTCGTGCATGTGTGCATGCGTGAGTACGTGTGTATGTGAGCGTATGCGTGTACGTGTGCGTGTGGTGTGTGTGGTTTTGTTATTTTATTTTATTCTTTTATATCGGGGATAATGGAATAAGCACTTATGGGCTTTTTACATCCAGTTACTGGCAGTGCGTGTGTGCGTGTTTGTGTGTATGTGTGTGCTTGTGTGTGCGTGCGTGCGCGCGCGCGCGCGCGCGTGCGTGTGTGTGTGGAAAGGTGGGAGGAAAGGGTTTCGAACATAAATCCCCTCTACTGACGCACTTGGCTGACGCTGTGTTTTGAGATAATTAATGTTGCATACTTGGTGAGACGAGATTCACAGACAGACAAACAGACAGACAAGCAGGGCAGACAGACAAACAGACACGCAGAAGGAAGACACACAGACAGAAGGAAGGTAAACGGGCAGACAGACACAAAGCAAACAGAGAAACAGACAGCAGAAAGAATGATAAGATGGTGTTTGCTGAATTTTTAAAGCAAGTCTTTCCGTTTCTTGTTTATCACGTAACATCTATCATTCATATTTTTACTGACATTACCGCTGACTTTTGATTGTATCTATACCATTTGGAAAAAAAAAGCACCAACTGAAATCTTCTGACAGTACGAGGCTATAACAAGCACAAGTGAGAAAGAAAGCGAGGAGAATGGCAGGGGAAGACATGCTTTCGCTTGTAGAAATGTAAATGATTGTTCAAGGACTGTCTCACAGTGTTTCCTAATATGCTATGTGACGTGTGGACACTGACAGATACGTTTCGCAGTGTGTTATGTGAGGTATGGACAATATTGGCCGTACTGTTCCTCATTCTTCTATGTGAGGTATGGACAATATTGGCCGTACTGTTCCTCATTCTTCTATGTGAGGTATGGACAATATTGGCCGTACTGTTCCTCATTCTTCTATGTGAGGTATGGACAATATTGGCCGTACCCTCATCTTCTATGTGAGGTATAGGAATAATTGGGTACTGTTCCTCAACTTCTATGTGAGGTATCATGGACAATATTCCTTATTTCCCTCATCTGCTTTATATGAGGTATGGACAATATGGCCGTATGTTCCTCATTCTTATGTGAGGTATGGACAATATTGGCCTACATGTTCCCACTCTATATTGAGGTATGGACAATAATGGCCGTACTGTTCTCCATTCTTATGTGAGTATGGACAATATCTGGCCGTACTGTTCCCCATTCTTCTTGTGAGGTATGAACAATACATCGCACTATTTCCATATGCATGTGGTAGGACTAATGGCACAAGTGTTCCCAATCTGCTATGTGAGGTATGAGACTTAACGGACACAATGTTCCCCTCCCACCACCATTACCTTATTCCCCCAATCTGCTATAATTATGAGGTATGGACAATAATGGCCTCAATGTTCCCCAATCTGGTATATGAGGTATGGACAATAATGGCCACACTGTTCTCCAACCTGCTATATTGAGGTATGGACAATAATGGCCACACTGTTCTCCAACCTGCTATATTGAGATATGGACAATAACGGCCATACTGTTCCCCAATCTGCTATGTGAGGTATGAACAATAACGGCCACAATGTTCATCAATCTGCTATGTGAGGTATGGACAATAATGGCCACAATGTTCATCGATCTGCTATGTGAGGTATGGAGACTGTAACAGACACAAAGTATCTCCCCCTCCCACCCACCATCTCCCCTCCCCTTCCCCCCAGCCTGCTATGTCCAGCAGAGAGAGACCAACCCTGACCCACAGAGCCCACATCCTGGGTAGACAGCACTCCGGGCGCTGAACTACAGTAGTCCTTCCCAGACTGCCTGGAGTGGTTCACTGAGAGGAGAAAGAGGAAATCAAGAAGGGAGGGATGGAGACAAACATACAGACAGACATTCAGACAGACAGACAAAGACAGAGCGAGAGAGAGAGAGAGAGAGAGGGGGGGTGTAAGCATTACAAACAAACAGACAAACAAAGACAGAGCAAGAGATAGAGAGAGAGGGTGGGTGCAAGCATCACAGACAGACAGACAAAGACAGAGCAGAGAGAGAGAGAGAGGGGTGGGTGAGTGCAAGCATTACAGACAGATAAAGACAGAGCGAGAAAAAGATAGAGAAACAGAGGGAGAGGGAGGTGCAAACATTATAGACAGACAGACAAAGACAGAGCGAAGAGAGAGAGAGAGAGAGAGAGAGAGAGAGAGAGAGAGAGAGAGAGAGAAGAGAGAGAGAAGAGAGAGAGAGAGAAGGTGGGTGTAAGCATTGGCAAAGGCCAAGCCTGGAGTCTTTAAATTAACGCGTACTGAATGGATGAGCGCACCAGCTTAGAATTGGAAGTCGTAAAGCTGACGTTCATATGTATCACGTGCTAGTATATGTGTATGCACACACACACACACACACACACACACACACGCACGCACACGCAACACACACACACACACACACACACAGCTGCCCTCACAAGGGGAAGCAATCCAACAATGCGTTAACTCAAGCATACAAAAACAGATGGTGAGTCACGAGGCTATACCTTTCTTCTTCATCTCATTCTTCTCTTCCTTTTCCAAAGCTTTTCTTTTTTCTTTTTCTTTTTTTTTGTCTTCAGTATGTTTCTAGTGTCTTTTTGTTTCAAACGATTTATTACCCCCCACGAGAAATAAATATAAGTTGAAAGAAAAAAGAAAAAGTACGTACGTAGTATATCAAAAGAAGCTGCAAACTTTTCCTTGATTAAATCTGTTGCAAACGTTGTGCTCTCTCTCTCTCTCTCGCTCTCCTCTCTCTCTCTCTCTCTCTCTCTCTCTCGCTCTCTCTCTCTCTCTCTCTATCTCTCTCCTCTCTCTCTTGCTCTGTGTGTGTGTGTCTCTCTCTCTGTCTCTCTGACTGTCTGTCTCTTTTCTCTATGTCTCTCTCGCTCTGTGTGTGTGTGTCTCTCTTTCTCTGTCTCTCTCTCTGCCTCTCTCTCTTCTCTCTCTCTCTCTCTCTCTCTCTCTCTCTTAACTGTGCCTAGGGCTGTCTTGCTTTTGTTTAGCAAGTGGGTTTTTTTATTTTAATTTATTCGTTCTTTCTTTTCTCGTCTTATCCTTATCCTTTCTTTGTTCCTTCGTGTTTTTTTTCTATCATATACTCTTTCCTTTATTCCCCCACACTTGTTCTTACACATTTCCCTCTTCTTCTTTTTCACTTTTTCTTACTTTTCTTCCTTTTGCAACAGGTTTTTTTTTTTATCTCCGTTTCTGTTTTGTTTTTGTTTTGTTTTTTTTCTTTCTTTGTTTTTTTCTGTTTGTTTCTGGTGTTTTGCTTGTTTGTTGTTGGTTTTTTGCTTTGCTTTTTGCTTTGCTTTTTCTCTGCCTTTATTTGCTTTCCGAATTGCTTCATTTGTTTCCATTAGTCTCTCTCTCTCTCTCTCTCTCTCTCTCTCTCTCTCTCTCTCTCTCTTCGTTCGTCGTGTCTTTTTCCTCTTTATTTCGTTTCTTCTTTGAACTAGGCGTACGTGTTTTCTATAAACGGCGGCCATTTAACGCCTCAGTGATGAAGAAAACGGGTGACAAAGGTTGGCATGGTGGCCTGATGACTCACGTTATTGTCTAGAAAACTACAAGGATGTGCTTTGTATCGTGTTGTATTGTGTTGTGTTGTATTGTGCTGTGTTGCGTTGTATTGTATTGTTGTAGTGTATTGTGTTGAAGTGTATTGTATTGTAGTGTATTGTATGTGTTGTAGTGTGTTGCATTGTGTTGTATTGTATTGCATAGCATTGTGTTGTATTGTATAGCATTATATAGTATTGTGTTGTGTTGTACTGTATTGTACTGTATTGTAATGCATGGTATTGTATTGTAGTGTAGTGAAGTGTAGTGTATTGTTTTGTATTGTATGCTGCATTAAGTCACAGAAGATTTCTCTGCGTGAAATTCGGGCTGCTCTCCCCGGGGAGAGCACATCGCCACAAGAGCAGCGCCACCCATTTATTTCTTTTCCTGTCTGCACATGTATCTGGACTCCTATCAGAGTAGTTTTTTCCACCGACATTTGCCAGGGACAACTGTCTTGTTACCGTGGGTTCTTTTACGTGCACTAAATGAGTATTGCACACGTGACCTCGGTTTATCGCTTCATCCAAAAGACTAGCACTCAGACCACCACCCACGGTCTTAGTGGATGGGGGGGAATGTTTCGGGCACAAACGGGGGATCGAACCATCACACACTTCGAACCTGGACTTTTCGCTCTCTAGGCAGGTGTGTTACTTCTAGACCACCGATTCACCGATTAATTCTAGACAAAGCAGAATGTTTCTCTCCCATTCAGCTACAGGTTCAATGGTGATCGGGACGGTAGCAGTTTAGATAAAAACAACAAACGAAAGTTGTGTGAGTAATTTGGAACAGACAAAAGAATTGGTGATAAAGAAGAGACAAAATGGATAAACTTGTGCTGTGACAAAATCAATGCTCTTTCTCCAGGGAGAGGAGAACTCTGAAATACCCAGCATTTAGAAGAAAGTGGAAAATAGAAGACAGTGGAAAATAGAAGAAAAGTGGAAAGTAGAAGAAAGTGGAAAGTAGAAGACAATGGAAAGTAGAAGACAGTGGAAAATACTCACACAATGCAAACCATGTCTATGCAATTCTGGGAACAAATCTGTGTCTTCAATAGAAGATCTCCCCCGCGGGAATACCGGGCGGACCTTTCACTATAAATAGCATGCCCCACCATCTGGAGATTCTGTGCTAGGAATTCTCTTTGTTCCTGCCTTGTTCCTTTTTCTTCTTATCACCCACCTCCATCTTGTCTATTTTCTGCCTTCCTGCTCCATTCTCCTGCCCTTTTTTTCCAGAGAAAACCTAAAAGAGAAAAATTCTTTCCCACGTCGAAGTCAGACGCGCTGGGCCTGACTTGTCAGGCGCTTGACGGCAGTGTAACGCATTTTCGCTCATATGACAGACAACAATAGTTGCTGTCTGCGCGTTTGACGAAGAAGAAGGAAAGAAGACCAGGGACAGAGTCCATCAGCCCTCAGTGTCAACCAACGTCTGCAAACAAGACCTTCACTGACCGGGGCATGTACTAAGGCAGGCTAATGGAATAAGCACTCATTGATTTTTATATCCAGTCCCCGTGTGTATGCAGTTTTGTCAAATTTGTCATCCGATCCCACCGGCACACAATGGCCTACTCTTTCGAAAAGTGGAACGGGTTTTAACGTGTGCGCAAGATGTTTTGTCAGGACGTGCAGTCCACCACCACATGGGCAGGTACTTGCAGGTTGACCAGAGAAAGCGAGGACGGCTGAGGGTGACTTTGAGACAGACACTGGAGAGGACCTCAGGCTTGTCCACAGGACATAGGATGGATGAAGCCAGCACGCTGACTGGAGACCCAGTGCAGTGACTTGGAATTCGTTTATTTTTTTGT
>CM054139.1:69279374-69286874 GCA_028751875.1 Rapana venosa | reverse complement strand
CTACTCTAATGGCTGCCTTATGGTTCAAGTATAGCTCTATCCTAATGTTGATGTCTTGACCATCAATGCCTGTTTGAGTAAGTACTGCATTTATTTCTACATTTTAACACTGTCAAGTGCCTTTGCTCAATTGATGAATCATCCATAAAAAAATCTCTCTGGACTTTTGTTTGTTTCTGTGGAAGGACGTTAAATATCCTAGATAGATGAAGATAACATCTCTGGTGCCATCGTTTGCTCTAAAACCGAATTGTTCTTATTCAATTTCAAAAGTTAATTTTGAGTTTCATGCTTGCCAGGATAACTGTCAATAAAACTCTGGGGGCATGGAACATTGGGATTATAGTCATGAAATCTGAGCTTTCTTTAGCCTTTGGTTTTTGGGCCCCCTGTCATAAATGTAATTTTAAAAAGTTCAGTGAGTTTGTCAATTCCAAAGTCGTCTGGAGCTGTGATCTTTTCTGCTGTGATGTCGCCTGAGCCTGGGCTTTTACCTGCTTTGATGTTTGCATGCCTTGTTCTGTTTCCACTTGCAGAATGTTTGGGCTGTTCAGGTGTGATGGTGTTGGTTTGTCCTCTCTGTTGCCATGGAACAACTCACGAATGTATTCAGGCCATTTTACCTTGACAACTTCTTTTTCGGAAAGTAATTTCTCTTCTTTGCTCTTGAATACAGCTGTAAATGGGTACCTGCCTCTTTAGGGTCAGGGAAGGTAAAGCAGCGAGGGAGAGGAGATGGGTGCCGCCCTCAATATGCTGGCCCCTGGAGAAGATGAAGTCTCTGATGCATCACTCCCCTACGACTACATAGGTTATGGGACACCTTTACCTTTACCTTTTCTCTTGATGCATCCCTCTTTTGCTGTGTTACTCTTGCTGTTTGTCATGTCTCTGATGTGTACACAGCTTGTTGTCTCTTCTGTTATGGAGATCGTCAATAGTTTGACATTTTGTGAAACCATTCTGCAATGGCTTCAGCATAATATTTCCTTTTCACACGATCATTCAGTCCTTTGTACCCATGTGGATCAGTCCGCCTTGCTCTTGTCCGCTCTTCGCTGGTGATCAGGATATTGTCTGTGAGACATTGCTGGTTTTGTGGCAGGTGTGTGTTTTTTAAATCTTTTTGGTGGTATCGTAGGAGCATGTTTTATGATCTCTCTCCTCTCTCTCTCTCTCTCTCACTCTCCTCTCTCTCTCTCTCTCTCTCTCTCTCTCTCTCTCTCTCTCTCTCTCTCTCTCTCTCTCTCTCTCGTTTATTTGCTTTTTTGTTTGTTATGTGTGTGTTGTGTGTGTGTGTGTGTGTGTGTGTGTGTGTGTGTGTGTGTGTGTGTGTGTTGTGTGTGTGTGTGTGTGTGTGTGTGTGTGTGTATGTTTGATAGTGCTAATCAGGGCAAAAGCTAGAGCCGGATAAAAAAGTATGTTAATGCTTATCTAGGAAACCCTTGAACAATAAATTTCTTCATTCATCCATTCATTCTGTCTGTCTTTCTATCTGTGTGTATATATATATATATATATATATATATATATATATATATATATACATATATATATATATATGTATGTATGTATGTATGTATGTGTGTGTGCGTGCGTCCGTGCGTGCGTGCGTGTATAAATGTAAATTAAAAACAGATCTAATAATAATGAATAATAATAATAATGTATGGAATCTATATAGCGCTGAATCTTGTAAAGTAAACAAATCAAAGCGCTTAAAGATCTGATACCATGTTTTCCCACCAGCTTTCAAATAATCCTCTCTTCTACGAAAACTGGAGTGGGATATGATGTGTGCACAGGGTTTGTTACGCTGGCAGTTTTGGCGGGAAAAAAATCAACTGAAATCAACTGAAGGGCTGAGGAGAAAAAAAAGACAAAGTGTGCACAAAGTGCTGGCCCCGAAAAGAAGACAGTTTCCTCTGACTACTTGAACAAAGCTCTCTGGAGTTCTCTGGAGCTGGGATGAGGGGGCTAGGAGAAGCAGGGAGGGATGCGAGAAAGGAGAGAAGCAGTTTTCTCCTGCAGTAATCGATGCCCTCATCTGCAGCAGGTGTGTTCGTTAAGCCACAGTGAAACCCCTAGTTATATACCCTACGCCGTGAAACTGTGAGAGCGTAGCTACTTTCGTCAGTCAGACAGACAGACAGACGAACTACGACAAGTCAGCTGTATTTTCTCAAAATGGAAAATGTTAGCCACACACCACAAATGTATTAGTACATTAGAACTAAACTCAAGAACTGAAAGCGTGGACGACACAAAAACCACATCCATGTCAGCATTTTTGAAAGTCAAAACTACAACGGTGCACTAAGACATGCCTGGTACATTAAGTCGTACTGGATTTTTTTTAAAGGAAAAAACATGTAAATTGAACCCAAATACACGCTCTGACATACGAGTTTTACCCACTGTTCATGTATATCTGTCATGAATTACCTATATCTACTGCAGGTTTTTCACTCGAGTATCAATTTTCAGTGTAATTTCATGCACAACGAATTATCATCATAAAGAGTGTGTGTATGTGTGTGTGTATGTGTGTGTGTGTGTGTGTGTGTGTGTGTGTGTGTGTGTGTGTGTGTGTGTGTGTGTGTGTGTGTGTGTGTGTGTGTGTGTGTTTGTGTGTGTGTGTACATTTTAATTTGTTTAAACTATTAATTGTTGTTGGTTGCATGATTGGGGACGGGATAGCCTGGCGGTGAGAGTGATGCGCATTGCGCTCGTGATCTGCTGACCCAGGTTTGAATCTCGTTCAAGAAGATTTTTCCTCTGGAGTTAACATCAGTGCCGACTCCACTTCCCCCAAAAGTCCTTCGGATAAGACTCTTCTAAACCGAGGTCCCGTGTGCGCAGAACATATTGAACACACGTTAGAACCCGTTTCGCTTTTCGTAAGAGTAGGCCATTGTGTGCCGGTGGGAACGGATGACAAAATTGACAAAAGCGCATACACACGTAAAAAAGCACATGAGCGCTTATTCCATTATCTTTTAAATAAAAGAAGAAATAAAATTTAAAAATAATAAACTGCGTAAGAATCGGTTGAATGCAAGCATTTTGATTTGACTTTGCAAGATATTGCGCTATATAAATTCCTTTTATTGTTGTTGTTGTTGTTGCAGATTTTTACGTCAGTTCTAGGCGGAAGATCCTTTCGGTTGAACTCTTTTTCAAAGTGAACATGCTTTCTATCGTTAGAGAGCAACAAGGGAGGTAATGTAAACTGCGCAGTAATCTAGATCTGACTCCATGTATCGTTGTTAGCTCATGTACGAATCGAGAGGTCGTTCCCGCTGAAAGTTCCTCATTCTGAAGTTTTGTTTTCATGTTTAGTCACTCAGCGACAAAGGAACGCCTGCATAATGGGTAGGGTAGCTCGTTTATGCAGAATCATTCACTATTGTTCGTGATGTTCCGTGATATTTTCGTCAGTGGAAAACGCAGGCAATATTGTGGGAAAGAAGGGCAGCATTGCGATTGCATAAACGCGGGCTGGATAAACTGCGGGTGGATGATTTCTTTTGCAGGCGATGATAATTATCGTAGAAAGGTAGTCAGCTCAGACAATGGCGGTTATATGGCGGCTAACTAACTGCTGTAGTTAGTTGCCCGTCATCAAGTCCTTCGGATGAGACTATAAACCGAGGCCCTGTGTGCGAACGCACGCAGAACATCTTGCGCACGCGTTAAATCCTGTTCCGCTTTTCGAAAGAGTAGGCCATTGTGTGCCGGTGGGAACGGATGACAAAATTGACAAAACCGCATACACACGGGGACTGGATGTAAAATAGCACATGAGTGCTTATTCCATTATCCTCGCTATAAAAGAATAAATAAATAAATAGATAAATAAAGCGGCACTTCATCCCCAGTCTCTGACACTGTGACTGCTGAGTTAGTCCACACCAGGACGACTGCAAACACTAGCTGGTCTTCCCGGGCAGTTCGTTTAACCAGCCAGAGCTGACGGTGCTGCTCCGCTTTTGTCCCGGGTAAGAAGAACTGGGGCTGTCAGCGCGGTGTGGTGTGGCTGCTGGTGGTGACTCCGTCCTGCAGACAGCCCTAGAGCCAAATGCCGGGAAGCTGAATGGGAGATGGGATAATAATAATAATGATAATAATAATGATGATGATGATGATGTTAATAATGATGATGATGATGATGATGATGATGATGATGATGATGATGATGATGATGATGGTGGTGATGGTGGTGGTGGTGTTGGTGGTGGTGGTGGTGGTGGTGGTGGTGATGATGATGAGACGACGACGACGACGACGACGACGATGACGGTGATGATGATGATGATGATGATGATGAATGAAACTTATATAGCGCTATATCTTGCAAAGACAAATCAAAGTGCATAACCTGGTGGTTAGAGTGATACGCTCGTGATCTGCTGACGCAGGTTCGAATCTCGTTCAAGAGGGTTTTTCCTCTGTAGTTAACATCAGTGCTGACTCCACTCTACCCAAAAGTCCTTCGGATGAGACTATAAACCGAGGTCCCGTGTGCAAACGCACGCAGAACATCTTACGCACACGTTAAAACCCGTTCCACTTTTCGGAAGAGTAGGCCATTGTGTCCCCGTGGGAACTGATGACAAAATTGACAAACTGCATACACACTGGAACTTGATGCAAAAAAGCACATAAACGATTATTCCATTGTCCTTGAAATAAATAAATGAATAAAGAAAGAAAGAAAGAATAAGAAAGAAAGAAATAAGCAGTTTCAAGCCAGCTGAACAGAATCGGGAACTGAGTTAGAAGCAACTCATTGTGACCACAGTAACTCAGTCTTTCGGAACTCTGCGATCACTTACATCTCAAAATCGTTCTTTGATAAAGAGTTCAACATTGAAATTGTTAGAATAACATCCAGGAAACTGTTTTCTTTAACAAAGTATACTCTTTTCTTTATTGTTTATGAGATTGGGTCGTTGGGGGTTGTATGGTATTTTATGAGATTTTGCTTCCCTATTTTTTTTTTATGAAAGGAGGGAGGGTTGTTTCTGTAGTTTTACTTTGTTTAGGTTTGTTTGGCAATGAACACTAACGAAACTCTAGCGCTATATAAATTCCATGTATTATTATTATTATTAACTCTTGGCTTTGGCAAAACGTATCAAGCATATACTGTTTTCTCTATCGGCATTTATCAGGAAATCCGTGCGTTTTTGGCAATAGGGACCAGGGAGCTGTTGTCTTTGGTAAAATGCTTCAGACAAACATTTCTTAGGAAACTGTATAATATACCACAGACACTGGCTGCTCCTGGCAATAGGCCAAAAGCAGGCGATAGTTTGCCCAGTAAGAGGTTTCACGACTGTTATCCTGTTTTGCGACCTGCATCACGGAATCTGTGTTCTTTGACAGATGATGCAAGGAGAAACTCCTCTTTTGCTGATAACAAAAAATCTTTAGTCCAGAACAATGGGGAAAAGAAATCGCTACCATTTCATAATCTTTGTCTCTCTTAACAGAACAAAAGTCAGACACTTTATTTCCACAGAATTTTTCCAAGGACAACCCCTTTCTTGCCCTGGCTTCTTTCACATGCAGAAATCTGTATTGCACACAGGATCTGGGTTTACCGTCTCATCTGAAAGGCTAACAACCAGACCATCATTCCAGATTGATGAATAGTGGGGGGCGAAAATCTTGGGTTCAAAGTGTGATCGAACCCGCGAATTCTCGGTTTCAAGACGGGTGTGCTATCTCCGGTCCACCAGCCTCTGTTTTATTTTATATTTTATTTATTTTATACCACTTTAAGTCACGAGATTTCTCTGCGTGAAATTTGGGCTGCTCTCCCCGGGGAGAGTGCGTCGCCACAAGAGCAGCGCCACCCTTTTTTTTTCTTTTGGTCTGCAACTGTATTTGTTTCCCTATCAGAGTGGCTTTTTTCTAAGAATTTTGCCAGGGAAAACTCTCTTGTTGCCGTGGGTTCTTTTACGTGCGCTGAAAATTTTGTGTAACACACGGGACCTCGGTTTATCGTCTCATCCGAAAGACTAGCGCCCAGACCACCACTCATGGTCTAATGGATGGGGAAAAATTTCGGGCCCAAACGGGATACGAACCACCGCACACACCCGACCCGGACTTTTCGCATTCTAGACAGGTGCGTTACCTCTAGACCACCAACCTCTGTGGTGCCAGTGTCCCCAGTTGTACTGCCCACCATCGCCCTAGCATGACGATCCGTTATTTCATGCATGGCTTGGTGGCCAGAGCCACAGCATGCCAGTGCAGGAAGGGAGAGATCCGTGGTTGAAACCTCAATCATAGTCAGCCTTTGTTCTCCTCCTGATAGGAACAGGACTTGACTGGTGAGCTCAGTGCTGGTCCCTCTGATCAGACGATAAACCAGGCGCAGTCGCTAGTGTTGTGCACGTAAATGAACTGGATGTAACGACAGACTTTTTCCCACACTAAATTCAAAGGAGAAACTTCAGATCCTTTAGCACACAATAGTACATCAGCTAGGAGCGCGAAATGGAAAATGGTGGCGCTGATCTATGGCAGTGACTCGCCTTCCCTGACGACAATTGCCAGAATTTTGCGTTTACAAATTTGTTGTCGCAATACTAAGCACGCAATTTACTGCAATACGATATAGCAAAACGCGTAACAACAACATAAGACACACAGGGAAAAACAGTATATCAAATCACGATACAACACGAGATCACACTGCACAACTCAGCACAATGCACTAATATTAATTCAACCCGAATACTGTCACAGTTAAATAACCGTCAGTCATCATCACCATCACCCCTACCGGTAGCAGTCAGAAGGAAAGTAGCACGTCATGCCATCAGCACGTGTGGTAGCTCAACACGAGGACAAAGGACAATCTACAAGACACGAGAGCCAGGGACTGAAAAGTGGAGACCTCTGGAATGAAGAATGTAAACAAACCCAAGAAGGAAGAATGTCCACTTATTCCCAAAACGCTGGTGTTTTGGAAAAATAAGAATGCCCCAAATTAATCTGGGAACCCTGTGAAAGGGAAAAGAGTGTCTGGGTTATTCTAAGTCCTTCGGATGAGGCTATAAACCGAGGTCCCGTGTGCGAACGCACGCAGAACATCTTGCGCACACGTTAAAACCCGTTCCGCTTTTCGGAAGAGTAGGCCATTGTGTGCCGGTGGGAACGGATGACAAAATTGACAAAACTGCATACACACGGGGACTGGATGCAAAAAAGCACACAAGTGCTTATTCCATTATCCTCGATATAAAAGAATAAAATAAACATAAATAAAAAGTAAGAACCCAGTGGAAGGAAGAACAGTGTCGTTGTTATTCTAAGAACCCAGTTTAGTTTTGTTTATAATTCTTTTATTTCAAGGATAATGGAATAAGCATTCTTGTGCTTTTTTTCATCCAGTATCCCTGTGTATGCATATTTGTAAATTTTATCATCCATTCCCACAGGCAAACAATGGCCTACTCTTCCAAAAAGCCCAACGGGTTT
>CM054139.1:69254374-69261874 GCA_028751875.1 Rapana venosa | reverse complement strand
CTTCTTCTTCTTCTTTCTTCTGTCTTCTTCTCCTTCTCTTTTCTTCTTCTTCTTCTTAATCTTTTTCTTCTTATCTTCTTCTTTTCTTCTTCTTCTTCTTCTTAAATCTGTTTGTTGTTTTCCTTCTCTCTTCTTCTTCTTCTTCTTCTTCTTCTTCTTCTTCTTCTTCTTCTTCTTCTTCTTCCTCTTCTTCTTCTTCTTCTTCTTCTTCTTCATCATCATCTTTTTGTTGTTTTCCTCCTGTCTTCTTTTTCTTCTCTTTTCTTCTTTACTTCTTCTTCTTCTTCTTCTTCTTCTTCTTCTTCTTCTTCTTCTTCCTCTTTTTCTCTTGTTTTCGTCATCTTCTCCTGTTTTCTTCTTCTTCTTTTCAGTTGTCTCTCTTCTTCTTCTTCAGTTTTCTTCTTCTTCTTTTCAGTTTTCTTCTTCTTCTCTTTTCTCTTCTTCTTCTTCTTCTTCTTCTTCTTCTTCTTCTTCTTCTTCTTCTTCTTCTTCTTCGTCTTATTCTTCTTCTTCTTCTTCTTCGTCTTCTTCTTCTTCTTCTTCTACTTCTTCTTCTTCTGCCTTCGTCTTCTCCTCCTCCTCCTGTCTTCTTCTTCTAATTCTTTTTGACAGTGATGCGTTCCCTGGCCCTGTTTATGTTCTGCTTGAACCACAGACTTGTTGTTTGAGGTTTGCTGTTGGGAAGACTGTGGTCTGTTATTTGCTGTGGTGATTAGACTGCGTTATTGTCAGTATTAGGCTTGAGTATTGCCTCTATATCATGCAGCGTTATTTTCTTTGTTTGGGGGGTGGGAGGAGAAGGAAGGGGGGCGGGGATTTTTTGTGGCTTTGAATTATTGACCTGTCTATTCTCCGTGTTCATGTTTTCCTAACTGACTTTTAGTGCCCTTTCTTTCTGAGACTGTCTTTACCATTGCTGTTCCAAAATAGCATAAACGAAGAGTTTTCCGGGTTTTCTGTGCTGGTCTGTTTCTTTCTCTGTTGCTTTCGTCTGTCTGTGTTTTGTTTTAAGGACGGGGGTCGTTTGACTCGGTTGACGTAAGGTGTCTGTGTAGCTGTGGATGGTATTTATTTATTTATTTTAATCTACTTTATTCTTTTATTTCGAAGATAACGGAATAAGCACTCATTGGTGTTTTTTCTACATCCAGTCCTAGTGTGTGTATGCAGCTTTGTAAGTTTGTCATCCGTTCCTACATGCACACTATGGCCTACTCTTCCGAAAAGCCGAACGGGTTTTAACGTGTGCGCTAGATGTTCTGCGTGCGTTCCCACACGGGACCTCGGTTTATAGTCTCATCTGAAGGACTTTTAGGGAGAGTGCAGTGGGCACTGATGTAACTCCAGAGAAAAAATCCTCTTGAACAAAATTCGAACCCGGGCCAGCAGATCACGAACACATCACTCTAAGCACCAGGCTATGGAATTTGTGTGGTGCTTGGGGGGCGATGTTCATGTGGCGAGATGGTCCCAAGGTTAGAGAGGGTTGGGATTTCCACCAAGATGCCCGTTCAAGGAGTCTTCTCCCTTGAGCCAATGCCGCTGGTGACTTTGCTCCCCTGACAGACAGTCCTTTAGCTGCTCACAGTGTCTCTGTTTTCTCCTTCTTTTTAAGAATCCCGTGGCTATACTTGTTTCATCAGAACATTGTTTGACAGAGGACTGAACACCGCCAAGAACTGCGCAACCACTAGACAGAAGGAAACTCTCACTTTCTGAGAGCTGTGGTTACTCTCAAGCAACACACACAACCAATATTACTATAATCCAATACGCATCTAGTGGATGTAAAAGAACCCGCGGCAACAAGAGATTTGTCCCTGGCAAAAATTCTGTTGAAAAAGCCATTTTGATAGAAAAACGAATACACATGCAGACGAGAAAAGAAAAGAAAAAGAAAATGGGTGGCGCTACTCTTGTGGCGACGCGCTCTTCCCGGGTAGAGCAGTCCGAACTTCAGGCAGATAAATTTACCGTGACTTAAAGAGGTATATAATACAATACAATACAATACAATATGATATTAAGCACCATTGTCAACAATTTCCTACAGCTGTAGGCCCGATTATCAGCAACACATCTTCTCGGCTGATATATCTTTCATTAACAAGAAGCAGCTCCATCACAAAGACAGTCATATGATACCTGAATGTCAGCATGGACTAACAGTAAAGGTAAAAGTGTCCCATAACCTATGTGGTCGTAGGGGAGCGAGGCGTCAGAGACCTCAGCTTCTCCAGGGCCCAGTATATTGAGGGTGGCGCCCATCCCCTCTCCCTCGCTGCTTTACCTTCCCTGACCCTAAAGAGGCAGGTACCTATTTACAGCTGGGTGAACTGGGGGGCTGTACTGAAGACAAGGCGCCCAAACGGTCACCCATCCAAGTGGTAACCACGCTGGATGCTTGAACCTTGGTTGGGGGAAAGCGAGTGCTCCGACCCGTTATTGTTGGAGCTGCGATTTTCGTGCCTTGAATATCGTAAAAGTATGAGTATCCATCAGGCCATGTGAAGAGCTCCTGGCTTGAGTGAAACAACGCAAACTCAATAGGTTCGGGCAGGTCACACGAACATCTGGACTGGCCAAGACTGTCCTACAGGGAACAGTGCAAGGAGGGAGACGAAGAGGTAGACAGAGAAAACGATGGGAAGACAACATCAGAGAGGGGACTGGCCTTGAGTGGAACGAATTGCTACGGAAAGCTGAGAACCGCGAGGAGTGGAGAAAGCTGGTTTCAAATTCTTTAGTGGTGCCCCAACGGTCTGCTAGACTACGGAGATAGATGAGGTTGATGAATATCAGTTTACATGCTCACATTGATATCAGAGCATTATTGTCAGTCTCCGTCTTATGACCTTCGCCATAAACTATTGATAATCGTTTTCAACTCTCTCTCTCTCTCTCTCTCTCTCTCTCTCTCTCTCTCTCTCTCTCTCTCTCTCTCTCTCTCTCTCTCTCTCTCTCTCTCTCTCATCCTTCTACTTCTTCTCCTCTCTCCTCTTCTTCTCTCCTCTCATCTTCTCCTACTCTCTTCTCTCTCTCTCTCTCTCATCTCTCTTACTCATCTCTCCCTCTCTCTATCTCTCTCTCTCTCTCTCTCCTCTCTCTTCTCTCTCTCTCTCTCCTCTCTCTCTCTCTCTCTCTCTCTCTCTCTCTCTCTCTCTCTCTCTCTCTCTCTCATCAGTGAGTGATAAACTGGTTATCTAATCCTGTGTTGGGCGCTTAGTTTTCATCATTGTCAGTCTTTAGAAATGTAGATTATGTAAATGACAGATAAAAGGGGGAAATATGCAAATGATACTATCCTTAATCAATAATATTTCCCTAGAGCCCCTAGTGTTTCAATATTACGTTTAGCGCGCGCGCGCGGTGTGTGTGTGTGTGTGTGTGTGTGTGTGTGTGTGTGTGTGTGTGTGTGTGTGTGTGTGTGTGTGTGTGTGTGTGTGTGTGTGTGTGTGTGTGTTCGCTAAACATAATATTGAAACATGCATGTGCGTGAGTGTGTGTGTGTGCATGTGTGTGTGTTCGTGTGTGTGTGTGTGGGTGTGTGTGTGTGTGTGTGTGTGTGTGTGTGTGTGTGTGTGTGTGTGTGTGTGTGTGTGTGTGTGCTTAAGCGTATGTCCATGCGTACGCACATGCGTGTGCGCGGTGGTGTGTGTGAGTGTGCGTGCGCTTTATGTGTGTACACGCGTGTGTGCACCCATGTGTGCGAGCGTGCAGATGTGCCTTGTTCGCGTGACTGATTACACACGTGCGCGCACGTATGTGCGCGTGCATCATACGCACAGGTGTGTATTTGTGCGTTAGCCGATGTAATATTATGTTAGCATGTGTGTGTGTGCATACAAAATTTTTCTAAGTGAACGTGTGCGCAAAGATGAATTCGTGTGCGTGTGTGTAAATACTCGTATGTGTTTGTATATAATAGAGATACAAGAAGAGACAGACAGAGAGACAGAGAGAGACAGAGAGAGTGACAGAGAGAGTGACAGAGAGAGACAGAGAGACACACAGAGAGACACACACAGAGAGAGATAGAGAGATGTACAGAGATTGTAGAAACACAGAAAAGAACTTAAGTTTGAGAACTGTGTTAAAACCACCACACCTCCCTCCCCCCTCCACAGCCCCCAGACCCCCCCCCCCCCCCCCCCGCCTACCACCCCCTACCCCACCCCCCACCCCCACCATCCCCCACCCCCTTTCCTCTGCTCTCTTTTCCCACCTCCGGGAGTAAGTATGGTAAAATATGCGACCTTCCATCAACATCCCACCCCCCAAAGGAGTAATGATGAAGGGAAAGAAGAAAAATGTCTTTACCAAGTTGCTTTTTTTAAGCACACACTAAACGTCTGTGTCTGGTTGTGTGTGTGCGTGGGGGGTGGGGGGGGGGTAGGAGGAAGGAGGATGGGGGGGTAGGTGTGTGTGTGTATGTTGCGTTGTATGTGTGAGAAAAAGAGAGAGTATGCATGCTCGCTCCTCTCTCTCTCTCTCTCTCTCTCTCTCTCTCTCTCTCTCTCTCTCTCTCTCTCTCTCTTCTCTCTCTCTCTCTGTCTGTCTGTCTGTCTCTCTCTCTCTCTCTCTCTCTCTGTCTGTCTCTCTCTCTCTCTCTGTCTCTCTCTCTCTGTCTGTCTGTCTCTCCTCTCTCTCTCTCTCTGCTTGTCTGTCTCTGTCTGCCTGACTGTCTCTGTCTGTCTCTCTGTCTCTGTGTCTGTCTATCTCTCTGTCTCTGTCTCTCTCTCTCTCTCTCTCTCTCTCTCTCACACACACACTCATCGGGAGGGGACTATGGATACAGAATTCAGTTCACTATGGTTTACTCCCATCAACTCTTTGGAGCTAAAGTTTAACACAAAAGTATACATATCAGTGCATGAACCACGGGTTTGAAGCGGAAGAACAAAAACACCTGTACACAAAGGGCAATAGTAATGACAATGAATTAGACATAGTTATTTATTTAATTTTGTTTATTCTTTTATATCGAGGATAATGGAATAAGCACTCATGTGCTTTGTTTACATCCAGTCCTCGTGTGTATGCGGTTTTGTCAATGTTGTCATCTGTTCCCACCGGGACACAATGGCCTACTCTCACGAAAAGCGGAACAGATTTAACGTGTGCGCAAGATGTTCTGCGTGCGTTCGCACACGGGACCTCGGTTTATAGTCTCATCCGAAGCACTTTTGGGGAGAGTGGAGTCCGCACTGATGTTAATCCCCTTGAACGGGAATCGAACCCGGGTCGTCAGATTGCAATCGCAATGTTCTAACCACTAGGCTATCCCGTCCCCCAATGTGGTTATACTTTATGGAGGAAGCTGGCTGCAAAATCTTCATTAGTGCCCCCACGGTCCAAGGGACTACGGGGGATAGGTGAGGGTGAGGGGAGACACTGTTAGGGTCGAGGCAAAAATCGCCACCTCTATCTAAGGGGAAAAACTCCTGTTTACAGGAACGAACAGGAACTTTACGATTATCTTCCTTAGACTGACAAGGCTGGAAAGGGAGGGAGAGTGTGTGCCCTGTTGAACTTGCGTACACGGATCGTGGTGACGAGTTTATTCATTTATTATCATTTTATTTTATCCTTCTATTTCGCGAGTAATGGAATAAGTACTCACATGCCCTTTTTTACATCCAGTCCCCGTGTGTATGCAGTTTTGTCAATTTTGTCATCCTTTCCCACAGACACACAATGGCCTACACTTCTGAACAGTGGAACAGGCTTTAACGTGTGCGTAAGGTGTTCTGCGTGCGTTCATACACAGGACTGCGGTTTATAGTCTCATCCGAAGGACTTTTGGGGGATAGTGGAGTCTGCACTGATGTTAACTCCGGGGGAAAATATCCCCTTGAACGGGGATTTGAACCCAGGTCAGCAGATCACGAGCGCAGCGCTGTAACCATCTAGGCTATCCCATCCCCCATCTCGTTTGATGACTTGTAATGGTTGTGTTGTTGTTGTTGTTCTTGTTCTTGTTCTTGTTCCCGTTGTTGCTATTGTTGTTGGTTTGTGGTGGTGGTGCTGCTATCATTATGTTTTGGGGGACTCACCTATACTTGTTTGTTTTGTTTGTTGGTTGTTTTTGTTTTGTTTTTGTTTTGTTTTTTGGGGGGTTGTGTTTAAGGGGCGGGGTGTGTTTGCATTCGTTTTGTTTTGCTGTTATTGTTTTTGTTTTGTTTGGGGTTTTTCTTTCTGGGGTTGTTGGGGTTTTTTTGGTGTTTTTGTGTTGTTGTGGGGTAATTGTTGTGGGTTTTTTTGGGGGGTGCTTGTTTGTTTGCTTGGGGTTTGTTTGTTGTTTTTTTGTTTTTTGTTGTTGTTTGTTTTGGGTTTGTTTGGTTTTGTTGTTTGTTGTTGTTGGTGTGTTGGGTTGGTTTTTTTCTTGGGGGGGGGGGGGGGGTTGCTTGGTTGGTTTCCATCGGACTGCTGGGCCAATAGTGTACACGCTGTACCACAGCAGGAAAAGTGTCAGTAGGAATCAACTTTGTTGGTTTATACTTTGTCGTTATTATTATTATATTTGGGTATGATAAATTATGGAGAAATGTATTGTACTGGGCTTTGCAATGGCTTTGATAACTCTTTTTAATCAGATAGTTGTGATTTTTGACTGGTTAGATTTTGTTTGTTTCATTGGCCTGTGTGTGGTTTTTGGTGCGCGCGTGCGTGCGTGCGTGCGTGCGTGCGTGTGTGTGTGTGTGTGTGTGTGTGTGTGTGTGTGTGTGTGTGTGTGTGTTTTGTGTGTTGTGCGTGGTAGTGTGTGTCTGTGTCTGTGTGTGAGTGTGTGTGTGTGTGTGTGTGTGTGTTATACGTGAGTGTGTGTCTGTGTGTGTGTGAGTCTATGTGCGAGCGTGCGAGCGTGCGTGCGAGCGGGTGCGTCGTGTGGTGTGTGTGTGTGTGTTCTTATCTATTCACGACCTGCATGCAGCCTTGCATTCAGCCAGCCACTATAAATCGACAGTCTGCTTTCTCCAGCAACAGAGTGCTTGCTATTTGCCCTACCTTTCTGCGGGACCTTGAATATGGGGAAGTCAGCAATGCGAAATGAAGGAAAGTGAAAAGTATCGTTTGTCCCTTTTCCATTGCCTAATCATTCGTTTCGATGAAGGATGTACTCGGAAAATAGAATTGTTTGCATAATTATTTTCCTGAGTCCTGGCTCCGTCCAGGCTCGGTTGTACATTTGATTGTTGTCCAAAGAACAGCTGTCAATGCCTTGCTGGGTTTTTTTGTTGTTTGGTTTGGTTGTTTTGTTGGGGGATTTTTTGTTTTGTTTTGTTGGGTGGTTTTTGGTGTGTGTTTTTTGGGGTGTTTTTTTTTTGGGGGGGTGGGGGTGTTATTTCAATGCCACGCTGTTAACTCGATCCCCAATCAGTGCTGAGTTGTAGTTAACCTACACAACACTACACGTGTATCTCTACATCTCCGTCCAAATTTGCATACACATTTTTTGTGTTGCGAAAACTGCAAGTATGAAAGTGTAAAAAAGAAAACATA
>CM054139.1:69229374-69241874 GCA_028751875.1 Rapana venosa | reverse complement strand
CACCTGGGTTTGAACCCCGTTAAAGGGGATTTTTCCCATGGAGTTAACATCAGTGCCAACTCCACTCCTCCCCAAAAAGCCTTCTGGGTGAGATTATCAACTGAGGCCCTGTGTACTAACACCCGCAGAACATCTTGCGCACACGTTAAAACCTGATCAGCTTTTCGGAAGAGTAGGTCATGTGTGCCAATGGGAACGGATGAAAACATTTACAAAACCACATCAATACGGGGACTGGATGTTTAAAACAAAAACCCACATGAGTGCTTATTCCATGATCTTCGAAATGAAAGAATAATTTTAAAATATGAATTCGATGGTGCTACTGTCTTCAGTCTTGAAAGATTTTTGAAACTACCGCTACGTTGGCTCTTTAGATAAATTGATAATACTGATGGGTTGATTTTTTTCTTTTCTATGACTTAAGATGTATAGAATTTTCTGCTCTTCATTGAATTGAAAACACTGCAGTTTCGTTACTGTGTGAGCTAAAGGAAGTACAGCAGTTTTTACTCTTCGGTGACTTGGTTAGTACTGGTGTTTTCACTCTCCCATGAATTCAACGATAGTTCTCATTTTACAATTAAGAAAACTGATTATACTTGTGTTGGCAGGAAGGGGGGGGGGATCTTTAAAGAACAGAGTGACACTGCCATATTCACTCTCGATGAATTCAGTAGGCTATTAGTACCGCTTCCACTCTCCTGTATGAAATCGGACAAGAATGCTGATGTTTTCAGTCTCCAATGAGTTCTGTGATACCCTTTTGTCCATGCTTTGCTGAAGAAGTCTGCAGCGTTGCTATTTTTCATCTTTCATGTATTCCACACTACCACTGTTTTCCCCTGTGTATCAGCGTTATGATACTGCTGCTGTTGTTGCGGTGTTGTTGTTGCTGCTGCTGCTGCTGCTGCTGCTGCTGCTGTTGTTGTTGTTGTTGTTGTTGTTGTTGTTGTTGTTGTTGTTGTTGTTGTGTTGTTGTTGTTGGCTAGGTAGCTGAGCATCCGTTCCCTGACACAGTTGAGCAGGGAGCGGGGTCACCATAAAAAATATGCAACACTCCCTCACTGGGGACCTGCAAAGGGTGCTGTTGTCACAAGAGGCCAGGCTTTATG
Organism: Rapana venosa; assembly: GCA_028751875.1. Classification (NCBI taxonomy): domain Eukaryota; kingdom Metazoa; phylum Mollusca; class Gastropoda; order Neogastropoda; family Muricidae; genus Rapana; species Rapana venosa. The sequence goes on along the minus strand of CM054139.1, from coordinate 69,240,759 downwards.
CACAGCTAATGGCTCTCCTCCTTTACACTGCCCCTACCAGGGCCTCCTGGGCATGTCATTAGCATCCTGTCTGCAGAAACATTATACAGGAGTGACAGCAAACAACAACAGGCTGTGTGATGAGCCCCTAAAGAAAGGCTGGGGCTTAAAGGCCACTGCTGTGAATACTGGTTCCTGTTATCTCTCTATGCTGCTGTGCATATGTCCAGGCACAATATTTGTGTAGACCTTTTGATATTTACTTGTGTGTGGTTCACATACACTGAGGAAAATGACAAACGGTGAAAAAATTGGTGCAACATGTTAATTTATGTGAAAAACAAATCAAAACTGTTATTTCTGTATCACACACAAAAATTAATTTGTTTTAAAACATCTGAATGATTTATATCCTTTCTTTTGCGTTATCCTAGTTGACTTTTCTCTTCTGAGTGTGTGGTTTGTTTTGGGATTGTTGGTGTTGTTGTTTTCTTGTTGTTGTTTTGGGGAGATGGGAATCAACTATTTGATAATTCAAAATTATTTTTATTGGGCTGTGAGACATTGCTTACCTACGAACAATAAACGGAGTATTTGTTACCCTGTTTCTAATGTTTCAAATTTGGACGCAAATGAATTCCTCCATAACCAAGTACTTTTTCTTTTCTTATTTTACAGTTTGGTTTAGTTCTGTTATTCTATGAGCCTTCATCTTCCACTAAAACAATGACTTTTTTCAACAAAAAACATGTTTATCTGATTACGAACAGTTTTGCCATTGAGAAGAACGTGAACATAGTACGCAGAAGCAACAGGAGAATGTTTATAGACGTCTCTCCGCAAGGAGTGAGGGTAAAGGTTTATCCAGGCTGATTCTGACTGACAGAAAAAGATACAGAGGAGCTGCGGTCTGTTTAGACACCGCCTCACCAACTGTCCCTCACTGTGTGTTTCCTGGCTGCCTGAAGCTCGCTACGGCACACCACCAGCTTCAAGGGGCAAAGCAGTGCTCTCCTGTGTCTGGTTTGTTCCAGACCTGGTGTCTGTAGTTAGCAGCACTTGGAGCCCACAGACCCAACAGGATGCTTGTCACAACTGCCACCATCAACACTGACAGTGGAGTGGGTAGGGGAAGGGGGGTGAAGACGGGGTGAAGAGGGGGTATCGACACATGGGGCTGAGGTGTTGGTGTACACACGGCCATCACCACGTCACAGCGCTGAATAAGTTCGTCTGCCTTGCTTTTGACTGCTATCTTTCTTCTTTCGTTCCTTCTTTCTGTATTCTTTTATATCGAGGATAATGGAATAACCATTCGTGTGCTTTCACTGACATAATATAATAATAATAATAATAATAATAATATAATAATAATAATAATAATAATAATAATAATAATAATAATAATAATATATGGAATTTATATAGCGCTGAATCTTGTAAAGCAACAAATCAAAGCGCTCATACACTATACACAAAGGAGACATCTCGATACATTTGATAAAACATCACTGTTCCATTGGTTCAACGTGTCGTATGTACCCCAGCTCCTCTCGGCACTTTGAACAATTCCTCAAAAATGTCTGGTATAGACTGTGCAGTCTCCATGAGTCTGTCTTGCTTGGCTCACTGACACAGCAACATCTCAGATTATTGTCAACACTTTAAACGACTACAGAAACAAGCCATCGGCCGTTCTAGAGCCGATAAAATATTTTTAAAAATTAAAAAAGAACCGACCTGATTTTTAAATGAAAAAACTCAGTACAAACTATTCCCTTCATTATAAAGCTATCTATGGCACAATGCTTTGAAACATGATTGTATCTTCTCTGCAACAGCAGAAACCAGCACAGCTTTGTACTGAAGATAAAAGTGTTCCCATAACCTATGTGGTCGAAAGGGGAGCGAGGCGTCAGAAACCTCAGCTTCTCCAAGGGCCAGCATATTGAGGGCGGCACCCATCTCCTCTCCCTCGCTGCTTTACCTTCCCTGACCTAAAGTGGCAAATGCCCATTTAAAGCTGGGTGAACTGGGAGACTGCACTGAAGCCAAGGCGTGCAAACGGTCAGCCATCCACTTGGTAACCACGCTCGATGCTGCTTAACCTTGGCTGGAGGAAAGTGAGTGCACTGACCACTGAGCTATCCCGCCCCCTGTGCCCTAACTATTCCCTTTACTTCAGAAGACCTGGAGGTAAGTAGTTCAACCAAATCACCAACCACACTGTTTCTGTTTGCGCTTTTGCAAGACACAGAAGAATGCTGGGTGATGACAAAAATAACGAAGATTGAGTTATTTTGTTCTCTCTCTCTCTCTCTCTCTCTCTCTCTCTCTCTCTCTCTCTCTCTCTCTCTCTCTCTCTCTCTCTCTTCTCTCTCTCTCCTCTCTCTCTGTCTCTCTCTGTCTCTCTGTCTCTCTCTGTCTCTCTCTGTCTCTCTCTGTCTCTCTCGTCTCTCTCTCTCTCTCTCTCTCTCTCTCTCTCTCTCTCTCTCTCTCTCTCCTTTCTTCCGACTTGAGTGGCCAGCCTCTAGAAAGGAAACATCAGAGTGTTCCAATAATTTCTTCTGATGCCAGCCCTCTGTCACCAGAAAAGAAAACACAGCTCCAGAAAACCCAGGAGTAGGCAGAGAATCCACAGCAGACAAGATCAGAGTTGATTCACACAGGGGAAAAAAAGAAAGGACACAGCCAAGCCTCCCAGCACAGAAGAGAACAGTCACTGTATGTGTCTGTATTTATTTTATTCTTTTATTTCGAGATAATTTAGGTGAAATGAATCTGTTTTTCCTTTGTCACCGGCATCTGCAGCTAGCGGCAGGGAAGAAAAAGGACAGTCACCTGACTGGCATCTGCAGTGTGGGTGGAGATGGCAGCTGGGTTGTGGAGAGCATGACCATGGTCTGTATGTAGTACAGCAGAGGACTTAATGTCAATGTCTTCTTTCAGTCTTCGTTCTCATCTGTATGTAGCTTTGACAAACTATGTGTGTGTGTATGTGTATGTGTTTGTGTTTGTGTCTGTATGTGTGTGTGTGTGTGTGTGTGTGTGTGTGTGTGTGTGTGTGTGTGTGTGTGTGTGTGTGTGTGTGTGTGTGTGTGTGTGTGTTGTGTGTGTGTGTGTGTCTGTGTGTGAGTGTGTGTTGTGTGTGTGCGTGTGTGTGCGTGGCTTGTTGCAAACTCCACAAATATTCCAGACAATCTTGTCCTTTTAACTTAACCTGAGAAATCCAAATAAAGTGTCACGGACAACAGTATGGATCCACTGAAGCAGTACGTGACTGACAAAAGCCAAACCAAACGCACAGGAAAGGAGCTGTGTTCTGACAGCCTGCAGCTTGATGCGGCAGTCCTGTCCGTGTGACACAGCCCTAAGGGACCTGAGAGAGGGATCGCCACCACGCCAGGATCGTCTATCAATTATTCACGTCCAATTTTGTCACGTCACCTCAACGCCACTTGACGTTCACACGTCTTCAGGTAAGAGCAATTACTGCAGGTTTTCCTTTTCACGTTTCGTCTGCCACAACAAGCAAGAAGGCATAATTCATTCTGAGTCAACACGAACACAGAGTCGTAGGTGCCTTCGCTCATGGGTAAATCTCATTTTGTTTTTTTATCTTCGTTAAACAAAGATGAACTGCTACGTGTTTTATTCAGAAACACAATCTGTTGTTCTTATCCATTTGGGGAATCAACCTCTCTGTCATCTGAAGAAGAAAAAAAAATATCCCCCTCCCCCCCCCCCCCCCCCCCCCCCCCCCCCCCCCAACAACAAAAATCAAAGGCTCCCTATCACGTCTCCACTCAAATCTAGTCATTATGTCTATTTGGACGGGATAGCTCAGTGGTCAGAGCACTCGCTTTTCCTCAGCCAAGTTAAGCAGCGTCGACGTGGTTACCACTTGGATGAGTGACCATTTGCGCGCCCTGGCTTCAGTACAGTTCCCCAGTTCACCCAGCTGTAAATGGGTGCCTGCCTCTTTAGGGTCAGGGAAGGTAAAGCAACGAGGGAGAAGAGATGGGCGCCGCCCTCAATATGCTGGCCCCTAGAGAAGTGAGGTCTCTGACGCCTTGCTTCCCTACGACCTTATAGGTTATGGGAACACCTTTACCTTTACCTATGTCAATAGCCCCCAACCTCTCTCCCTAACGACCTCAAAGACCTTATCACAGCTGTCATCCCATTCATACAAATCATAGCTCAGATTAAATCGCACAATTAAATGCAAAGTCAAAACAGCAACATTAAAACAACCAATCTTCATTCTCTCTCTTCTTCTTCTTCGTTGAATGCTCAAACAGCAACTACTGTTGTCTGTCATATGAGCGAAAATGCGTTGAATGCATGACAAAGGAGGCCCAGCGCATGCGACTTTGGCGTGTGAGCGAGAACTGTAATACTTTAAGTCTTTCTGTACAAAACAAGGCAGGAGAATGGACCAAGAACGCAGAACATACGCAAGAAGAGGGTGACAAGGAAAACAAGGAAAAACGCAGAAACGCAGAAGGGGGTTAAAACAAAAGAGACAATTTCTAGCACAGACTTTTCTGAAGGTGGGGATGCTGTTTATACTGACAGGCCCCTGCATACCCCCAGGGGGCAATTCCTTGTCTCCACAGACCAGCTTACCGCCTGTAGTCTGTCCTCACGTTTTTATTGGCTGTTAGCACTTCACGTTGAAACAGTCGGTCAGACATTGTCATGTCGTGTCAACTGCTCTTCCAGAGGGTACAAGTGGCCCACTCAACTAAACACACACACACACACATGGGACAATTGCTTTCTTCCCCTGTGTCTGTTCAGAAATTAGCTACAATTCAAGAAGCTACAAATTGCCTGGATGTTTAAAAACTTCCCAAGAGAAACATAAACGTTGATACTGTGGTTAAGACATAACACAAGTGGTGGCAACATTCCTCAAATCCAACAGAAGACCTGTCACGTTTTTCAAGTTAAGTTTTCGTGTTGAATCTGGCTTGACGAGTACATATTGTATTGTATTGTATTGTTTTGTATTGTATTGTATTGTATTGAAAAAAAATTAATGTCATCTGAGCGCTTTGATTTGTTGCTTTACAAGATTCAGCGCTATATAAATTCCATACATTATTATTATTATTATTATTATTGTCTTGTATTACATTGTTTTGTATTGATTGCATTGTATTGTAATGCATTGTATTGTATTGTAGTATTGTATTTGCATTGTATTGTAATGCATTGTATTGTAATGCATTGTATTGTATTGCATTGTATTGTATTGTATTGTATTGTAGTGCATTATATTGTAATGCATTGTAATGCATTGTATTGCATTGTATTGTATTGTATTGCATTGCATTGCATTGTATTGTATTGTACTGTAGACCACTTAAAGTCACGGCAGATTTCTCTGCGTGAAATTCGGGCGGCTCTTCCCGGGAAGAGCGCGTCGCCACAAGTGCAGCGCCACCCATTTTTTTTCTTTTCCTGTCTGCAACTGTATTTGTTTCCCTATCAGAATAGCATTTTTCTGCAGAATTTTGCCGGGAAAAACTCCCTTGTTGTCGTGGGTTCTTTTACGTGCGCTAAATAATTATGTGGAACACACAGGACCTCGGTTTATCATCTCATCCGAAAGGCTAGCGCCCAAACCACCATTCACGGTCTAGTGCATGAAGGAAGGGGGAGTTTCTGGCCCAAGCGGGGATCGAACCACCACACACTTGGAACCCGGACTTTTCGCTTTCTAGGCAGGTGCGTTACCTCTAGACCACTGACCCACGGTACTGTATCCCCATTCCAGACTTCTGTACAGCAGACTGCGGGTTCAAGTCCTAACTATGGGGTAGGGGAGGGACTTGTCCACTGATGGTGTGGAGGGAGCATGAGCCAAGTGTCATTTCTGCATGAAGGTCGACAGATTTACTTTTTTATATCGAGAATAATGGAATAAGCACTCATGTGCTTTTTTACAATCAGTCCCCTTTTTTTGCAGTTTTGTAAATTCTGTCCTCTGTTCCCATGGCACACAATGGCCTACTCTTACGAAAAGCGGAACAGGATTTATCGTGTGCGTAAGATGTTCTGCGTGCGTTCGAACACAGGGCCTCGGTTTATAGTCTCATCCGAGGATAATAAAATAAACAGTAATGTGCTTTTTTACACCAGTCCCCGTGTGTATGCAGTTTTGTAAATTCTGTCCTCTGTTCCCATGGCACACAATGGCCTACTCTTGCGAAAAGCGGAACAGGATTTATCGTGTGCGTAAGATGTTCTGCGTGCGTTCGAACACAGGGCCTCGGTTTATAGTCTCATCCGAGGATAATAGAATAAACAGTAATGTGCTTTTTTACATCCAGTCCCCGTGTGTATGCAGTTTTGTAAATTCTGTCCTCTGTTCCCATGGCACACAATGGCCTACTCTTACGAAAAACGGAACAGGATTTAACGTGGGCGCAAGATGTTCTGCGTGCGTTCGCACACGGGGGCCTCGGTTTATAGTCTCATCCGAAGGAATTTTGGGGAGAGTGGAGTGAGCGTTGATGTTAACACCAGGGGGAAAATATCCCCTTGAACGGGAATCGAACCCGTGTCGTCAGATTGCGAACGCAATGTTCTGACCACTAGGCTATCCCGTCCCCAGATCAAGTCTTGAGGGCACCAGCAAGACTCAAGGGGAGAGGGTTTATTTTCTGATTCCCCACGTAAGTGGACGGGAGTCCTGTCACTGTCCTGCTTTCTGGCCCTGTGTGTTGGCAGGGACCACATCACTTCTTTTTTTTCTCTTTCCTGGGCTAGAGCTCCGAGGTTCACCAATGGTGAGATTTTTTGTATGCAGCCGTTTTGCCCACCATGACGATAGCCGCATTCCAACTTCGGAGATGAATGCTGGGCATATTTGGGTTTTCCATAGTCCACAGAGCGCTGATGTGAATTACGAGATCTTTAACGTGCATATTTGATCCGCATAATATTCACGAAGGAAATTAAGGCACTGGCAGGTTTGCACTTGAAGTTGACCTGGGAGATTGTAAAAATCCCTACCCTCCATTCCCCAAACGCCACGGAGATTCGAACCCACGACTTCATGGACCCATGGGATTGAAGTCGTACGGTGTTAACCATTCGGCTATCGCGTCCGTGAGGGGTAAGATCACATATATACATATATGTTTAAATGTCTGTCATTTTTTCATGTCAGCATTCACGGGTTAAATGCAGACAGGGAGTGGCAGGGCATACAGAGTGACGCCCGGAGTCATCAGCTAATTGATGCTGGTCCTGTCATAAAAGGAAAGCAGCATCAGTAGCCGCACTTGCTTTGGTCTGCTTCTTGCTGGCCCCGTTTTCTGCCGCTCCGCTCTTGTGTGGTTTTCTTATCATGCACCCCCTCTTGAGTGTGACAGCAAACCTTTCCCTTGTGAAATAGAAGCCTCTTTTAGTGTAGCACCAACTTTTGTCTCAGTAAAACGGAAACTTCTTTAATCTAGTACCCACAATTTCTTCAGTAAAACGAAAATATCTTAAGTGCAGTGTCAATTTTTTTTCGGTAAAATGAAAATATCTGTAGTGTAGTACCAACTGTTTTCAGTAAAACAAAAACGTCTTAAATGTAATATTGACTTTTTCTCAACAACAATAAAAACGGAAACCTTTTTAGTGTAATATCAACTTTTTCCTATTGTAAAATAGAAACCTCTAAAGTGTAATATCTCTTCGTCAGTGTCATAGTATCTTTAGTGCAATAACGTTTTCCCAGTGAAGCGGAAAACCCTTAAGGTTAGTGTCACTCCCCTTTAGTAAAAAAGAAAAAGGTAGTTTTTTGACAGTGGAAATCTCCTTCTGTCGATAATACACAACAAACACAGAGTGTGGAGTAACTCCCAACTTCTCAGAAAAACAGAAAGCTCTTTATGTCAGAGAGTAGACGCTTTCATTTTCATTTTCATACCACTATTAAGTCACGGCAATTTTTTCTGCGTGAAATTCGGGCTGCTCTCCCCGGAGAGAGCGCGTCGCCACAAAAGCAGCGCCACTCTTTTTTTCCTGTCTGCAACTGCATTTGTTTCTCTATCATAATTGCTTTTTTTTTCTACAGAATTTTGCCAGGGACAACTCTCTTGTTGCCGTGGGTTCTTTTACGTGCGCTAAATACTTTTATGTAACACACGGGACCTCGGTTTGTCATCTCATCCAAAAGGCTAGCATCCAGACCACCACTCATGGTCTGATGGATGAGGGGGGGAGGGGGATCCAAACGGGAATCAAACCACCGCACACTTCCGACCCAGACTTTTCGCTATCTAGGCAGGCGCGTTACCTATAGACCACCGACCCACTTTATTGTGGTGCAACTCTATTCCTTACAGAAACACAATACTGCTTTAAAGTAGTGTCATTCTCCTCATCTGTCTGTGAATAGGAATGCTTTATAGAGTGGCCTCAAAATATTCCTCTGGAGGACATAGACTTCAGATCAAGCACTAGTGTTTTCTTTCTACAATTAGAATGATGTTTAACAATGCTCTTTTTGTTCTTCATAGAATGGAAATATACTGCTGTTTTCACCTCTTGTGAAGTCAATACTAATGCCGCTTTCACTTCTTGTATGAAATCCAGAACACTGCTGTTTTCAGTCTGCCTGTCTTTGATGAATTCCTCATCACGGCATTTTTCTCTGTGATGAATCCATTCTAACGCTGTTTCAGCCCTCTATGGATGTTCTGACACTGCTGTTGTTTTGTTATTGTTCTTGTTTTTGTTGGTGTCGTTGTTTTGTTGTTATGCTGTTGTTAGCTAAATTGTCGTATATTCGCTCCCTAACACAGCTGAGCAGGGGCTAGAACATCAATACAACACACCTTCACTGGGGACCTGCAAAGGGTGCTGTTGTCACAAGAGGCCAGGCTTTATGCACAGCTAATGGCTCTCCCCCTTTACACTGCCCCTACCAGGGCCTCCTGGGCATGTCATTAGCATCCTGTCTGCAGAAACATTATACAGGAGTGACAGCAAACAACAACAGCTGTGTGATGAGCCCCTAAAGAAAGGCTGGGGCTTAAAGGCCACTGCTGTGGATGAGGATATTTGTTGTCTCCCCTCGTTGCTATGCACACGCCAATTCAAATATCTGTGTGGGCCTTTTTGATATCTGGTTGTATGTGTGTTTAGATGCATGGGTAAAATCATTAATGGTGCGGATATGTTTCAAAATATACGAGAATATAATGAAACTTAATACTTCTGCATCGCAAGTAAAACTTTTTGTTCTATAACGTCCAAGTGCTTTCTACTATTTAGCTTCAGATTGTCCTTGAGGGGATGGTGGGGGGGGAGATCAGGGTTCTTTTGTATATGTTTCTTTGAGTTGCCTGCTTTGTTTTGTTTGTTTTGTTTTTGGGATCAATCATTTGTCAGTTTACAATCATTCAAATACCTGATAGAGATTAACCACTGTTTTGCTTTCCTGAAGTTAAATGAAATTAAAGCACAAGTATTTCGTATCATATTTCTAATGTCTCACATGTGGGAAAGAATAGATAGTCAATGTAGATTTAACTTCTGAAATTTGACTTTGATCTTTGGCTATGAGCCTTCTTTCTCCACAAAAATAATCGAATTTTTTTTTCAGAAAAAAAGTATATCTAATTACAAACATTTTTGCTGTAAGAAGCTATGAAAAATAGTCTGTGGAAAGCGACAGTAAAACCTTCAGAAGCTTTAGCACAAGGGCTAGGGCTGTTTGTTCTGACACCTCTCCACCAACTGTTCCACGCTGCATGTTGTTGTCGTCTGCCTGAAGTTCCCTACGGTGCTCCATCAGCTATGAAGTGGTGATGGAGAGTGCTCAAGTGTCTGGTTTTCCCGGGCCTGGTGTCTGCAGTCAGCAGCACTTGCAGCCGACTGATCTGGCAGAATGCATGTCACAACAGTCGCCATCATCACTGACAGTGGAGGGGGAAGAGGGGGTGGGGAGGGGGTGATTATAACGGGCTAGCTGTACTGACTGACTGGGGGAGGGGCTCAGCTGTTTGTACAGAAACACTGGAACAGAGCTTTGCCACGCTGTTCAAATTCATCTCTGCTGGGTTTTTTAGCATTAATACGAAGGAAGGTGGCAGGATGGTTAAGACGTTTGCCTGCCAACAAGTAAACCGTGAGGTTCTAGGTTCGATTCCCAGCCTCGCCCTTTCTTCCCAGTTTGACAAAAAAATCGAACTGAATGTCAAAGTCCTTCGGATGAGACTATAAACCGAGGCCCCGTGTGCGAACGCACGCAGAACATCTTGCGCACACGTTATATCCTGTTCAGCTTTTCGAAAGAGTAGACCATTGTGTGCCGGTGGGAACAGATGACAAAATTTACAAAACCGCATACACACGGGGAATGGATGTAAAAAAAAAAAAAAGCACATGAGTGCTTATTCCATTATCCTCGATATAAAAAAAAAGTCATCTGAGCGCTTTGATTTGTTGCTTTACAAGATTCAGCGCTATATAAATTCCATACATTATTATTATTATTATTATTATTATTATTATATTATTATTATTATTATGTCAGGAATTATACACAAAGCATAAAGCTTGGCAGAAATGAAGAAACATGACTAATCCGTTGTTTCCGTGAGTCATAACAACCACACCTCCTCCCAACATATTAGCAACCTGTCAAAAACTATTCTTTGGTATAAATCTCCTCTCTAAGATTTTTGGTAATGTGGTTGCAACTTCTACAAACTCGCTAGTTTTGGGGGGGGGGGTGTTGTGTGTGTGTGTGTGTGTGTGTGTGTGTGTGTGTGTGTGTGTGTGTGTGTGTGTGTGTGTGTGTGTGTTGTGTGTGTGTGTGTGTGTGTGTGTGTGGGGTGTGTGTGTGTGTGTGTGTGTGTGTTGTGTGTGGTGTGTGTGTGTAGTGTGTGTGTGTTGTGTTGTGTGTGTGTTGTGTGTATTGTGTGTGTGTCTTGGATGTGTAGTGTGTGTCGTGTGGAGAGTTTGGAGTTAATGTGTTGCTTTTGGTGTAGTGTCTTGTGTGTGTGTGTGATGAAATTTGTAAGGTGTGTAAAGTAAGGTGCTTGTGTCTTTCTGTATAAAAAATTATATTGTGTGTTTGTGTGTGTTGTGTGTGTGTGTTGTTGTGTTGTGTGTGTGTTGTGTATGTTTGTGTGTGTTGTGTCTGTGTGTGTTTGTGTGTGTGGTTGTGTCTGTTGTTCTGAGTGTGTTTGTGTGGTGTGTGTAGATGTGTGTGCGTGTGTGTGTTTGTGTTGCATGCGCGCGCGTGTGTGTATATGTGTGTGTGCACTGCATTGTTCTAAGGTCAGAACTGTACAGACTGAACGGCAAAGAAACTGCCGCAGTGAGAGGGGGGGTGTTTTGTTTTGTTGTAAATCCCAGCAAGGTGAAGCACGTTCAGCCTGTTCTCAG
>CM054139.1:69209374-69221874 GCA_028751875.1 Rapana venosa | reverse complement strand
GAGTTACTGGACGCGCATGTTATTTGGCCAATACGCCCAGGACATATGAAGCAGTGTGAAAGACGACACCTGCTAAATACAGAGAACGAAACAGTCTGTGATATCCTTGTTTCCAGTACCAGGGGAAAAAGGAGGTTGGGGTGGGATGGGGAGGGAGGGGGGGTAGGGGGGAGGGGGGGAAGCAGCCTGAGAGAAAAAGAGACTGACACACACGCGGAGACAGACAGAAATCCCCATACACACACATACGTACCTACATACATAAAAACAAACATGTCATTCAATGTTATCAAAACAATGATAGAGAAATGTTACATTGAAGTATGGTCACACACACGGACGCACGCACGCACGCACGCGCACGCACGCGCGCGCGCGCGCGCACACACACACACACACACACACACACACACGATTCAAGATTCAAGATTCAATTCCTTCACGCACAAACACACACACACACACACACACACACACACACACACACACACACTGCCCAACCGAAAATATACAATATCGCTGAGTAACTGACAGAAACTAAACGCTACAAGTTCCACTGCACAAACTGGAAAAAGTAGGGGAGGGGGGGAAGGGGTCATAAGGAGACTTTTGCAGAGATCAAAAAAACCCGCAAAAGTCGGAGTTGGAAAGCAGAAGACAACCAAGACAAGATGTCAGAAACAAAAAGGAATGTAAAGCAGAGAGAGAGAGAGAGAGAGAAGAGAGAGAGAGAGAGAGAGAGAGAGAGAGAGAGAGAGAGAGAGAGAGAGAGAGAGAGAGAGAGAGAGAGAGAGAGAGAGAGAGAGAGAGAGAGAGAGAGAGAGAGTGAGAGAGACTGAGAGATGGAAAATGAAATTTCCAGGCATTCCAAAATCAAGGATCCCGTTTTACACCCGGCGACACAAAAACTGACCACTGAAAATGACTCATGAACATTAAATAAGCTGTAGAGGAAAATGGACAAAGTCAAGCGACATCCGCAGAACTTAGCGAGGAGGAGCCAGTGGCCAGCACTGGGACTTAGCAGAAGCCAGCAATCCGTCAGCTGCAGTGCCGGCCAGTCCTACAGGACAGAAGGATGGAATGAAGGCGATGATGATGATGATTAGCTAAAGTGACACATTGCCACGGGTACTCAAACACACACGGGCTACACACGCTTACTCGCCAGCACGCGCTCATGCACAACACGCACGCGTACAGACACACTCACACACTCACGCGCGCGCACGCACATGCGCGAACGCGCGCACGCACACACACACACACAGTGAACAGGAAACGGATGACAAAATTTACAAAACTGCATACACACATGGACTGGATGAAAAAAGCACATGAGCGCTTATTCCATTGTCCTCGAAATAAAAGAATAAAATAAATTAATAACAGTTTACAAAAAAAGAGAGAGAGAGATAGACAGACAGACAGACAGACAGACAGACAGGCAGACAGAAACAGAGACAGACAGACAGACAGAGGGACGGACGGACGGACATGGAGAAACAAAAGACAGACTGGTAAGCAGGCTGGCAGAGAGACAGTCAGAGGGAAAACGGAAAAAGAGAAAAGAGAAACACACACACAAAAAACAAAGGAGGGATAGAGACAAGAAAGACAAACGAGAAATCAGAGAGAGGAACAGACAGACAGAAAGACAGAGGCACAGAGCAATGTAGTTTGTCCATGTTTACACTTTGGTTTGCAGACATTACAGAACAAAACACACACACACACACATACGCACTCTCTCTCTCTCTCTCTCTCTCCTCTCTCTCTCTCTCTCTCTCTCTCTCTCTCTCTCTCTCCTCTCTCTCTCACACACACACGCACACACACACACACGCACGCGCGCACATATCCACACACAAACACACACACACACATACACACACATACATACACACACACACACACACACACACACACACACACACATACACAGGAGAAAAACAAGCATGACAGAACAGGACAGCACACGTTTGGCAAATGACCACAAAAATTGGACCCGAGAAAATAGCTCTTTTTTAGGGGGGGGGGGGTGTTTATGTTCGCGATTTGCGACAATAAAGAAAACTAGAAACTGTTAAAGTTCTTCAAAATATGTCCAAAGACAATAATGGATGCTAATGTTTATGTCAATATGTGCTAAAAGTAGTAAAAAGCTTTTTTTATATAAATAAAAAAAGAAGAAAATCAAACAACGAAAAGAAATCATGTTTTGTCTATAATGTAAATGTTGGGGGTATGTTGGGCTGAACGAGATGAATAGTTCTATGTCAAAAACGCCACAACTCCTCTACAGAAGGTTTGGGGTTCCAATCTTGTCTTGCACGTGAGACGGTGGTTTCCCACTTGTACAGAGGGAGCATTAACTGGATGGAGTTTGTGCATAGAAGTTCGGGGTTCAAACCCCAACAGGGTGAAGAGTAACTTTTTTTTTTCAATTTTTCATGACAACTGGTATGTGCATGCCACTGTCCCACCTCCCCTCGGTGTGTATTTGCGTGGATTTTTTTTTCTTTTATTCATTTTTTAATATTGCATTTCGATGATATTGGGATAAGCACTCATGTGCTTTTTTCTACATCCAGTCCCCGTGTGTATGCAGTTTTGTCAATTTTGTCATCCGTTCCCACCTACTCTTCGGAAAAGCGGAACGGGTTTTAACATGTGCGCAAGATGTTCTGCGTGCGTTCGCACACGGTTTGCACACGGACCCTTGGTTTATAGTCTCATCCGAAGGACTTTTGGGGAGAATGGAGTTGGCACTGATGTTATCTTCAAAGAAAAAAAATCCTCTTGAACGAGATTCGAACCCGGGTCAGCAGATCACGAATACGTCACTCTAACCAGCAGGCTATCCCTGAAAGAAGCACGTGAAGCATTCTACAGCTCTTCGTGTCAGCATTCACTGGGTTGAATGAGACAGGGACTTTGCAGGCATAGAACAGTGACCACATCAAGAGTCATCAGCTAAGTGATGATGTTTCTGTCATGAAACGGGGGAAGAAGCACCGGCAGCTTGGGATGATTGTCGGTGTGCTGAATTTCTGCCGCTCTTGTGTGGCTTATCTTTCATTCATCGTATTTTTGTTCTACAGCCCAGCCGACCACGAAGACCGACTCAGCGTTAATACCCTATCAAAGAAAAATGTATTGATCAAAACTTAAAAAACAAACGATGGTGTACCTTCCAGTGATGATTTTCATTATATCTGTCTCAACTTTCTGTGACCTTAGAAAGAAAACTGTATTAGGATATAAATTATGTGAACTAAACGGAATAGTTTGAAATAGGAAAATCTTTTACCATGAAAAAATAAGAAAGGACTTTCGTCCAAATCTAACAATCAAAATACTACCTCATTACCAGTTTGCTGACATTTTCCAACACGTTATCAAATCTCAGACTGAAAACAAAAGCCTGCAAGACTTGTTGTCAAAACAACTAAATCACCCTTAGCGATGTTTGTATATTGTATCAAAATGCGAGTGAACGGTGCATGCAAATTCAACAGTCCAAATAAGTTATGACTGGGGACATGTTGTCTAATCATCCATACATGGACGAAACGACTCGGAGAGCTAAAACATTTAGGGTATTTTGCCAAACGAGACAAACGGCCAACCTCCGCCCGTAGGTTTGAACCCAGGCATCATCTGCTGCATCATCTCGTCAAACTTCTTGGTGGCCGCCATGCTGATGCTGTGCGTAGCTGCTGCTGCTGCTGCTGCTGCGTTGACGTAGAAATCAGAGGTCTGAGTTAGAGGGAGCCCTTTCCTGTCACTGTCGTGTGCTTGCTGTCCTTGGCACTAGAGAACCAGGCTTTGACACACACCCGCCACAAAAGGTCGCGTGTGGTGAATAACTTCAGTGCGGTGTCTCAATGACTTCTCGGGCAGTTGTAGGAGAAGAAGAGGACCACACACACAAAAATGACAGTGCAAAATTCTGACAATCAAAAAAACTGTTGAAACGGAAAAACAGACAGCTTAACACAGCACTGGTCAAGATAGTTTTCACTAGGATCGTTCAGCTAGGAACGCTGTGTATCAGCAGCATGCTGTGTAGATGTTTCTTCTCTTCAGCTCACTGCTTCTGTCCACTGAGTACCACAGAACGCCTCCTACGATATGACAGCACCCACACCGTCCTGTTGGCAGCAAGGTTGTGTTGTGCAGCCTCACTCCACTCCTTGCCCCAAGACTCTTCACCGGTTTACTGTCCACTCCGGTCCCCACAAAGCAAAGCTCTTTACAGCGGGATGGATGCCTGTGTTCCTGTCAGAACGATGGGCGTCAGCGCTCTCCTGTGTAAGAGGGCAGAAAGCTCCTTAGTGTGACGTAACGCTCATCTCCGTCAGTGAGAAGTGAAACGTCTGAGATGGCACAGAAATAGTTATTTCCCTTAGTTGTAGAGAGGTGGGGTTTTTTAATAATTATTCTTCTATTTCGAGGATAACGTTCCTTTATAACTGTTTGCTCCCTAGTTCTGTCTCAGAATCAGTATGGAGAATTGCTTTAGATTACTTCCAGGACGTATCCCCACCTGAGGTAGATTTTTTGCTCCTGTTGCTTTCAGCCTTACCTGCTCGTACCTTTTCGTTTTGCGCTAACGTTGTTTCCTGTCCTCATCGGGTTTGGGGTATCTTTTCTCGTTGTGATGTTTTTCTGTCTTAGTTGAGCACTTTCCTGTGTCTGTCCTCTACTTTTCGCGATTCTATAACTCTTCAATGAAGTGGATGGCGTTTCTGTTGTCCCGTTCAGTGCTTTCCTTCAGTGATACTGCTGTGACCACTGTTCTATCAAATCAACTTTATGCTGCTTCTGTTCGTCTGTGAAACTGGTTAAACTGCTGCTTCCCAATATCCAATGATTCCAAATGACTGCTGATTTCACTGATGAAATGTCTATTACTGCTGCTTTCACTGATGAAATGTCTATTATTGCTGCTTTCACTGATGAAATGTCTATTACTGCTTTTTCACTGTTGCAACGTATATTACTGATGAAATATATATTACTACTGTTTTCGCTGCTTTAACTTACTGCTGCTTTCACTGTTGAAACATGATTTACTGCTGCTTTCATTGATGAAATGTATATCACTGCTGCCTTCTCTGATAAAACGTATATTACTGGTGCTGCTTGCACTGATAAAACGTATATTACTGCTTCTGCTTGCACTGATGAAACGTATATCACTGCTGCTTTCACTGTTAAAACATGTATTACTGCTGCTTTCGCTGATGAAACGTATATTACAGCTGATGTTTTCACTGATACAACATATATTACTACTGCTGTTTTCACCGATAAAACGTATATTACTACAGCTGATTTCACAGATTTTACTGCTGCTTTCACTGATGTATATTACTGCTGCTTTTCACTCTTCAACGCAATAGAAAATACTGCTGTGTTCACTCTAGGATGAAGACTATGACTTTGCTTTTTTTCCTTGTTGATGAATTCGATAATGCCTCTGTCATCACTGCATGCTCAGTACATGTTATGGCACTGCTGTTTTCCTTGTTTAGTAGACGGCTTTATATTCGCTGAATGACACAGGGGGCTGCACCACTCCATGCAACACTCCCTCACTGGGGGCCTGCAAAGGGTGCTGGTGTCACAAGAGGCCAGGCTTTATGCACAGTAATGGCTCTCCTCCTTTATACTGTCCCTACCAGGGCCTCCTGAGCATGTCATTAGCATCCTGTCTGCAGAAACATTATACAGGAGTGACAGCAAACAACAACACGGTGTGTGATGAGCCCCTAAAGAAAGGCTGGGGCTTAAAGGCCACTGCTGCGAATACCGGTCCCTGTTATCTCTCTATGCTGCTGTGCACATGCCCACCCAAATATCTGTGTGTATCTTTTGATTTTCTGATTGTATGTGTTTACATACTCTGAAATAAAGATCGATAGTGTTGCTGTAATGTTGTTTGTGGAAATGCATATAGAAGCAGAATGTATATTCCTTTATAACAAAGAAATTAAATGTTGTTCTGTGGTATCAGTGTGGCTTCAGTAGCAAAGCTTCCGTGAAGTTGTTCAGGGGGCAGGGAGCATTTAGTCTAGTTGGACGGTGTGTTGGGTTTTTTATGGTTTGTTGGTTTTTAGTTCTTTGGTCTTCAATTTGTTGGGATTTTTTAGGGTGGGTATCAACTCCATGTCACTCTAATGGACTAATAAATATTGGCCAAACTTGTTTAGCCAGTGTATATCCTACTTTTGTTAAATGTCTCTCTTTTCAGCCACAGTCAACACTAGATAGATTATGTAAGTTTTTTTTGCTTATGTTTTGATTTTGGTCTTTCAATCTATGAATGTTTTTTGTCTGGTAAAATACCTGTTCATTTTTTTAACAAATATCTGGGGTCTCGTTACGAATAGTTCTGTAAATAAAAAGGTGAGGGCAGTATGTGGAAGTCAACTGTAGAAATCTAGAAAGAAAAAAGACACCAATGAAAAGTTTGTATAGATTCGTCACCTCTTCACACACTGCTCCTTACTACTCTTTCTGTCAAGTCAAAAGCTCCCTAGGACACAGTCAACATCAGCTGTGAAGTGTTCATGGTGTTGCTCAGGTGTCTGGTTTTTCCAGACCTGGTGTCTCTTTTTTAACAGCAGTTATGGCCACGGACTCTTTCAACAACAACAACAACAACAGCAACAACAACAACAGCAGCAACCAAAACTGAAAGAGGGCTGAGGATGGAGTGGGGGTGTTCACAGCCTGGTAAACTAGCAGCACAGTGGTTTGCCTGGTTTATACACTGACAGCCAACTGAAGGTCACCACACTGACAAACTTGAGGTATGTTGTTTTATCGCTTACAGCGTGTGATCACACACCAGACACTCAGCTTGACACAGAGGACGAAACAGTCCTGGTCGTTTCCACTTGGGGCAGCAACATGTCTACACAACCAGCCAAAAGTCGTTGGTAAACTGCACTTTGCGTAAGTCTATTCAGCAGGGCACACTGACGTAGCAACAACTCATGTCATCATCAACATTGCTGACAACAATAAAGAAACAAGCTGTCATCTGTTGTAGATTGATTTTTTTAAAACCTACCTTTTATCACAACACTCGTTACAAACTATTCACCTCGTCGTGAAAACTGCAGCATAACGTTTTAAAACTAAGCTCCTCAAGCAGAAGTTATCTCACCACTGTTTCCAAAACCGTTTACACCTCTCAAGACAAACTTGAGCCAAGCATTTCAACAACATCACAGACAAACCTTTTTTTTAATTGTTGGTTTCTGCAATGCACAGAAGAACACTGGGAGAATGAGTTCTACTGTCAACGATCTAAGCTGGCTAGCTATTCAGAAAGCAAAAACAAGAGCTAAGCCACTTTGCTTTCCTTCTCTCTCCCTGTCCTGAAAGGTCCAGCCTCCAGGAAAGGAAACATCAGAGTGTTCCACTAATTCTTCCTGATGACACCAGAAAAGAAAACACAGCTCCAGAAAACCCAGAAGTAGGCAGAGAAGCCACAGCAGACAAGATCCGAGTTGATTCACACAAGGGGAAAAAAAAGAAAGGACACAGCCAAGCCTCCCCCCAGCACAGAAGAGAACAGTCACTGTATGTGTGTGTGTGTGTGTGTGTGTGTCTGTCTGTCTCCCCTCCCCTCAGGCAGGCAGTCTTGTATCGGGCCCAGGCAGGAGGTGTGACAACTGACTGACCGCTGACTTCCCTCTGAAGCTGGCTGGCCGCCTGTATGCTGACCGGGCCACCACGGCAGACCCCTGACAGGCTGACACGTGCGCCACGTCCCATCACCACCCTCCCTGTCCCTCGCTGCCTTGTGTCGCCCGTCAAAACCGTTCCCCGGCCAGATTTGCCCCACTAGGTAGATTTTTTTTTTATTGTAGGCTAGGAATGGAGGTAAGTAAGGGATAGGGGGTAGGTAATAATGTATGGAATTTATATAGCGCTGAATCTTGTAAAGCAACAAATCAAAGCGCTCAGGTGCGTGGAACAGCTTGTTGGACACTTGACTCAGTTCACTTCTGTCCTAAAATTCTGTTTATCTCTTTTTTTTTAAAAAAAAAGATTTCACTGCAAAGCCACACAAGGCATTCTCAAAATTACAACACTTACTGAAAGAAAAAACCTTTGTTTTCTTGTTTATGTAACCGCTGAAGTTCAAGTTGTCCTCATCTGTGGAGCCATGAAATGTGGTGCTAGAGTGAACAGCCTGTCATGAAGAGCAAGGTGATAGATAGATAGACCTCTCTGCAGGGCGGCTGGAAGTCCGTCTTCTCTCTAAAAGATTTTTTTTAATTTTAATCATTAACAAAAACATTTTTTTTAATTGTCTACATGCAACTAAACCACATCTTCTCTCTCTCTCACTGTGTGTGTGTGTGTGTGTGCGTGCGTGCGTGTGTGTATATGCGTGCGTGCGTGCGTGCGTGCGTGCGTGCGTGCGTGCGTGCGTGCGTGTGTGTGTGTGTGTGTGTGTGTGTGTGTGTGCAATGATCTAAAAGTGTTTAACTTTGATGCCTTTAAATCCTTCTTTCCATCGCATTTGCACATTGAAGGATCTAAGCTGACACTGTCTGTCTGCAGCAGCAAATGCTGTTTCTACCTGTAAGGATTCTAAACACCTGGACACCCACTCATAAGCACACAAAAACACAACCAGGACTGAGTCACCATGAGACTAGATCTATTTGACATGAGACTAGACCTATTTTACCTGAGACTAGACCTATTTTACCTGAGACTAGATCTATTTTACCTGAGACTAGATACCTGAGACTAGATCTATTTTACCTGAGACTAGATACCTGAGACTAGATCTATTTTACCTGCCTGCCTGCCTGGTAGATGGGCAGGTGGGTGAGCTAATGGATGGACGGACGGACGGATGGATGGATGGATGGATGGATGGATGGATGGATGGACGGACGGACGGACGGACGGACGGATGGATGGATGGATGGATGGATGGATGGATGGATGGATGGATGGATGGATGGATGGATTAACTGAATAAGTGACTGGTTGACTGGTTGATTGATCGATCAAACATTTGACTGATTAATTGATTGATTGACCTTTTCATATCAGGGGTAAGAGCAAAACAACAGAAGTAGAACAGAAAGACGAGGGGGAAATATTTATTTACTCATTTACTTCTATATTTTATCGATTTTTTTCAATCATGTACTTATTAAGGCTCTACAACTTCAATGTCTAGTTTCTGTCATGAAGATAGAGATAAGCAGGCCGATGGAAAAACAGGTGAAGATGAATACCAAAACCACATACACAGTGCGAAAAAAGCAGATCAACTGTTTTTTATTCAAAGTCTGTCAGTGTTATAAGAAGGCTTGGTGAAACTACATCCTATTGTCACAAACCGATCCGTCCTGTTTGGGCTTAAACGCACTCGTTTCATGTACGCATATGGATACTACTGCGCCAAAAAGAATCACAAAAACAAAAACAAAAATTCCCACAGAAACTTAAACATCTACATCAAAAAGAACGAGATAGGGGCCACTTAGTAAAAAATAAACAAACAAAACAAAACAAAGCAAAAAAACCCGAAAAAAGTCCTGACAGGAAGTGAAGAGAAAAGCCCCAAGCGATGACAAGAAAGTCAGCCAACGAGAAGTGATCCCCTTTTTTAGCACCCCTGGACAATGCGTGGATCGGTGGTCTAGAGGTAACGCGCCTGTCTAGAAAGCGAAAAGTCCGGGTCTGAAGTGTGCGGCGGTTCGTACCCCGTTTGGACCGGAAATTTTTCCCCCATCCATTAGACCATGAGTGGTGGTCTGGGCGCTAGTCTTTCGGATGAGACGATAAACCGAGGTCCCGTGTGTTACACGTAATTATTTAGCGCACGTAAAAAACCCCACGGCAACAAGAGAGTTGTCCCTGGCAAAATTCTTAGAAAAAAGCCACTCTGATAGGGAAACAAATACAGCTGCAGGAAAAAAAAAAGAAAAAGAAAAAAAAAAGGGTGAAAGGGTGGCGCAGCGCTAAGTAGCGACGCGTTCTCCCGCTCTCCCCGGGGAGAGCAGCCCGAATTTCAACTTAAAGTGGTATGAAATAAAATCTGAGCGCTTTGATTTGTTGCTTTACAAGATTCAGCGCTATATAAATTCCATACATTATTATTATTATTATTAATTGTCTCCCCTGTCTTCCCCGGGACCTAGGCCCAGTGCTGAAGATGTCAGGGAGGTGTTCTGCCCAGCCCCAGACTGCAGCCTGGCCAAGAACATGACGAGGAAGGAGCTGAAGACTGGGGATCAATTATTCACCTCCACTAATTCAGTCAGCCCTGTACTTCTTACTGGTCGCCAGTCTACAGACACGTGTGTGGCATGGGGAGACAGACTAGACAGACTCCCCACTTTCTTCCTCGTTTTCATCCAATACAACACACCCACACAACAGAGGAAAATGAAGGAGAGAGTAATCATGTCATTGTTGTTGTTGTTATTATTACTTTTACTGTCCAATGTGACAGTTAGCGCCATAAGATCTGGTGCTGGGTCATTGAAAATCGACCTTGATGAAAAATATGAACCAGAGAACTTCCCAGATTTAACGTGCCAAGCCAGCCATTAGAAACAAAGACCATATTCAGATAAATTCAAACAGTTTATTATCTCACAAACGGAGAAATTCATGTGGGTAACGAGCCTCATATAAAAAAAAACTAAATAGGAAAAACATTTATCACAGAAGAATAATACAACACAGTATACGAATATCACCTCACACACAATGCAAGATAATACTTATACCACCATTACCAATACCAGCACTTTACCAATACCAGCACTTTACCAATACCAGTACTTTGATAATGATTAACAAAATCAGAAAAATATGAAGAGTATCTGCAAGAGAAAATGGAACCACATTTGCTGGAGCAGTTTGGAAATAAACATGGGATGCAGAGCTGGTAAAGATTTACATAGACCTACCACCTAAAATATACAGTCCTTCCCCCACCCCCGCCCCAACACCTTACAAACACAATGTTTACCATCTCCACCCCCAACAAATCTAAAGAATACGTGTTCATAAAACATTCGTATATAAAGCACGTGTTACACACACACACAAAATTTAATTTCTTTCCCCCTTTTGGGGTATGGAGGATTATAAAGAATTCAACAGGAGAATAAACCTAACAGCAATACACCCAAAAACAATGTCAACACTAACAGGAACTGAAAAGCAAGAGTTCATTGCAAAAATGATAAAGCAAAAAGTATTAAAGACTCAAGACTAATTTTAAAGTATACAAATTTCTTGAAAGGGCACACACTACACTTATGAAAAACAAGTAAAATTTCAAAAAATACCTGCAAATCTTATGAATTTTGAGAGAGACAGGAGAACTTTTCGAGATTTGCATTTCATTGAAACACACACACACACACACACACACACAACACACACACACACACACACACCTTTTCTTAACCTTTCCTCCTTCCACTCCTTCTTCTCCCTTCTTTAACTTCCACTACAATTTCTATTTCCCTCGTCTAATATCACTTATAATAATAATAATAATAATAATGTATGGAATTTATATAGCGCTGAATCTTGTAAAGTAAACAAATCAAAGCGCTTGCATTCAAATCATTCATACGCATGCAACCATCCATAAATATCAAGATAAACAAATATAAAATTTATATACACAACACACTTAGGTGGGGGTGGTGGAGGTGAAGGCAGCTATTGACAGTAGGATCAGACAACAGGGGAAGATCTCAAATAGAGTATAAGTGCGTTTTGAGGCTAGATTTGAAAGAATCAAAAGAAGGCTTTTGGCGAAGGGGAAGAGGGAGGTCGTTCCATGTGGAGGGACCGGAAACAGAGAAAGAGCGACGGCCAACAGTGGTATGTTGAAATCTGGGTGTTCGAAAGCACAACGTATCTACAGCTGAACGAAGGGAACGGGACGGAGTGTACAGGTGAAGACAGTTACAGAGATAAGAAGGTGCAGATTTGTGGAGACATTTGAAACAAAGGGTATTAATCTTATACTTTATTCTTTGTGAGACAGGCAGCCAGTGAAGAGATCGCAAAAGATGAGTGATGTGTTCAGATTTTTTCTTTCTAAGGACCAGTCGAGCTGCAGAGTTTTGTATGCGTTGAAGGGAGTGGATGGATGATGCCGGCAAACCAGCCAAGAGAGAATTACAGTAGTCCAGTCAAGAAAAGAATGAGAGACGTGACAAGTTTGGATGTTGCTTCAGTAGACAGATACTTGCGAATTGCACTTATGCGCCGTAATTGATAGTAGCAAGACTGGCAGGTCTGGGTGATGAATTTTTTCATAGAGAGTGTGTTGTCAAGGACCACACCTAGATATTTCACTGAGCTGGACAGAGGAACCGACGTATTGCTGAATTCCACTGAAGTCGTTGTGATGGAGGAAAGTTTATGTTTGGTCCCCATGAGCATGGCTTCCGTTTTATCAGCATTTAGCTGTAACT
>CM054139.1:69186874-69199374 GCA_028751875.1 Rapana venosa | reverse complement strand
CACCATGGCTGTGCTGTTTTGTATCAGCTGATTCCCAGCTGACTGGTACTCGTGTTACTGCTGCTGCTGCTGTCGCTCTTTCTACTATTACTACAGCTGCTGCTACTACTACTACTACTACTACTACTACTACTACTACTACTACTACTGCTCCTGCTGCTGCTGCTGCTACTACTGCTGCTGCTCCTACTACTGTGCTGCTGCTGCTGCTGCTACTACTGTCTACTGCTGGCTGCTGCTGCGCTGCTTGCTGCTGCTACTACTATACTACTGCTGCTGCTGCTACTCTTCACTATCTATACTACTTGCTGCTGCTGCTGCTGCTCTGCTGCTGCTGCTGCGCTGCTGTGCTAGCTACTGCTAGCTCTACCACCACTGCTATCACCACTGCCTGCTCACTGCTGTTGCTGTGCTACTACTACTACTACTTCTGCTGCTGCTGCTGCTGCTGCTGCTGCTGCTGCTGCTAGCTAGCTGATAACTGCACTGACTATGCTGCTGCTGCTGTGTGCTGCTGCTCATGCTGCTGCTGCTGCTACACTGTGATGCTGCTCTCAACTCTATCTGCTCCTGCTTGCTTGCTGCTAGCTGCTTCTAGCCTTGCGTTTGCTGCTGCTAACTCTTGCACTGACTACTACCACTTACAATGTGCTATGCAGTTGACTGCAGCTTTCTGCTACTACTACTACTATGTACACTGCTGCGATATATCTACTGCTGCTGCTCCCAGCTATTGCTGCCATACTCTCTCTACACAAAATGCTGTGCTTCGCTATGCTGCGTCAGTTCTACTGCATGCATTCTGCGACTGAATTCTGCTAGCGCTATTGTCACAACTGTGGGGTTGGGCTCACTCCTAAATCCTTGCGAAGCTTTGTGTCCGCGCAACTGCACGCACGCAGCGTGTCACTAATGCTGCCTGCAGGTTAAAACCTGGCAGAGACTCTCTCTTACCTTCATGTGCCATGTCAGATACTGGGTATTACTCCTTCTCGTCCATACCACAGGCTATTTCTGCCATACTCTTCTACACAAAAAATAGATGGGTGTTTCGTAATGTGTGTCAGATTCTATGCATGCATTTGCAGATGGGAACTTCATTTGTAGTGGACATTGTCCAAAGGACTGGTGGGGGTTGGAGTCAAGCTGAAGTCAACTCCAGACAAAAATCCCCTTGAAGGGGAGACTTGATGGCACTGCTACCCACCGTCAGATAAAGAGCCCAACGCTGTGTTCACTAAGTGACTCTGCCCTGCCAGTAAATGTCTGTGCAGATAAATCTTTTTCGTCTTCTTTTTATTTTTCTTCTTCTTCTCTGTGCAGATAAACTTTCTTCTCTCTCTCTTCTCTTCTTCTTACTTCTTCTTTCTTCTTTCTTCTTCTTCTTCTCTTTCTTCTCCTTCAAATTTTATTTTCTTCTTCGTCTTCGTCTTCTTCATCGCGTCGTCGTCTTCTTTTCTCTTTGTTCTCCTTTTTCAAACACTGCAGACAGCAACTATTGTGTCTATCAAAGATAAAAATGTATTGCGCTGCCGTTAAGCCCTGACAAGTCGGGACCAAGTACATCCGACATTAGCCGTGGAGAGAATCGTTATTCTTTAAGTCCTTTTCCCTTGAATAAAGGGAGGAAAATGGACCAAGAAGGCAGAAAATAGACCAGAAAGAGGTGACAGGAAGAAAATGAACAAACCAAAAACAAAGAGAGGGATAGAAAAGAGGGAATTCCTAGCACAGAATTTCCAAAAGGTGGGTATGCTATTTATAGTGACAGGCCCCCAGCATCTCCACGGAGGAGAGCAGATAGAAGGGCTGTGTACAGCTGAAACATCTGATTTACACTCTGTATAACATTGATTTTGTTATTTTTGTAATTTGGACAACACGTTGCCGAAATGTGTTGAATCTGATTTAATTTTCCCTTTTGTTTTGCTACAGATGTTTGTAATCGCAGAGTTTACGATTTTATACAATCGTTAATACTCCTTGTGGTTACTTTCTTTCTAATTTCTCCTACACTGGCAACGTTTATTAACAAATGATATTTGTCTTCAATATTACAGAGCCTGTAGGCTTTTGTTCATCTAGTCTGACCGATAAGAACATTCAGACATTGTAAATCAGATGACCCAGTCAGTAAATGAACTGGCTTGACATCTCTCTCCTCTCAACTCAATCTTCTCGTCTCTCGTCAGCCTTCTTTATCATCTCGCATCATCTCTCATCTCTCGTGGCGTTCCCTCGACTTGGCTCACCAGAGGAAAGGAGAGTTTTGAAAAGCAGTGAGTTATCTGGTATTATTTAGATAAAGACGTTTAGATAATGCAGTGACTAGGACTAGTTCCTGTCGCGCTTCAGAGTGTGTTCTAAAGACAAACACTTGTTCTTTGCAGGAAATGTATTAACGTCATCCAAGATAGACAGTGAAGGAGCAAAAACTGTTTATTATGCGACTGCACCAATGGCCACCGTTGCACACTACTTCAACTGACAGTCGGTTATCGTTGATAGTTCCAGCGCAATTGCCAGGACAAAAGGAGGTCTGGGTGCACAAGCGAAGAGGAAGGAGGATGCTGCACTGTTTGATTCGTTCAGCTCCCTCAGGACTCTTTCTCCTACGCCACCCAGCCTGATATACTGCACAGAATGGCCACTGCAAAGACACTTTCTATGCCTGACACTCAACACGCTTCCATGTGGGCGGAATGTGCAGTGCAACACAGCAGGCCAGCCAGTCCCGTGATACAGTATATGAGGCGGAGAATTCCTTGCTAGTGAAAACACAGCACATGGATGTGAGTGTAAATGATGGTGATGATGGAGAGAAGGGTGATGACTGGAGTGAACAAACAGAAGATTTTGCTGATGAGACAGTGGCAATGTCACAGACACTGACAGAACACACAGCAGATGAAGCTGTGGAAGAAGAAAACGAGACAGTGACAGGGAGAGGTTGTGATGTGGAAGATACGTCGTCAGTCAGCAAGTCTAAGCAAACCAACCAACTGTCTAGTGACTATTGCAGACAAGCCATTGAGTGTATTGAAAAGATACAAAGGGACATGCGTAGAATGTAACACCACTTTAGTTCAAGAGAAGACAGACTCAGTCCAGCAAATGGCGAACACATGGAAACCTGTCTACACCACCCGGAAAACAGCAGTCATCGTGGCCACACCGATAGAGACACGACTTTAACAAGCTTCACCTTCCTCTTCAGGCAGTGATGACAGTGACAGTCGATATTATTGTTGTAATATGACTATGAACATTACCGCGATCGGACTTCCATTCGCGAAGATCGTGTGAATGTAAATTGTTCGGTTGTGTATGTAATTATCGGACCTTTCGATCCCCCTTCCCCCATGTGAATGGGCCCAATGCCTAACACATTAAATTATTTGTCATTGTCATTGTCATTGTCATTCTCTCTCTCTCTCTCTCTCTCTCCTCTCTCTCTCTCTCTCTCCTCTCTCTCTCTCTCTCTCTCTCTCTCTCTCTCTCTCCTCGATAGCCTGGTTGTTAGAGTGATGTATTGGTCATCTGCTGACCTGGGTTTGATTCTCGTTCAAGAGGATTTTTCCTCTGGAGTGCCGACTCCTATCTATCTATCTGTCCCGTAGTCTGACGACCGTGGGGGCACCCTCAAAGACTCAGCAACCAGTTCCCTCCATTCCTCTCTCTGTTCTGCCTTTCTCAGGGTTTTGTTGAGTTCTAGGCCTGTCCATTCACTGATGTTATCCTCCCAGCTCTTCCTTGGTCTGCCTCTTCTTCTTCCTCCTTGGACAGTGCCTTGCAAAACTGTCTTTGTAATTCCTTGGGATCTTGTGACATGCCCATACCACTTAAGTTTACGCTTTTTCACGATCGTTAGAAGGTTCTCATAGGGTCCAATGGTTTGCTGGATTCTGTTATGCACGCTTTCGTTGCTTATGTGGTCTTTGTAGGAGATGCCAAGGAGTCTCCGAAAGCATCTCATCTCCACTGCCTGTACTCTTCTCTCCAAATCTGCAGTCAGGGTCCATGATTCACAGGCATACAGAAATATGGATATGACAAGGGAGCGCATTAGTCTGATCTTGGAGATAAGTGAGATATTCTTGTCTCTCCAGATGGTGTTTAGTTTTGACAAAGCTGTTATTGTCTGTGCAGTCCTGCATACTACTTCTGGCTTGGATCCCTGGTCGGATACAATGGCTCCCAGGTACTTGAAGCTTTGAACTGTTTCCAGCTTCTGGTCATTAACCCTGATATCAGTGCTAATGCCGTTGGTGTTATTAGTCATCAGTTTGGTCTTCTCTGCACTGATTTCCATGCCGTATGTTTTGGAGGCCTTATCTTATCCAAGTGTTCTGTTAGGCTGGCAAGCTCTTTTTCTGATCCTGCTATTCCATCAATGTCATCTGCGAAGCGGAGGTTTGTGATCGTTCTGCCACCAATGCTGACTGATCCTTCATGATGTTCCAGTGCATCAGCCATGATTCTCTCAAGGAAGATGTTGAAAAGAGTGGGTGAGAGTAGACAGCCCTGCCTTACTCCAACTGTTGTTCGAAACCATTCTCCAATGTTGTTGTTGTAGTACACTGCACTGGTGGCCTCGCTGTACAGCTGTTTGATGACTCTGATCAGGTTGCATTGATGCTGCCGACTCCACTCTCCCCAAAAATCCTTCGGATAAGACTATAAATCGAGGTCCCGTGTGCGAATGCACGCAGAACATCTTGCTCGCACACATTACAGCCCGTTCCACTTTTCGGAAGAGTAGGCCATTGTGTGCCGGTGGGAACGGATGACAAAATGTACAAAACTGCATATACACGGGGACTGGTTGAAAAAAGCACATGAGTGCTTCTTCCATTATCCTCGAAATAAAAGAATGAAATCAAATAAATTAGTTAAATAAATACAATCTCTATCTCTCTAACATGCCAAACAATCGTGCTAACAGCAAGAGAATAACGAGGTAAAAAAAATAACCCCGTCATTTGACAAACTGTACACTGGACCAGCAGCACCCCCTGTGCCATGGTTAGAGCAATGGACTGGCACTGAGAAGCTGAGGGTTTGATCCCCCTGTAAGAGGAATGACAGCTCACAAGCTGTGGGGTTGATCTCTCTTCTCTCTGTTAAAGTAATGACAGCTCACAAGCTGTGGGGTTGATCCCTCTGTTAAAGGAATGACAGCTCACAAGCTGTGGGGTTGATCTCTCTGTTAAAGGAATGACAGCTCACAAGCTGTGGGGTTGATCTCTCTGTAAGAGGAATGACAGCTCACAAGCTGTGGGGTTGATCCCTCTGTTAAAGGAATGACAGCTCACAAGCTGTGGGGTTGATCCCTCTGTTAAAGGAATGACAGCTCACAAGCTGTGGGGTTGATCTCTCTGTTAAAGGAATGACAGCTCACAAGCTGTGGGGTTGATCTCTCTGTAAGAGGAATGACAGCTCACAAGCTGTGGGGTTGATCCCTCTGTTAAAGGAATGACAGCTCACAAGCTGTGGGGTTGATCCCTCTGTTAAAGGAATGACAGCTCACAAGCTGTGGGGTTGATCTCTCTGTTAAAGGAATGACAGCTCACAAGCTGTGGGGTTGATCTCTCTGTTAAAGGATTGACAGCTCACAAGCTGTGGGGTTGATCTCTCTGTTAAAGGAATGACAGCTCACAAGCTGTGGGGTTGATCTCTCTGTTAAAGGAATGACAGCTCACAAGCTGTGGGGTTGATCTCTCTGTAAGAGGAATGACAGCTCACAAGCTGTGGGGTTGATCTCTCTGTTAGAGGAATGACAGCTCACAAGCTGTGGGGTTGATCTCTGTTAGAGGAATGACAGCTCACAAGCTGTGGGGTTGATCTCTCTGTAAGAGGATTGACAGCTCACACTATGGGATTTTGTTTTAGCCTGCGTTGGGTCCTACCCAAAACTGTGGATGTATTTGGGGAACAAACTTTATTTTCAAATGAATTTCCAAATTGTAGAGATCTTGGACGAAAATCAGTTTCCAGTTATAGCAGTTTGTTTACACCGTGGAGGGCAGTGTGAAATAAATCATCACACTTGGAAAGTTTCGGAAATAAATTCGTTACTGGATCAGCTTCTCCCTGACTTTGTCCCTAATTGTCAAGCTGAACAATGGTCGTTTCTTAATTACTTTCTGCATTGTTCCCCCTAATCCTCTATGCTCCTCTCTGAATCAAAGGATTCTGTTTCTTTAATCTTGTTTCTATCACGCAGTCTCAAACCATGTAGAATATCAATACCGTCTTTAACTGTCAGTCCTCGCCTTAAATGTCGATTAGACAAGACAATTAAGGCAAAGTGAATACAAAGGAGATTCATTTCATATCCTGGCCTACCTCAGGGTGACTTCAACTTTAACGTCATTCTTTTCCTTCTCTAAGTCAGCCACAACTTTAAGCACAGGTCTTCCGACTGATTGCAGATTGGAGTCTGTTGTTGAAGGGACCTTGTTGCCGGCACTAGCCTACCCAAGAAAGGGCATTCCTCACTCAGTCCAGCTCCACAGTAAACTGCGCTATTGATGCCATCAGTAAGATCCGTAGTAGGTAGTGATGTCCTGTATGTTCTGGCGCAGAACAAGCACCACTGAATGATAACAACTGAAGTGACCCAGCAGCGGGCAGGGCGTCTTCTGGTCAGTGGCCTCACAGTGGCTCAACACTCCAGTCTCCCTTTAGACTGGTGACTCCAACAGTGTAACATTTATTCTTTAATTTTGAGGATAATGGAAAAAGCGCTCTTCTGCCTTTTTGCTTCCAGTCCCTTGTGTATGCAGTTTTGTAAATCTTGTCATCTGTTCCCACCGACACACAGTGGCAAACTCTTCCGAAAAGCGGAACAGGTTTTAACGTGTGCGCAAGATGTTATGCGTGCGTTTTCACACGGGACCTCGGTTTATATTCTCACCCAAAGGGGCAGACGCACTGAGAGGCGTAGAGGCTGCATCACTAAGGTGTGACTACAGGTGAGGCATGAGGAGTCATGGAGCCATGCAGTGCAGTGCTCAGGCAATGTCACCAGGCCAGTGAAACCCCACACAGACCATCCTTCTCCACATCGCTGGCTGCATGCTGGGTATGCTAGTGCCGTCCGCGCCACTGGTCATAGCTGGCCTTCTCTCCCGCAGAAGACGGATGAACTTTGAAGCGGGCGCAAGGGGGTGGGCGGGACAAGCTGGTGGGCAGAGCGTTGCGCTCACCATCTCACGGCCCGGGATCGAGTCTCCACCAATTCGCCTTTTCGCCTGGGGTTAACGTATAACACCAGTACAGACTCCACTCCCCCGAAAGTCCTTCTGATGAGACTATAATCCGAGGTCACGTGTGCGACCGCACGCGGAACATCTTGCGCACACGTTAAAACCCGTTCTGTCTTTCGCAAGAGTAGACCATGCGTGCCGGTAAGGATTGATGACAAAAAAGTATATTTAAAAACCGCACGCACACTGGCATTGCATCCTATTCAGACACCATCCCCAAAGTCGGAACGCGGATTTGTCAGGTGCGTAACGGCAGCGCAATGCATTTTCGCTCATATGACAGATGACAATAGTTACTATTCAACGAAGAAGAAGAAGAAAGAAAGCGACTACCTAAATGGTGGGGGGCAAAAACGGTCGCATACGCAAACATCTCGCCAATGGTGAACCTCGGAGCTCTAGCCGAGGAACAAAAAACAAAAAACAAAAAAACAGGGTGAGGGCACCGACATGTTCTGCGTGCGTTCGCTTCCAGTGTCTTCATTAATGGTCTCGACGGAAGGACTAGCAGGGAGTGGAGGCGGTGTCCATGTTCATTCCTGGGTAACCACCCTCTCCAACGGACACTTCAGGCAGCGGAGACTGGAACCCAAGCCCTCAGAGTGCCGTCTGACCAGGTGTCTGATATTCCAGCCACTAAGACATTCGGCCCTCTAGAAGATGAGGCGATAAAAGAAAAAAAATCAAAAACATATGGGACAAAATGTAATTTGCTGCGGTCATGAAATATGTAAACAACAGCGGAGACGGCAAAAACAATCAACAAACTATTAATGGGTTACTCGAAATAAACCCCAGTACAAAAAATTGCTTCTGTCTGGAAAAGAGAATGTGTGGTGACCCCCAAAAATTGTGAACGTAATAACAAACAACGCGCTCACACACGCACGCACGCACACACACACACACACACACACAGGGACAGACAGACAGAGACAGTGTAGAAAAAAAAGCAACAATGAAAGAAGAGAGAACAAAACGGTATGTGATATTGGCCAAGGAAGCGCAAGTGCCACCCCACTGACATTGTCTCACCCGGACAAACCCAGCAAAGAATAAGCATTACAAGGACTAGTCCTGATGAACAACTCCTAGAAGAATGAACAAGGACTACTGCTGATGAACAACCCCTAGAAGAATGAACAAGGACTTCTGCTGATGAACAACCAACTTCTAGAAGGATGAACAAGGACTTGTGCTGATGAACAACCTCTAGAAGAATGAAATAGGACTAGTGCTGATGAACAACCCCTAAAGGAATGAACAAAGACTATCAACAAGGACTTGTACTGATGAACAACTCCTAGAAGAATGAACAAGGACCTCTGCTGATGAACAGGCTTTCATCAGCCACTGTGCACTGCTCTGATGTGTCAGAGACTGGCCACGACCAGTCATAATCCCCCAGCCACTTTACACACACATAGACAAGAGCACGTACACAACCAATCACGCTTATAGGCTACCTGATTGCCCATGCACACGCACTTACACGATGACCGGTAGGCTTGAGGTAACACACCTGCCTTCAAAGTGATAAATCACTGGATCGATCCCCCATATCCCCCCCCTCCCCCCCCCCCCCCCACACACCACACACACCCGTCTGCTAGAGGCTAAACGGTGGTTGGGGTGCTAGTCTTTCGGATGAGACTATAAACCCAGGTGCGGTGTGCAACGCACATTGAACTTAAACACGCGTAGCAAGAAGGAAGGTGGCAGGATGGTGAAGACGTTCGCCTGCCAACAAGTTACCCGTACCGTGTAGTTCTGGGTTCGATTCCCAGCCTTGCCCTTTCTTCCTAGCTTGACGAGAAAATCGAACTGAATGTCTAAGTCCTTCAGATGAGACTATAAACCGAGGCTCCGAGTGGGAACGCACGCAGAATATCTTGCGCACCCGTTCCGCCTTTTTTCTTGTTTATTTTATTTATTATTTATTTTTTTATATCGAGGATAATGGAATAAGCACTCATATGCTTTTTTACATCTAGTCCCCGTGGTGTATGCAGTTTTGTCAGTTTTGTCATCTGTTTCCACCGGCACACAATGCCCTACTCTTCCGAAAAGCGGATCAGGATTTAACGTGTGCGCAAGATGTTCTGCATGCGTTCGAACACGGGGCCTCGGTTTATAGTCTCATCCGAAGGACTTTGACACTCAGTTCGATTTTTTCGGGAGAGTAAGCCATTGCGTGCCTGTAGGAATGGATGACAACCAAAACAAACCACACACAAAAAAACAAGCTGCATACGTGTGTCGTGTCAGACACCATCCCCGAAGTCGGAATGCGGCTACCTAAACGGTGAGGGTGGCGGGGCTGTCGCACACGCAAAAATCTCACCATTGGTGAACCTGGGGCTCTAGCCAGGAACGAAAATTAAATATGAAAAATAAATAGATAAAAACGCACGCGTACAAGAAGGCAACAATCAAGTTGGTCAAATTCTGGTGACATTCTGTAGGGGGAAAAAAAAGCACTTATCATTGGGAGACAAAATAAATAATAATAATAATACGAGCAAGAACATGAAAGAGGATCACCAGAATGATAAGCCTACATCTTGGATAGGGTAGTAGTGCTGCTCTCAGCAAGACTCGCAATCTCGTCCAGAAAATTTTTTTGCCAAAAGAGGGGCTCTGGCGAAAAGATGGCCTGATTGCTTCAAACGATTTTTTTACGTTTTTTTAAGGTCTTTATATAAGTTGGGGTTTTGGGGAGGGGTAACTTTGGGGTGGTTTTTGTTAGGTGTGGGGGGGGGGGGGGGGGGCGTTGTTTGGGTTGTTGTTGGGGTTTCTTTTGTTTGGGTTTTGTTTTGTTGTGGTGGGGGGTGGGGGGGTTTGTTGTTTTGGTTTTGGTTGGTTTTTTTTTTTGGGGGGGGGGTTGTTTTTGTTTTGTTTTTGTGAGGGGGGGGGGGTGTATTAATGTTTAAAAGGAGTAAGTGTAAGTGCAGCTGAGTTGAAACGGTATTTCCCATTAGAAGGGCTTTTCCAGGGGAGAGCACCAGAACTATTGGGCCGAGATATGTGCCATGAATCAAAGTGGTGTACAATATGACTGTAATACAGTAGGCCCTTCACGCCATTGGGGATGCAAAAGTTTCGAATACCACAGCTTTGTGTGTGTGTGTTGTGCGTGCGTGCTGCTGCGTGCGTGTGTGTGTGTGTGTGTGTGTTGTATGTGTTTATGCACTTCAGGAGGGTGATGGGAATTTGGCTGTTGAAGGCAGGGACAGATATGAGATGAAACAGGAGGGGAGAGTCTTAGGTTTGAAATAGGTATGTCTTGAGGCTGGATTGAAAAGTACGTAAGTAGGCTTTTCACGAAGAGAGAGAAGGAGGTCATTCCAGATTGATGGACCAGAAAATAATAGAGAAAGAGCGACGGCCAACGGTGGATTGTTTGAATCTAGGTATTTGTAAGAACAGGGTATCTGCAGCAGAGCCGAGGGAACGAGGAGGAGTGTACAGGCGAAGACATTCACATAGATAGGAGGGTGTTGTTTTGTATAGGCATTTGTAACAGAGGGTACAGATCTTGTATTGTACTCTTTGTGGCACAGGCAACCAGTGGAGAGATTGCAAGAGAGGAATAATATGCTCAGATTTTTTTTCTTTTTGAGGACTAATCGAGCTGCAGAGTTTTGTAGACGTTGAAGGGAGTGGATTGATGATGCTGGAAGACAAGCCAAAATAGAATTGCAATAGTCCAGACATGAAAGAATGAGAGAAGTGACAAGTTTGGATGTTGCATCAGCAGATAGGTACTTTCAGATTGCACTTATATTAAAAGATCTGACAGTAGGCATCTCTTGCCAGTCTTGATTTTGTCAGACCAGTCACAGTTCTCGCTTGTTCTTCCTTGTTTCCGTTCCCCAGCCCCCACAATAGTTCTTTGCAGAATAATCTTGTGAGAGAGTGTTGTGCTTTGTTGTGTGGCCAAACCACGCCACTTTTGTCTTTGAACAGTTGCTAGACAAGGCTCTTAAAAACCCACCGATCTTTAAGCAAGTTCCGCACACAGTTATTTGGGTAGTACGTTCTCTCCAAGAGATGTAGTAGAGCAGTTTCCCCAGGCGTTTGGTCTCAAAAGTCTGGATTCTTTGTCCATCATCAGCCGTCAGCGTCCTTGTCTCATATCCATACAGCAGTATGAAAAACACCAGTGACCCAAGTTAAGCAACTTTCGCATTTTGTTTGGAAGCAGGTGCCACTCTTCAACACCTAGTTAAGTCTGGCTAACACTGTTGTAGCTGTGGCCCTTCTGATGCAGATTTCATTTCTGATGCAGAGAGACTGCATGCAGGACTTGTGAATGGGATGCTTGCAACAGAGTGGGCGTGCACCCCTTTAACGGAATGTAATGTTTTTAGTGTAATATTATGCATTTAATAATTAATATTGCTCTTATTGTATGACATACTCATTTTTGCATTAGTGTGTGTATACATGTGTGTGCGTGTATACATGCGTACGTGCGTGCTGTATTTGTGTCTGCGCACGTGTGTGCATATGTGTGTGTGAGTGTGTGTGTGTGTGTGTGTGCGTGCATGCGTGTGGTGTGTGTGTGTGTGATTTTAAGATTGGATTTTATTGTTCTCTATGACAAATGCTTTCTGGTTATTGTTCTTATAATTATACGGATTGTAACCCACATGAATTTCTGCTTATTGAGATAATAAAGTATTGGTACTGGTCGACCAGGTGGTATCTTTTGTCAGGGAAGATCTCAGAGAAGCATTAGAAGCTGCCACTTCTTCCAGAGGCTCAACATCCATCATGTTGTTAGCATGGTGGTCTTCGTGCTATTCCCCATCGTCTTCAGACTTCTCTGCGCTTGTTTCCAAATCATGCTCTTTCCTCTCTGCAGTCATCAGATAGACAGCCCAATGTTTGCAACGAAGGTGGCAGTTCCTGTGGACCGAGC
This sequence comes from Rapana venosa, assembly GCA_028751875.1. NCBI lineage: Eukaryota > Metazoa > Mollusca > Gastropoda > Neogastropoda > Muricidae > Rapana > Rapana venosa. Next base: position 69,187,176 of record CM054139.1, on the reverse strand, counting down.
TTCCAGGTCACTGGGCTGGGGTCAGGCCAGGTCTTCGTGTAGCGGGCAGGACTTCAGTGCATGCTGTGGCCTGGATACCAGTCTAGCAAGGACACAGCTTTGTGTGGCCGACGCGGAGTTTGATGTACAGTTGGTGATTCAGTTCAGGCGGTTGTAGCCTAGCCCGTCTTCCGTCATCAGCCTGATCGGCTCCCTTCACGCCAGCAGGCAATAGAGGTTTGACCTGTTGTAGTGTGGATGCTGTTGTATCCACCCTGCTTTGCTGTTTGACCACGATGATGGTCTTGGCTTCAGAACAGCCG
>CM054139.1:69146874-69181874 GCA_028751875.1 Rapana venosa | reverse complement strand
AAATCAACATAACACACATTTTAGATATTGTTCTTGAAAACATAAATCATTAGTCCTTGTTCTGTGATAAATACTCAAATGTCTACCTCTAGTTTTCCAATTTTCAAGTCAAATCACAATTGATACACATTCTGTCTGGATAACAGAATTGAAAAAAGTCCACAGCTTCTGGTATGAGAGTGAATGTGTGTATGTGAGTGTGTGTGTGAGTATGTGTGAGAGAGAGAGAGAGAGTGTGTGTGTATATATGTGTGCATGCACACATCCAAAATGATAATTAAGCTTCTATCACATACTGTCCTTTGACACTATTCTGAAAATAACTCAAAGATTTTTTCAGTATTATCTAATATACAACCAGAGAAAAGCAATATAAAGACTGACCCAGCCAGTTAGTAGCATTCACAATAACACATTAACACTAAACTTTTCCAAACCCCCCTCTCTCTCTTTTTCTAAAGATCTGTCTCTTTCTCTCTGTGACTTCACCCCCCCCCCCCCCCCCCCCCCCCCCCCCTTCTCCAGCTGGAGCTCCTAGGTTCACCAAGGCAATGGTGAGATTTTTCAATATGTAACTGTTATTGCCCATCATGTAGATAGCTGCATTTTGACTTCAGGGATTCTGTCTGTGTGTCTGTGTGTCTACCTCCCTCCCTCACACACACACACTCTCTCTCTCTCTCTCTCTCTCTCTCTCTCTCTCTCTCTCTCTCTCTCTCTCTCTCTCTCTCATTCCACATCAATACTATACAAATAAGCAAAACCAACAATTATCAGAAAACTTTGTTTTAAAAAACAACAACAACCTCAAACCTGATTTTGCCAAATTAAACAACAACAACAACCACACACACACACACCTCTAAATTTTTTGCTATAGAATCTTGTAGAACTTTATCCCCACCAGAATAGCCAGCCTTACCCACAAGAGACTGCAGCAACAGAACCTCTCTGACATGTGATGTAGTGTGTGAGGTCTCCTGCTGGCTGTCATCTCAGAAACTTGCAGGTGATAAAGATGGAGGAGGAAGAGCCATAGCAAGCTGCAGCAAACTGCTTGCTGCTGTATTGTGCCGACTGGAAAATGAAGGCCAGACATGGCAGCCATGCTGAACCAAACCCATGTGGAAATGGGATTCAGTTGACTTTACAGCTGTAGTACATTTTACAGTTTCACTCAGAACTCACCCCCCAAAAAAAAGCTTGAAATTAATATGCCATGATTAAGATAGCAGGCAGATATATTTAAAACTGAAATCACTGAAAACTTTCAAACTGTCACATGTGCTTTTTGTTTTGTTTTTTGTGGTTGATTCAATGATTATTGGGATAATTATCAAACTTACTTTTTCATTTGTGCAGTTTTGTGTCTTAAAGATTCAAACTTTAGTTGGGGGGATGTTAGGGGGTTTGAGGTTTTGTTTTTAATTTTCTTTTTCTGGCGCCAATTCTTGATTTTTGACAACTCAACAGCCATAAGACAAAAACTTCTTATTTCATAAATATGTCTAAACACAGAAATCTGGTCTAATCTATGTGAAAAGAGTTGTCTAGTTTGAAAACATAAGCAATTCTGCAGCTTCACTGATTTGAAGTTATTTATTTTACTACATAAGGAAATAGGGGGGAAAATTAACAAAAATAACACAGTTTTTGCTTGTGTAATGTGTGCAAAATTGAATCAATTACTCTTTTGAGAATGTACAGTTTTGCATGAAAAAAATTTTTTTCCCAAGGTGTTGAGCTGGATCAAGTAAACAAGGCAGTGGTAGAATCTAACTCACAGAGTATAGCATGAGATGATATCTGTCGACTTTTTTTCTGGCCAGAATTTATGAAAAAATGTACTTCTCTCATTTATAGGTAATCTTGCAATACACACCCTAAAGAAGGGGGAAAGAGCGAAAACAAAGGCATGACTTTGCAGGAGTGCAACCCAAATGTCAATAAGCTGTGGCCACAATACAATGCTGAATACACCACTTTGTTTAGTGCTTTAAAATGCATGCTTCATTTTGCATTTTACTTCCCTGACACAACGAAACAAACTTTTTTTTTAAGAAAGAAAAAAGAAAAAGATCAAAAGTCAACTGTTGCTTTTTTTTCCCATCCCTTTGTTGTATTTTCAAAATGTTTGTTATCACCAAAAGAAAAAAAGAAAAAAAAAAGCAAGATGGTAGGTCAATTGTCGGATTATAAATCACATTGATTCATCAAAAAACATTCAGCAGAAGTAGATACGTCTGCACAAAATAAACAGTGTGATGACAGTCTGTGATCAATCACCTAACACATCATTTTCCTAATGGTAAACGTATCCTAAACTATGTTTGAGACACTGCAAACCATCTTACCATTAGTATATATAATATATATATATATATATACATATATAAAATACCTAATCCTTCAGAAGGAACAAACAAATCATGGTAGTTATAATGTTCAGGACAACATCAATCACTCTCTCATACCAGCCTTTGCTTTTAATCAGATCAAATTCACAAGATTTCCTGCAAACTATTAAACTGCAACTTTCGGATGAGACGATACACCAAGGTCCCGTGTGTTACACATAATTATTTAGCGCACGTAAAAGAACCCATGACAACGAGAAGTACCTGGCAAAATTCTGTAGAAAAAAGCCACTCTGATAGGGAAACAAATACAGCTGCAGACAGGAAAAAAGAAAAAAAATGTGGGTGGCGCTGCTCTTTTGGCAACACGCTCTCCCTGGAGAGAGCAGCCCGAATTTCACGCAGATATAATCTGCCGTGATTTTGTGATATAAATAAATAAAATAAATAAACTTATGAAACATCTTGATACAAATACACACACAAAAAAAGAGGGACAACAAAAATGGTTATATATATATATAAAAGACACCTTAAAAACTAAGAAAAACAAATTTCAACTTTTTATCAAGCTGTAAAAATATTACAAACTGCGAAGTACTAATTGATTATGATAAGAAGTGCCAAAGATACATGCCTCTAATTTTGTCATGTGTATATGCAAGCACACACACAGTATACACACACACGGAAAAATGACTTCGTCCTTGCAATAATCTAATAGTGCAACTACAAACATGTAAAAAGTCATCTCTTTTGCCCATTTGAAAACTACAAATAAAACCAAATACATTTAAAACACCCATTTTACATGAGTCTCAGCATACTAGATTTTCTCAGTAACCTTCTTCCATTTCTGAACAAATATAACCAAGCACCGACAAAGAATTTTCCATTTCTACCACAGTTTGAAATTCACCTTACATCATGGTCAGGACCTACAGATTCTTCATCTTCTCAACAAATTGATCACAATACAAAAACAAACAATTATAAGGAAAATATCCCCCTAAAAAAAGCAACAACAACAAGAACAATGAAATGTATTACCACATCCACTTCATCATCATCTCTGCACAAATTCAATTTTCATCCACTGAAAAATAAATCCTAATTATTGCTTTCACTTTCAGACGTATACCCCTCTTCCGCGGCCCTTACAAAGGAAAGATTGATCAATACTCCACAACATTATGTTGCCGGTCTCAGAAATCCACACTTTCTAAATGAACAAGATATGAACACCCACTGTGGGTCTCAGAGAGTGCGACCTAAAGTTTTAGAGACACTACCATGATGTACACTACAAATAATGCACACACAGATCTATAAACTAGTCCTGCTAACACTTCTTTACTCAGCTAACTAATATTATTTATTCAGATGTATGCTATATGTAATGCACACATAGATAAAACTAGTCCTGCTACCACTTCTAATTCTATACTCAGTTGACTAATAATATTTATTGAAAAAAAAAAATTATTCAGATGTATGTAACTATAAGTAATGCACACATAGATAAAACTTGTCATGCTAACACTTCTATGCTCAGTTGACTAACAATATTTATTCAGATGTATGTAAGCTGTAACTATATGTAATGCACACACAGATAAACCTACTCCTGCTACACTTCTTTGCTCGGATGACTAATTTAATATTTATTCAGCTGTATACTATAAGTAATGCACACACAGTAAAAGCAGTCCTGCTAACACTTCTATACTCATAATATTTATCCCTTTGGTGGAACATTCTGGTGTTACTGCTAAAGAGTGGTGTAGTGCTGACTACGACACACACAGCCACGGCAATGAATACAACGTGCATGTGTGGTCCATAGCAAAAGAAGTCTAGAGACAGTTAAAAACAATGCAACTGAAAAGACTGTGACAATCTAAATGACTGAAACTCACTTTGCCATGATAAAATTTACAAAAAAAGATACTTTTCTAGAAAGCTATGAATGAAAACTCTAAAAAGAAAGAGTTAAAACGGAGTTCTTCTAAGTATTAGTAATACACTGCTGCAACAAGCTGCCTATGTCAGCACCGTACACTGCAGTTTTTTTTTCTTTCGAATTTCATTTCACTTTACCTGCCTGACTTATAGTTATATTTTCCCTCTGAGAGATGCTTTTTTTTCTACAGAACTTGGTCAGCAACAACTCTTGAGTCTTACTGAGTGTCCTGAGTGATGGGTGCATACAGGATCACCATTTCACATCTCATCTGAAAGACTGGCATTCGGACCACATGTCATGGTCGAGTGGATGGGATAAATCAGTCAGATTCTACAAACAGGATCATTAAGTCCAGGACGTCACTTTTCTGGATGGGTATACCAACCAATGAACCCTTGATTCATCAAAAGTGGTAATATAATATGATTTATTCCTGTCATAAGTAGTTCTTGTATAATTTCTATATTATCATTCTATTTACAATCACAAATTATCTTTCTGTAGTAATTGTGTTTATGATACACTGATGGAATTCGTTCTTATTAAATGATAGAAAAAGGATTTTTTTAAAATCCAAACAACATGGTCAAACAAATATTATAGATGTACCTAAACAAATAAATTTATATCAATCACAAACCGCCTGCAACATGTTTTACAAACCATGTCTTTCTATCACGCAAAGAAAAAAAATGACAGATCATTCTACTTCTTTGAGCAGACAACTTTAGGACAAAGTGGATTTAAACAACACACACCTGATACATAAATTCATAATCACAGTTATTCATTCATTACAGTTATAACACACACATTGCCCCCACCACTTTCATGTTCACAAGATCTACTCATGGTCATCCCACTCCTGTGTCACAACCAAGACAGGTACACCATCATGTACACACCCTCTGACTAACATACATCATATCCTTAACATCTGTTTACCCTCTCACATTAAAAAAGGTGAATATTTTATTAGCATTTTCTTCTCACTCACATGGAAGAAGCACACACTGCTTCATGACAACAAAATCATACTATACCATACAAAAATCATAACTGATACTGAAATGAATTATCCTGACTTGTATTCTAAAGCAGAACTTTTCATTCATCCAAAAATCACTTGAGTTACATGGACAAAATTTCACTTGCACCTGCATGACCTATATACCTATACTCAGTGGCTGCACTGAAAAAACCAAGACTGATCATCAGAAATCACACGTGTAAGCATCACTGTCAATAACACTACAAGGTGTGTACAGCTAGGTCAGAGACAACAAAACAACAGCCCGTGTATTGATCTCCATAGCCAGTAGCAGACATCAGAATATGTCAACATCAATGTCATCAGCAATGAGTGAATGGAACTTTCTATTCATAAATTATGATAATAACCATCTGCAGGCACAGGGGGTGCCTTCTGCTAATGTTCAACAAGGACAGACACTATTGGGGGATGTTTAAATTATGTCTCTGGGCAGCCACGCGTTGACGAGGAATATTGTTTCTCTCCCCAGGGGTGTGACCCCCATTATAATAATTTATCCAGCCATCGGCCGCAGGCTGTTCATGAACCTGAAGGGGGTGATTCACCACCCCATCATTGTCACCATGCAGCCCTTCCTCGTTCTCCTCCTCACTCTCTTCTAGCTCCTCCCCCTTTTCCGGCTGGCTTTCCTCACAGATGATGGCGTGACAGAGGGGGCACTTGTCCTGGACGTAGAGCCATTTGCGCAAGCAGACGGCATGGAAGAAGTGTCTGCACTGGGTGATGCTGGCTGTCTTGAGGTCCTGATAGCAGATGGCACACACGTCACTGTGAGCGTCCAGCTGCTCCTGCGTGGCCACCTCCAGAGCAGCGATGCGAGCCACTGCCCGCCGTCGATTGATGAACACCCGCCACCCTTCTTTGGCCTGACACCAGATGTTGAAGTAGGCATGTATGCACATCATCAGCGCCCGGATAAAGCCCCCTGACTCAAAAAACATGATCCAGGCCCCGTTGCAGAAGAGGAAGATGCCAAAGAGAAATTCTATGGTGTTGCCAAAGGACTGCACATAATAGACATAATCATCCAGCTTCTCCCAGAAGGTTTCCTTGTAGGCGTCAATCATGAAGAGGGAGTAGACAGTGAGGGAGATGAGGACTTTGATGATGATCTCCACGCAGAAGGCCGACACAGCCAGCAGCCAGGTGCTGACGTCGTGCTGGGCCCACAGGTAGCTCATCAGCCAGGCCGGGAACACCACCAGCACCACACACATGGCCAGCGGCCGCAGGTGGTTGGACACCACGCCTGAACGAGAGGCACTGACGTTCATGAGCAGGGGGTTGACCATGCTGTGCATGAAGTGCAGAATGGCGGTGGACAGCAGGCAGAAGTTGCGGTACAGCCTCACCAGCCGTTTGTTGAACTCCATCCCTGTCAGCCCCGTCTGTAAGGCCAGGATGAAGAACAGCACCGAGGTCACTGTGCCAATGTTACGCTCCTCCTCATGGTCGATGCCCAATGCCAAGGCCACCAGGATGCCCATGTAGGACGTCAGCAGAGACAGGATGGAGGAAAACCCTAACAAGGCCACCCACGTCTCACAGCTTCCCGCCAACAAGTGATAAAACAGGTCCAGGTTCATTTCCCAAGACCCATACAGATCCACCGAGGATGTCTTGACAAAGTGATGGTACACCGAGTCCTGCACAAAGCCGCCTATCAACCACAAGATCCGCACCCCAAACATGGTCCTAAGGGCATTAGGCACTTGCAGTCTTACCCAGTGGTTGGAGATGTAGTCCGTAAAGCCAATCAGCTGAAACATGGTTATTTCCACCTTCAGCACCCGGGGTAGGTCCTGCACCCAGAAAATGAAGCCCTGCAGCCAGTCACTGACCAACAAGAGAAAGGGTAGGAGACTGGACAGCAGAAGTGTGAGAGGGATGGAGTCTGGCAAGACACGATGCAGCACGGCATGAGTTAAGGGTAGAGTGAAGGACAGGTACAACAGCAGCTGCACAAGCAATGCCATCCTGTTGTTATTCTCCACCTGCTGATACGAGGGCCGACTGGTTCGCAGGGCGATGAACAGCTGGGCCAGAGAGATCTGAACCACCGCACTGGCCAGCAGGATGCGAGGGTCATGTGCCAAAGGGTGGGCCCGGCCGCTGGAGTTGTAGTTGAGGTTGAGGGTGAAGGTGGTGCTACCTGGGGCTATGATCTTGGTGCTCCAGACATGGGACAGGACCAGCACACCCAATGACAACAGGTAGCTGTAGGCCTCCTGCAGCTGCTGGATGGGCAGGCAGAACAGCACCACCATGGCAATTGCCACTGAAACACACAGCCAAAATCACCACATAATTATGAGTACTCTGTGGCTCAAAAACTATCCTGCACAGTCTTAGGGTCATTCTCATCAATCAGCTGTCAATTCCCTTCAATGAGCAGAGCCAAAAATCAACTTACACTGTAGTTACAGTACACTAATTTTGTTTTTAATTGGACAAGAAACTATGCCTGACAAGACAATCAATACAATAGATTTGAATAAAATGTTGATGTGACTGGCAGAAATGCATATATATATATATCCATAAATTGCTATTTAAAATTAATGCATCTCCATAAATAGCTATTTAAAATTTAATAGAACACAAACCAAGTATAAACAAATACAAAATACAAAGAAACAAACGATGTATAGAAGCCTTATGCAGTTATGGGGGCAGTACCACTTGAATTTTTCAACAACAAAAATCTTTTGGGGGGGTCTTATTGTTTTACTTATAATCAACAAATTATATTCCTATGCAGAAATGCCTGGTTTTTCACATCCAGTTTGCCGTTTTCCTTAAAAGTTGATAGTTTTGTTCGTTATTCAAAGTGGGGGCTCAGAGTACTCAATGACGCAAATTGAGGCAGATATTCATTTTACAATATATAATTATAATTTGCTCTGCTTGAAAATAATAAGCTACTCCCTACTTAAACTAAAGTACTTTCCACTGCAAAGAGCTCAAATACCAAATAACTGATACTCCCTCAGCTACTTTGATGATATCCTGTTCATCGATTGACCCAAACTTTAACTTTCTGAGTGATTCTGGCCTAAATTGAGAGGGTTTGGTGGTGCAGTATGATCAAAATGCCTTCTGACAAAAACTCAAAAAAGCAGTATGGTAATTCAAGGGAAAAGGGAAAGTTTTATTGAAATCTGCAGGCATTCTCTGTAAACAGGTGTGCAAGCTTTGCCATGTGCTGTGCTGATGGTGGCCACATGGAGCTCAACACATTGAGGCATCATGAACCTGCCACCTCCTGTGCACAAGTCCTCCAACAACAAAACACTGAAAACTGATGACTGCAGCACAAAGAGCACAGACAGCCAGCATGAAAAAAGCAGCAGAGGCAAAGTATCATCAGTATACCATGACTGAGGCTTCTGAAGATGGTGTTTGTGACTATGCTATACAGCTAATACGCAGAATGCCAACAAGAGCCTCAATAGCCAGATCTGGAAAGTGTGCCCCAAGCATGTTCCAAGGACTAAAATCAATGTGTTCACACTTCAAGTGAACTGAAAACCATACTGAAGCTGATGAACACCACAGCTGGGAACCTCCCGTGCCAGTTTCTGGAGGGGAAACTAAAGACATAGTCCGGCAAAATGCTGGGGCCCCCTATCCTCTAAGGAGTACAGAAGAAGAGCCCAGAGCTGGCAGAGGCTGATGAGACTAGGCAGAGAGAAGGAGCTGGCACAGCTTGAGGGAGTCCCATACCAGGTTGGGGGTTACTGAAGGCATCTGAGGCAAGCAGACCTCTTATCCATTACAGCATTAAGCAGCTCTCTTATCCATTAGTGATTTGGGGGTAGAGATTTTCTTCTTTTTTTTCATATGCATACCTTCGCACTGGTCTGTGGCATAACTTCGTTTTCAAGATAAATTGTTATCAAATTCGGCACGCAGTCTGCACTAGCCCTCAACAAAAAGCTGGAACCTGAACCTATAAGTCTAATAATGTACCAATATGTTTCAAGGTATTTTATATTTTAGAACTTTTTGTTTTTCAAAATTTTCCCAAAAACTTATTTATTATGCAAAAATAGGTAAAATCATGAAAATTTTGAAAAATTACTCAAACACCACAAAATAATGGTTCAGGCTCCAGATTGAACACATGAATTTCTTAATGTTATGAAACAACCAGGGGTACTCAAAGCATTTTGGAAGATTTTTTTCCCCAACAAGCAACATGAAAAATACCTGTAACTTAAGACCTGTTTTGCACTATTTTTAGAAACAGTGACATATGGAGCACTAAACCATGACCAATGCCTGTTTGGGGGTTGTAGTTTTTTTATTTATTTACTATCATTTATTGACCATCTGTTGATATTGTGGCCAAATTTGATGGCAGACTGAAAAGATTTCAAAGTGATTTTGGTACACTTGTTAGTTCAGGTGGTACTGCCCCCTGAGTAGGCCTTAAATCATGGTTTCACTCTGCAAAGTATTACTATTAGGCTACTATTATTAGTACTATAGTACTAACGATTCAGTTCGAATCTTTTGAATACAAACATGTTATAGACTCATACAGCCATAGTCATATCCATCATGTAGTTTGTGATCTGAGACAGATGCCGAGAGAGATGGGCTATGTTAGATTTGATCAGCCATGACACACAGCATAAAAATTACGAGACGATTAGCACTGGTTAGTAGATCATATGATTTAAAGCTCTATAATATTAGAGATACTATTACATGATGAACATTATCGAAAACAGGGTCTTTCCAAACTCCCAGCTTTATACAATTATAGTTTATACCTATTCTGGTTTAATTTAAATCGATGGTTAAATTTTTTTCCTTTTAGTTTTAATCACCAACGCCAACATGTAAAGAGAAAGATCACAGTTAGATGGAGATCAAATCATACTTACGTGCAGTAAGAATCAAAATCCAAAGAAACATTTCATAGACACTTTCCCTTGCTTCGGCCTCAAACTGAAAACAGAAAATTCGGTCGAGAACAAGCAGTGGTGGAACTCGGCACAGAATGTCCACAATGATCTCAGTTCCACTTCGCCGAGACATTTTGCTTGATTACACTTGACCTCCCCTTAATCAAACAGTATGAGTTCTGGTAATCACATTTTTTACGTAGTTACCAACGACGAGAAAATCCTCGCGTTAGGCGGATCTTGTATTCTTCTTTTACGCCATTGGCGTGTAGGCCTACTACACTTACATTGTTCATTTCCGCTTCCGCTTTCGATGGCGTGACCAACGTTGACGCAACAGCTGTAAACGATATTTACAACAGTCAACAGTGTTCGCAAACCCGATTACTTTAGACTCAGAGACAAAAAGAAACATACAAGGAAGCATCATTAATCGAAATAATAGCTATTTTGTTTTGTTTTAATGTAGAACGCAACCCAATTATGACAAAAAGCAAGCAAAACAAAACCGAAAATACTCCCCCCCCCCCTCCCCCCCCCCAATCTACCGATTACACCTTGTGTCATAATGATCAGTACAATATTGGTTACAGGAAACGAAAAGAGTTCCGCTCTAAAGGGGAATCGATTACTCTCTTGAAGATGAACTTAACTTTCTGTTTTGAAATATCCCCCAGAGTTCCTAACGTTACACAAGTTGGATTATCACATAAAGATATGCCCTAGAAAACCGGGATTTTCCTTTTACAAATCAGAAAATATTTCCTCTTAATAATAATAATAAGTTAAAGCCGAGTTTCACCCTGTTGACACACGTGTCCTGTTTGTGTGCCAAAAAAATATACATGAAAAAAAATCAGCTGAATGAAAGCTTCCTTGTTCTATGCTAAAGGAAAGGGGACTCTCCTTTGAAGTTAGTTATCTAGAATCAGCTGTTTTTCCTGATGATTGTGAAGAGGGAAATGGGCTATGACGATTGAGGAAAAAACCCTTAAAACTATCTTTTATATTTACAGCAGAGAAGTAATATTGTCAAATCTGTTTTTGGAGGTGCATGCATACAGGTTGCACAGAAAAAATATTGTGTATGCAGTATCATTGCAATAGTAGGATCAGAACAAGATGAAACATAAGAATGATACTTTTATTACTGTTGTGCTTTTCATGCTAGCACACATGCAAAATTACATGCTTACACCAACACAAAAATACATGAATGCATGTGCAACACAGATGTTTACATCTACAAAACATAAAACAAAGTATTACTAGTATTTTTGTTTTACGCTAGTTTAACACTGATCATTTTATTTTCGCCCCTCCAAATATTTTTTGCAAAAGTAACTGAGCAGAACGATTGCATTAGTCTGTCCAAGGTATGAATACTTTGTAGGAAATGCATACAGAAAAACAAACCACTGCACTTAATGGATCGTCCAACTTGTGGCCGTATGTGCAACTGTGGACCTGTATCATCAGTTGAGTGTAGACAGGACCATAATTTATATTATGATCCTTTATCATATAATTATGGATAATCTTTTAAAAATAATTTACTGAAAATTATTTAATTAACCTATACAAATTATGTTGAGTTTGCCTAACACTAAGCTCTCAAAACAGTTCACTTACTTACACACAGGAGACTGAGCGAGACCTTTTTCTTCTCAGTACTTGTTCCTTTCCTTACTTGTTCCTTTCTAATCAGCTCATTTTTTATCTGACTGCTTTCAGGAAACAAGACTGCCACCTTCACTTGCCTCATGTTTTCTTTACCAAGCTTTGATTTTGCAGCAGTGTTGGCACTGGTGATTAATGTCCGACTGGAAAATCAGCTAAAAAGTTTTAAAAACAGTAAAACATTTATCAGCTGTGAAGTCATCTGCACACCGATGAATGCTTTGGGTTTTTTTTAAAGTTGTAGTTCTGTTGTGGACATGACAGTCAACTTTCACAACTGAATCTCAACTCTTCTGACTGCCATGTTTTGATTTCTTAAAGTTAAAAGTTCTGTGGTGCACATGATATAACAATCTGAATCAATTTTCAGAACTGATGCTTAAGTCTTTTGTTTGCCACATTATTCATATCTATCCGCATCAAAATCACTATGAACCAGAAGAATTTCACTGTAAGATGCACGTTTCTAGGTTTTCACTGTACTTGGTAATGTTTTCCATCTGGCATTTTCTGGAGAGTTCTCGTTAGTTGCTCTGTTTTTCTGTCTCCGGTATTCTCTCTTTTGTGTTGTGTGTGGGGTTTTTTAATTGATTGCTTGGCTGTTTTGCTTGGTTTTTGCTGTTGTTTTTTTAAATGTGCGTTGTATAAGTAGTGTGTGGCAATGTGCCGGAGAGTTGTCTGGGTTTGTTCTTCAAGGCAAGTGGGCAGTCTGTTGAACATTTTACCCCTGAAAACATTGTTGCGTATTTTACTCCTGAAAACATTACAGTTGCACACATTGTACTCCTGAAAACATTACAGTTGCACACCCAGGGGCAGTGCATTAACTAGGATAACTAAGGAGGGAAGGCCAAAGCAGCGACTCAGAAGAAAAAAACAAAAGGCTTTTTTAAAATCTGAAATCTAAAAACTAAATAAAATTTAGAATCCACACCCTTCAGAGTGTTAAAGCCTTAGTGGACACCCAGAGTCACCATCATCAACTCAACTGACGCCATCGCCACCGTTGTCAACAGGAGCTCCACGTAATGCCACCAGGATCTTCAACGTCATCAAGAAAAGAAAGCTTGTCCTCCATGCTGTAGTCTCCTGGAGACTATTCAGGGTCTCCTGAACTTCTGTACCTAGGGTATAGAGTATTTGTCAAAGCATCCTCAGATTCATGGGCCCCTGTCACTGAAGCTTCCCTGTAACTGTCATGGAAAGGGAAGTCTGGAGGGGGTGTACTACACATGCTGGGTCACAACACACATTTCTCAACAGCACCACTGTGATCGACCAGCAGAACTGGGCCTCCTCTAAGCAGTGGCCCCATGTCAGGTTAATATGAATAGCTGTGCATGTACTGCTGTTTCGTGTAGGTTAACAGATTGTACTAGTATGGCAGAGAGTGATGAGATAGGGATGACAGGTGTCAAACTTGCAAGCAGCAATGGAACAGTTTAACCCTTTACCATTCGCAAATCTTACAGAGAAACTCTCTGTAGTATTCGAAAATTCATGCAGTTTTTTTAAGAAAATGAGGTACCTCAAGTACATAGAGTGCAGTACAGTAAGTATTGTATGCAGAGCATTCATATTTGGCCAAAGTATTCCTATGATGTCATACTTTGTTCTGAACCCCAAGATGTGTGTCCTACCTACATGTGTCGTGCTGCTGTCCCCTTTGTCACCAAGTAAAGGTAACATTGCAGTGACATCATCCTCTGAGTCTACAACTACCCTCTAACATGCGCAATATATGTATGTGAGTAAAAAAAATAATAAGTGGTCCTACCTGAATGTGTCCTCCATCGCATCCACGGTCATAGTAATCCAATCGAACATTCATACTTGTCACAACATTACTGTCACCAAGTCTACATTTTCTGAGTGGAAAGTATTCAAACATTTTGAAAACAACGTTGACTAATGCACATATATCCATTATTTACAAATATATGCTCACGCCTACTATTTACAAAAACACTAGTGTGTCCTTCACCAACAGCCAGTTACATGGCCGTCACAATGCAGGTGTCACAGCTCAGTGTCACCTGTCCCCTCACATGATGTCACTGGTGGTTTTCTTCTGGTATCGGCTGCCCCACCAGATTCTGCTGGTGGTAATCCCTGAAGCAGTCTCTGTTGTGATGACACAGGGACACTTCACAGAACTGGCACATGTAGGAAGTCTCCACCTGCCCGTTTTTAGGTGTGCGACGTCCAGCAACGACGCATTGACGACATACTCTTTTGCAGGCGTCTCTCTTCACTAGTTTGTGCTGGTTGATGGTTTGAAAGGCGATAGGGGGCTGTGAAGCAGGTGTTCTTTTTGCAGCTATTCTTTTTCTGGAAGTAAAGCCCCCCCTCAGCTGTTCAGCAACATCGCAGCGGAATGACAGGTGATCCTAGCGGCTTTTGACAGGTGGGTCGTGTGATCACTTCTCCCAGGTGAGAAATGCCTGCACGATACACAGGTTCAGCATGGAGTTGAATGTTATGTATCTCCACCACTTCTTGTTGGCATGGCCCACAGGGTAGTAGGACAAGTGCTGGTCACATTTATCCACACCTCCCATGCTTCTGTTGTAAGCTGCAATTGACAGTGGGGATCTCCTTGTCACCTGTCATCGTCTTTACCTGGGGGCTGGTTGGAGCTCAGCATGAAGATCTGTCGCTTGTCTTTATAGACTGTGGCCATCAAAGGGCCTTGTTGCATCTGCAGCAGATCTCCTCTGTTGTCTAGCTTGACTCTCCTCACCTCGTCAGGCAGTCAGTCCTTTCCTGTTTGACATGATTGTCGCACAGGCATATGTCCCTTTGTTGCGCAGGTGTTTCAGGAGGGACACTGAGGTGAAGAAGCGGTCGAAGTATAGGTACCTGCCTGTTTTTGTTGAAATATTCGGAGGCCAACTTGTTGACAACTTCTTCTCCTAGGCTACACTGGTGTCCTGGCGGCTGTGACGACCAGTGTAGTAGACATCAAAGGTCACACAGTATCCTGTTTCTGTGTCGCGCATTTGCCACACCTTGATTCCCCATTTTGTAGGTTTCGCTGGCATGTATTGTTTGAAAAATAGCCGGCCTTTGAAACCTATCATGGATTCATCAATGCTCAGGCCACAGCCTGGATTGTAATGTGACTTGAACAGGGGTTTGAGCATGTCAAGGAAGGGCCTAATCTTGTACAAGGGGTCATAGTCAGGGCTGTCACGTCCAGGTGTGTTGGCGGTGTTTCTCAGGTGAAAATACTGATTCAGTTTGAGAAATCTGGTTTTCGTCATTGTTGTACTGATCCATGACTCAGAAAATCTCGAATCAGTGGACCAGTAGAGATGAAGCCGTGGCAAACGCTTGATCCCCATCATGATCAAAATTGACAGGCAAGCCCTAATTTCCTCTGGTGTTGTTTCTTTCCATAATGGATCGTTGACTAAGCCTTTCGCAGCGATCTTTTGCCTGGCGTAATTGTTTGTTTTATCCGCTGCAGTTTGAAAAAAATGTTGGGGCACAAACAAAAAAAAGTAGTCTAAAGGCTTGGCATTCAGTGGGAGAGTTTGCACCGGCCCACTCGGCAACGTAAAGTCTTGCACTGTGACTGGCACTTGCGCGCCTCGCCACGTCGTCTGCAATGAAGCTGACAGATTGTTATCCTCAGCATCACTTTCTGGCTCACTATCTTCTCCTATTTCATCTCCTTCCTCTACATCTATTTCAACATCAGATTCAACATTTTCTTCTCTTTCGAACTGTTCCACTTGAGCCAAAATAGCTTCAATTTCCACATCAGTATACTCCTCCCAAATCGTATCAATTTTTGCTGCCATCTTTAGCTACAAGAAAGCGTGGGAAAAACAAAGCCAGTGAGTGGTCAATTTCTTGTGAAAGGGAGGCTGTGTAGCACTGAATTTGGTTCCCATTCCTTCCTTAGTTTATACTGACCCCAGTGGAATGTTCATTCATAGTGTGCGTGTACTAGGTAGAGCTTAGTGTGTGATGGAAATTCCCCATTAGGCTGAAATGACGTCCGGCGGGCTGCGGCGGGCATAAATAGATGCGGGTGAGCGGGCAGCGGCGGGCTACGGCGGGTAAAAATGGGAAAGGGTTAAGGTATGAAAGAGAGAGACAGACAGATAGAGAGAGAGAGAGAGTGTGTGTGTCAAACAACCCAAGAAAGAAAACAAAAACCCATACAAAACAAAATAGCACTCAAACAAAACAAATCAGAACAGAAAAGGGTGATAGATACTAGAAAAGAGCTAAAACCGAATAGGTCTTTCTTCTTTTTTTTAAAAAGAATTTATTACCGATCATTTTATACACAACATACATTTTTTCTGTGATTCTCCTTTACAAACGCCCAAATCTCTGTCCACAGAAACAGGGAACACAGGTGGTTAGTAGAAGCCCAATCATAAGCATCACCTTCTTCATCCAACAACAGTAATTATAAAAGGAAACAACAACAAAAAACGGCCAAGATTATAACTGTCTGTTCTATTCTATGCCACATGAACCATAGATTAACATGTCATAATTATTGCCAAAGCAGTTTACAATGGCCCAGTCTCTACAGACACGGCAACACTGTAATCATTCAATGCCATGGGTCAGTGTTGCCGAGTGATCATTCTTTCTCACTGGTGGCTGCTTATTAGGCATAAAAATCTGCCCTCTCTCCTTACCATGCACCATACAATCCTTACCAAAATATCATTAATTCTGTTCTCTTACAGCTTTTTGCTGTACATGCCACACACCAAACATACACACCAAACACACGCACACCAAACACACACACACCAAACACACACATGAACCATGCACACTATCAAAACCATCTGTACCTTTCTTCTGTTACTTGTGTTTTGCTGCCATATTCATACATAATCAAGGACAAAAATAACATCATTAGATCAATCTGTGCTGAATTTGTGCCATGAGAGGCTCGACTGTTTCAGTCATGCTTGCATCCAAAGTTTAAAATCATTGCCAGAAAAAAAGGATAGTTAATGCATAAAACCTTACATAACATGGTTTACATGATTATGCTACTCATGCCAATAAAAAGATATTGTTTGTAAAATGTGCTGCCATTATCCTAGATGATGGGTACCACTGCAGGGAACAGTTCACTGACAAACCACACATGGGAGGTGCACTGGAAAAAAACAGAAGGAAAAAAGCAGATGCCAAAGTTATCTGACAACACAGTTGGTGTTTCTGTCACATCTGCAGAAGCAGGTCATTCCAAGCACGAGCAAGGCAACGTTGGTGTCATTAAGTACAGCAAAACAACAAAGACAGTAACAAAACTCTACAGAGGCTGCTTAGGACTCTGAAGAGGACCTGTGGAAAATCTGAAAGCTTTTGCATACAAGCCAAAAATTCTTCTTCCTTTTTTGTCAAGTTTCTCCCAGGGGAGGTTTGACATTGGTAAGCCTTCTCCATCTCTCTGTTTTGAGCTTCCTCCTTATTTATGCCCCTTTCTCTCTAAGATCATCTGTAATACAGGCAGCCCAGGTTTTGCTAGGTCTTCCCTTTGGTCTCTTTCCATCCACTACGAAGTTCATTGCTCTTTTTAAGATGTGGTGGTCTGCATTCTGTTGAACATGCTCTATTGGTACTAGCTGCAGACTTCAGATCATCAACTTTGCATATTCTCCATAGTTCTTTATTCGTGATCCTGTCTTCCCATTTGATCTTTGTCATGAAGCGTAGCATTCGCTTTTCACAGCTCTTCAACAAACGTTGGACAGTTTTTGTGAAAACCCATGTCTCCGAACCATACAGGAGAACAGGTCTGATACCTGACCAACATTGCAGGTATCTGTATCTCTCGGGCCCAGTTGATGCAGGAATATATTATGATAGTAAGCGTAGAGTACAACCCTGTCAAGTAGTCTCAAAGCATATGCACTTCCACAGCAGCAGCATTACGTCATCCTCATTGTCATTGATCATCATGAAATTTTTTTTTAAATTGCCTCTGATTCTGTGGACCCAGTTGCTCTGGTCTCATGGTGACCTCAGATTCGGTTACCCCATACACTTCTGTGCCTGTGGTGAGTTTGTGTCAAAGCCTTGGTGTTGGAAGTTCGCGGGGGACAGTCGTAGGAGGGACGTTGTGGTGGTTGCCACCTCGGGTGGGCAACTCACTCAGTCTGGCTCCGCGACTGAGCTTATACTGTCGTTAGTAGGGGGCTTAGTAGGTGGTGTCCTGCATATGTTAGCTCAGAACAGGCACCACTGAACAGCACCAAAGTGACCCAGCAGCAGTGCAGGGCCCCTCTGGCTGGTGGCCCCACGGTGGCCTGATATTGATAGGCTCCCTGTGGAGGCTCCCTGTGGACTTCCGACCCTGAGGATGAGACATAACAAATCTGGGTATGGCTGTGGCGGGGAGATTGAAATGAGCGGCGAGGGAACAGTAGGGTGGGGGAGGTCACAGAAGATAAGGCAGCAAACAAAATTTTGTTTCTTTTCTCATTCACACCAAGAAGACTGGAGTTTTCTCAGAGTTTTTCTTCCTTGTTGACGTTCCACTTTACATGGCTGCTGCTGCACAAAGAACAGGGCGAGTTCAGTTTGCTGCAGCGGTGGGCGGCGTGGATGTGCGTGTGCGGCGCAGTCTCTCCATGTCCAGAACATGGGTCAGGATCTGGGGAGTGCAGGCTGACTGGCAGTGGCTCAGCGTGGACAGCCTGCACACAGTGGCCACATCATCATCATCATCATCATCAATCAGTAAGCAGCTGAGAGTTTAAAGTTATTACAGTGAAACCCTGAGTATACCTCTGTGTGTGTGTGTGTGTGTGTGTGTGTGTGTGTGTGTGTGTGTGTGTAAGTGTGTGTGTGTGTGGGGTGTGTATGTGTGTGTGTATGTGTGCATGACTGTGTGTGGATGTGTGTGTGGATGTGGTACATGTGTATGTGCATGACCATTACAACAAATAGGTAATAAAACAGGAAAAAAAGACGAACAAAAAGAAGAAACCAATACCAAACAGGACAAAAAAAAAGATTTCCTTGACACAGGAAACAGTTTGACCAGTCCCAGCAGAGGACCAGTATTTCTTTACTTCTATCAATCTGGTTGTTGTTTTTTTACAGGACGAGGAGGAACCAGACTGAGCCTACCTGACCAGGGACACAAGGCGGTGAAAACTGTTGACGCTCATGGCGGCCGGGTCGTCTTTTCTGGCCGCCACAAACTCCTCCTGAAGGGCCTGTAACCCAGCACAACTCTGCAGGTCTGAATGGACCAAGAAAGCAGAGAGGAGACAAGATGGAAGTGACAGCAAGAAAAGGAACAAAGAGAGAAATAGAAAAGAAGGAATGCTTACTCTGCATAAGGAGGGGATGCTATTCATCATACTACCAGCCCCCCCCCCCCATCCTCATGGGAGACTACGCATTTCTGACCCTGAAGACGCGACATGCCAAGCCTGGATGTGGCCGAGAAAAAATATCAGAATGAGCGGCCTGGGAACAGCAGGACAGGAGAGTCACATAAAATGAGGCAGCAAAAAAAAAAAGTAACAAAAATTGTTATACATAAATCTGTGCATCATTTGACCGTGTGCAAAACTACAGGATCAGACTTCAAATTTCTATGTAAATCACCTCAGGAAGAGAGCTACAAAATACACATTGTAATTGTCCTTTATGAGAAGATTTAAGTACTTCTCACTTTGAGAGTGCAAAAACAAAACACCAGACAAAAATGATTTTTTTTAAAAGACCCCCTCTTCCCCCCCACATCAAGGTTCTAAAACAAAGTTAACTCTTCCAACATAACAATCAGACTAGAAATCATGAAACAACAACACTGTAAAAACAAACTTATAACACAACCAGAAACTGATACAACGACCAGATGATTTTTCACACAGGAGTCAAACACCATCACTTCACAGGTATTTATCTACTGTGACACACACACCTTCTGGATGTCTTCATCGACAGTGTATGACGTCCCGCGACACACAGTAATAAAGGCCCGCAACTTATTCAGCAGCTCGTCAGTCAGTCGAGCAGAAAATTCTTCATAGTAGGCATTCAGATCAACGGGCACAGAGGTGGGGCGTAAAGGAACGTGGATGTCTTTCTGCAAACATACAGCATCAACCATTTTTTAGAAGCAGAAAAACAAAGCTCAACAAAGCACGTTACAGTATGACTCTACATATATTTTTTTTAGAAAAGTAAACAAATGATATACATGGAAATTCAGAGAACATGTTGAGGTTCTAGTACTCAGCAATGCAAATGCTATCAACAGACATCCCTCATGATTACTCGGCAACAAAAAATATATAAGGCTGCAACTGACCAAAATCTTAAGTGAACTTACAAGTTAACTCAACCCCTCCAAACCCCAGATTCCCTTTACAAAACCAAAACATTTTTTTTTAAACCAAACAAATGCAAACCAAACAAAAAACAAACAAACAAAAACACAAAAAAGGGGAAAACAACATATATAGGGCAATGAGTGTTGAACATGTACTGAAAGTTTTCCTAGTATTCCCATTACAAAAACAAAAGTAAGTACTCCGCGTATTCTAAATTCTGAAAAATCTGTGCAATCCATACCGATTTTTAACCCTAGTAGCGCGGTTCCCGGAATATTCCGGTAAAGGCGGGTCTAGGCTGTGTGGCGGATCCCGGAATATTCCGGGATGACGTGGGTGGTCATAGTTGAAAGCTTACTTTCGCTTTCAAAGGTCAGCCAATGAATGTTAAGGCCGTTGTAGGCCCGCAGAAAGGGGTGAAGGGCGTTTGACACACACAAGCAACGAAGAATCTGATTGGTTAAGAGTGTATTTTTTTTTTTTTTCGGACCAGCCGAGATCGTCTTCAACAAAAATGGCGGCCAGTGTTTGCACTAGAATTTCTTCAAGCGTTTTTTCGAGCTTTTTTTACAATATTGACAGCGAGGAGAGTTTTAGAGGCGGATTTGGGTTTAAATAAACAAAGAAAGATGATGAGGTAAGGATTGTGGGAAAATTTTTGAAAAACTTGGTAAAAATCGATCGCGATCGGACTGAATCGAGCAGTGCTAGTTTTTGCTGATGGACTCTTCGCTACTCGCGATTCGACGTCACAGATTGTTTTACTTTATTTTTACGCAACCAGCTTCGAAATAACTGTTGTTGAGTCAAATCGCTATGCTGCTGAATACTTTGCATCACATGAAATCAAGCGATCTTTGGTATTTCGTCATAGAAAGCCACCACTTCGCACATTCCGCCATGACGGGCACGATGGCGTCGATCCTTTCGCTGAACTTTCCGAGTATTTGGTGACCGTTAAAGCGATACAAACTCTTATTTTTTGAAAACTAATGTCAAAAATATGTTTACCTAATCATGACATTTATGCACCGCAAAACTTGCTTATCGTGTTAAAATCGATCTGGGGCCCCTGACGATGGAACAGTGATTAGTAGTGCGCACACGATTTTTTTTTTTTGGATTTTTTTTACATAATCATAATCACTACACATTATTATAAAATTACACTCATTTAAAAGCATATTATCTGTTCTTTCCAGTGATATATAGCTTAACACATTTAATTCAGTTTTATATATCAATATCAAGGGTTGTTTGAGCCCACCCTCCTCCAAAACAATGCTAGCCAATGTTAATTCAGCCAATAGAAGTGAGGCTTGTTGCTGCATATTCAGCGCTACTAGGGTTAAAATTCTGTTTTTGTTAGAATGACAAACATTTCCATCAGAATGACCAGATATCAAACAAAATATATATTATAAACATGTAGTCAGTCTCCATTGTTGGGATACTAGAGGCTTTTTCTATAGAATTCCCATGAGCTGAAATTCTCCACTATGATTTCACAGTGCTTTCATCCCCTTCATTTCTGGTTGAGTTGGTTGGTTGCTTTTTTTTTTTTTAAACTCACAGGTAGGAACGATTCTCCTTCGGAGAGAACCAGGACAGGAATGTCGGTGATGAAGTCCTGGGTGTGGTACTGGAAATCGTAGGTCACCTTCTGCCACTGAATCACATTGCCCAGCGCCGTCACGTTGTTCAAACCTGGTCAGCACGACACACACACACACAGGTCAAGTCATTAACACTTTAATTATCCCATCAAGGGCAATTATGTTTAAAGGTCTGACCAAATAAAACATGAACTGTGATAACTTCAAGAGCTACGTTTTAATATATAAAAAAATAATAATAAATTGATGCCTTAGAGCAACAACGGTCTATCGACACAGCCGCCATTTTCGAAAGTTTTGAGATACACTCATTTGAAAAGTTTGAAAGGTCAGAACAAATTGAGGATTGAACGGAAGTATTCAGTTTTTGGAAAGAGAATGGGTATTGATGCGGTCTTTATCATAACATCTTTACGTTGTAATATATGTAGAAGAAAGCGCATAAATGCATATTTAAAACTGGTGGCCTGTTTTTGCCCAGAATTTTCTAGCAGTCTGTATGTGAAACTTTGATGTCCACTAATTCTGGTCCTCTCAAAGTGATGCTAGGCTAGGCTAGTGCAGAAAGTGGAATTTCCTGTAAAGGCCAGGATAGCAAAAACACTGGCAGTGAAGTAAGACCACCTTGCTTGCAGAGAAAATACAGGGAATGGCACAAAGCTCGACCCTCGTTCCCAGATAAGATCACATTCCAGCCACCAGTTTTCCGCCAAAAATCTATTATCTCTGCTATCACTGTGATGAAATATTACACCCAATGTACAGCTTGTAAAGAAATTCGCTTGTAATAAACTTACTCCCTATAACTGATCATTTTCTTTGGAATCATATATATTATGCTGACCAAGCACACTGAATGAATTCACTGATGATGATGGCAATAACCATTCCATAATGATAATGATGTTGATGATGATGATGATGATGATACGATGACACTGATGATAACAACAAAGACTTTAATGGAAAATGTAAGCAGGCACCAACAGGGAAATATAAAAACTGCAGTCCTGCAGATCTATACAATATTACACAAAGCCTCACCCAATATCAAAACTGTAGTCTTGCAGATCTATACAATATTACACAAAGCCTCACCCAATATCAAAACTGTAGTCTTGCAGCTCTATACAATATTACACAAAGCCTCACCCAACATCAAAACTGCAGTTTTGCAGATCTATACAATATTACACAAGGCCCCACCAAATAATTATCAAAAATAGTCTTGCAGATCTCATATTTATAAAGCCTCACCTTAACATGCCGTTATTTAATGTAGTGTCATACTGTAACGTGGTTTGTTGAGCTTTGTGTTCCTGCATGTAAAAGGTGACCGGACATAAAGGTGAGGGGACAAGATAGCCTGGTGGTTAGAGTGATGTATTCATGATCTACTGACCCGGGTTCGAGTCTCGTTCAAGAGGATTTTTCCTCTGAGTTAACATCAATGCCAACTCCACTCTCCCCAAGTCCTTCAGATGAGACTATAAACCGAGGTCCTGTAAGCAAATGCACGGAGAACATCTTGCGCACACATTAAAACCCATTCCGCTTTTCAGAAGAGTAGGCCATTGTGTGCCAGTGGGAACGGATGACAAAATCTACAAAGCTGCATACACACAAGAACTGGATGAAAAAAGGCACACAATGCCTATTCCATTATCCTCCAAATAAAAGAATAAAAAAAATAATTATCATACATACAATCTTGCAGATCTTACACAAGGCCTCACCCACCCTGAACGTCCAGCTGACCGTTGTCCAGAGCAGTTTCGTCCAGCAGCAGGTGTGTGCCAGGCGCCAGCTGCAGCTGTCCGCTGCGCAGCCTGTTGGCCTCGTAATCCTTGTGGGGGGACAGGCGCAGCGTGTTCATGTTGCTCAGCGAGATGGGCAGCAGGTGACTCTGCACGGACACACAGGTTTGATACTGAGGGGAAGGCTGCACAGCGGGGATCGTTAGAACGGTGCGCACTGCGCTCGTGATCTGCTGACCCGGGTTCGAATCCTGTTCAAGGGGATATTTTCCCTGAAGTTAACATCAGTGCTGACTATTGTAATTGCCCTTCATGGGATGATTTAAGTGTTTTTGACTTTGACTTGACTTGGCTCCACTCTCCCCTTGTCCTTCGGATGAGACTATAAACTAGCCAAGGAGTATCAGCATCACATCAAAGGAGATGAGCTCATGTTCGTGTGTGTATATATATATGTGAGACATTTATTAACCCTAGTAGCGCGGTTCCCGGAATATTCCGGTAAAGGCGGGTCTAAGCTGTGTGGCGGATCCCGGAATATTCCGGGATGACGTGGGTGATCATAGTTGAAAGCTTACTTTCGCTTTCAAAGGTCAGCCAATGAATGTTAAGGCCGTTGTAGGCCCGCAGAAAGGGGTGAAGGTCGTTTGACACACACAAACAACGAAGAATCTGATTGGTTAAGAGTTTTTTTTGTTTTTTTTTCGACCAGCCGAGATCGTCTTTAACAAAAATGGCGCCAGTGTTTGCACTAGAATTTCTTCAAGCGTTTTTCGAGCTTTTTTACAAAATTGACAGCGAGGAGGAGTTTTAGAGGCTGATTTGGTTGAAATAAACAATGAGAAGAAAGATGAGTAAGGATTGTGGAATATTTTTGAAAAACTTGGTAAAAATCGATCGCGATCGACTGAATCGAGCGGTGCTAGTTTTTGCTGGATGGACTTCTTCGCTACTTCGGACGATTTCGACGTCACAGATTGTTTTACTTTATTTTGACGCAACGAGGCTTCGAAATAAAATGTTGTTGAGTCAAATCGCTATGCTGCTGAATACTTGCATCACATGAAATCAAGCGATCTTTGTATTTTCGTCATAGAAAGCCACCACTTCGCACATTCCGCCATGACGGTCACGATGGCGTCGATCCTTTCGCTGAACTTTTCCGAGTATTTGGTGACCGTTAAAGCGATACAAACTCATTTTTTTAAAACTAATGTCAAGAAATAGTGTTTACCCAATCATGACATTTATGCACCGCAAGAACTTTGCTTATCATGTTAAAATCGATCCGGGGCCCTGACGATGAAACAGTGATCAGTAGTGCGCACCGGAACGATTTTTTTTTTGGATTTTTTTTACATAATCATAATCACTACACATTATTATAAAATTACACTCATTTAAAAGCATATTATCTGTTCTTTCCAGTGATATATAGCTTAACACATTTAATTCAGTTTTATATATCAATATCAAGGGTTGTTTGAGCCCACCCTCCTCCAAAACAATGCTAGCCAATGTTAATTCAGCCAATAGAAGTGAGGCTTGTTGCTGCATATTCAGCGCTACTAGGGTTAAGATTGCAGGTATGCACATTTATATGCGGAGAGTATATGCGTAAGTATGTGTCTCTGAATGTGTGTGTCTCTGAATGTATAGAAGCATGTATGTAATTGTGTCTGCAAAATGTATGCACATACACAAGCATGCGTCTCTGAATGTATAGAAGCATGTATGCGATTGTGTCTGAAAAATGTATGCACATACACAAGCATGCAAGCATGTGTCTCTGAATGCGTACAAGCATGTATGTGATTGTGTCTGCAAAATAAATGCATGCACACAAACATGCATGTGTCTCTGAATGTATAGAAGCATGTATGTGATTGTGTCTGCAAAATGTATGCACATACACAAGCATGTGTCTCTGAATGTATACAAGCATGTATGTGATTGTGTCTGCAAAATGTATGCACATACACAAGCATGCAAGCGTGTGTCTCTGAATGTATACAAGCATGTATGTGATTGTGTCTGCAAAATGTATGCACATACACAAGCATGCAAGCGTGTGTCTCTGAATGCGTACAAGCATGTATGTGATTGTGTCTGCAAAATGTATGCACATACACAAGCATGTGTCTCTGAATATATACAAGCATGTATGTCATCGTGTCTGCAAAATGAATGCATGCACACAAACACACACACCAGCATGTGTGTACAAGCAAGCGTCCATGTGCATGACTGTGCAAGTGTCTACACACTTCCGTGAGCAGTCTCCCCCCCCTCTCCTCCCCTGCACCTGATCACTGACCTGAGGGGTGAGGGCAGCGACCAGCTGATGCAGGAAGGGGGCCAGGTCTTTGATCACAGGGCCCGACAGGTTCACCCCCAGCTTTCCTAGCGGCAGCACGTCCGCTCTGGCATACCTGAGCACAACAGCCACACGCTTCACTACCTCACAAACACCCTGCTTTTCTATCAGCCCTACCCACAAGTACACTGCCTCATCCCAACAAGTTTCTTCTCTATCCAACAAAATATGTTTTGAACAGGTTCTCAGAGCGACAATTATTCAGCACACCAAATAGAACCGGGGGTGGAAACTGGCAGAGGCAAAACACTGAAATCTAGAGGGGTCTGGGACAATTTGTTTGTCATACCAATTCATATAAAGCCATTTTTAGCGCTCCTATGGCCATTTCAAGCTGTTACAGAGTTACCGTTTTATGTTAAACATTGTAATTTACCTTAATTTTGCATGTAAAGTGCCCGTCATGTTGCTAGGCACTTTTGGGCATTTTGCCTGTGATGTCGCCCAGGTAGTTTTGGATGTTGTGCCCAGCGAAGAGTTAACGTGGGCACAAGATGTTCTGAATGCATTCGCACATGGAACCTTGATTTACAGTCTCTCTGAAGAACTTCCCTTAACAACTGATTTGAAGAAGAAGAAGAAGAAGAAGAAGTAGAAGGAGAAGGGAAGGACAAGAAGGGGTTGTACTGACACATTGGACACCAGATGACACAGGAGGAACTGGGCACCAGCTGGTCACCCAGCAGAGCGTGTTCCAGCACAGCCAGCAGCTCTTTCCTCGTCCCCGCTGCCTCTCCCCGCACCGCTGCCGTCACTGGGGGACACAGGGCTTTGTCATGACGCGACAGCTCCACCGTTACAAGCACATACATGTAGGTATAGGCAACTCACACACATTACTATTTTGTTATATAGTTGATGTATACATATGTATGTATGGCAACACAATGCAGGAATTATTACTATTTTGTTATACAGCTATTGTATATACATATATAGGCAACTCACACACAGGAATTATTACCGTTTTGTTATACAGTTACTGTATATGTATATATATATAGGCAACTCACATGCAGGAATTATTACTATTTTGTTATGTAGCTGTTGTATTGATGCTGTACAAATTCATGGTTGCCCACAAAGCTGCATGCCACACCCTGTCAAATGCCTTCTTAAAATCGATAAATATGTGGTAAAGGTCTTGTTGATGTTGAAGGTACCGCTCACATAGTATTCTGAGGTTGAATATCTGTTCTGTTGTGCTGTGCCCTGCTCTGAAACCTGCTTGTTCCTCAGCAATGATGGTCCTTTGCTTGTGGCTCAGCTATTCAATATTATCTGCAGCATGACCTTGCTGGGTGACATATGAGGCTATTGTGCGGTAATTATGGCATTGTTGTAGATTTCCTTCTTGGGGAGGTGATGAGCAGTGACTGCGACCCTGGTGTTGGCCATTTTCCTGTCTGCCAGATCTTGTTGCAGATTCTTAGTAGGGCCTGACATGGCTTCCCCTCCAGCTTGGACACTCAGCTGGAATGTTGGCAGCCCCTGCTGACTTCCCCTTTTCACGATCTGACCTGCTGTTTCCACTTCTTCTCGAGATAGGTGACTGTCTGTGTCTTTGCTTTCGGGTACATAAGACTTCTGGATTCTGCGGTCTAAAGTTATACAGTCGGGGCAATATTCAGCCACTTCAGAATATCCTGGTCGTCAGTGAACACTTTCCATTTTGGTCTTGGATTGTTAAACCTTTGTGGGGCAACCCTGAATTTGTACACATCATGCAAACCTAATCAAGTCATCAAACAGCTGTACAGCGAGGCCACCATGCAAATGTACTACAAACAACATTGGAGAATGTTTTCAACCACAGTTTGAGTAACAGTGCGTACTCCACCCACTCTTTTCAACACTTCTTGGAGAATCATGTGATGCACTGGGACATCATGAAGATCAGTCAGCATGGTGGCAGAACGATCACAAACCCCGTCGCAGATGACATTGAATGGAAACAAAGGGTCAGAAAAGAGCTTGCCCGCCCAACAGAACACTTGGATAAGCCTCCAAAACATACGGCATGAAACAGTGCAGAGAAGACCAAAATGATGACTAATAACACCAACGGCATAGCACTGATATCAGGAATGACCAGAAGCTGGAACAGTCAAAAGCTTCAGTACCTGGAGCCATTGTATCCGACCAGGGATCCAAGCCAGAGTAGTTTGCAGACTGCCAGACAATAACAGCTTTGTCAAACAAACACCACGGAGAGATAAGAATATCTCACCTATCTCCAGATCCCCGACTAAGCCTCCCCCTGTCATATCCTATTTCTGTATGCCGGAATCAGGACCCTGACTGCAGATGGAAGAAGAACAGGGAGTGGAGATGAGACTTCGAGACTCCTTGGCACTCCTACAAAGACCACATAACACGAAGCGTCATAACAGAATCCAGCAAACCATTGGACCCTATAAACCTTCAACGATCGTGAAAAAGCGTAACGTTATGTATGGGCAGTCACAATCCAAGGAATTACAAAGAGTTTTGCAAGGCACTGCAAGAGGAAGAAGAAAGGCAGACCAGAAGACTGGAGGATAACATCAGTGAATGACAGCCTTAACTCAACAAAACCCTGAGAAAGGCAGAACAAGAGAGAATGGAGGAACTGTTCTGATCTTTGAGGTGCCCCACGGTCTCAGACACGGACAGAATAGATTTGATAATAGCGTTGATATATATTGTATAAGGCAACTCAACACGCACGAATCAAACTATTTTGTTAAAGCTGTTGTATATGTGTACATAGGCAACTCACACCAGAATTACTATTTGGTTATATAGCTGTTGTGTGTATTACATAAATTTGGAGCTCACACATATAACATAATGCCTCTTTCCTTATCCATCCATCATTCTTATTTTCTTTATGTAACATCGTTCCCTCTCACATACATACACACCAGATAAACCATTCTATGAATGTTCGCATAACACATCAACATCATTTGTCTGTAGAACAGTTGTGGACAGAAGAACACAATATATTTCAGATAATACTGCTTCTAGAGCAATCAACTGATCACAACACACACAAAAACTGTATACACGTGAATATAATGCAATCAAGAAATATAAATATGAAAAGCTATTCTCTATTTCACTCTCTCTCTCTCACAGACACAGACAGGCAAAAACACACACTAACCAAATTACCATCACCCACCACCACCATTTAAATCACACAGCCCATACAAACAAGCCCCCCCTTTTTATTTATTCAGGACAAGGAATAAAAACTCAAGTGGTCTTTCGACTCCAGTCCCCATGTATCCATTTTTAAAGTCATCTGGTCCACCGCGACAAATAGCCTACCTTCCAGGAAAACATAGTTTTCCATGTGTTACGAGATGTTCTGCGCCGTCGCACACACCTCCAGATTTTGTCTTCCGAAGTTTACTGGGATGGGCAGCATGATGTTCACTCCCGAGAAAAATCCTAATCGAAGAGTCCATCGAACCTGGTCAGCGATCACAGCGCATGCACATACCAACCCCCAGCATCCTGTCCCCCCGAAATGATTACTCACGCACCCACCCAACCAGTGGAGTACCAGGATCGCTGGTCACCTCGTAAAGATTGTTTGGGCCAGCTTCCGATCAGCAACGGCGATGCACGCGAAACGAGGAGGAGGGGCTGAACCGCCCCTCCGCTCCATCGCACGTCGGTCGCCCACCATACATACACCGCAGTGCCGTGCCTAGTCTAGCAAAAACGCTTTGTGTATAAGGCTCTATATGAGGTGGTCGTGCGGAAGAATGGAATGTTTCACAGCACGCACTGCACTGAATGGAATGACCGAGTGAGGAGTTTAAAGGATGTGGGGGGGGATTGGTGATGAGGGGGTCCAGGGCGGAGTAGTGAGTGCGTGCAGTCAGTTGTTAAAAGTGAGTGCGTTGCGGAGTGTAAGAAATATCTCACTGCAGCAGAAGATGCTATGCACTGTTCTGTATTTGTTTAATTTGTTTATTTCCTTTACAATCATGACCCAACTACAAAATTTTTAATAGAAAAACAGAGTACAAAAACTGCAGACAGAGACCCGAATCCTAACAAAGAAAAAAAACCCCCAAAAAGCGGCAAAAGAACAAAACACACCCATAGAAAAAAATGTGAAAAAGCAAAAAAGTGTAGGGTCCCAAATCACAAGAATTACAAAGCCAGTTTTGGGCCTTCAAGGAAAACAGAAACCCAGACCAAGAAAGCTGGAGACCGGAAACCCCCATGACATGGCACCTCAGACCCAAAACCCCTCAAACAAACAGCAAGAAGAACCCCACCCCCACTCCGCAGCCCGACCACATAAGAAGCCTCCCGCCTTTGTAGTAACAGGTATAGGCCAACCAACACGCACGAACCCCCCATTTTGTTAATGTGTTGCCAAAACAAGCAACACACACGCAGGCAACGTTAAATCGCCTGTGGGTTTCCAAAGGACCTCACACCCATAATGCCCACCTATCCAGCCCCCTTCCTTTTCCTTCTACCCTGTAACACCCCCCCACCCACTACACCCAGATAACCAGTCATGCAAAGCGCATACAGCATCAACTCATGTCTGTAGAACAGTTGGCCCTACAGAAGAACACATAAATCAGACAATCGCTTCTAGAGCAACCTGATCCACACACCCAAAACGACCAGAATATAAGCAATCAATAGTTAGAAAGCTATTCCTATTCACTCTCTCCTACAGCACAACAGCCCAAAAAAACACAAACCAATTGACCATCACACCCCCACCACCAGCAAAATCACACAACCCACACAACAACCTCCCCCCCGCCCTTTCCTTTTTTCATCCCAAGACAAGGAAAAACACTCAAGTGCGCTTCCTTCCATCCAGTCCCCAACTATGCCCACCGTTTTTAAATGCACGCCCACCGGCAGCAGAAATCCACCTTCAAAACGTTAGTCTTTAATGTCGTGACCCCCGAGAGCTGCGCGCTTCGCCAACACAGGGACTCAAAAATTCAGTCCACCCCAGCGCCATTCAGGGAAAGCAAGTACAGTCACTGATGAAACCCCCCCCCTCTCCGGAAAAAATCCTCGAACCCAGACCCACAACCGCCCCCACAATCACGAGCGCAATGCAAGTCACTCAACCACCAGGCTCCCGGTCCCCGCCACAAACAACTGATTACCCAACCACCCACCCAAACCAGAGAGACCACCGGCATCCTTCTTCAGTCTGAGGGAGCAGTTGGGCCACTTCGCCGGAATCAGCAACCCTGCACGCGCCAGAACGAGGGAGGCAGGCGTGAACCCCCCCTCTGGCCGCTCAATGTCACGTCGTCCCGCCACCATACATACCCCTCATCCGGGAAGCCTTATGTCTGCAGTATATCTGTGAGTTTTTGAAGACCACAAGAAACGGTTGAGGAGGGGTTGGGTAAGAATAGAAGTTTGCACGCACGCACTGCACGCATGCAAGAGGATGATATTAGTATTGGTGGTGGTGATGTTGAGTAATGTGAGAGTGACCGTGCACACGTGCATAGTGGATAGAGTGATGCGTTGCGGTAAGTGTAAATGTAAAAGTCATACTAGCACGAGCACGTTGGATGCACTTTTTTATTTCGTTTCAATGTGTTTTGAATAGTCTTATTATACCTAATCGAATAATACCAACAACCTACAATCCACTTCTTTTTTACTAGAAAAACACGAGTACAAAACCTTTGCAGGACAGGCACAGCCAGAAAAAAAAACCCCCAAACAAAAAGAAAAACCCAAAAACCCCAAAAAAGGGGTTCATTTTAAACCACGGAAACATCGAAATGAGAAAAAATTGGGCACCCCATTTTGGGGGGGTTTCCGGAAAAAAAACCACCCCCGCAAGGAAACCCCCCAACCCAAACCCCCCCCCCCTCTTCCCTTCACCCCCCCCCCCTTCCCAAACCAAAAGCACCTCCCTCCCTCCCAAAACCCCCCCCGCCCCCCACAAACAAGCCGCATTGCACCAAAATTTTCCCATATACAGGCAATCCGAATTTTTAACTTTCAAACAAACAAGAAAAACAGACAATAAAAAGCAAAGATTTAATTAACTATAAGGAGCAATAGAAGAAAAGGAAAAGGGGGTACAAAACCCAAAAAAAAAGGAACACCAAGCCTGAACCCACAAAAAAAGGCATTTACAATCAAAAAACATGGACAACCGCCCCCCCCCCTCCTTGGGGGCAGGGTGGGCAAACCCCCCAATTAAGCCCCCTCCCCACGCCTCGCCCCAATTTTTCAAAAAGGAGCCCCCCGAAGGGAGCAATAAAATTTTAACTGGGATGGCCCCACCCCTGGGTTCCCAATCGGGCCCCAAAACCACTATAACAACCTACCTGCCAATCTAAAATTTTAAAAGCCAACCATTAAAAAAACAAAAAATTTTTAAAAAACCCCCTTCCCCCAAAACGCCTGCTTAAAAATTCCATTTTAAACCAAACCCGGCAAAACGCGAAACCACACCCCAAACAACCCGGAAAAAAAGAAACGCAACGACCTGCAAAAGAACCCAGCCAAAATTCCCTTTTTGCCCACACCTCAAAACTAAAAAAAAACAAAAAAAGGCAAAGATTTTTTTGTGGCCAGAAAAAAGGGCGGCAAAAAAAATTTTTTTTTTTAAAAAAAAAAAAAAGGGGGGGGTTTTTTTTTTTTTTTTTTTTTTTTTTTTAAAAAAAACCCGAAACCCCCCCCGGGGGAAGGGCCCCCCAAAAACCAAAACCCCCCGAAAGGCAAAAATTTTAAAAACCCCCCCCCCAAAATTTAAAAGGTTTGGGGAAGGGGCCCCAAAAATTTTCAATTTGTTTTCCCCCCCGAAAACCCCCAATTTTCCCCCCCAAAAAAAAGGAAACAAAAAAAAAAATAAAACCCAAAAAAACCCCCTTTTTTTTTTTCCCCCCCCCTATTTTTTCCCCCCTTTAAAAACCCCCCAAAAAAGTTTTAAAAAAGTACCTACCTGCATTGAATGCAGTAGACAATGTTAAACAGCCAACTACATTGTGAAAAAAAAAGCGAAAAGAAATTTTTTTTAAAAGCAAACCCCCCTTCCCCCAAAATCAGCCTGCTAAAGAATGATATTCATGTCATGTTATAATATACCACAAAGCTTCTTCAGGAAAATATCTGTGGCAGAAATCTCACAAGATTGTACACACAAAAACAACCAGATGCTTAAAAAAAAGGTAAAAGTCAGCAATTGGAGCAAGTGACACTGCAAAATGCAGCTATCCCAGCAAAAGCAATATAACACTTCTTTAATACAAGCAGCACAGCAAACAGCAACTGAATGCAAGAGAGAAAAAAACAAAAAACAAGAATGAGCAAAGAGTGTTATAGCTTAATTTCTTTTACTGGGGTGAGCCAGAAAATAAAAGAAGGAACTGTTGTCAAATACAGAATTTAGAAAACATGATAAAATAAAACCAAAACACAGAGGGGGGAAGGGCACCAAAGGGAGTGACAACCAAATTTTCAACAGAAAATGTGCAGAATGTAGCAATGCTCTACTACATATACTGAAAAAGCCCTGGCATCCCCCCTCTCCTGTGTGGGGAAGAACAAAAGGCATTTGTCTAGTAGTATCTCTTTCGTGAAGAGACATAAAATTGAAGACCACCACCACAAACGGCATTAGGGGGAGAGGGAAGACTGGGGAGAGGAGGATGGAGAGGGTGTTGAAGGAGAATGGATGAGCAAGATGGGACTTTGTCACATTCTGCCTGGTTGCCTAACTGATTTTGTGTTCACAAGTTTATGGTACCGTGCACACAATAATGATAAATAGAATTTATATTGCGCTATATCTTGTAAAAATTTTTAAAAATTCATACCTAGATTCAACCAGTCCACGTTGGCCATCACTCTTTCTCTGTTTCTGGTCCGGTGATCTGGAATGACCTCCCTCTCTCCCTTCGCCAAAAGTCTTATTATGACGCTTTTAAATCCGACGTCAAAACATGTATTTCAAACCTAAGATTCTCCCCTCTTGTTCCACTTCATTTTTGTCCCTGCCCTCAACCGCCAAAACCCCATCACCCTTCCCGAGTGTACAACCTTTATGTGTGTGGGCGAGTGTGTGTGTGTGTGTGTGCGTGCGAGCGAGCGTGTGTGTATACATTTGAATTTGTAAAAAAAACAACTATTAATTGTAACTGGCTGCATGTGAATGAGTAGGATGAATAAAAGCATTTTGATTTGGGTTTTTTGCAAGATATAGCGCTGTAAAAAAAACCATGTATTACTATGCTGTTGACAGAAAATCTGTAATCACTATTATAATAAAGAAGGAAGGTCCAGACTCCCTCCTCTCACCTTCACCAGACAAGCCGGGCCCTGCTCTCCGGGCAGAGGGAAGTTCAAGTCCGGCAAAGGGCTGCTCTGACTGCCCCCCTCCTCCTCCCCCTCTGACTGTCCCCTTCCGTTCCTCGCCGGGTGACCTCCGTCCCCGTGACCTCCAGGGTGGCTCCCATTGGTCAGTTCCGCACCCCCTGCTGCACCCTCGCTCTCCCCCATGTCCTCATCCCGCGCGCGTTTCCGGCTGACAGGGGAGGAGGAGGTGGAGGGGGTGGGGGGAAGGTGGCACTGTTTTGCATACCCCTGCTGCGTTCAGGAAAAACTGACCGACGAAAGAAATGACAAACACTACGCTGTTATGTGGCGTCGCATTGTGATAGTTTGTATTGTATTGCAATGCATTCAATCAATCAAGACTATTTTGCATTGTATTGTACTGTATTACTGTACAGAAATGTACTGTATCATACTGGACTGTACAAAATTTATGGTCAAAGCAAATCTGGCTGATATCCAAGCTGCTCTCTGGCAGAGAGAATATTTCCATGTCCGTGTGTGTGTGTGTGAAAGTCAAAATTTTATTTCCAGATGGTACACTGAATAAGCAATGCATTTGTTTTTCATCAAGCCTTCTCTTTACGGAAAA
>CM054139.1:69129374-69141874 GCA_028751875.1 Rapana venosa | reverse complement strand
TATATATAATTATATATATATATATATAATATATATATATACTTCAACAAGTCACCATATCAATATATATATATAGATTTATACTATATAGTATATATGTATTATTATAGATTTATACTATATTTGTATATGGATTACGGTGTAAACATACACACACACACCATCTCAGGGCATCTGGATGTGGAAATAAAATTTTTACTTGACCTCACACATACACACACTCGGACACGACACACGATCGTAGCGTGTGCACGCGCACACACACACACACAAGCACACACATGCCCACACACAACACTAACTTACAGTACAGTAGTACTAGTAGTAGTAGCCTACAAGTACAAGCAAAAACTGAAAAGGGGCAAGAAGGTAAACTCTGTAGTACATCATGACAATAACTTGAATTATAGGAGGGCTGGGGAGAGTTGTTAACTTTTCTACACCCAAAACACCAACTGACACAAAGATGTGAATGAGGAAGTGTGGGAAGATACATCTTCACTCAGTAGACCTTGAATGCGAATGTACCATGACCGGTAAAGTACATCCCCACAGTAACATTACTAACAATGGCAACACTAGAATTAGTAAAAGATTCTTTGCATCAGATTCAGAGCAAGAGCATATGTACCGTACCGTTCCGCAAACAAATTATCTAGCCTAGGGCCATAACTGCAGAATCTGTAATCCGGCGCTGAAAGGCACAGTTAGTGAGTTACCGAATTAGATATAGTGTGAGGAATAAAGAACACAAAATTATTTACCTGCAGCAAAGCACGTGGCATTGGCTAATATCAGATGTAGTTAAAAATAAAAATCACAAAAATTCACACACAAATCATACATACTATCGAATCGCACATCACAATCATTGTGTTTTTATCATGAATTCTACTTACCGATGACATTTTGTATCACTTCTAGGGGTTTTTCTATCCAGTTTTCGATTCCAGGCATGGTGCTTCCGTGTGGCGGGAAAAGCGGTAAGGGCTGTCGTGTGCGTCTTTTTACCGCAAGGCTACAAACGTAAGGATAACGGCTCAGAACAATCGGCACAAAGTCGTCCAGATGGAATCATTGTTAGCAAAAATGGTGAGTGTGTATGTGCACACGCGTACGCAAGTGTGTGTGTGTGTGTGTGTGTGTGTGTGTGTGTGTGTGTGTGTGTGCGCGCGCGCGCGCGTGCGTGCGTGCGTGCACGTGCATGCATAACCCAGCTGTAAATATACTGGCTAGATTATACATATAATATATATATAGGATGTCTACGGTGAAGATGTGTGTGTGTGTGTGTGTGTGTGTGATTTTTATTTTATTTTATTTTATTTTATTCCTTATTTCGAGGATAATGGGGGGTGGGGGGCACTTTGCAGCTTTGTAAATTTTGTCAGCCGTTCCCACCGGCACATAATGGCCTTCTCTTCCAAAAAGCGGAACGGGTTTTAACGTGTGCGCAAGATGTTCTGCATGCGTGCACACACGAGCCTCGGTTTATAGTCTCATCCGAAGGACTTGGGGGGAGAATGGAGTCGGCACTTATGTTAACTCCAGAGGAAAAATCCTCTTGAACGAGATTCGAACCCGGGTCAGCAGATCATGAATACATCACTCTAATTCCCCCCCCCCCCCCCCCCCCCCCCCCCCCCCCCCCCCGTTTGTGTGTGGGCGGGTGTGGATGTGGGAGTGCATGCATGTGTCTATGTCTCTGTGTATGGATTGTGCTCGTGGTTATGCGTCTTGAGCAGACAACAACCTACCCTTTCCAACTTTCTGGTTCAACCATTTAAACGTGTTCGTTCAAGCCTGTAAGTGTGAAAAGGACAAGCTGCTACGCAAAACCTTTCAACATTTTGTGAAGGCTGTACAAAGTAAAAAATAAAAAAGGTCTCTGTGTGCCCCCAGGCTTCAACCACATGTACAAGGCATGCACAAGATGACCTGTAACTTAAAACTGAGCACTGATTTGCTGTAGGCTGTGAGCTGGCTGTTTCAACCGATCAAAATAGAACAAGCTGTTGGGGTGCCAGGGGCCGGTCAGAATAAATAGCATCCCCATCTTCTGGAAATCCTGTGCAAGGAATTCCCTCTTTCCTATCTTTCTCTTTGTTTCTACTGAGTTCCTTTTCTTCCTGTCACCTCCTTTTTGTCTGTTTTCTGCCTTCTTGGTCCCTTCTCCTGCCTTTTTCCCCCCAAGAAAGACTTGAAATATAACAATTCTCTTACACCGAAGTGGGATGCACTGGACCTGACTTGTCAGGCGCTTAACAGCAGCACAACGCATTTTCGCTCACATGACAGACAATAACAGT
This sequence comes from Rapana venosa, assembly GCA_028751875.1. Classification (NCBI taxonomy): domain Eukaryota; kingdom Metazoa; phylum Mollusca; class Gastropoda; order Neogastropoda; family Muricidae; genus Rapana; species Rapana venosa. The sequence goes on along the minus strand of CM054139.1, from coordinate 69,139,565 downwards.
TGCTGTCTGAGCATTCGAAGAAGAAGACCTATCTTGAACGGTCAGGTTGTGGCTTCAATATCCCCACATGAACAGGATCATGTTAAACCTGACACAAGTTTCTAAATAATTTGATGGAAATATCAGAAACATCCAACCCCCTCCCCCTGGGTTTTTTTTTTCTTTTTCAGCCCCCACATTAATGACTCTTGTTCAAAGGAGAAAGGGGTGGAGGTAGATTTTACAAACAGAAATACAACAATGGTAGTTGTATGTCTTTATGGGCTGGGGAGGGGGAAGGGGATTCTGGTTTTCACTCCAAGAAGCCATTGTGCACACACTCACAGCTTGTGTTACCAAGTTTAGCACACCTGTGGGTTTTACTAGGCAGTGTTTGCCAGGAACCTGTCTTCAATGAGACTTGAAGGGCAGGATAGCTCAGTGGTTAGAGTGTTGCACTTGTGATCTGATGGCTCAGTTCAAGCCACCACCAAGGTACCCATTCAAGGGGATTTCCCCCTGGAGTTAGTATCAGTACTGACTCCACTCCCCCAATGTGCAAACGCAAGTGGAACATCTTGTGCACATTATTAAAACGTGTTCCCTCTTTTGGAAGAGTAGGCAATTGTGTGCCAACAAAAATGGATGACAAAAAAACAAAAAACATATGCACACGTGTTATGTTAAAGCTGGAATGCAGATACCATGATGGTGGGCAAAAATGGTCACATACGCAAAAGCTCGCCATTGGTGAACCTCAGAGCTCTAGCAGAGGAATGCCCCCCCAAAAAAGGAAGAATTTTCCTTGGAAGAATGACAAGGCTGCAGTGCCAATTTCAGATTTGATCATAGTGTTTCTCTTGGTGTTTGTGGAAATGTTCAGTCATAAGACACTGCACCTGCGTACAGCTGGAATGGCAGACAAGTTTGTTTTTGAGGTGTTTGTAGTTAACTCTCTTGGTTTCCCCATGCAGTGTAACTATCATGTGTCTAAAGCAGTATTCAGTATTGAAGCATGCATACTTTTCAAGTTTTCATCAAGAGGGTGAACTGCCTGCTGTTCTGATTATATAAAGCAGTATCCTAGAGGTGAGGCTCTATATACAGTTAACACTGAAAGAATGACTGTGACAAACAGAAGAGATAACGCTCCCAGTTGTTTTGGTCAACCTGTTTGCTTAACCTTCTCAGCGTCAGCCATTGTGCTTTGCAGACATCTCCTGCACCAGCCATTCTCAACAAAAGCACAAAAGTTATCCCTCTGTTGGAAAGAATTGATAAAATGACAACTGAAGACAGTGCTCATGCACAGCATCTGGCTACTAATCGGTAGTAATCCTGCATAAAGGAGTCCCTGGGCATTGACGTCAGTCTGTGTCTTTTTGTTTCATCAAACTCGCGGTCAGGAGCATCATGACATTGCCCTAGTACAAGGAGGATCATGTCCTCATCATTGAGTGCAGTGGCTAACACCAAACTTAGTGAAACCGACAGGTGAGACCCCAGTCCATCCACCCATGTACATCCCATTTCTGTGATATCAGTGGTGAGCCGGTCATGTTGCATTTGTGAGATTGGCATTGTACCTTGAGTTACTGACTACAGGTCTAAACGAATCCTCAAAAGAAATCCTCAAAAGAGAGTGAGATGTGGGTATGTGACTGTCAGTTACAGCAGACCCTGGGGCGATACTGTGAAAAGAGGTGAAGGAGAGGGTGGTGCCTGCTGCTCTACACTGCAAACAATGTTTGTAACACTGTTTGTTTGGGTGATGACTTGTCATTATATCCACCTATACACAGTATTCGTTCTGTGTCCAAGCATGTGTCTCAGGCCCTTTCACTAAGTAAGGTATGGAGTCCCTGCTATCAGAGCAGGCTTTCTTGCCCTGCATTTCTGAACACAGGCAGGTCACTTTACCTCCAAACTACTCATACAATAGATTTACATACATATGAAGTCATTTGCATGATCGCGAACACATACACACACATTATCGACCAAGTCCTCAAAGGAAGACTTTGACAGGTCAAAATATTAGCAACAAGGACTAGTGTGTTTGTCGTTTACCTTTTTTGGTTGTATATGAACATGTGTGAGTGTAAATGTGTGTAGGGGGTGGGAGTGGGTGGTCTATCTGTCTATCTTAACAACACAAAGACAAAAAAAGAGAAAACAGACATCAAATTGGTTTTCCTCTTTAATTCTCAGACCTTCATGCTTTCACCTTACAGGTTGTTAAAATACACTAATGTATTCTTCTGTACAATGATTACTTAAAATGGTGAAACGGACTGCAAACAATTGCCTTGTTCTTGTTGAAAAGGATCCGTCAAAATGAATGATTTTGATGGGGTTTTTTTATTTGGGAGGGGGATGAATCCATTTTCATTTTCACCAAAAATATGGGAGTGGGATGGGGGAGGCATAACACCTTTCCTTTACACACACACACACGCATGCACACACACACATGCACGCACATGTACTCACATGTCTGCACACACGCACGCACACATGCACACAATCACACTTTCTCTCTCTCTCTCACACATACGCCTGCGCGCGCACACACACTTTATTCCAATCTCAAGTTGCCAGCTGCTTTTCAAGTTGGCCGATGATGGCTTCCAGCTTGTCAGCAGAGAACACCAGTAATGTCCGAGTAGCCTCCATGTCATCCTCGTCCCATCGTCCATCGGCCACACCGTCACGCTCGTCAGCCACTGACCAGGTGGCCTGCAGGTCACTCATCTGCAGGTACAACACAGAAAGACAGCACAAGGAACTGTTATTATCTGCAGGTAGAACACAGAAAGATAGCATTAGGAACTGTTATCATCTGCAGGTAGAACACAGAAAGACAGCACTAGGAACTGTTATCATCTGCAGGTAGAACACAGAAAGACAGCATTAGGAACTGTTATCATCTGCAGGTAGAACACAGAAAGACAGCACTAGGAACTGTTATCATCTGCAGGTAGAACACAGAAAGATAGCACTAGGAACTGTTATCATCTGCAGGTAGAACACAGAAAGACAGCACTAGGAACTGTTATCATCTGCTACCCCAGTATCTATTCACTATCATGGACTATTGTCTGACCACAAAACAATTATTTAGTGGCACCGATCATCACCTGTCACCCTAATAGACAAACATTCAGAACAAACTACCTTTAACAAGTTACCTTTTAATTCTCATTATTCTGCAGATTCTATTTCCACCCATAATTGCCATCTGCATGAATGAATGACAAAGCAAACCATGTGCAGTGACTCTGTAATCTTCAGTCTTGACAGAAGTAAACCCAAACTCATGATCAACTGGCTATACAGATAAGTTGTCTTTTCTTGCTTATCAATATTTTTTTCTACACTTTACAGATGAGGTGACACATGTGATTTGGAACTGTTAATTAAGGGGTCTGTTGTAAAGGGGTCTGTCTAGAGAAGTCTACTGTAAAAGGGGTCTATTGTAAAGAGGTCTACCATAAAGGTGTCTATTGTAAAGGGGTCTATTGTGGATTACCTTCTGCTTGCTATAACAAACATGTGGTTACCATATCAAACATCTAATACCAAAATGTTTTTCTTCCTCTATCTGACCTGTCTCCCCCAGCATAGACAACGTACATTTGGACAGGCCAGCATGAGCCTTTCAACAGCAAGTACTTGAAGACCTGTGCACCCAGCGTCTGCTCTTGGTGTTTTCTCTTCATCGTTATTCATTTCTCTGATGGCCCCATTTAATTGTTTTCCTATGATGTGTAATGCATGAATGCCTATCAGAGTAATTTGAGAAACTCTCTTAAATAATCACACACCATATACAGCATCCTACAGATTTTCTACACAAGAATAGCAGCACACATCTATTCGCAACACAGGAAAATCCAGTTTGGAAACTTGATTTTTTTTTCTTTTTCTTCAAAGGCACCCCACAAAAAAGGACAGAGACGGGCAAGGTGGATCGGTGGTCTAGAGGTAACGCGCCTGTCTAGAAAGCGAAAAGTCCGGGTTGAAAGTGTGCGGTGGTTCGTATCCCGTCTGGGCCCGAAACTTTTCCCCCATCCATTAGACCATGAGTGGTGGTCTGGCGCTAATCTTTCAGATAAACATATAACAGGTCCCGTGTGTTACAAAAATGCATGCACGAAAAACATCACGAAACAAGAGAGTTTCGAAAATTTTTTAAAAATACTTTTTTTCAAAGGGAAAAAAACAATTGGACAAAAAGAAAAGGAGTCGGTGGTCTAGGTACTGTGCGATGTCTTCCAAGGGCGTAAAAACAAAAAGTGTCTGGGTTCGACCGCTGGCCGAACTTTCCCCGTCCTTACCATGAGTAAGCGACTGGGCTTATCTTTCCAACTGATGATAGGACGCAGGTCTCCGCGTTTCAGCAGAAGACTGTACCATGCACTGTAAACCCACGGAAGTGAGAGTCTGGCAAAATTAGGATAAAAATGTCTCCCAAAGGGGACAAACGACAGTGCGAAAACCGAACACATGAATCAGAGTCGCGCCTGCCCTGACGATGTGCTCTCCCCAGGGAGAGCAGCCCGAATTTCACGCAGAGAAATCTCGTACCTTAAAGTGGTATAAATGAAATGAAATGAAATGAAATAAATGAAATGAAATCACTGAAGAAGAAAGTGACACCACAACTCAGAGTGTGCCCACCTCGGCAATGAGCTCCTCCTCGGCGTTGGAGAAATAGAGAGAGGGCCCTGCTCCGTTGGCTTGAGACTGCTCCTTGAAGCGGTAAGTCTTGCACAGCATGAGGAAGTGCTGGAAGGAGTAGTTCATCTTCTTTCTGCATGCTTTGTCCAGGTCCTTTCTGTACAGAGAAATTAAAAACACACAGACACCGTGAGATAGATCATCAAGCTATACGAGAGACACAGAGTGAGTGAGTGAGTAAGTGAGGGAGGCAGGAGAGAGAGAGAGAGAAGAGAGAGAGAGAGAGAGAGAGAGAGAGAGAGAGAGAGAGAGAGAGAGAGAGAGAGAGAGAATTAATAATGAATGAATAATCTTTATTTTTCAATAGTTACTGATAAGCATTCATAAACTGTCTTTGAAAAATGCAGTCACCAAAGAAGTAATTTTTCTAGTAATTTTCACAGAGAAAGAGAGAGAGAGAGAGAGAGAGAGAAGAGAGAGAGACAGACAGACAGACAGAAGACAGCAGAAAAGAGCTGAGACAGGGCACACAAAAAAGTGGCAGTGAGCAAAAATTGAAGATAAAATTTATATATAATATATATATATATATATATATATATATATATATATGCAATACAAATCTTAAAATGGTTATCCCCCTTTATCTACAGGGCTGTAATGTTGAATGCACAATAAAACTGTCAGTGTCAGTGCCAGTCTCTCTCCTCTCTCTCTCTCTCTCTCTCTTATGTCCCATATTTGACCCACATGAAACACATGCTGCTTTAATAGTCCACCTACCATAGGCAGATGCAATGTATCAGAAAAGTCCTCATGTATAACTCAGCCAGTCAGTCATGTTGAACACATTTGTCACAACCAAAAGCTACATGCTTTTCCTTGAAAAATGCAGTCACCAAATATCTCTTTTTTTTTTTTTTTTAGCAATACCCATGGGCATACATATATACACATCATTTTTTTTACGTTTGTTGCTTTGTTGTTTGTTTTTGTTTGCTTTTTGAGGCTTTTTTTGTTTTGGTGGTTGTGTGTGTGTGTGTGTGGGGGGGGTGGGGGGGGGGGGGGGGGGGGGGGGGGGGGGGGGGGGGGGGGGGGGGGGGGGGGGGAGGGGAGAAGTTTGGTTTTTCTGTTTTTTTGTGGGGTTTTGTTGTTGTTGGTTGTTGTTTTGGGGGTTTTTTTTGATCATGAGATTTTTATCTTTTTTGATTGTTGGTTTTTATTCATTTGTTTGTTTTCTTTGCTTGAAGGAACCATATCAAACATTTTTTAAAAAATCATTAATCTGTCAAAAGTATGTTGATAAAAAAATGTATTTTAAAATTTTTAAAGAAAGTGATAACTGCCTGGTAAAAAAGTTGACTGCTGTTGCCTGTATAGTTAAAAATCCTAACTTCATAACCAGGGACTTGTTCACAGCACCGGAGTTCAATTTTTAGCAGCCTGTTTCCCCACCTATTACTACTAGCCAAGATGGTAAGATAGACCAGGTCTTACTGAAAACGTATCCTTTCAAATCAAGGGGAAAGGGACAGTTTTAAAAATTTTTCGAACTGCAGGCACTGATCCTCATTTGGCTTTAACAGTTGAGACTAAGGGCCTACAAAAACTGGGACAAAGGCCTAAACAAAATTGGGACGAAGGCCTAAACAAAATTGGCTGACAGCAGAAAAGTCAGTAAAGGAACATCGCACTCTACTGAAACAGTCCCCCCCCCATTCCTTGGCTACAGCTTTGAGGTTCACCAAAGGTGAGATTTTGCGTATGTAGCCATTTTTATCCTCCATTAAGGTAGCCGCATACAACTTCAGAATTGCTCAAATGATAAAACTGCCAGTAAAATCTGAGTATGTGTTTGCAAAGGAATGGGGGACAAACTCCTCCACCAGATTCAAATTACTCATGACACAGCAGAAAAATTCAGTGCACTGCCCAAAAACTTTTCTGGGGGTCAAGGCAAAAGTCCAGTCCTGACCAGACCAGTCAGGTCAAAGACCTGAAACCTTGGTGGGAAGGGACGGGAAAGGGGTCACAGTGCTGGGCTCCATGTAGATCTGTTAGACAGCCCTTCAACATGCTTTCTACGCCAAGGTAAGGAAAAGAATAAGAGAACAGCTCTTCAACATGCTTTCCATGCCAAGCTAAGACACAGAACAAGACACCAGTACCTGAGGGACTGCAAGGAAGGGACGGCGATCTGTGGGGGGATGTTGATGTAGCGCTCGTTCAGCAGGAAGCCGACGTGATTCTCCTCCTGGTGCAGAAGTTCGGTCACCTTGCCCCCCACTGCCGGGTCCGCAGACTGACAGCGCGACGTCACCATGCCGACCAGCTGCTTCACACACTCCTTGTCCTGCCACACAGCCACCACCAGTCCAGTGTACAAAAAGGAGCAGGGGGGGGAGAATGGAAGAAAGACAGCAAGAAAAGAAAATCTGATGAAGCATTAGTCCTACACAGAATACGCACACACGCAAACAAAACACAATGTAATTCAACAACATATTCCTACCTAATTCAAAGCAGTCTACTATAATTGAAACCATTCTCAAATATTCAGTCACTGGCTGTGCAGATGACTTTTTTCCTACTTTTTTTCCATATAAAGACTTTTTTTGTTTACCATTGCTAAAGTAACAAGTAATGCAAAGTGAAAAAGTCAAAAAGAATTTTCCAAATGGGAAAAAAGAAATGACCCACCTGAAGCATCAAAACACAACGCTGTCTTTCGTATCACCACGTGTGTGGTACCACTGTAGCATTAAATAAACGTTTTGTCTTCCAGTGCCATCACTTTGGCATGTTCACTTCTGATGCCTCACTCTGACATCCTGGCTCTACTCCTGCTGCTCTTCCAGTGCTCACGACTCCAGTACACACAAACACAATCACACCCACTTCATCACAAACTATTTGCCAACCCACAAGAAGCAACTTATGTGAGGCCACCAACTTGAAGAGGCTCCGCAATTCTGCTGGACCTCTTTAGCAATGTTTAGTGAAGATTTCATCGGAATCAATGGCCACATGAAAATATCTGCCAGAGAAAGGTCTGACCTACAGACACACCAGCTTCTTACCTTCTTGTCGGTGATATTGATGGCAGTCGTCAGACCAAAGACAGCGTCTTCACTGTCCTCATCCATGGAATCGTCATCCTCCTCTTCTACATACATTTGCTGCACATACACCCACACAAAAATCTGCAGTTTTAGTTTTGCAAGGTACCAGTGCAAATGGAATATTCCAATACAGATGACACCTGTCCTGTAACGTACTCAGCAAATGCTTGGCCAAAGGCTAGCCTGCCTAACTGCTGGTTACCAGGCCTTTGATTATACCCGTGAGTATGTATACACTTAAAATGATGATTGTTTGTTTGCATGTACTGCCCTGTCATGACTTTGTTTGAATACAGCATGTACAGTTTAACTTTAAGGAAATGCTTGAGAGCATTTTGTGTGTGTGTTTGTGTGTGTAGGTGTGTGTGCATGTGTGTGTGCGTGCGTGCATGCACATGGCACCATTATGTATGCATGTGTATGTACCGTTGAAAAAATGGATCTGCATATGTGCACTGTCACATATTTTATACATTATACGCTAACAAACTGAAACGTTCACTCTCTTCCATATTTCAACACAAATTCACAATAATCAAACCTGATGGAAGCAAGAACAAGATATATAATCTTTAATAAAATCAGAACATGCACTGAAATTATGATTTAAGCTTTTAACTTTGTTTTAAGGAATCACAGTATTCCACAACTGAATAAAACAACAAAATAGCACATTCTAGAGAGAAAACAATATGTTAAAAAACACACCAAAATTGCAGTAATTATAAATACACTTTACCTTGATGACACCTCCAATATAGTTTTGAGAGATGATGATGTCTGTTAGGTCAGACAGGTTGATGTTGGCTTTCAAAAAAAGCTGAAACATACAGACAGCAAACATAATGTATGTTCTACCATGATAAACAAAGCAAACAGGAGAACTTGATTAGAATCGTGATGTACCATAGATATCATATTACAAGTGATACAACAGAAGTTGTACAATGTCCTCACTGTTCTTGTGTGGCCTGACTCTTTCTTTCAATTAGCAAAGTTCTTCAAAAGAAGTTTCACCAAAAGAAGTTTGAAACTTTAGCCCAAATGAATGTGTACGTGTGTGTGTGTGTGTGTGTGTGTGTGTGCGTGTGTGCGTGTGTGTGTGCGTGCGTGCGTGCGTGCGTGCGTGCGTGCGTGCGTGCGTGCGTGCGTGCGTGCGTGTGTTTTTTGCAGTGTATTGCTTATTTATTTACGTCTACTTTTTTTCTTATTTATTGGTTTTCATAATATTTAATATTGTAAATTTTAGATGTTATTGATGACATTCTTTTTGTTCCTAGATAGATGTCTACATGGGAAAAAAAGCAAATTCATTGCTTTTTGAATGTGCTATCTGGAAATTCATATTTAATTTGACTTTGACTCACACACACACATACACACACGTGCGCATGCATGCGCGCACGTACACACACGTGTACTTGTTGTAGGTTTACAATGAAACAGAGGACAAAAATTAATGTTCAATTTGAAAACGACAGTGAAAATTTTACAAACCTGTTGAAGGAGGGTTTTGATTCCATTGAAGTCGCCATCATCAGGGGACCTGGCTTCAAATTCCACCTGCACCTCCTGTTTCCACATGAAATCAACTACAAAGAATGAGTGAGATAATGATTATGTTAACAGTAACAACCCCCACTGCTTCTTATTCCCTCCGTTTAGTTTCCCAGCCAAAGTTCATGACTGGCAGCTGGCAGGGCGTGGATATAAATAAACAGGGCAAAAGGAAAGGCAGCAGTAGCCGCTTGCAGCTGTAGCCGTGTTCAGCCGTAAATTACCCTTGTGTCTTTCACACATCCTCTTGCACAGTGAATTGTTTAATTAAAAACGACAAGCAAAGCACTCTTTAAAATGAGCTTTAAACGAGCTTTCTTTCGACTCCAAACTCCATGTACTTTCTTTCATACTGGTTGATGTGACAGCAGTTCAAACAGACATGAAGATAACAGGAGAGGTGCAGGAAGAAACAATCACAAAAACCAGACATTTCTAACTCTCTCTCTAAAAAAGCACATACTTATATTATATAAACAATGAACATAGAGAAAACATTGAATATGTCTGCATGCAGACTAACCTTTTTGGGGGGCTGCGGAATTTAACCTGTTGGCAGAACGAGGCCATAAATAAACACACCGTAGCGGCTACAGGCTACCGCGCGCGGCCAGCGCCGTGAGAGGCAGGGTGATGGAGAGTGTGGGGAGAGAGTCTGCCCCAGTCATTAGTGTTAGCTATCTGACTTCTCTATAAACACTCCTGCTGGTCAGGTGTTAGCCTACAGCAGTACACAGTCTACTGTTTCATCAGCTTTTAGCGGTATCCTTGCTACAGCTGAAGGTTTGTTCATGAACCAATTCCAGTACAGCTCATAATTATAACCCCGAGAACACAGTAGAAAACAAAT
>CM054139.1:69111874-69126874 GCA_028751875.1 Rapana venosa | reverse complement strand
GGTGTTAATGGGGATGATGTTGCTGATACTTTGATAGCACTGACAATAGTGGAGTTGGTAATCATGTTACTAGTAGAGGTAATGGTGATGATGGGATGGAATTGGAAGCATTGATGATGAAGATTGAAGGTGACAATGATAATGATGATGATAATGCCGTTTCAATTTCATGAATACTTATGACCCTTTCAGTTTCAATTATTCCAAAACCAAAGAGAATTTTCTTAACTCAATCCTGCTCCAACAGTTCAATCCTACCAACTAACCAAGCCATAAAAATGAAACATAAAAAAGATAGTTTTGAAGAAAGCAAGAAAGAAAAATATAAAAACTTAAGATTATCACTGGTTGCACACTGATTGATAGATATATGTATTTATAACAATTAACATTAAAGTCCCTGTGGAGATAAATGATTTTGGGACTGCCAGGGGGGATGGCATAGCCTGGATGGTTAGTGTGTTGCGCATTGGACTTGTGATATATGCTGACCCAGGTTTGGGTATTTTCCATGGTACTAACTCCACTCTCTCCCCACCCCCACCCCAAGTCCTTCGATGAGACTATGTACAATTGTACATGTATATCTTATATATATACATAATTAAAATGGAGGTCCCATTTGTGAACACACACAGGATATCTTGCACACTTTTAAAACCTGTTCTGCTTTTTAGAAGAGTTGGTCATTGTGTGGCGGTGTGAATGGATGACAAAAATTTACAACACTGCATACACACAGCAGGGCACAGGGACTGGACAGTGGATGTAAAAAAAGCACACGAACGTATATTCCATTATCCTCGAAATAAAGGGATATAAATAAATAAGATGCAAAACGTTCCTGGTCAAATTTTTTACTCGTCATATTTTAAAAAGTCATTGCTTGGAATTTTCGTATTCATCCAAAATTCTATTGATTTTGTCATTTAGCCGTCAGGCAATGTTGTGGGGAGCATGTGTTCTTGCACAACAAGAGATCAACACTATGCCTACCACCACAACACACGTGTACTATAGGGCCTATATCATTATGTGTATCTCAGTTTGCTATTGGAACAGACTTTACATACTTGTTATCATTCATACCTGATCCATGAATTCGTTTTCACTTTCATCTGTAAGATCATCGTCGCTTTGTTCTTTAGCTTCCTGATCATCCTCCATTTCGGGATCATTAGCTTCCAACACACGTCTTTTCTTCGAGGACGCCATGATTGTACTGAATTCTTGGAGTTACCTCCCTTTGCTGGGGGGAAGAGGAGGGGGAGGTAAGAACATCTTTTTACCATAATCATCTCTTTTTTCTTCTTCTTTTTTAACAGCCTTTTTTGTATGCCATCAATTAAATCCAGCATGCGCTACCATTTTTGTGCAGCATGAGTGCTGTCTATATCCATTTTCATGTAATATGGAATTTCTGGATAAAAGTTTTGATTTCTTATTTCAACTTATTTCATCAAAAATTAATTTAGTTACATCAACATGAACACTCTCCTGACATGTGAGCAGTTTCTCACACACACACACACACAACTCCCTTATATACAATGCGTGCCTGCTGTAGCAGAGATGTTTGCGAGTGAGTAACATAAAGGAATGTTCATTCATGGTCGTAACCGCAGGTGTGGGGCGCTCATTGAATACGGTGGACATGTCACTTAGGCGGTGTGCAAGTGCTGGGGACATGATCCTCCTGTCCATCAGGATGTGTCGGCCAATTTCCTCTGTTGCCGTATTCTTCCGGATGTTCTTGAGATGGTCTTGCAAGTCTTCTGAGGTTACGTGCATACATGTTCTCTTTTTCGCCGTGGCGTGGTTTCATAGTCGCTGTTATGATCTTCTGCGGCTTCATGTTGGTGACATGTCTTGTATGGATGCCAGGCTTTGGCATCTCTTTTATGAGTAAGGATGACATCATTAAAACAACACAACTGGAACAAAACAAAAAACAACCGTGTCCTAGCATTGCTATGATCGCAAAACCAGTTGGACATGGGTTGTTTTTGTTTGTTCTCAGTTGTTGTTGTTTAATGGATGTATTCTTTATGTTCTGCACTCGCAACACATCTCTGCTAACAGCAGCGCAACGCATTTTCATACATATAACAGACAACAATAGTTGCTGTCTGAATGTTCGATGAAGAAGAAGTTTTGTATGGTATGGTACACACACACACACACACACACACCACACACACACACACACACACACACAGAAGAGAGAGAGAGAGAGAGAGAGAGAGAGAGAGAGAGAGAGAGAGAGAGAGACAGTGATAGTAGACGGAGATGAGAGACGGGAGAGCGAGATGAGGAGAGAAGGACATTACTCACACATTCACCTCGCGGAAGAAAAACTCTGAAAACGACAGATATTTTCGTTGCTTCCAATTTAATGACAATACCCACTTTTGTACATGGTTGATCTGATTCAGGACAATAATTGAAGAGGACATTGGGAAATGGCATTTCTCGTGCCGGAACCACCACAGCAACATTACATTTCTGATATGGGCAGTGAACACAAAATTTATTTTAAACGGGTTGGGGTTGTTTGTTTGTTTGTTGTTGTTGTTGTTGTTGTGGGTTGTTGTTGTTGTTTTTTTTTTTTTTGGGGGGGGGGGGAGGCAGAGAGAGTTGAATTTGCAACCTTACATGTTAAAAGTAAAAAGGTAAAGGTGTCCAATACCCTATGTGGATGTAGGGCAGCGAGGCATCAGAGGCCTCAGCTTCTCTGGGGCCAGCATATTGAGGATGGCGCCCATCTCCTCTCCCTCGCTGATTTACCTTCTCTGACCCTTAAGAGGCAGGTACCCATTTACATCTAGATGAACTGGGGGACTGTACTGAAGCCAAGACGTGCAAACAGTCACCCATCCACTTGTTAACCACGCTCAGTACTACTTAACCTTTGCTTGAGGAAAGCTAGCGATCTGAGCACTGACCTATCCCGTCCCCCCTCAACCTTACATAATAATGTATGTGCAATTTTTGGCCACACAAGTACAGTGTACATTCTACTGTTCATTGCATTCAGGTGTCGTACTGCAACTAGTTTCACACTTCACACACACACACACACACACACACACACACACACACACACACACACACACACACACACACATTATACTTAGAATTACTTCAGATATATTACTTTTGTGTTTCATATAATTTATTTTAAATCTGTTCACTCCTAATGGTGTTGGGTGTTGTAACATTCCAGCATCACAATGACGTTTTTCATATTGAAAGGAATCATGGTTTGTTTGGTTGGGTATTAGTGGTGGGTGGGGGGAGTGGTGGTGGGGGGGGGGGGGGGGGGGGGGGGGGGGCATTGTTTGTTTCTGTTTTTGTTTCTGGGTGTGTGTGGGGGGGGGGGGGGGATGCGCGTGCGTGCGCGCGCGCGCTGTGTGTGCGTGCATGTGTGCGTGTGTACGTGCGTGTATGCGTGCGTACTCGCACGCGCGCGCATGCATGCGTGCGTGCGTGCGTGCATGTGTTTCTCTTTTTTTCATATTTTTGCAACGGAGGCCTTCAAGATCTCTCTTTCTAGCCCATGGGGAAAAAAACCCACCAAAACCCCAAAACAAAAAACCGACTGCACTCAGAGCACGGGTCTTGCAGCGGCCATGTCCTTTCTCCAGGAGGGTCCCGGGACTGGACTGGTGTCCCAGCTCCACTGCTGCAGCCTGTTGCCATGGTGACAGGGAGCCAGCAGCAGGCGGAAGGAGGGGCGGTGGTGATGATGGCGGCGGCGGGAAGAGTGGGGAGGGGGAGATGTCCCCACTTCAGCCACTGTCCACTGTTCACGTGGACTAGCTGCTTCTGCTCCTGCACAGCGGTAACATTGCTGTCAGATAATCATTGTTGTGTGCAGGGGGGATCGGGGGTCTACAGGTAACGCGCCTGCCTAGAAAGCGGAAAGTCTGGGTGGGAAGTGTGCCGTGGTTTGATCCCAGTTTGCGCTCGAAATCTTTACCCCCCATCCATTAGACCTTGATTGGTGGTCTGGGTGCTAGTCTTTCGGATGAGACGATTAACCGAGGTCTTGTGTGTTACATATATTTGTTTAGGGCACGTAAGAGAACCCACTGCAAAAAGGGAGTTGTCCCTGGCAAAATTCTGTAGAAAAAGCCACACTGATAGGGAAACAAGTACAGTTTCAGGAAGGAAAAGGACAAAATAATGGGTGGCGCTGTTCTTGTGGCGACGCGCTCTCCCCGGGGATAGCAGTCCGAACTTCATGCAGAGAAATCTGTCGTGACTGAAAATGGTAAGAAAGAAAGAAAGAAAGAAAGAAAGAAAATGTTAAAAATTGAACCATACAAGTAGACAGACAGAAAGACAAACAGACAGACACAGATGTAGAGGCAAATGGACAGGTGAATGAACTGACAAACTGAAGTCTGTCTGATAGACCAACATACAAACCAACCATCCAACTTGTCGACAAACCAAGTGACAGATGGAACAGACAAACAGAAAGACAAATGAACAGACACACAAATGTACATATATGAGATGAAACGTAGGTAAATACTGTTGAGACAGAGAGTCCACACACACACACACACACACACACACACACACACACACACACACACTGACACTCATAAAGTACACGATATTTCACTGTCAACAGACATAACAGGCTTCCTGCATGACATTCATCCACTCAAAACAAAACAACAAACAACTAAAAGCACCATCATGCAATACCACAAAACCAAACCAATCCCAACAAATCCAGCACCCACCCCCACCCACCCCCCAAAAACACACCAAAAAACACACACACAACAAGCAAGACTATCAATATGTATGGTGAAGAAGAAGAAGAATTGCGAAGAAGAAGAAGAAGAAGAAGAAGAAGAAGAAGAAGAAGAAGAAGAAGAAGAAGAATGGCGAAGAAGAAGAAGAATGGCGAAGAAGAAGAAGAATGGCGAAGAAGAATTGCGAAGAAGAAGAAGAAGAATTGCGAAGAATTGCGAAGAATTGCGAAGAAGAAGAAGAATTGCGAAGAATTGCGAAGAGAAAGAAGAAGAAGAAGAAGAAGAAGAAGAAGAAGAAGAAGAAGAAGAAGAAGAATTGCGAAGAAGAAGAAGAAGAAGAAGAATTGCGAAGAAGAAGAAGAAGAACAACAACAACAACAACAGAAAACAAGAAGAAAAGAAGAAGAAGAAGAAGAAGAGCGGGTGCAGCACCTGGGAGTAGCTCCAGAGCTGTGAGGAGGACCCCCCCTCCCCGTGTCCGTGGCAAGGCAGCACCCTGACGGTGCCGTTGGAGGGGGGGTCCAGACACAGCACATCCCCAAAGAAACCGTTCTGGAACACCGTCCACTGGCCCTCGTTCATCCGCCATATCTGACTCTCCTGCACCAAAAAACATGTCTTTCTTTCTTTGTTATTTACATCGACGATAATACAGAAAGCACTCATGTGCTTTTTTTTTTTTAAAACTCCAGTCCCCGTGTGTATGAGGTTTTGTCAATTTTGACATCTGTTCCCACAGGCACACAATGACCTACTCTTTCGAAAAGTGGAACAGGATTTAAATGTGCGTAAGATGTTCTGCGTGCGCTCGCACAGCCTAGGTTTATAGTCTCATCTCAAGGACTTTTGGGGAGAGTGGAGTCTGCACTGTTGTTAACTCCAGGGGGAAAATCCCCTTGAACGGGATTCGAACCCGGGTCTTCAGATTGCGAGCGCAATGTTCTAACCACTAGGCTATCCATTCTCCCTTAATGTCACAAGACTGGATCGGTGGTCAAGTGGTAACACCTTCCTTCACCCCTATCCTGTAGTCCCGTGGACTGTGGGGGGCACCAATGAAGATTTTGCAACCAGCTTCCTCCACTCCCCACAGTCCTCTGCTTTCCATAGCAAATCGTTCCCTCAAAGCCAGTCCACTCTCTGGTGTTGCAGAACACGAAAATCCTGATCGATCAATAAGTCACCTAGCACTTTCAAGATTTTACGATGCACTGAAAAGTTCAGAAAAGTATTATGATAATAAAGTAAACTGATGAAAACATTTCCTTGTCATTTTTGTAGCTACTTTCATTGACTGCCACGGGTATTACACAGTGTGATCAGCTAGTGAGAAATAGGAGGAACACACACACAAACACACACACGCACGCACGCACACGCACACTCGCGCACACACATACACACACGCACGCACAAACACACTTACACACGCACACGCGCGCACGGGCACACACACAAATCCACCCCCCTCTCCCACACACACACACACACACACACACACGCACGCACGCACGCACGCACGCACACCCACACATGCGTGCGCGCACACAACACACACTCACAAACACTTACACACACATACACACACACTCTCTCTCACACACACACAGACACACACACAGACACACACACACACACACACTCTCTCTCTCTCTCTCACACAGACACACACACACACACACACACCCCAAAACACACACACACACACACACACCACACACACACACACACACACACTAGCTTTGAGGTAAAAAAACTCATGAGCCATTGTAGTCATGAACCCCTGCAGTTGATTTTCTTGGAGCAGCCACCATGATGCTGGTTACTGTCACCTCATCGTCCTGGCAATCCACCAGGTGGGCCTCTCTGTAGTGAAACAGGGATGTGGCGATGCACAGGCCTGTGGCTACGTTCTTGACCTGCAACACACACACAACGCGGGATCCCTTAGCCACTCTTAGTGATAGGGGGGAGGCGGAGATAGCCTAGTGGTTAGAACATTGCGCTCGCAATATGACGACCCGGGTTCGATTCCCGTTCAAGGGGATATTTTCTCCTGGAGTTACCATCAGTGCAGACTTCACTCTCCTCCAAAAGTCCTTCGGATGAGACCATAAACCCAGGCCCCGTGTGTGAACGCACACAGAAGATCTTGCGCACACGTTAAACCCTTTTCGTAAGAGTGCCAGTGGGAACAGATGGCAGAATTCACAAAACCGCATACACATGGGGGCTGAATGTAAAAAAGCACATAAATGCTCCTTCCATTATTAGATTTGGTCTGCAGCGTACCATGTTTGTAATATCTGTTTGAACTATTGATTATTTGTCATTGGTTGTATGACTGTGTAAGAGTAGGTCGAATGCATGCGCTTTGATTTGTCTTTGCAAGATATAGCGCTATATAAGTTCCATTTATTATTATTATTATCCTCGATATAAAAGAATAAAACAAAAAACAAAAAAACAAAAAAAAACAAAAATAAAATAAAAAAACAAGTGTAGTGATGAACGCTGTTGCCGAGTGGTTATGACCGTTCATCCACTTCAACCCCCTGGGACCATGAAGTCATGGGTTTGAATCTCAGCAGCCTCTGGTGAATTAAAGGTGGAGACTTTTACGATTTCCCAGGTCAACTTCAAGCACAGACCTGCTAGAACCTTAATTCCTTACGTGTATATACACATGCTGAAGATCAGATATGCACGTTATATATCCTGTAATTCATGTTAGCGTTTGGTGGGTTACAGAAACACGAACGTACCCAGCATACAACCCTGAAGTCAGAATGCAGCTACCTTCATGGTGCAGGGCAAAAAAGGTCGCATATGCGATAATCTCACCATTGGTGAATCTCAGAGATCTAGCCAAGGAACGGGGGGGGGGGGGGGGGGGTGTGTAATGCAGTGTACAAACGGTGCACATCATTGGACAAAATATTCCATACAGACTCGGGTCAATTTGTTGTGATATCAATTTTGTCACATTAACCAAGGCAACAACAACAACAATAACGACGACGATGACAACGACGACGACAACAACAACGACAACAACAACAACAACAGCAACAGTTACTATGCAAACAAGAGGCAGTCAGTGTCCAAACTAGTTTAGCTTCTGATAGTGATGACTGGTATTGCTGGAATATCTGAGAATGTGAATTGAAGAGGTTTTAAAGATAGGTTTTGGTTTCTCCTTTCCACCATTTTGGGGCTGCAGATAGTGCCTATGCTTTTTGTTATCATCAGTCCAGCTGTTGGGATAACTGTCTTTTATTATTACAGTCATTATAATAAATATCATTATCGTTGTCATTTTCATCATTGTTGTTGTTGTTGTTGAGCAGCTGTTGGGATAACTGCCTTTGTTATTACAATCATCATGATAAATAAATAATAATCGTCGTCATTATCATCACCATTGTTGTTGTTGTTGACCAGCTGTTGGGATAACTGCCTTTTATTATTACAGTCATTATACTAAATATCATTATCGTTGTCATTTTCATCATTGTTGTTGTTGTTGACGGTATAACTACCTTTGTTATTACAATCATGATAAATATCGTTATTGTCGTCATTATCATCACTACTGTTTTTGTTGACCAGCTGTTGGGATAACTGCCTTTGTAATTA
Organism: Rapana venosa; assembly: GCA_028751875.1. Lineage (NCBI taxonomy): Eukaryota > Metazoa > Mollusca > Gastropoda > Neogastropoda > Muricidae > Rapana > Rapana venosa. The sequence continues at coordinate 69,118,460 of CM054139.1, read as the reverse complement.
CACCCATTACAATAATTATCCCTATCGTCATTGTCATCACCGTTGTTGTTGTGGTTGATGTTGATGTTGATGTTGTTACCATCACTGTGGCTAGCATTACTGACCGCTCCATGCGCAAAGAGGTCAGCTGGCAGATAGGAGTCCGGCAGAAGGGTTTGGAGGTACCAGGCAAAACTGTGACACTGCAGACGCTGGCGTAACGCACGACGACTTGACACGTCCCCTGTGACAGCTCTGCTGGTCTGAAAGCATCAAGAGTGTGTGTGGAGCAGTGATCTGAAAGCATCAAGTGTGTGTGGAGCAGTGATCTGAAAGCATTGAGTGTGTGGAGCATTGATCTGAAAGCATTGAGTGTGTGGAGCATTGATCTGAAAGCATCAAGAGTGTGTGGAGCAGTGATCTGACAGCATCAAGTGTGTGTGGAGCAGTGATCTGAAAGCATCAGGTGTGTGTGGAGCAGTGGTCTGAAAGCATCGAGTATGTGTGGAGCATTGATCTGAAAACATCAAGTGTGTGGAGCATTGATCTGAAAGCATCAAGTGTGTGTGGAGCATTGATCTGAAAGCATCGAGTGTGGGGAGCATTGATCTGAAAGTATCAAGTGTGTGAAGCATTGATCTGAAAGCATCAGGTGTGTGTGGAGCATTGATCTGAAAGCATCAAGTGTGTGTGGAGCAGTGATCTGAAAACATCAAGTGTGTGTGGAGCATTGATCTGAAAGCATCAAGTGTGTGTGGAGCATTGATCTGAAAGCATCAAGTGTGTGTGGAGCATTGATCTGAAAGCATCGAGTGTGTGGAGCATTGATCTGAAAGCATCAGGTGTGTGTGGAGCAGTGATCTGAAAGCATCAAGTGTGTGTGGAGCAGTGATCTGAAAGCATCAAGTGTGTGTGGAGCATTGATCTGAAAGGATCAGGTGTGTGTGGAGCATCGATCTGAAAGCATCAAGAGTGTGTGGAGCAGTGATCTGACAGCATCAAGTGTGTGTGGAGCAGTGATCTGAAAGCATCAGGTGTATGGAGCAGTGATGTCACGGTAACACACCTATTAAGAAAGCACAATATTGTCAGTGATTTTCATTTAGAGCTGGACGTGTTTCCTCATCCACTTCATCATGAGCAGTGCTCTGGGTGCTAGTCTTCTGTGCGAGAGGATCACCTGAGGTTCTAAGTGCAACATTCATGTAGGGGATTTTTTTTATTTAAAAAAATGGCATCAAGACCATGATTCGTGGCAAAATTCTCTGTACAAAAGCCACTTTCATAATTAAGAAAACAAACACACTTGCAAGCAGAGAAAAAATATGGGTGGCACTGCACTGCACTGGTGGTCACGTGCTCTCCCTCAGGCGAACAGCCTGAGTGGCAACGAAAAAGACAATGCAGCAGCTCAATGCAATGAAGACACTGACTGAAATGGTGTAGAAAGGAAAACTGGGATATACCTGTTGGTCATCATTCTGAACCATCATTTTCACTCTGTCCCCAAATCCTTTTTAATCAGCTGGGTGGGACATGATGACTTGTCTTGACTTCTTCCTTAACTCCTTGAGGAGTCATTGGGGCACTGTATTGAACTTTTCTGGCAGCATACTGTGGGTGATTGGAATGTGGTGGAGCCCATCCTGAACAGAGGGTAGGATGCACGCTGTGTATATCTGTGCCACTCATCCCACCAGCAATAGCAGGCCTATCTTCCACAACGGGTGGATGGGGTTGTAAGCTGTGCACAAGATATCCTGTGTGCACTCACCCACGGCTCCTTGGATTAATAATAGTTTCACCCAAAGAACTTTTGGGGATGTGGAATCAGTACCAAAGCATCCAGGACAAAAATCCCCTTGAATAGACACTTCAACTTTAGCAGAGGTTTGCACCAATACTCTCAGTGATCATCAGATCACAAGTATGACACTCTACCACTTGGCTCTTCCAACCCTTGGAAGTTGATAGTGAACCCCAAAGAATCAGGACACTAATAAATATGCTTGTGGTCGACGATGACCTCCAAAACAGCAGAGGACGCATCTGCCTGGAGGTGCCTTAACCACAGCACATCCCCACTCTCTCGGCCAAATGGGCATAAGGACAGTCAGCGTTGGAGATGTTCTCCAAAGGCCAACTAGCCCCAAGGGCTGCAGCACATAAGGCAAGCCTCCTAGTCAGAGAGCCATAGTCGATCACTAAAGACCAAGCTGTAAAGATGAATCACATGAGTGAGAAAGCCACTGATCATACAGTCTCTCACTTTGCTATTGCCCCCATCATCAATGGTTTGATAAAGAACTGTGATAAAGCCCAGGCACTGATAGCACAATCAGGACACACTGACCATGTCAACAAGGCCATGGGTTTCTGGGACTGAAATCATGGCTCTTGGTTCTGGGAGTAGAGAGACACAGAGAGAGGGAGAGAGACTGATGGATTGACATCCAGACAGATGGGAAGACAGACAGACAGATGGAGAGACAACTAGACAGACAGAGAGACAGGTAAAGAAACAAAGAAATAGAGAGAAAGACAAAAAGAAAGCAGCAGCTCATTATATTCAGACTACTGGCAGAAACTTAAAGCTAAAGAAATATTTAAAATAAAATAGACAAACATACCACCATCTGGCCAATGGGTAGATCAACAACAACAAACTTTACAAGTAAACAGTCACTATAACTCCCTACCATATTAATCCCTCTGGCCTGGTTGCTATAGTAACTGTACTCATCCATCCACACAGCGGCCACACGACCCAGGTTGGTGGTCAGGTAGTGGTCAGAGTTCCGGACAGGGTCCGTCACTGATGTCCGGAATACGTGACCCACGTGTGAGCAGGGGATGATTTCCAGTTTGCCTCCACACATCCATACCTGCGAGGAACAGGAGAGGAATGGATTGCCTCTGTCTGTGTCTTTATGACAGAAATGGAGTGCTCCCTTCTGTGTCTGTCTGTCCTTCTCTCTGTTTCTCTATATCTGTCTCTGTACTCTCTGTCTGTCTTGGGGTTGAAGCCTTCTCCTTGATTCTTTCCACAAGTAGATATAATTATACCTTCAGTCCTACACACAACAGTTAGCTTGATTCGTGGTTACTCCCTTCAAACTCTTTGTACCCAGTAATAACAGATAATCGAGTTGCAGCGAGGGAGGGCAAGAACCAGTTCACTGCATGCTTCTGACCTCAAGGGTAGCCATAGACTGTTCTCATTAATCCACCACTGGGCCCCATGGATGGAATGAGGCCACTGCCATGAAGGCTGTCTGTTATCTTGAAAAGCGAATCTATGTTCAAACCTAACATTATGCCATGTGGTTGATATCTCGAGACTGCCACAAACAATGTGCTACTGACCTGAAAGACGTTTCCAGAATCTTACTCATCATTGTTCTGTGGAGATGCTTCTGTTGTTTTTTTATGTACCTTGGCTTGGCACTCTAAGGGTCACCAGGAATATGTGCTGCCTCTCACATCACACCTAGGAACCGCTGTCAGCCCATAAGCATACAGTAGACGAGACCTTTGCAGGAATGGCTGTTTCTGAATACTTTGCCATTTTGGCAGCCATACTCTGACTTCAGCAGATGGAAGGCACATGTTGTATGCTGAGAACACGTTATAGATGAATATAATCAATTGCAACATAACATTGCAGAGAATAACAACATTTTGACGTAGGCATTGGCACTTTGACTTTCATCAAAAACTGACAAAGCTTTTAGTCTGTGCCAAACTGGGGATGCTAAAGTGACGTGAGGAATGTGCATTAAAGATTATAATTATAGACATTATCATATATGTGGCATTGTCTTGACTTAATTAAATACAAAGATGTTGTTTTGGGTTTCCAGTAGATGCCGTGATATTGTTTAAATAAACATAGTCAAAGTCAAGTCAAAAACACTTTAATCATCCCATGAAGGGCAATTACATATCTGTTCTCTAAATGTATTGATAAAGGACGAGCATGCAGGCCCCAGTGACCTACGAACATTTACGTTCTCCTTGCAAAAATAAATTCACTGACACAGGAATATCTCAGTAAAAAAAATCCCATCATTCAAAGACAGGGATCACCAAGATTTGAGAGATGACAAATGAGAACAATGACTACTATGTGTTGCAGATCTGATCTCATTCACTGACAAGTGGGTTTACCCTGAAGGACAACTCCAGATTCTCGCCTCCCCAGATGGTCATGGCTTCGTCGTAGGATCCCAGGTGCTGGAAAAACTTTTTGTCCACAGCGAACAGTCCCCCTGCCATCACTGGGGTCCTGCAGCACACATGATAATTACGAACATGCACAATTCGCATCCAGGCTTAGACCTGCGCATGATTATGTTATTGTTTTTGCTTATTCAATGTACCATCTGGAAATAAACATTTGCATTGACTGAATTGACGTATATGTACATACACATTCAAAGATACATACAAAAACACTTGTAATGTAATGTAATGGGATGTAGTGTAATTAAACATATGCAAGTGGAAGCTTGTATGTTATTTTATACTTGGTACTATGCCTTTGTCCCTGCACCATGATCCCATGTCGTGTTCTCCACTCACGGAACTGGGTCAGCACTGGACGTCCTGCGCTGTCTCTGGGAGGCGGACAGGGGCACCCAGCGGTAGGTCAGGCGCCAGTCAAAACTGCCCACCTGCAAACGGCTGGTGTTGGTCAGCTGGAACCGGAAGTCTGAGGCCCTGATGACGTCAATCACCGGAATGGCCACTGTGGTGGGGTCCTCGGTGATGCGTTCCAGCAAAGGTTCCAGCCACCCTGTGCCGCCACACACACACATGACTGTGGATGCAAGCGAACATGTATACACACATTCACTCACACTTAATATCACTAAGAGTGAAAAGGGTAAAGGTAAAGGTGTTCCATAACCTATAAAGTCGTAAGGGAACGAAGTGTCAGAGACCTCAGCTTCTCTAGGGGCCAGCACATTGAGGGCGGCGCCCATCTCTTCTCCCTCGCTGCTTTACCTTCCCTCACCCTAAAGAGGCAGGTACCCATTCACAGCTGGGTGAACTGGGGGACTGTACTGAAGCCAAGGCGCGCAAACAGTCACCCATCTAAGTGGTAATCACGCTCGACGCTGCTTAACCTTGGCTGGGGGAAAGCGAGTGCTCTGACCACTGAGCTGCACACATACAGTAGGTCCAGAATCTAGGCTACCCTTGCAGGGAAAATGGATGCGCGTTTTAATGTGAGTATAATTGCTATGCATGCATTCATTTATCCGCGCTGGTGATTCAGTTTATAGCCTCATCCGAAGGACTCACAAGGGAATGAAGTCAAACCAGTGGTGACACCAGGAGGAAACGTGATCCTTTCAGATGGATGAGGGACACCTCAGAACCCTGCCTTCAGCCAGTCCTGTCATGGGCCTGACACTTTAAGCTTTTTGACTTGTTCCCATTGACAGTGTTAGTCGTGTTTAAAAAAACCCAACAACCTTCTATTTCGGAGATAATGGAATAAGCATTCATGTGGTTGCTTTTTTTTACATCCAGTCCCCGTGTGCATGCAGTTTTGACAATTTTGTCATTTTTCCCATCAGCACTCAATGGCGTACTCTTCCAAAAAGCAGAACAGGTTTTAACGAGTACGCAAGAAATTCTGCATGCGTTCGCACACAGGACCTCGGTTTATAGTCTCATCCGAATGACTTTTGAGGGAAGTGGAGTCGGCACTGATGTTGACTCCAGAAGAAAAAAAATCCTCATGAACGAGATTCGAAGCCGGGTCAGCAGATCACGAGCTTATCACTCTAAGCACCAGGCTATCCCGTCCCGTGTGACAAAGAAGCAGGCTCTGACAACACACAACACTCTAGTGCTGCCTGTGCTGAATGAGCTGAACAGGCAGCCCCCAAGCAGGGCCGTCAATCTATCGTATATGGGTGTTAACGAGCCTCTGACAAGCCAGAGGACGCACGTGCAGGCACACTCACCTTCCGTGCACTCGCAGTGGGAGTCCATGAAGATGACCACAGGCGTGCTGACCCTGGACAGTCCTAGCAGACGACTGCTGACCACGCCACCCCGCCGTTCATTCCGGATCAACTGCACCCTCTTCAGCCTCCTCACATAGCTGTCCAGTGGAGCCTTCAGGTGCTCTGAGATCAGTAATGGTCAGTAGGCAAAATAAGAAAGCAGCAAACAAGAGAACACAGCGATTCAAGCCACTGAAAGCATCATCCCACCACCATCTATCAACACAACAAACCATATAAATCATAACAAATACACACACTGAGAGAGCGAAAGAGAGAGTGAGAGAGAGAGAATCAGAGAGAGAGAAGAGGATGAGAGAGAGAGAGAGAATCAGAGAGAGAAGGGAGAGAAAGAGAGAGAGAGAGGGAGAGAGAAGAGAGAGAGAATGAATAAATCAAATCAAATCAATCAAATCAATCTTTTTTTCGAGGATAATGAATAAGACACATGTGCTTTTAATCCCGTCCACCATTAGTACCAAGAGAGACAGACAGACGAGACAGAGACAGAGTACAGACGAGAGACAGGACAAGACAGAGTACAGGTAGACAGCATACAGACAGACAGGCAGACGACGACGGAC
>CM054139.1:69034374-69106874 GCA_028751875.1 Rapana venosa | reverse complement strand
GCCCCACTCCTCTTAGCCGAAGAGTTCTGCGGGGAGGACTGTGGGTGTTGCAGGTTCGTGGACAATCTGGCTGCTTTCTTCTCCACAGCTACAGAGCTGGACGATGTCCAGCTGGTCATTCGTTCCGAATGTGTGTATCTGTATCTGTGCCAGTTCGTTAACAGCAGGATGTTCAAACTGCCCAAGCTTATGAGAGTCACAAAGCAACAGATTCGCCTCTCTCGCAGAAACTGCCACCGTTTCATGTTGGATAAGTCAGAATTACTATAACAAAAAGAAAAATCCTGTTTCGTTGTAACAATCACCAATTGTTGGTACTTCTTGTTATATTAAGTCTACTATTGAAAGTGATTTTCTTGTTATATTATATCTACTATTGAAAGTTATTACAAAAAAGTCTAGGTTTTTTTTTATAAAGAAAACCAAACCCAAAACAAAACAACAACCGGAGTCAGTAAGTAATAGCAGCGAAAATAAACAAAAACAAAACCAAAAAACACAGTTTGCAATTTCAAAGTCAGAAGAAATCAACTCCAGGAACCACACATTTTTATTTAATTAAATTAATTAATTAATTTATTTTTACTTAAATTTTTCCGGTTACAACAAACGCCTCAACGAACCTACCTACCACAAGAGCACTCGGGCAAAACCTATGACAGTCACCGCACAATCACCAATAAACAGCAAGGACTGAGTTCGCGTGTGGTCAGTCTGATCTGTATTTCCTTCATTGAACATCGCCAGCTGTTTTCTCCACTCGGCATGTGTGTGTGTGGTCAGTTGTCAGTCAATAAGAAATCTCATAACACATTGAATCCCGCGACAACGTTTTCGATTTATTAAAAAAAAATCCGGTTATGTCTAACTGGAACCGAAAAATTTCGTCAATGCCTTAACGACGTAAAATTTAGGCAAGCAAACGTTTAGTTTGATGACTCTACCCGAGCGAGGGGTTACTCGCGCGCGCGTGCGCGCACGCACGCACGCACACACACACACACACACACACATTACCGCTGCACACGTGTGGACTACTCCACTACGCCTATAGCTCGGTGCACCAGCATAAGTCACACATTGAGAAGACGACAAAAATCATTCCCCGTGGAGATGCCGGCCTGTCTGTTTTTAGTCTTTCCACACGTTGTGTAGATGAAGACTATGTAACGTGCCGGGGGGGGGGGGGGGGGGGGGGGGGGGGATGCCTGTCAGTATCAATAGCATCCACACCTTCTGGAAATTCTGAGCTAGAAATGTCCTTTTTTTCTATCATTTTATTTGTTTCTGCCTTATTCCTTTTCTTCATGTCACCTCCTTTTTGTCTATTTTTCTGCCTTCTTGGTCCATTCTCCTTTATTTATGTTTTCCCCAGAAAGACTTTAACAGATAACAATTCTCTCCCACGCCGAAGTCGGATGTACGGGCCTGACTTGTCAGCGTGACGCATTTCCGCTCATATGTTGTTGTTGTTGTAGCTCCCCAGCTTTACACCCTGGGGGTCAGTCACCCAGAGCATGCCACATTCTGACTCAATCTTATCCCACGTGTCATTCCTGTGTCAGACTGGCCAGCCACAACCCACGTTGTACCAGAATTAAACATCTAGAATGCAACTCCACGCAGTCTTCCAAGACTGAAGGATGCCAATAGGCTACAATGGGTTCCTCAGCTTTACACCCTGAGGGTCACCCAGAACATGCACTCTGACTCAATCACCCCACCTGGGAATCACTGTGAGATAGGAAGTACACCGGATGAGAAGTTTGCCTGTATGACTCTTTTCAAGTACCTCGCCATAATTATAGGCAGCCACACTCCGACTTCAGAGGATTTTTTTCACTTTAAAGGAGAGTGAAGGTTGTTATGTTAAGAGCTTGTCATGCCCGAAAGCAATCTCAAGACAACATTTTACAAGATAACATTTTAGTGTAGGCCTTGGCAATTAGCTAACATCAATAACAGACACAGCTTTTGGCCTGGGCCAATTTCCGCTCATATAACACACAATAGTTGCTGTCTGAGCGTTTAACGACAACGACGAAGAAGAAGAATCTTATTTCGCAAATAAAGTAAAGTGTGTGTGTATGTTGGGGGGGGGGGGGGGGGGGGGGGTAGGCGAATGGCCATGGGTGTTGATGTATGGGTTGTTTGTTGGACTGCAATTAAGACTGTAAAAAATACGTTCTAATGTAACGAAAGAACAGGAAAATAATTAGAACAGTATTTCATTTAAAAAAAACAGAATAAAAAAGATAAATTCCTTTATCCATCAAATCAATTACGGTGTTTTCCTAAGGGGTATAGGAGCAAATTGTAGAAAGAAAAAATAAATCAAGAAAACAAAACGACCAATTAAATCTACCCAAAAAATCCCAACCAAAAACAAACAACAAAAACCACCCTAAACACACTCCCAAAACAATAAAAACAAAAGCAAAACTAACAGACAGACAGAGAGAGAGAGAGAGAGAGAGAGAGATGGAGAGAGAGAGAGAGAGAGAGAGAGAGAGAGAGAGAGAGAGTCTTTATTCCCATGGGTTACAGATAAAAGGTAAAGGTAAATCCTTGGGAATAACGATTATCAATATATCTCTCCCATATAAGTATTGACATAGAGAGCATATTGTATTTGTCATACACATTAATTCTAACTTTTAACGGATATAGAAAAGAAAAAAAAACAAGCATTAAAAAAGGGAGAAAAAATGAAGTAAGATAAACTCCTTCATTCTCCAGATCAAAGATAAAATTAATTTTTAAAATAATTTTTTTTTCTTATTTTATTCTCTTATATGGAGGATAATGGAATAAGCACTCATGTCCTTTAAAAAAAACAAACCAGTCCCCGTGTGTTTGTGGTTTTGTAAATTCTGTCATCTGTTCCCACCGGCACACAATGGCCTACTCTTACGAAAAGCGGAACAGGATTCCATACATTATTATTATTATTATTATAAACAGGATTTAACGTGTGCACAAGATTTCCTGCGTGCGTTCTCACACGGGGCCTCGGTTTGTAGTCTCATCCGAAGGATTTTTGGGGAGAGTGGAGTCGGCACTGATGTTAACTCCAGAGGAAAATATCCCCCCTTGAACGGGAATCGAACCTGGGTCGTCAGATTGCGAGCGCAATGTTCTATCCCGTCCCCCAAGAAAAGATTAATGATAAATGTGTGTGCACGCGCGCGTGCGCGCGCGTGTGTGTGTTTGTGTGCGAACAGTATCGTATTGCAGGAATCACTTGCAGACTGATTGCGACGACCCCTCTTTTTAAAAAAAGGCATAAAAAATTATTGTCTTGCGTTTCCAGGATTGAGTGTTATAAGGTAAAAAGACGTGATGCTGTGACCTCTGACCCAGATTGTTTCCTTCCGTTTTGTAAAGCAAGGGCAACCACTAAGAACCACACGTGCGTTCAGGATTGACGATAGTGTCGACAGGGCGATCAGGTTTTGAAGCATCATGGCTCAGTTAAACGAACAACAAACTAAATTTATCCAGGAGCTGGAAATGGAAATGATGGCAGACATGTTTAACAAGTAAGTTGGTCATTTGGTGTTGTCACTACGCGCTTATCCAAGTTATCGCTTATGATAATCGTAATTGCGTCCAATGACCTCTGCCGGCTGCAAACATTAATTTTATTTCATCATACCCATGATCATATCAGATGGGGTTATTGTAATTTTTTATATATAATTGTATATATAATCACAACAACAATGGGATTATTATGCTGCCCGGTGCTCAATGGTGTTCGTTAAATCCTTGACTGACATGACAGGCAGATTTGAGGTAGGGTGTGTATGTCTCATCCATGGATAGTTGGATACCAGTACCAGAACTACAATAATTGAATAATCATTATAATGTGAGGTTTTTTAAAATGTGTAAACTAATAAACCATCTAGGCAAAAAATAATAATGCTCTCGAGCTGTCAACCAAGAGGTTTCTTCACATAAAATCTCCCAAGATCTTTACCAGTTAGAAGTCTGCAGTATGGCATTCTCACTATTGCAGTATCTGCTGCAAACGTTTTAGTAATTTAACCTTATTGCCCCCATGTATCACAAAGTGAAATTTATAAGTCAGAATGAGTTGGGAATTCCCTGCAAATAACTTTTATATTCTTGTAAATACAAAGCTATGAGTTTTAACATCTGATTGTTTACAATATCCATGCTTATACCATGCCAAAATGGGAGAAACAATTATAATAATGATAAAATAATTGAACAAGAACTTAACCCCAGCATACAATCTTGAATCTGAAAGTTTTGATAAGGGGTGTATAAATTTAATATTTTGGATCACTTTAGCTTTCACTTTCAGACTGATCTAGATTTCTTGACCACTCAGACTATTGTTTATAGAACTGTGGCGCAAGATTTTATACAAACTATAGCCTTAAAAGTTAAATACTACTGATCTGGTTTTTTTCATTCCTCAGCTACTGAGCTAACCTAGAGCTCTAAGTCTACTCTAAGTCTAAGGTTCACCAATGGTGAGACTTAGTTTACAAGTGTATGTACATGTTCACGACCATTTGCCCACCATTAAGAAAGCCACATTCTGATTTTTAGGATATATTATATTTATATATCTCATAGTTCATACTGTTTTTGGGTTATTTCATGTTATAAAATCAAATCAATACATGTTCACTTTTTAAAAAAAATAATTCAAGAAATGTTTGTAACACACATGAATTGTTCTTGTGTTTTAGATGATAATTGATATTTCACTCACTCACTCACTCATCCCTTGGTCGGGACGACCGTTGGGGTACCCGCACGGACGCTGCAAGTGGACCGCCAAATGGTTCTGTCCTGGGCTGTTTTCAGGAGGTTTGGTACAGTGAGGCCGGTCCACTCCTTGATGTTGGATATCCAGCTTTTGCGTGGTCGTCCCTGCCTCCTTGCTCTTTCCACCATTCCCTGCAGGACTGTCTTTGACAGGCTGTTATGCCTTGTTGTGTGGCCAAACCACTTCAGTTTCCTCCGTTTGACTGTATATAGCAATGGTTCTTGTTTGCCAGCCAGTGCCTCGATCTGCTGCCAGACGTAGTCATTGGTTTTGCGGTCTCTGTAGGTGATGTTCAGGATCCGCCTGAGGCACTTCATCTCAAAGGCTTGAATGCGACGTTCTAAATCGGCAGTAAGTGTCCATGCTTCACAGCTGTACAAGGCAATGGATGTGACGAGTGCCTTGTAGAGTCTGACCTTAGTGTGGGTTCTGATGTTGTGGTTTCTCCACACTTTCGCCAGCTTAGTCATGGAGGAGAGTGCCACAGCAAGTCTGATCTTCACCTCTTGTGTGCTCGTGCCTTCTTTGGTGATGACTGCTCCAAGGTACTTGAAAGTTTCCACCTCCTCTAGTGTCTCGCCACTCATCTTGATGCTAGTGGGAGTGGTCGGTGTGGTACTGTTCACTAGGATCTTGCTCTTTTCCGTGCTGATCTCCATACCGTGGGCATTGGCTGATGTTTCCAGTCTGGTGGTGAGATCCTGGAGTTCTTCTTCACTGCGGCCCATGAGATCAATATCGTCTGCGAATCGAAGATTGCAGACTGGCCTTCCTCCTATTGTGATTGTAGTCTTGAAGTCAAGGAGGGCCTCCTGCATGATGTTCTCCAGGAACACGTTGAAAAGAACGGGGGATAGCGGGCAGCCTTGTCGAACTCCAACTGAAGTCCGGAAGAACTCCCCGATTTCTCCACCCATGAGGACTGCACTGTGGGAGCTGTCATACAGCGCCTGGATGACTTGAATCAGGTCCTCGTCAAAGCTATAGTCTCTCATGACTTGCCACAGAGCTTCTTGCCACACTCGGTCGAAGGCCTTCTTGAAGTCAATGAAGTTGTTGTAGAGCTGTAGCTGATGTTGGAGATGCTTCTCTATGAGCATTCTGATGTTGAAGATCTGCTCGACAGTGCTTCGACCTGGTCTGAATCCTGCCTGTTCTTCTGATAGGATTTCTTCTGCTTGTGGTTTCAGTCTGTTCAAGGCAATGCGTAGCATAACTTTGCTTGGATGGCTTATCAGACTGATTGTTCTGTAATTTTGGCACTTCTTCAGGTCTCCCTTCTTTGGAAGTGGAACTATGATGGATTGGGTCCACTGTTCAGGCCACTCTTTGCTGGTCCAGATGCGTTGGCAGATGATTGTTAATGCCTTGATCATCTCTGGGCCTCCGTTCTTGATGAGCTCAGTCGGGATGTTGCCAATCCCTGGTGACTTGCCTCCTTTCAGGGATCTTACTGCTTCTTCTACCTCTTCCTCCAGCACCTGTGTGCTTTCAGGATCTGATGGTCTGGGATCTTGCTCGTGATTGATATTTAAGTATTCATATTCATAAAAAAATTAAAGGCTACTTGACAAATGTAGACAAAGTGTTTGATGACAAAACTGTTGTGTGGATCTCCGTAGCATCATTGTTTTGTCATCTTCAGCATTATTGGCTATCATGCAGTAAAAGAAAGTTGTCTATATAGTCTGTAGTCTGAATCAGTGGCGTCTGTTGCTCTGTTCTCATGGTAACACCTTAGTTTCGGTTTGCTGTTCTCCCCCGTGTGTGTACTGTAGTGAGTTTGTCAACACTGTCAGGGGTAGGCATTTATGGGAAGTCATAAGAGGGGTGTTATGATGGTCACGGCCTTAGGTGGTGTCTGGCTGATTCTGGCTTCATTGCTAAATCTTAGAGGGCTTAGGTCTACTGTCACTGTGTAAGTGGTATCAGTAGTAGGTGGTTTCTCAAGTGTTGGATCAGAAGAGGTACTGCTGACCATCACTGAAGTGACCGGGCACCAGTGCAGGGCTTTTCTGCTAGGTAGCCTCATGGCTGCTTTACATCATTTGATAAAGTCCCTGTAGTGGAGATGGACCCCTTGCCCTTAGGACATGATGTGACTCACTGTCAAGTCTAGTAGGTATGGCAGGAGAGGGTAAAATTGGAATGAGCAATGTGGGAATACTCTGAACAGCAGGATGGGAGTGGCAGAAAATTAATGAGGCAACGAAACAAAACACACTAAAAAAGAAAAGAAGTGGCTGTTGATGTAATGATAAGGTTGTGTTTATAAACTTGCCTTCATCATGCACTGAGAGCAGATGATAATAAGGGTGCCATTGTGTGTGTGTGTGTGTGTGTGTGTGCGTGTGTGCAGAATGTCCACGGCCTGCCAGAAAAAGTGTATACCTCCCAAGTATCGAGAAGCGGAACTGACCAAAGGGGAAGCAGTCTGCATCGACCGCTGCGTGGCCAAGTTTCTGGAAATCCATGACCGCATCGGCAAAAAGCTGACCTCCCTGTCCATGGCTGAAGAGGATGCCATGAAGAAGATGCAAGCGCAGATGCAACAAAAATAGCTCCGATAGTTCCCTAGGTTTTTATGTATGTGTGTGTGTGTCTGTTGTTGTTGTTGTTTTTTCTTTTTAAAAGGTGAAAGACCCATCAAACTGAACTGAAGGTGGTATGTAGAGTGAGGTTTTCACTGTGAGTGTGATGGAACAGTTGAAAAAGTCTTGGGGCCCGCCAGTGGCACAGCTAGGATGGGTTGTTGTTTGACCACACTGTAGACTTCCAGAGTAACTCCTCGAGTCAAGTGAAGAACACTCACTAGTTAAAATGTCTTCTGTGTGGCAGGATATTGGTAATAAATGCAGTGTGTGTGTGTGTATGAGAGAGAGAGTGTGTGTGTGTGTGTGTGTGTGTGTGGGAATGCAGTGTGTGTTTGTGTGTGTGTTTATATGTGCGTGTGTATGTGTGTGTGCATTTTCTGAGTCTGTGTTGATGCCATCTGGTGTGTGCAAGCTCATGCAGTGTGTAATTCATTACTCAAAAGTGAGTGTGTGTCTGTTGGTCATATTGGTGAGTGAACCACGAATATGTTTTGTATTTTTGTGAATGAACGTAGATTTATTATGTATCGGTGGTTAGTCTTTGTGTGCATACAGTTTCTACACTGGAAATCTCCACCAAGACATAAACATAATCACAACAACAACAGTGCGTGCGTCTATTATGTAACTTGTAAGGCTGTAATAGGAAAAGTTTGTATTATATACATGTAACTCACTACTCAGAAGGTATTATATTTGTTGTGCTCAGTCTCTATGAGAATGGATGCATGTGAGGTGTGTGTGTGTAGGTGTGTGTGTGTGCATGTGTGTGTGATTGCAAGACAAGTGCATCGGTTTCATAGCTATAACTTGACTGCAGTGAGTGAGTGAATGAGCGAGTCAAACAGATACTGTGGTTTGATTCAGACTGGTTTACTTCATGACAGCAGATCTCTTTGGGTACAATTCAAGCTGAAGTCCCCAGGGAAATCTGCATCAGTGCATCACAGCTTTTCTTTTGTCTTCTATTTTTCCCTGAAGTTACTACATTATATATACATACAAAGACAGTTGCAGACAGGAAAAAGAAAAAAAGACAAAGATGGGTGGCTCTGCCCTTGTGGCAACATGCTCTCCCCAGGGAGAACAGCCTGGATTTCACAGAGAAATCTGTTGTGACAAGTGGTATTATATATATATATATATAGTTTCCCTACAAGAGTAAATTTATTGTAGAGGTTTTCCACAGTGGTGTTGTTTTTTCCCCAAATCAATCCTCACAACAACAGGCATATGGTATGACTGTAGCACTTTTTATGTCTACAGCTGCAATATCAGCAGATGCATACCATTCCTTCCAATGAGACTATAAACCGAGGCCCCGTGTACGAACGCATGCAGAACATATTACGCACACGTTAAATCCTGTTCTGCTGTTCGAAAGAGTAGGCCATTGTGTGCCGGTGGGAACAGATGACAAAATTTTTACAACCGCATACACACCCATAAATGTAAAAAAAAAAAAAATTGTCATCGGAGCGCTTTGATTTGTTGCTTTACAAGATTCAACGCTATATCAATTCCATACATTATTATTATTCACTTAACATGATTATAGTCAACTTTGACTGTGAGAGAAGTCAACCATTAATGCCACTTTGTCTGAGGTAGGAATCACCCAGCACCACCATTTTGTCAGACCACCGGCTGAACTGCACCAGTGCTGGTCGAGGGTCTCTTCCTTGCTGCCAAGGTTCCCCCCATCAGAATGCTTTGACTATGTCATCTTGATGCCAGTTTCTGGGTTATAAGAATTCAGAAGTTCCGCAATAGTTTGCATTGTAGAAGCCTTGTCCTCATATCGATGTTCTTCTAAATCGAAGAACACTATATTGCATGCTTCTGCATCCTGTTCAACCAATTCCAAGTTTCTTTCAAGTTTGTCCATTATCGTGCGCCTGTCTTCCATGAGGTCTTCAACATTCTCTCCGTTTTCTTCAACCACTTCTTTTAATTCACTCATGTCCCTTGCAAGGTGGGAAATGCTGTTGTCTAACCTCTGGAATTTCTCTTCAATAGTTGATTTAATGCTGGCAGCATGCAGTTGCAACTCTTGCTGTATGTGAGCAAATCGCCAGTCCATAAACTGCAGCATGTTTAACTAAGGGTGAGGAAAACTTTCTCGTGACATCTTTAGGGTGCATGTGTCTGTGTGTTACCAGTAAACAATGCCAATGCCAAAATATTGCACATGAAAATCAGTTCTAAATCTGCACTGGTGGTTAAAACCAAAAGTGTGTAACAGAAAGAGAGAGAGAGAAAGAGCAAATCAGATCAAATCAAATTCACTGTCCAAGGAGGAAGAAGAAGAGGCAGACCAAGGAAGAGCTGGGAGGATAACATCAGTGAATGGACAGGCCTAGAACTCAACAAAACCCTGAGAAAGGCAGAACAGAGAGAAGAATGGAGGGAACTGGTTGCTGAGTCTTTGAGGGTGCCCCCACGGTCGTCAGACTACGGGACAGATAGATAGATAGATAACGAATAAGCACTCATGCTTTTTTTTACATCCAGTCCCCTCCGTTATCATGGATAATCAAGAAAAACAGTAACAAAATAGCAAAAACCACACTAAAGAGAACTAAAAAAACAACAAACAAAGAGAGAGAGAGAGTAACGAGTAATTGTGACGCTCCACCATGAAATGAGTTGCTGTGCACCTGACCCACTTTTCTGCTAGAAGCCATTTTAGGCAGGTGGGGGTCGGGTTGTGGATTTTAATGTTCTGATTGATTATGAAACTATGCCCATTATTCTACCTTGTACTGAAACATCAAGGCATAAGTATGTGTTCTTTTCCTTTAAAAACGCATTTTAAAAGTTTTTTAAACACCCAAGCATTCTGTCACCTATTACCATGCAAAACTTGTCCACTTCTCATTTTGCCACTTCCTGCAGTCTAGCATTTCAATACATGTGTAATAACTTTTCATAGAATGTCTGATTTTCACTCTGTTTTTAAATTGAATAGCCTATTTATTGCAGATTAGTAACATATTAAGTCAAAACTGACCTCTGGTGCAAGCCTATTTATTGCAAAATAATAACATCAGTAAGTAAAAATTGACCTCTGGTGCAAGCCTATTTATTGCAAAATAATATCAGTAAGTAAAAACTGACCTCTAGTGCCAGCCTATTTATTGCAAAAT
This sequence comes from Rapana venosa, assembly GCA_028751875.1. Classification (NCBI taxonomy): domain Eukaryota; kingdom Metazoa; phylum Mollusca; class Gastropoda; order Neogastropoda; family Muricidae; genus Rapana; species Rapana venosa. The sequence goes on along the minus strand of CM054139.1, from coordinate 69,096,321 downwards.
AATAACATCAGTAAGTAAAAAATTACCGCTGGTGCAATGCGACTCAGTATACGGTGAAGCGTCACAATTATCATGAATTATGCTAAAGTATTGTATTGCTGTTGCCCCTCCTCCTCCTGTCTCTTTTTCATGATAAAAAACAAAACAAAACAGGTGACACTGTGCGCAAATTGTTTTATAACACTACACCACATAAATGGAGTGGAAAATGGAAGAAAGTTATATTACAACAGATGTGGGTAAAGAAGATAAAGCATCTCCTCAGTTCCACTTAAGAGTTGCTATAGTATTAAACAGAATCTTATAAAGCGCATATGTTAATCAGCCTTGCTAACATACGACTTCATGAACATGCAATGATAATATGAAAGCAAAGCAATGTCATTTGATAAATAGTGATATAATAACAGATACAAACACATGATAATCATAGCCAGAAAAATAGATGAATATTTTGGTTCCAGCAGCTTTAAAGTAAACATGACTCACAATCATAGAATGCATGCACACAGATGCAGTTCACACATGCATCAATGATGCACACACACACTTTTATGGGCTAGTCAACTCATCATTGAGTAAGCTCAACATGTAATTTAGCAAAACCACCAAGGTTGAAAACATAAAACTTATGACAACAAAAAATTGTAAATAAATGCACACAAGCACATAAGACCATCACTTGTTAAAGGCTTGCTGATATTAATTACACCATAACTGATACACAAAGTTTCAACACAAAAGTAACTATCAGTAACTGAAATATTCACATACGTTTTCCACACAGAAAGTTTTAGTAACTGATATATCAACAAAATACAAATTTTCCTCACAGCAAATATTACTAACTTGAAGTACATGATATAAATTATTCCTAACTTCTATAAATGGCCGAATCTTAACATTATTTTTATTGGTTTACACTCATGGCTGAACTTACAGGACATAATCAAGGCAAACACTCGGTTCAAACAAACCTTCCACATACTTCTGCTGAGAAATTTTTTACTGTTTTATTTTTCAGTCCTCCGCTAGAGCTGAGGTTCACCAATAGTGAGATTTTGCGTATGCAACTGTTTTTGCCCCCATGAAGGTAGCTGCACTCCGACTTTGGGGATGCTTGCTGGGTGTGTTCGTGTTTCCACAGCCCACTTAATGCTGACATGAATTACAGGATCTGTAACATGCATTTTTGGTCTTCTGAATGTGTATATACATGACAGGGAATTAAGGCACCGGCAGGTCAGTATTTGATGTTAGCCTGGACGATTGTAAAAATCCCCATCCCAACGCTGCTGACATTCAAACCCACGACTTCATGGACCCATGGAATGAAAGTCTCATGGTCTTAGCACCTCGGCTTCAGCATCCGTCTTTTGACTGACTCTTTAAATTGATTCAAACTTCCAAGGTGCAAACTGAAGACAACAAGCCGTGTCATTGTGGCAGATGGTGACATGTTGTTCTCATTTCATTTGCAAGCCATATGACGCCATTGCATAAAAGTAAATGAACGTTTTCCTTTGTAACACCCATACACATAATTATAATATACAAAATTAGTTATGCACAGCAGTTAACTGCAAAATAATGAAGGAATGGCAAACACTTTTTTTCACTCCAAGATATGCAAGTTTTAAAACCAAACAAACACAACAATAAACATCTCTTGCTAGCTCAATTTTTTGTTCTTGTACACACTTAGGTTGTCAGTTTCTGGGAGTGCCCATAGCCTTAAGTACATAATTATATTTTTAACAGGCATACCCAACCTTGAAGCTATGTGTTTATGTGTAAAGCTTGCTTGTGCTATTTTGCAATGAATTCAGTCACATTGTGCTTGCACTATCCCTATGTTAAGGGAGAGAATCCCTCTTTCCCAGTACACGTGCTCTGTGCACATTTGTATCTACTGTAACCCAGTAGTGGGTGATATAGAAGAGGGAAGGGTTAGTAGATGGCTGGTTGCCCTATAGCAGGTTACCTGTAGGAAAAGGTTAAAGATATGTGGATACAGAATTGTAAGATGCAAAAACTGTGTTTATGAAGAAAACACACACACACATATATATCTATCTAAATGTGCACTTGAGGTACACACACTCTCTCTCTCTTCATTCATGAAATTTTTCCTTCATTTCTTTTGAGTGACCTTTTATACATCCCTACTTGGATTTCATTTTTAAGTGCACACACACACACACACCTCCCCCTCCTCTCAACTTCAAAATGTTTCCACTAGTGAAATGGTGTTAAACAGAAGAACAAAGAACACACACAGCAGTTACCTCAAAGAGGAACACAATATATATATATATATCCTTAAAGTATTTTTATTTCATTTTCTCTCAAAGTGTTAGCAGCGAGGGGGAAAAGACAAGACAACAGTAGGATGAACAAAAGGGGATGGGGACTGAAGAAAAGGAAGCAGCCATTTTCCTTTTATTTCATGTTATTTGAGGCCCCATAATTATATGAAAACTCATATCAAACATTCTTCAGTACATTACCTAGAAGCAGATGTTTAACTTTCAAGCTTTTAAAATGGGGACCTGAAAAACAGTGTCCTTTGTCACTTTAGATCTGCGCAAGAGTGAAGTGGTGATATACGTCAGTGGTGGTGGCAGAGAACAGAAGGAGGGGGTGCTAACTTTTAGTGAGTGATAAGTGACACAGCTAAGTCCTATTGTCATTTTAATATTGTGTCTTCTGACTTGAAGCAAAACAATGAATGTTGCGTAATAAATGGAATCTTGGATGACAATGAATGCAAATTCAATTTTGGATGTTGTAATTATCATAATTATACCCACATAACGCACTCTGACTATTATTGAACTTTATGGACAGGCACAAAACAAAGTGTTATTATCATTACTGTTGTCACCATCATCATTATTATAATCAGGATTTCATGGACCATACAAACTCTGGATCTCATAAGCAATGTGGCAGGAGTCACCAAATTTAAAAAAATTAAAAAATTTGATGACCATACAAACCCTAGTCTCTCTATGTAATATGAATCACACAGATAGTCTAAAGTAACCCCATTCACAGGCCCCCGTTTATCAGTCACTTAGCCTTCAATGGCATCATTTACATCAGAAACCAACCCATTACTGACAACAGAAACAGATGAAGCACATGACCAATGATATGTGACTTAGTTCAGGCACTTTCTCACAGTGACACAAACAGTGAGCATGGATAAAGTAGGCCTACCTTCATGAATCTACATATGAGCACTAAAGTTTGAATACGCTTGTAGGTGCACACACAGGTATGCATATTCTTGCATGCAGGTGCACGCATCCACTGCATGTATATAAACTATATGCTAATATTTCTTTAAACTGCCCTCAAATAACACAAAGTAAATTGCACTAATTATTTGGAATCAACAAGAAGAAGAAAGCATGTATAAACGTAAAACGACAGAAAACTTTATTTACATTGAAATCAATAGCAAACCAAAAAATGACAGCAAACAAATCAACATAATGAATATTTTGTTCCTTCAGAAACATGGATAACATTTGGAACCCAATCCCCCCCCCCCCCCCCCCAAGAAAAAGAGCCAACTACATTCAACCACATAACACACACACACACAAACACACAGAGATGAAGAAAAACAAACTTGCAAAAACGAAAAAAATTGCAGCATTACCTAAAAAGAATAAATATTTTCAAACGCACGCGCGCGCACACACACACACACAGAAGAGCAACAACCTCACAAAAAATGAATCATAATGGCAGCATTATTTAAAAAAGAATCGGTATTTTCAAGCACAAACACACACACACTCGCACAGAACCATATTGCATATTTAATGTACCATCTGGAAACAAAACTTGACTTTGATTCTACTTTCAAACTCACACACACAGACATTCACACATACACATATACATTCAAACACACACACACACACAGAACCACAAAAACAATTACATATCTACAGGAATCTACACGTTTTCCCCCTGAACAAGCCAAAGGACCTCAGTGCAAGGCACAGCCACACACACACCTGGTGGTGAGTCAATAAGTGCCTTTTATGCCCTACTGTGTGTGTGTGTGTGTGTGTGTGTAATGAGGCAGTGATTAATTCTGCCACAGCTGCTGCTGAAACTTGCTACCTGTGATGAATTGGGGAATTCTTCACTGCATGTTACTGTGGGTCTCTTAGTGTTCATGTTTTTTTCTTCTTTTCTGTCTCTTTCTGTGGTGTGTGCATGTGTGTGTGCATTTGTTCTTTTTTATCATTATTATAGCCTTAGCTGAATTTTATGGCCACTTTCTCAGGCTACGAACTCCATCCATGACTTTTCCCCCAAGCAAGTTAGACTGAGGAGGGAATGATTATCACTCCCTCAGTCTAACTTGCTTGCCAAAAAAAAGAGGTGGCTGTGAGCCATTATTGCCTAAGTCGGATACAGTACATAAGGTGCAGCTAAAACCTGAGAGATACAGCTGTTTCACCTATGGTAGGATGCTCAGGCATATAAACTGCACAGAATATTCTCCAACATATGTCACTTGCTTTGGTGCTCTTACTAACACACCAGTACCATAACATATTCACATATGTATGTCATTTGCTTTCAATCCTCTCACTAACATAGCTGTGCTGTAGCTTGTTCACATATGTCACTTATTTTAGTCCTTTCACTAACCTACCAGTGCCTTTACTTGTTCACATTCACATATGTACTTGCTTTCGACCCTCTCACTAACATACCAACACTGTAACGCATTCACATATGTATGTCACTTGCTTTTTTGATCCTCTCACTAACATAGCTGTGCTGTAACTTGTTCACATATGTCACTTCTTCCACTCCTTTCACTAACATACCAGTGCCTTAACTCGTTCGCATTCACTTACTTCACATACTTTTGATCCTTTCACTAACATACCAGTGCCTTAACTCGTTCGCATTCACTTACATCACATACTTTTGATCCTTTCACTAACATACCAGTGCCTTAACTCATTGACGTTCACTTATGTCACTTGCTTCCAATCCTTTCACTAACGTACCAGTGCCTCAACTTGTTCGAATTCACATAATTATGTCACTTGCTTTTGATCCCATCACTAACATACGAGTGTATGTGACTCTCATATTCACATACAAGTTACTGGAGAGGTCAGGGTTTGTTATTCATGCTTTGCCCACAGGATAGAGTTTCAAGAAAATGGGCCTCAGGCAACACTCAGTATCACAGAGCTTGAGTGACACTGTTGCCAACACAAAGAAGCTCTCTGTGAGTGTGTCTACGACAGAGCAGAGTTTGTTGCACACCTGATGATTTTATATATATATATATATATATATATATATCTATATATATCTATATATATATATCTCCACTGTCCTATTCCAACAACAGGGGAAGGCTGTGGTGGCCTTATTTGAAGAGGAGAGCTTCCACAGCCGGGTGAGCTTGGGCATGATGGATGCAGGAGGGCTCAGAGGGTTAAGCCCGTTCATGTCTTATGCACACGTTAAAACCTGTCCGCCTTTCAAAAGAGTAAGCCATTTGGGTCGCTGGGAACAGATGACAAAACTGTATGCATGCGGGAACTGGATGTAAAAAAAATAAGCGCCTGAGTACTTATTCCATTATCCTTGAAATAAAAAGAATAAATAATAATGATGATGAGAAGCAGAAAAATAATAATGATAATACCACAACAATAATGTCTATACACATGCAAAAGATCAAATACACAAATGAAGGATCCCATCATTCATCTTTATGACAAAGAATCATTAAGTATATGTGTATACAGGTGAATGTATGACACTAACACAAAATGGTGTAACAAGACGCATTATGTGCACTGTTACAAAAGCCTAACTTTCAAATAATCTTTATACTGAAACATACTACCCAGCACAGATTCCAGTTTTCCTTTCTTTGTTGGCTTATGTTGTTGGTAAAGCATCTAGCTCTGCTAGGTAACTAACTGTCTTGCAATTCTGAGATAGTAAGGTGTTTGAACTGAATTGAAAGCATGCATAATGAAATGTTCCCCATCTCTACACCTCTCTGGGAAAAAATTAATAAATATAAACATTTTAAAAATATATACTAAACTGATAATTATGAACCGTCACTGCCATTGGCAATCTAATAATTTTTTTTTTTTTTAAAGCAAGACTACCTTTAGATTATCAAATTGTGCACTCTATACTATTAATATATTTATAAACAAAACAACCCAATTACATACTGACTAAACTTGCTTTTGTTTTATTGTGTTGTGTTTTGTTTTTGGTTTGTTTTTTCGGTTTCACTCTCTCACTCAATTTGACTCAAAGAAAATAGATGAAGAAGAAAAGAAAAAGTTTCTGTGATAGAGTTATGGAATTGTGGTAAAATATTGGAACACCAAAAAACCCCAACATCATCAACAAAATATCATATTGCTATGATGGACACCTGGTGCAACTTCTTTGCAAATATTCGTTTACATTGGTGGGTTTTAACAGGTGGACAAACATGTACATATATCCATAAGAAAATACATCAATACTACGTAACTTATAATCTCAGATCCTTCTCTAGGATTCACATTTTTGGAAATACAAGTTTTAAAAGATATTGAAGCATACACACAGAAATCATTTGACTATATCAAAAAGAAAAACCCACAAAAAACAATGATTGGCCAATAATAAATTAAAATGTCGATGAAAATAACTCCACAGTCAAGTAAACATAACAAAAGTCACGGACTAGTTCAGTATTTCCACATCTTGGAATGACAAGGACAAAACCATTTCAAACTTCAACCCCCACAAAAACAAAAAGTCATTATAAAAAAGAAAAAAAAAGGAACCCAAACAAACAGCCGATTTTCAACAGTTATGTCCCAACAAGCAAAACTATTCCCAATGTCCCATCTGTATGGGGCTGTAAACAGAAATACCACGCGCAAACACATCTTTCACACAAAAGCCCCATCCACATTATGTAGAACAGTAAGCCAGCTACGGCCAGTGGCATGGATGACACAAGCATACCTAGCATGCTCTGGCTATCTTGAGAGTGATAGACTCCGCCAGGGTCAACACCGCTATGAAACTGAAGTGCAGAGTCCTACATGACTCCTACTAAAGAAGCTTCAGGGAAAGCCAAGTCATGCTCCATCCTTTTTTTATTCGTTTATTTATTTTTTACAAGCTCATGCCATTTTCTGCATTTCTGACCCCACCACTATCTTCATCGTGACAATAGTTTTTCTCTTCTTTTGTTGCATGAGTGCGTTAGTATACACCATGTAGTAGGTGTTTTCCTTTCTCTGCCAATCTGTCTTCCTTGCTCATTACCATCAGAAAAATCTGGGATGCCTGAAACAGACAATCCGAGTCTTGCAACTTAACAGCAAAGCTGTGCGTTCTAGTTTTTTTTATGTTACTTTCAAAAACTGCACATTAACTGTGTGAATCAAAGTGAACAAAGAGTTCACTGACACTTCAATACTTGCCGTAGTAAGAAAAAAAAAGACTGAAACAAATTCAAATAACAGTAAAAATCTAAAGCTGATATATTTATTTTGTTTTTTCTTAGGCCTGCCTTAAAAAAATCAACTAATGTTCTCTGACAGGAGGGGACAAAATTGGAATCAAGGAAACTGTTTGAAGTGGCAAAGACTGTATCACAAGCGTTATTCGTGAACAAACATGCTGCCTTCCCTACGGGCCAGTCTATAGCATGGGCAGAACATCTGCATGAATACCCGCTTACAGATCAAATCAACTTTCAAAGTAACCACTGTATAGATCTTAGCATCAAGGCGGATTTCACTATTATCAAATTTCGGGCTGCTATTCCCGGGAAGAATGTATTACCACAGTACCCAATATGCTTTAATGTTTATTTCCTTTACTATCAGTTTTTCTGAGCAAATTTATATATCCATTAAATGGTTACTGCATGAGGGTCTTGATTATCTCCCATCCTCTCCCATCTGAAAGAAAGGCAGTCAGATCACCGCTCAATGATCTTAAGACAGAGTGAAAAAAAATCTAGTTCTGACTGGGAACTGAACCATGAACCTGAAACTACCAGTACTGGAACAGGAGCTCCAGGCCCATGTCCATGTATCACATTCTCACAATTCCTACTCATTTCTTCATTCACACACACCCACGCCCAATGTCCTTCTTCAATTCCAAACGCCCCTACACCTCTTTCACACCCACTCTGATCACCTCAACAGAAAACTTAGGATCATGCATTTTCACAAAGCTGAAAAGACAGTTTAGGATGTATCACATTGCAAAAGCGAAGTACCCACGATGATAATTCTAACTGCGCATCACAGTGCCCTGCTATAGCAGTAATTTCCCATTTGGTTTCTGTACAAAGGCAAATAATATCATAATAACACAACATTGACTGAACATATTTTTTAAAGTCAGAATATTGCCAATATTTCCGGATGCAAAATGGCCAGAACAGGATCACTCAAACTCCGGAATGTCCTCGTAGGAGAAGCCGTCATATCCTTTGTAAGCGTAGTACGCGATGCGCACGTGATACACGCCCGGAATGAACATCAGAGCTCCCAGAATCAGAACAGGCCAGGTTCGGTCTGCATACTGAAACACAAGTTTCATTCACGAAAATTACACTACAAACTTAGAGATAAAAATGAATGTGTGCACGTTCATAAGGAGTCTGTGGGAGAGGGGGGCAGGGGGGGGGGGGGGGGGGGGGGGGGGAAGAAGGGGGTCATGAATATGCGAGTGTGTTCGTGTTAGTGGTAAAAATGAATGTGTGCATGTTCTTAAGGTGAATGGGGAGGGAAGGGGGCAGAACAGAAGAAAGGGGGTGATGGACATATGTGTGTGTACGCACGTGTGCTTGAAATGCACACATAAATAAGTGGTAAGTGATTAAAAAGAAAAAAGGAATGTTAGTCAAATCAGCTAAAACAGGGCAGTGAATATATGCCGACTAGAGAGATCTTTTACCACAAGGGGTCCCTAACAGATCACTGTTTTAACGTGGACAGATCACTCAAAAAGAGATGTTTCCATTTTATTTCCCATCATAGTGCACAGCCCTACCTGCAGATGCATACAAACATGCAAATATTCATGTGCAAACTTTCTCTCTCCCTCTCTATCTCTACCTCCCTCTCATACACTGAAACAAACTCAAATGCACACACACAAACACACACATAATATGCACACACAGATGCGTGCATGCACGCACTCACACACACATATGTGCGCACACACACACGCATGCACGCACGCACACAAACACTCACTCTCTGGAGTTAACATCAGTGCCGACTCCACTCCCTCAAAAAGTCCTTCGAATGAGACTATAAACCGAAGTCCCGTGTGCAAACGCACACAGAACATCTTGCACACATGCTAAAACCCGTTCTGCTTTTCAGAAGAGTAGGCCATTGTGTCCTGGTGGGAACGGATGACAAAACTGACAAAACTGCATACACACGGGGACTGGATTAAAAAAATCAACACTTAAGTGCTTATTTCATTATCCTCAATATAAAAGAATGCAAGAATAAATAAATTAAATTTTAAAAACACACACACACACACACACAGACTATACAGTACAATTCTCTCAGACCCACTTTGGCGTTGATGATGCCGGCCAGCAGCAGGGCCCCAATGACGATCAGTGTTGACCCCACCACAAACAGCACAGTCGCCAGGAGGATGGCTTTGTACGGTATTTTGGGGGGCGGCTTCTCAAACTGACAAAAAAATATATATTGACCAGTAATCGATCAAACAATGTGGCCGTTTTCCCAAATTGAAACAAAAAAGGGTAGTCAATAAATCAGGGAAAAAACATAGCTGTATTGGATCAATCAATTAATGTGGCAAATTCTCAAACTGAAACAATGAATATGTATCACTATCAGTAATCAATTGATTAATATGGCAGATTCCCAAACTGAAGCAATACAGTTATCAATTAATCAATCAATATGGCAGATTCCTAAACTGAAACAATACAGAACACTTTATCAATCAATCAATATGGCAGATTCCTAAACTGAAACAATACAGTTATCAATCAATCAATATGGCTGATTCCTAAACTGAAACTATACAGTTATCAATCAATCAATATGGCAGATTCCTAAACTGAAACTATACAGTTATCAATCAGTCAATCAATATGGCAGATTCCTAAACTGAAACAATACAGTTATCAATCAGTCAATCAATATGGCAGATTCCTAAACTGAAACAATACAGTTATCAATCAATCAATATGGCAGATTCCTAAACTGAAACAATACAGTTATCAATCAGTCAATCAATGTGGCAGATTCCTAAACTGAAATAATACTGCTATCAATCAATCAATCAATGTGGGCAGATTCCTAAACTGAAACAATACAGGTATCAATCAATCAATATGGCAGATTCCTAAACTGAAACAATACAGCTATCAATCAATGTGGCAGATTCCTAAATTGAAACAATACAGGTATCAATCAATCAATTTGGCAGATTCCTAAACTGAAACAATACAGGTATCAATCAATCAATGTGGCAGATTCCTAAACTGAAACAATACTGCTATCAATCAATCAATGTGGCAGATTCCTAAACTGAAACAATACAGGTATCAATCAATCAATTTGGCAGATTCCTAAACTGAAACAATACAGGTATCAATCAATCAATGTGGCAGATTCCTAAACTGAAACAATACTGCTATCAATCAATCATTGTGGCAGTTTACCAAACTGAAACAATATAGACTGTGTATCAATCAATCAATGCACAACCATACGTGTAGATGCATACAAGCCTGCAAATAGACATGCGTGAACTCTCTCTCTCCCTCTCCAGTCTTTCTCTTCCCCCCCCCCCCCTCTCTCTCTCTCTCTCTCTCTCTCTCTCCAGAGATGCAGCAGTCAGAGCGACAGGCAGACAGAGACAAATGACAATGACAAAGCTGCAGAGAGAGAAACTCAGAAAAACAGAATAAGACAGAGTGAGACACACACACACACATACACAAACACACTCACAGAGAAAGAGAGAGAGAGAGAGAGAGAGAGAGAGAGGAGAGGAGAGAGAGAGAGAGAGAGAGAGAGAGAGAGAGAGAGAGAGAGAGAGAGAGAGAGAGAGAGAGAGAGAAGGACAGAGAGACAGCTTCTGAAAGCCCAAACTCTGGCTCCTGTAACCTTTACCACAAAAATTCTACCGGCACTAACTTACTGTGCAGTTGAACTCTCATCCTCCTACCTTACTCCTCCACCAGCAAATTTTAACCCCCAAATAATGGCTGCAAACTACAAATACAAGGCATACAATCCCCTCACTTCAAACACACGTCTATATTCAAATCCCTGAAGCCTAGCCTAGACAACAATTTCAAAATCCAAAATAGAATTACATCATACAACGCCATGATAACTCAGCCGTGTTACCATTCAACAGCAAGAGCATCCAAAGGTCTGCTCAAATCAAAGCAGCTCTAGATACAAAATTCAAACTGTCGACCTCTGTTTTCATTCACTGGTGGTCAAAACAGCTAAAGCATGTGCCAGGGAGAGGGAAGGAGAAAGAGAGAGAGTGAGAGAGAGAGGGGGGGAGGAGAGGGGGGGGGGGGAGGAGAGAGGGAGGAAGAGAGTGTGTGTGTGTGTGTGTGCACATAAGCCTGCTTGTGTTTGTGAATATCCTCACACATACAGACCTTAATTAAAACCACTGGGTCAGCTTGTGTGTACAGCATACTCAAAATAATGACAGTTTATATGGTTAGCGGGTCATAACTCCTGACATTCTGAATTAAACTCGCTGCATTTTATGTGATGCGAAAAACGCGACTACCTCGCCCACTGTGACTAAAAATGTCGCTGCTTGCCTGTGGCTCTGACTTAAATCAAACACACTATTCATTCCTGAAGTTGGAATGGTTGGTAACAAAAATGGTTGTTATGCAAAATCTCACCACTGGTGAACCTCGGAACTCTAAATGAGGAATGAACACACAAACACATTATTCGCAAAAAAATCAAGGACACTGTAGTTGTTGTTGTTGTTGTTTTTTTACAGTGTTTTGTACTTTCTTGCTGCTCAATCAATGCAACATGTATGTTTTTGTGTGCATTCTGTAAGTCATTGAGTGCATGTATACATTTAATTATGTGACACTCCACCACATAATGAGTCACATTGCACCAAGGTCAATTTTTAGTTGTAATTTTATATGTTTAATCTCAATAATCTGTAACAAAATGGCTATTCAATGCAGAAAACAGATTTAAAATCAGACAACTCTAATGAAAAGTTATTACAAATTGAAATGATAGACTGAAAAAAGTGACAATATGAGAAATTTACAAGTTTTGCACCTTAATAGGTGGTCAGAATGAGGGCTTGGGTTTTTAAAATGCCTTTTTAAAGCAAAAGGAAACAAACTTACACTCTGATACCTCATACTAGTACATGGCAGAAGAATGGCTATAGTTTAATAATCAATCAAAATATCAAAATTAACAACCTGACCTCCCACTTGCCTGAAAGTGAAATGGCTCCTAGCAGAAAAGTGGATCAGGTGTAAAGCAACTCATTACGTGGTCGAGCGTCACATAATTTATATGGATTATAATGTATGCATAACCTGGAAATTATTGTGAGAGTATCACTATCAGTATGTATGCAGTACACACTGGATAAGAAGTGTGTATGGTTGTTTCCATACTCAGACTTCCAAGGATTTTTTCAGGCAAAACAGATAATGAGATATACATGTTTAAACCACCTGGGAATCATTGGACCATATGTATGATACAGAACCAGAGATGTTTGTATGCATGGTTCATTGGTTGTTTTCATACTGTATCTCATCTAGAGTTAGTAAGTACTCTGACTTCAAATGATTTTTTTCCCGGCTTAATGGAAGATACAAATTGTATACATTTTTATGCTAGGAGTTTATCATGAATTAAGACAATCCCTACATAACATTTCACAGCATACGAAAGAAGGTGACAGGACAGCAAAGAAGTACACCTGCCTAACATTGTAACAAGTTCAGTAGCAAACTGTGAGATTCTGGGTTCCAATCCCAGCCTTGCCCTTTCTTGACGAGAAAATCAAACTGAATGTCAAAGTCCTTTGGATAAGAGTTAAGACTATTAAACTGCGGCCCTGTGTACGAATGCATACTGTATAACATCTTGCACGCATGTTAAAAATGTTTGTGTTTTACCTTTAGAAAGAGTAGGCCATTTTGTGGCAATGGGAATGAATGACATTTTAAAAAATACACATGCACAGAGGTGTTGTGTTACATCATCCCCAAAATTGGAATGTGGGTACCTAGACTAAATGAGTATCAAATGGTGGGGGGGAAACAGTCGCATACAAAAAAATCCACCATTGCCATTGGTAAACCTTGGAGTTCTTCTAGTCAAGGAACAGTAAAAAAGGGAAAAAAATTGTTAAAATAAAAATTTCAAAGCATAAATACCAAAAATGGTCAAGATTTTATTATTGCAGGTCTAGGCAGTTTGCTTAATCACTAGTTCAGTAGTTGACAAATCTTCCAGCTCAGGCTTTACTCATACTGGCATATATCTATTTTTATTTGTCTCATCAGATACTGTGTAACTTAGATTTTCTGTGGAGTAAAAAGAACACAGATCAATGATTATCACTTTGTTTAAATGGAATGTTACACACAAGTTCCAATGTATAGCCCTATGCATTAATTTAAACACCAAATTTGAAAATATTGAGAATATTCACATAACACACACACACAAGGGAAAACACACACACACACACGGGAAAACACACACACACACACAGCTGGCATTTACCTGCAAATCAATGTAGCCATCACCACTGACATGAGCCAGGCGATGGTACTTTGCAGAGTTGTCTGAACTGATCACTGATCGCTTTGGCATCATGTGCTCCTTGTCGCTCTCAGTCTCAATGGTGCTGCTTTTATTGTTTCCTCTCTTCTCATAGGATTTGGTAATCTTGCTGATGTGTTCCCACACTGCGAAACTCTATCAGTCTATGTCAAGACAGGCCAGCGTCAAGCCATCATAACATGAACAATATATAGATGTGCATGCATCAGTCTTTTCCTCTGCAACTGCAATCAAATACATTGCAAATATATTGGTCTACTATTTAACTAACTAAAGATTAATACACAGTGTACATGACTTGGCCTAAATTTAGTTATTTTAAATTTTAATCAGTTAATCTTGAAGTTGAACTTGAAGTCATGATTATCATTATTAATATTACAGAATCATGCTTTTTGTTACACACAATAATAATTTTTTTTTATGTTTAAAAATTGACAACAATAGCAATACTCAGTAAAACTTGATATCTATTATTTCATATATTAAGAGTACATTTTCTGTTAATGATCAATTATTATAGCCCTAATTTAGGAAGTTGACAACCTGACGTTGAGAGCAATCTGACAAAATTTAATCCGTCCAAAAAATACTGCTGTACTTGACTATCTTGCTTCCTCTTTTTTTTTTTTTTTTTTTTACAATTTGCCTAGAAAGCCACTGTGAAGCTCACTTCAAATTCAGTAATTTTGATGGTCTTCGTCTTTAATAACTGATGGCAATGTTGAGCAATTGTCGTGTCAACAACGGATGTTGTTGGAAATAGTTCGAATGCTCTCCCTTTACAAGTTATTTGAGCATACACAGTGTATCCGTTTAAAACCGATTGCAGACACGATGCACACTCTCAAGCTCACGAAACTCGCTTGGCAGGGCTTTTGAATGTATCTATATATCTTCTGTTTGTTTGCACATCTCTGTCTATACCCCAATACACACTCTTTTGGATGAGATTATAAACTAAGTCATGTGTGAGAACACACATAGAGAACATCTTGTGCACAGGTTAAAACCTGTTCCACATTTCGAAAGAGTATGCCATTATGTGCTGGTGTTAACAGAGGACAAAATTTACAAAACCGCATGCACACGGGGATTGGTTGTAAAAGGCACGCCAGTGCTTATTCCATTATCCTCAAAATAAAAACAAAGAAATAAACACGAACCACAGTAGGGGGATGCTTACTGACTATATAGTGCTCTATTTTGCTAACTCAAATTCCATGTTGGCAGATTTGTCTGCAAATGTAAGACAGTGATGGTAATAATAATTATGTAAACCACTTCAGAAAACTGGAGAGGAAACAATACAAACAAGTTTTGTTTTTGTATAGTTTGGGGATTTTTTTTCTTTATTGCGCACAAGCAAAGCCTAAAGACTGTGCTTATACTTTACAAACTTGTTGTGATTGTATAAATGTCCCAGCGGAGGTTTCCGATTTATGGAAGTTCTGTGAGAAGAGGGCATTGTGTCTAGAAGGCTTCAATTTTTTTTATGTTCAAGAGCTTTATGTATAGACACAAAAGTTTTAACTGCCATGTTTACACTGTAAACAAGGAGTTCGAATGAGAGAACGACACGCCCCAGCATCCCCTCTCCTGCTTCGGAAAGTTGTGAAGTGAAATTGTTTTCCATAAAAGTTGGAAGTAGCTAAGTACTCAAAAGATAATCGGCAAAAGCTCTGGCAAAATAGTGTAATCATCACTATTTGTAAAGACTAGTTGCAGCAGACGACAATTTCAGGACTTCGATCAAGTTCCTCTTTGCAAATCAAGTCCGTGGCTGCCGGCAGTTTGATTAAACAGAAAGCCAGCAAACAAGGAAAGGGGATTCAACAAAATGGCACAGAAAGGACAGTTCGAATATTTTGGAGGAGTTGAAGGGTAATGCATTCCACTTTTTTCTTTCTTTCTTTTAATTTTTTTTTGGAAACTGTACTTACTTTAGATGCTTGGTTAGATTTGTGTTTACTATACTTGAGATTTTAGTCAGATATCAATATTTATTTTCACATGGCACATTGAATAATTTACATGTTTGCTTAATTTTTTTCATCAAGCCATCCAGCGACAACAACAAAAGTATTGATAAAACAAAGTAACAAGCAAACAGAGAAAGCCAAGATGCAAGGGACAACAGCAAGGCATTGCATTACATTATCTTATCCCCCCCCCCCCCTCACTTCAGTCATATTCAATACACACACACACACACACACACACACACACACTCTCTCTCTCTCTCTCTCTCTCTCTCTCTCTCTCTCTCTCTCTCTCACACACACACACACACACACACACACACACACACACACACACACACACACAAATATGTGCACATCTCACCACCTTTATTGAAGAAAATCAGATGCCCTCACAACAAACTTATACTTATAATGGAATTACTACACTGAAGACATTTTACAGGGATACAGTTCATGATACAGTGTGGTGGGAGTGATAGACTTACTTAGTTCATTCAATAAGTAACTGTTCAAGTGGGACTTGAATTGATTTTTTTAAACATTTTAAATCTGTCAGCAGCTTGTTCCATAAATTACCTCTTCAGTACAGAAAGCTTGGTTTGAAAAGATTATTTATAGGTCTAGAATACATTTATAATAATAACAATAATAATATATACATACATATTAGGAGTTGATTGTACCTTTGCTGATTAATGATTGTGCCTTTGCTGATTAATGGTTGTGCCTTTGCTGATTAATTGTGCCTTTGCTGATTAAGTTTAAAGACATAATATGTGAATGTGATCTTCGAAGAAACATTTTCATGTACAGACATTTTTGCATTCACAGGAGCACAGCTTTTTTGTAAATGAGCTTGTTACAAAAAGTCATGATTTTGTTTGTTTGTAATCAGTGAATCACCAACACTGAGACAGCTCAAATGCTCTTAAGTCTTATGTAAACAGTGAATGAATTTCAAATTTCTTTAACTGCAGCTGCCCTGAACAATTCATGAATATACACTATAATACAGTCAGTGATTTTTTTCTCTTTTAGGCAAAATATGGTCTAAATAAAAGAGTTTACAAAAATGGTTAAATTGAAAAAAAAAACCCCACTTCTTTATGAGTTTATCTTAGAAAACTGAGGTAGCCTAGTATTGCCCAGTATTGGAGAGGCATGGAGACATTTCTCCAGTGACATCATGGGGTCAGTGTATCATACTGTATGTAAGATTTTTGTCAATAATCTGAATAATGACACCTAGAATTTTATTTGTCTGTCTTTGTCAGCTTGTCTTATAAGGTGTGTGTGTGTGTGTGTGTGTGTGTGTGTGTGTGTGTGTGTGTGTGTGTGTGTATGTGTGTGTGTGTGTTCGTGCATGCATGTTGGGAACTATAACTTATTCTCTGTGTGTGTTGGGGAGGGGGGGGGGGGGCACATGCATACATGTGTGTCTTAAAGAACTTCTATTTTCTGTTGAGATTATATCAGTAGGAAATTTTGCTTTTCTAATTATAAAGAAAGATTCATTGCCAACTTTGTGTGTGTGTGTGTGTGTGTGGTGTGTGTGGGGTGTGTGTTTTGGTGTGTGTGTATAAATTAAGTGGTGGAACGCATTCAAAGATGGTGCTTATCCGATCAGAGGTAAAATCGTTGCCCACAGTGAAGGCGGCTCAACAAACCAATGGTAAACATCCAAAATGCTGTGTGTGTGTGTGTGTGTGTGGTGTTGGTGTGTGTTGTTGTGGTGTGGGGTGTTTTGTGTGTGTGTTGGGTGTGTGTGTGTGTTGTTGTGGTTTACTTTTTTTAAATTATCAACATTTGTTGTTTTTTTACCTAAGAAAACAGATGCTCATGATTCTAATCTATTACTATTAGTAAATCATACACACACAGTATGCAGAAGCACACACACACACACACACACACACACACACACACACACACACCCCACACACACACACACCACACACACAAACAGACACACAACAACAAACACACACACACACAACACACACACACACACACACACACAACACAACACACAACACACATCTTTGAAAAAATATAACAAAACTCCTGACATGCATTTGATAACTTGACAGTGGGTGAAAATAGCCACATAACTGTAGCTTTTAATTACTAAATTATCCTGTTTTTAAGTTGTAATTTATGAATAAATAAGGAAGGTTGAACCACTCTTTACATAATTCATTTTCTTATGTTATATCTTGTTGTCTTTTATTGTTTTAATAAGTTGGAGTGTGGTGATAATAATCATGATTCTTTATTGCGTGAGTGATTGGCCTTTGCACTGGATGGCAGCAGGGTGTATCTCTCTGTGTTTGAGTGTTGTTTTTTGTGCTTTTTTCTACTTTCAGCAATACACATTTTATATCTACGTGTTTGTGATTTCACCGTGCATTGACTGGTCAGATTGGTTTTCCTTATTATCATTTACATTTCGAATTACTTTAATTTATAATTTTCATTTTCTGATAAATTTTTGACCATTCAACTGACTTGATGATTTGTATTCAACTGACATTGCTGATCCTTGTGACCCATTTTACTGTAACCCTGCTCCCGTGGTGAAAATTGCACTTTGAAACACGAACTCAGATCTCCCCCACCACAACTACCCAGTGCTCCTCCTTCCACCAATATACCTTACTGCCGAAACATGAGAGCTTTGCCCCTCACATGAGTTTTAAAAATATACCACAACGAACTTAAACAACACATTTCAACTTTAGGAATCAACCGCCACAAAACTAACGAGGTACCCGTGCCGGCAGACATCGTCACCTGCGGGCCCCCCACATCCGTCTCCATCCTCATTTCTGACGTCACTACCGCTATGACCGAACCAAGGACAAAATTCTTTGCTTCCCTCTGAACCACCTGCTTCGCCCTGTGTTTATGACTTTGATAAAACGTGTTCTGATAATGTGTATCATGGTGTACATGCAACTGTAAACCCCCGAACTTCCCCAGTTCTTTCACCAGATTCTACACCTGACTCTCAATCCAAACTTTTGTCTGCTCTTCCCCTCTCCACATCTTTACTATCGCCTTCATCCTCTTCCACTGACAGTTATCCTAATTCACCACAGTTATCAGGTGGGACGGGATAGCTCAGTGGTCAGAGCACTCGCTTTCCCCCAGCCAAGTTAAGCAGCGTCGAGCGTGGTTACCAGTTGGATGGGTGACCGTTTGCGCGCCTTGGCTTCAGTACAGTTCCCCCAGTTCACCCAGCTGTAAATGGGTACCTGCCCTCTTTAGGGTCAGGGAAGGTAAAGCAGCGAGGGAGAGGAGATGGGCGCCGCCCTCAATATGCTGGCCCTAGAGAAGTGAGGTCTCTGACGTCTCGCTCCCCTACGACCTTATAGGTTATGGGACTCCTTTACCTTTACCCTTTATCATCAACCTCTCTGCCTCCTTCTAACATCCTTCACATGTGCTTGTTCAACGTGCAATCTGTCTGCCCAGAGGGTAAAGCTGATCTCATTTCTGATTTCATCTCTGAAAAGAACATTGATCTAACATTTCTTACAGAAACCTGGTTAAAACCACACGGTCATGAACCGAAAATAAAACAACTGACACAACCTGGTTATAGAACTCTTTCTCTTCCCCGACCCTCCCGTGGAGGTGGCATTGCCATCGTTTATAAAGACACACTCGAACCTGCTCTTTCTTTCTGTCACTCCCTTCCTTTCTCACCTGAATCTTTCGAAGTCTGTGAACTCAACTTCAACACACCTGGCCACTCTATTACTTTCTGCTGTCTTTACCGTCCACCTCCAAGCCGTAAGAATAATCTGACATCTTCCATTTTCCATCAAGAGTTTCAGTCACTCCTGGATCACTACAGCCTCTCTCCCAGAAAGCTCATCATTCTCGGTGACTTTAACTTCCATTTTGATAACCAGTCTTCTTCTGATGTCAAACATCTGTCTCTTTCTTTGTCGAACCACTCTCTTTCTCAGCTGGTAAACGAAGCAACACACAGATCAGGACATATTTTAGACTGGCTTATTACTGATATTTCTCAAGATCTGATCACATCTGTATCTATCACTGATGAACTACTTTCTGATCATTCCGCTGTTCTTTTCTCTCTAAATATTGCAAAGCCTATCAGAAAGAAAAAGTATGTCACCCGTCGCAACCTAAAGGCCATAGATATTCAAACGATCACAAACCTCTGACAACAATAACCTCTCTAAACACTACAATGATGTTCTCAGCCAACTGCTTGATGAGCATGCACCTCCCACTGACCGTCTCCTGCCTGATAGGCCATGTGCGCCATGGTACACCCATGACATCCTGGTCGCAAAGCGCAAACGCAGGCAACTGGAGCGGCAGTGGCGAAAATCAAAAACGGAAATTAATAAGCAGCTCTTTCGAAAACAAGTAAACAAAGTCAAATCTTTAATTCTTTCAGAAAAAACAAAGTATTACTCTTCTCAAGTTCTTGATGCCACGTCTATGAAATCTCTCTTTTCCCTCACATCTACTCTTCTTGGATCTGTGAAGGCAAGCCCTCTGCCTTCCATCCACAACCACTCTGAACTTCCATCTTTATTTTCAGCATTCTTTTCTGAAAAAGTCTATAACATTCGCTCCAAACTGGATCAGACTCCTTTCCAGCCTACACTTCCTGATCCCCAATTCTCTGGCACTCCTCTCCTTTTCTTTCATCCGACAAGTGAGAAAGAAATTACGACAATTCTGAAAGAAATGACTATAAAATCATGTGATCTTGATCCCATACCTGCTTCTCTTTTCACAAAGTGCTTACCACAACTCATACCCGCTATCACGAAAATAGTAAACTCATCTCTTGTTTCAGGAAATGTTCCATCAGCTCTCAAAACTGCTATAGTCACACCTCTACTCAAAAAGCATGACCTTGACCCTAACATTCTAAAGAATTATAGACCTGTTTCCAATCTACCTTTTATTTCTAAAGTCCTTGAAAAAGTAGTTCTCAAACGGCTCAACAACCACCTTCTCTCCAACAATCTTCTTCCTGAGTTTCAGTCTGCCTATCGCGTCAACCACAGCACTGAAACCACCCTAGTACACACTTTAAACACGCTTCTACTCGCTTCTGACTCAGGGAAAATCTCCCTTCTCACTCTACTCGACTTATCAGCAGCCTTTGATACTATAGACCACTCAATTCTTCTCTCCCGTCTTCAAAAAACGTTCGGTGTTACTGGCATAGCCCTCACCTGGTTTAATTCATACCTTACTGACCGATTCCAGACAGTTGCAGTAAACAAGATTCAATCAATACCTGCCAAACTGGAATGCGGAGTCCCACAGGGATCAGTTCTAGGCCCTGTTCTTTTTCACTCTTTACACTGCCCCACTGTCACATATAATAAACCGTCATCAAATCAACCATCATTTTTACGCAGACGACTCTCAGATTCAAAGCAGTGTTACTCCTGAAAATCTGCCTTCTCTCCTGACAAATATGGCCTACTGCTTTGAAGATATTCAAAACTGGATGACACAGAACAAATTACAGCTAAATGCAGATAAAACCGAAGCCATGCTCGTAGGGACCAAACACAAACTCTCTTCCATTACAACAGCTTCAATAGAACTTGGCAATACATCAGTCCCTCTATCCACTGCTGTGAAGTATCTAGGTGTTGTTATCGACAACACACTCTCTATGAAAAAATTCATCACTCAGACCTGTCAGTCGTGCTACTATCAATTACGGCGTATTAGTGCAATTCGAAAGTACCTGTCCACTGATGCAACAGCCAAACTTGTCACTTCTCTCATTCTTTCACGTCTGGACTATTGTAATTCTCTTTTGTCTGGTCTGCCAGCATTATCTATCCACTCCCTTCAACGTATACAAAACTCCGCAGCTCGACTAGTTCTCAGAAAGAACAAATCTGAGCACATTACCCCTCTCTTGCGATCTCTCCACTGGCTGCCTGTGCCACAGAGAGTAAATTATAAGATCAGTACCCTCTGTTACAAATGTCTCCACAAAACTGCACCCTCCTACCTCTGTGAATGTCTTCACCTGTACACTCCTTCACGTTCCCTCCGCTCTACTGCAGATACCTTGTGCCTACGAATACCTAGATT
This sequence comes from Rapana venosa, assembly GCA_028751875.1. NCBI lineage: Eukaryota > Metazoa > Mollusca > Gastropoda > Neogastropoda > Muricidae > Rapana > Rapana venosa. The sequence goes on along the minus strand of CM054139.1, from coordinate 69,074,300 downwards.
CAACCAATCCACTGTTGGCCGCCGCTCTTTCTCTATTTCGGGTCCATCGACCTGGAATGAGCTTCTTCTCTCTCTCGCCAGAAACCTAGTTATGACACTTTTAAATCCAGCCTCAAGACATATTTATTTCAAACCTAAGATTTCCCCCCTCCTTTTTCATATCAGAGCTATCCCACCCTCACTAACCCATGTCCTATCACCCTGCTAAAGTATAGGACCTAAGTGTGTGTGTGTGTGCTTTTGTAAAACATTTGACTATTGAAATTTTATTTCATAGATTTTGTCTGCAGCGCACTATATTTGTAAATATCTGTTTGTTTAAACTATTGATCATTTATCATTGATTGCATGACTGTGTAAGATTAGGTTGAATGCATGCGCTTTGATTTGTCTTTTCAAGATATAGCGCTATATAAGTTCCATGTATTATTATTATTATTATTATTATTATTATTATTGCTATCATACCATTATTGACATTTCAATTAATTCATGTATCATCGTGATATGATAGTTTATTTAGTTGTGTGCATGTTCTCCTACATTTCTGTTCAGTCGCTCACTGTTTGTTGATTTTGGGTGACAGCTCATTGGTGTACCAGAATGTCTGAAAAGAATCAACCAGATGGCAACGGAGGCAAAGACCAAGGCACAAATACCACCTGACACACCCTTGAAAGGACTGGTGTGTGACTCATATTTCATCAGTCTGACTTTTACTGTCTCTGTCCATCTGTCTGTTGGTCTGTCCCACTGTCTGTCCATCTGTCTCACTCTCTCAAGATTGCATGTTCTAAACTGAATTTAGTGTGAAAGGATTTACACGTAACATATACTAAAAAGCACATATACTCATACATGTACATGTTCTCTCTCTCTCTCTCTGTCTCTGTGTCTCTGTCTCTTTCTCTCTCTCTCTGTCTCTCTCTCTCTCTCTCTCTCTCTCTCTCTCTCTCTCTCACACACACACACACACACACACACACACACACACACACACACACACACACATACAGGCATGCACACACACACGCACACATGCACCATCAATTTTCTTAGGTCAGAATCTAGTCTCAAGCAGACTCATATTAGCACTAACAATTAACATACTTTCCATATTTTATTCAGAAGATTAGTGCCATTTTAATGTCATTGCCCTTAAAGGGTTTTTTCTGACAATAGTATGGTCTGCAATAAAATACCTAGATTTTCCTTCCTTTTATAATTTTATGTATTCATGTTAGTTTGCTTGGAATCTAAATGGATTTCTCTATTTTGAGATAATCAAGTCTAAAAAGAAAAGACTGTATTTATTACCTGAACGATACATAATGCCGTGATCTCTTTTCTTGTCACCTTTTTGAGGAAGGGGGATAAAAGGAAGGGGGTATCTATCATTTTGTTGTCTAAATTGATTGAATTTTTATTTTTAGTTTGTATCATATCCTGCTTGACTACAGGGTCTGTCACTGAGTGGGGGTGATGAAAAGAATGCCCAGGAAAAGCTGATGGCAGGGCTCAAAGCAGACTACCCACGGCTGGCTCTCACCACTTTCATCGGCAGCGACACTCACGGCTCTATAGCCACTGCTTTACCTTCAGGTCGGTCAGAGGTTGTCCCGTCTCTTTTTCTTTGTTTCTAAGTGAGGTAAAGGTAGAGGTGTCCCATAACCTATGTGGTCATAGGGGAGCGAGGCATCAGGAACCTCAGCTTCTCTAGGGGCCAGCATATTGAGGACGGCGCCCATCTCCTCTCCCTCGCTGCTTTACCTTCCCTTATCCTAAAGACGCAGGTACTCATTTACAGCTGGGTGAACTAGGGGACTGTACTGAAGCCAAGGCGCGCAAACGGTCACCCTTCCAAGTGGTAACCACGCTTGATGCTGCTTAATCTAAGGGAGGAGGGGTTGAAAGTAGTTCTTAAATAAGTTTCTGTCAGTTTAAAAAAAAAAAAAAAAATTCTGTATTATTTTTTCCTTTGAAGTTGTGTTGTTTATCCTATGTTATGAAGTTTTTATTTTACTAGTGAAGTCAGTAATACTACATTTAGCATTCCATTCGGGCTGTGTAAGTATAAGAGTGTGTGTGTGTGTGTGAAATGTCATGTTTTGTTCATTCAGGAATATTGATGATTTATCATGTTTTACAATCTGTAGCACAGTATGGTGCTATGATGTGTTTTGGTTGTACTGCCTAGCACTGAATTGGTCACAGCTTGGACTTCCATCCCATCATATCGGGAACATCAGGGGACTGTTAATGTAAATGTTATCTCCACTATCTGGAGACCCTGCTCTACAAATCTTCTCTTTCGCTATCGCTGCAATGGAAGTGTTTTAATTTCTTTACTTTTCGTTGTTGTTGTTGTTGTTGTCATCTTTTCTTTATTCTGCCTTTAGCCTTTTCAAACAAGCATTGACATTATTTTGTTCAAAAGCTATTTGGGTTGCTATCAGAACTGTAGGATGTACAGTGTATTTGATTTGCTCTGATGGGTAGAAAATAATGCTGTTAGCCCTGGCATTTTCCCACTCAAAATGACTGAAAAGATTCTGTGGTTGGTTGAGACTTGTGTGTTTTGTCTGTCTGTCAAGTGTATCATGTATGTGTCTGTTTGTATGTGCACATCTGTGTTTGTCTCAATATTTGTGGGTGTTCAAGGGAGATTGAGAAAAAGGGAAAAAGGCAGTGTGTGTGTGTCTGTTTCTGTGTGTCTGTTTCTGTGCTTTTGTCTGTGTGTCTGTTTGTGTGTTTGTCTGTGTGTGTATGTGTTTGTGTCTGTGTATCTGTTTGTGTGTGTGCGTGCACATGTGTGTTTTGGGAGGGAGTAGAAGTGTTCATTGTACCTTTCTATCATTGTAAATAGGGTCTTATATACATTAGGTTAAGTATACTAGATATTCTTGGTGATGGTGATTGGTCTGCTGCTGTTGTTGTTACTGTCGTATGATGCTGCTGCTGCTGCTGATGATGGCCGCGGCGGTGGCAGTGGTGGTGTGTGTGTGGGGGGGGGGGGGGGGGAACAATGACGATTTCTCTGTACATACAACCCCACATAAACATACCTGTGTGCCTTCAGGTGGTGTGGTGCTGATAGCAGGCACGGGCTCCAACTGCCAGCTGATCAACCCTGACGACTCCGCGCATCGCTGTGGGGGCTGGGGTCATTTGATGGGGGACGAAGGGTCAGGTCAGTCAGCCTCACTGTCAGAGGGATGGATGTCTGTTTCCACTGTCTGCTTGTCACTCGACAGGAGACGAGGACTAGCGGCACTGTGACTTGTGGATTGTGGCTGCGTAGTAAGGGGCGAAGGGTAGCATAGCGGTCAGTCCTTCGGATGAGACTATAAACCGAGGCCCCGTGTGCGAATGCATGCAGAACATCTTGCGCACACGTTAAATCCTGTTCCGCTTTTCGAAAGAGTAGGCCATTGTGTGCCGGTGGGAACAGATGACAAAATTTTCAAAACCGCATACACACGGGGACTGGATGTAAAAAAGCACATGAGTGCTTATTCCATTATCCTCGATATATATATATTTTTTTTAATGTCATCTGAGTGCTTTGATTTGTTGCTTAACAAGATTCAGTGCTATATAAATTCCATACATTATTATTATTATTATTAGAGCACCGAGTTGATGGTGTGATGGTTACTGAGGGTCTAGGCTTCACTCAGTAATGAAGTGTCCAGTCAGGGACATGACTTAACGTGGGTACTGACTCCACTCCCCTGAAAACCCTTCAGAGGATGCTCTAAACTCTCACAGAACATCCAATACACAGTTTAAAACCCTGTCTACTTTTCCTTCAAGACGTAAGGTAGTTGTGGCATGTGGCGTGGATGGCACAAACATACCCAGCATGCATCCGCTACCACGGGGGGTGGGGAAAGGGGGTGGGTGGGGGTGGAATGGGCTGTTCCAAGTTCAGAGCTGGGAAGATATCAGTGCAGTGCTGCCAGAACTCCTGAAGGAGTTAAAGAAGAAGTCAAGTCACGTGCATGGTGTCACTTGATAGGAGACTGAAGGATACTGGTTTTGTCAGTTCACTTGTTTTTTTTTGGTTTTTTTGGGGGGTATTGTTCTGATGTTTGTATTTGTCATTTCACTAAATAACCTAACTGTGTCATTTACAGAGGAGAGAAATGAAGAAAGGGCTTAGGTGGGTGTAATCAGTATTCATGACTGTACGTGCATGGTGTCACTATGTCAGGGACTGAAGACCCATCACACTGAATGACCTTCACTCTGCCACTTGCTGAAAAGAACAACGATACCCCAAATCTAAAGGACTGTGAAAATATGAACTACAATGATAAATTTTCTGAAATTAAAAAGCTATTTAAAGTTTGGTTACAAAGAGTTATTACTCCACTTGGCAGAATTGCCATTTTAAAGTCTCTTATCTTGTCAAAACTTATTCACCTGTGGATGTTATTACCAGATCCACCTGACCATTTCATAAAAAGTCTACAAAAGCTATGTTTCCAGTTTGTTTGGAACAATAAACAAGATAGAATAGGTAGAAAGACGGCTATTAAACCCGTTACTCAAGGAGGGATGAGCATACCTGATATAAGAAAATATATTTATGCGCTGAAACTTATATGGATAAGAAAAATTAGAAATGTAAATCACAAATGGATAAGTATTGCAGAAAAAACATATCTACTTATCATGAACTTAGAAAGCTATGGATCAGATATAACAGCCACATTTTCAAACATCAATCCTTTTTGGACACATACGTTTAAAGCTTATAGATTTTTCTCTCGTTGCATTAGTCCCTCAAATGCACGAGAAATGCTCTCTGAACCAGTTTTTTACAATGAAAATATAACAGTAGGTAATAAAGTAATCAAACACACGTATTTAATACAGAAAGGTATATATTCTATTAAACACTTTCTCAATGAAAAAGGTGAATTTATTAATTACAAAGATTTCAGTTCAAGCTGTGGCAGGCCTATTGACTTTCTTACGTTTCATAGATGGATTTCCTCAATGAAACAGTACATAAGGAAAGCTGGCATACAAATAAGTGACAACATAAGTAATATTCAAGAGACACCCACAGTACTGCGGATCATTGATAGTGTAAATAAGGGGACAAAAAAGTATTATGAATATCTGGTATCAGACAAACAACTTCCAAACTGTTGCACAAAGTGGACAGAAAAAACTACATGAACATTTCCATTGGAAAGATATCTTTGTAAAAATACATAAAATTAAAGATGTAAAACTAAAATGGCTGCAAATGAGAATAATTCACCGCATCATTGCTACAAACGTGGTGTTGAATGCTATGGGTTTAGTGAACACAACACTTTGTACTTTGTGTAATGAGACCAGAGACTCGATAGAACACTTTTTATGGGATTGTAAATATATTAGAACTTTTTGGACAAGTTTAGAACATGTTATTAAAGAACGATGCACAAATGTCTGTAACAAAACATTTTCTCGTAATTTAGTCATTTTTGGGGTAGACCAACACATTAAAACAGATATGATCTTTGATTTGATAATGTTGCTTGCAAAGTTACACATCTGCAGATGCAAAATTGACAGACAAGTACCAACACTTTCTGTTTTTCAGGCACAGCTACACAATAGATTTAAAACCGAGCAGTATAATGCAAGAATTGCAAATAACCTTATGAAATTCGAAATAGAATGGAATCACTACAAATCATTGTTTTTTGTCACATAAAGGATGAATAAAACATCAGAAGACACACAGCTTTGGACAAAAAAAACCCAACAAACATCCCATCAAGCCCTCCTATAATGGGGGAGGGAGGAATGGCAATTGAAAAACTGTTTAATATTCTTCAGATAGCATGGCATATGAATTGTGTACTGTATAAAATGCTGTTGTGTATATATGTATGTATATATGTATGTTTGTATGTGTGTATGTATGTATGTATGCAGGAATGCTGTATATACGCTATTTCTTTGTTATGTCTAGTTAACGTTTATTGATATTGATAATGCTTGTCATGCATATATGTATTTGTAACAACAAAAGAAATTTTTAAAATATTATAAAAAAAAAGAAAGAAAAGAACAACGAAGAAAGGGCTTAAGTCATTCTCACTGACTGGCCAAGCCTAAAAGCTGTATAAATGTCAGCAAAGCGCCAAGGCCTTCACTATAAGGCTGTTATGCTTTAAAATGATGCGTTGATATCGTCTTCAGGCATAACAAATTCTGATCACAACAACCTGCACTCTGTCTTAAAGCAGAAAACCCCCCACTCCAAACTCAGAAGTCAAATATGCCTGCCCATATGGTGTGATACTTGAAAACAGTCATACACGGAACTTTGTTATCCAGTGTGTACTTAAGGCCTCACAGTTATTCCTAGGTGGAATGAATGAGACAGAGTGCATGTTCTGGGTAACCTCCAGGGTTGTTGAGCTGAGGAATGTGCAGCAACAACAACAACAACAGTATTCTCACTGACCGGTCATGAATGTATCAACATAGTGTCACTTGAAGACTGGTCTTCATTGTATCAAAATACTGAAAGAGAATAGGGTTCTTTCCAAGCAGTGTCTCATGGAATATTCATGACTGTGTGGGCATGCTGTCATGTGACAGGATTGTGATAATTATCCTTACTAAGTAAACATGATTGGGTTACCAGTTGATAAGGAGAGAAATAATTAAGGTCTAAGGTTAGCCATACTAATTAATCTTGATTATATAATTTGTGTTGATGAAGGAAGCTGTAGAAGGATTCTGCTTATGGAAAAGCATGTGGGTGTTTACAAGCTTGTACATAGTTGTGTGTCTGTGCCCCTCTCTTTTTCTCTCTGTCTCTCCCTCCTTGTGTGTGTGCGTGTGTGCGTGCATGCATGTATGCGTGCGTGTGTGTGTGTGCGTGCACGCGCATCTCATTTTCTCTCTCTTGTCTCTCCCTCCTAGTCCTGGATAGGAGGGTCACTGACAGTCCGCTGTCATTTCAGGGTACTGGATTTCTCAGAGGGCCCTGAAAACAGTGCTGGATCACGAGGACAACTTGATTCCTTGCCCCCACGATGTCTCCTGCGTCAAGAAGGCCATGATGAAATATTTTGAAGTATATTCTGTTTGGATCAGTTGAAGAGAGCTTTCACTTTCTGTTTTGTTTGCTTCTTTGATGACGGGAAATGAAGAGAGAGAGAGAGAGAGAGAGAGAGAGAGAGAGAGAGAGAGAGAGAGAGTGAGAGAGAGAGAGAGAGAGAGAGAGAGTGTGCGTGTGTGAGTGAGAGAGAGAGTCAGAGAGAGTGTGTGTGTGTATGATTATGTCTGTATTAATTTTGTCTGTGGCTTTATGCCAGGAAAGTGTATGTAGGGAGGAAGGGGACTTACATGTGCAGTTGTCAAGGGTTTGTACAGTGTTATGGAAGTCTAGAAAAATGAGAACACTTTTTCCAGAACTGGAAAAGTCCAGGGAAAATTAGTTTTAGTCTGTAGGGTCTGGAAACATTGTGGAATATTCCACTTGAAACCTACCAACATCAAGAGCTAAGTAACCATAACACAAACCTCATAAATAATTTGTAGTGAAAGGAAAATCAACAGTGAAAGTCAAAAGAAAAAAATCATGACACCCTCATTTGCAAGTTTAGCAGACTACGTTTATCTCCCTTCTCTGTGGAATGTATGCCGAGAAACAATTACTTCCCTTGCTTTATCAGTGGTAGTGATGATACCTCAAAAGGCTTAATAGGAATAAGCTCTTTGTGAATTGTGACTACACTTCAGGAAAGATGACATCTCAAAATGTGGGATGCTTTGAATCAGTGAAAGCTGGTAGATAGAACAATATTAAACTAGGACAGAATCAGCCCCCAATGCAGCTAAATTTTGAGCAAGAGAAGACGTGTCTTGACATGCCATGTGGTGAGTGAAGAAACATCCAGCTCTCTGATGGTTGGAAGTTCATCAGGGTAGTTTTGTTAATACAGACATGTTTGAACTGCTTGTGTCATGGAACACAAAGATGGCAGTGAATTTGATGGGGGTTAATGGAGTCAGTTTGGTAGGGTTTTTTTGCATAAGATCAGCTTGTGAGACTGATGACCAGTAGTAAGAGAAGACGTGCAATATTCCATTTTTGCTGACAAAGTGGTAAAGGTTTTGCATGTGCACACACACACACACATACACACACACTCACACATGCGCGCACACACACACATACACACACACACACACATACACAAACACATACACACACACAAACATCTACCTTTTTTTTAATGGCATAGACCAGCAAAATTTTGTTCCAATAGTGCCTGTGGACAAATTTCTGAGAGGATCTTGGAAAAATTCAGAGAAAAGTTTGAAACTTTGTTTTCTTGAACGTGTGAGAACTCTGCTTGTCTCGTAACTGAACTCTTTATTTACTACATGAATTATGTATGAGTCAGTTTGTTAGGTATCCATGGGCCAACAAGAAGAGTAGGTGAAGATTGCATCAGCCATTACACTTGTACATTTATTCCAGGCTGCTATGTTTGGGTTTTTTTCGTTGGTTTTCTCAGATCCAAGACTGGGCTGGTCTCCTTCCGTATCTGTACAGCAACTTTGAAAAAGGGAAAATCGCAGGACTGTGCGCTCAACTTGCAAAAGGTATCGCAGTGATGTCCATGGTTTTTGTGGTGTGTGTGTGTGGTGCTGTTTGTCTTGTGTGTGTACACCTATACTAAGCATGGTTTTTGGTTTTGTTTTTGTTTTATTATGTGCTCAGATGCATCAAGTGTGTGTATGTGTGTGCGTGCTTGTGTGCGCGTGTATGTGTATGTGTGTGTGTGTGTGCGTGCGTGCATGCGTGCAAGTGTGTGTTGTTACTTGTATCACAATTTCTAATCACAGCATATTTCTTTGTATAAACTTTAATATGGATTTCCTGGGGAGAGTGCATTTCTATAATGAAACATCACCATTTTACCCTTGTGAGCTTTTGTGTTAATTTGCCTAGCCAGTCACCAAATTGATTCAGAAAAAGGGACAGCACCTGTCCCATACATCCCCTTGTGCATGCCGCTGTGTAATAAATAATCTGTGTTGTTTTGCTGTTGTCCGTGTCAGGGGCCATGGAAGACAAGGACCCACTGTGCCTGTCCGTGTTCAGCGATGCAGGGAAAGTCATGGCGGCACACATCTTAGCTCTTGCCCCTAAGATAGAGAAGGTGAGCGTCATCACTGTAGACCTAGACCTGTGAACTGCCATGTTTTCGAACTTTGCATTTTTTTTCAATCCTCGGCTAGAGCCCTGAGGCTCACCAATGGTGAGATTTTGTGTATGCAGCCATTTCTGTTAATCTTATTTTTGAATAGTCACATGCACGTGAATGATTTAATGCTAGCGCTTTGGTTTGTTTACTTTACAAGAGTCGGTGTCATCAAAATTCCATATCTTATTATCATTATTATAAACTTAGCATTCTCAAAGAACATCAGAATGCTACATTGCTGTCTTCACCATAACTCTAAACTTTATTTGTACTGCAAGAAGTTTGTGAAGAGAAAGTCTTTGACAGTGAGGAACAAAGCTACAGGAAAATGAAAATACCACTACATTTTCTCAGCGAAGAAGCTAGCAAGTTAGTGCAGGAAAATTTAGATAATAAAACTACATCTGAATTTACTGCTCTCGGTTAAGACGGGTCTGTTTGAAACTTTGTGGAAGATACTGAGTTTTGCTAAAAAAATAAATTAATAGTCGCAAAGGGGGCAGGATAGCCTAGTGGTTAGAGCATCGCACTCATGAATTGATGGCCTGGGATCAAGCCACCACGAGGGCACCCGTTTTGGGGGATGGATTTAACCCTGGAGTAAGTATGAAGAGAAGAGTCCTGGTTTGATACAGCCTGACTGATGTGTCTGAGGTGGAGCTGACAGCTGGTTAACAATGGCCACAAACCATTACAGGTTTCTGTTGATTATGCATGTGTGTGTGTGTGCATGCGTGTATGCATGCATGTGTGTGTGTGTGTGGTTGGGTTATTTGTTCCAGACCCTGTTGGCCCAGAAAGGAGGACTTCACGTGGTGTGTGTTGGATCTGTGTTCAAGAGCTGGTCACTGCTGGAGTCAGGTCAGTGGTCATTTCATATCTTTTCCCATCTGTGTCTGCTCGTGGTTGGTATGCATATCACCCCAGCCAAACAAGCCAGTGTTTAACAGCATCGAACATGGTTATCAGGTGGATGGGTGACTTGGCTTCAGTACAATCCCCTAGTTCACCCAGCTGTAAATGGGTACCTGCCCTTTTTAGAGTCAGGGTAGGTAAAGCAGCGAGGGAGAGATGGGCACCACCCTCATTAAGCCGGCCCCTGGAGAAGCTGAGGTCTCTGATGTCTCACTCCTCTACAGCCACATGAGTTATGGAACACCTTCACCTTTACTTTAGTCTAGTCATAAGTTCTCTGTAATCCATGTTTCAGCTTGCTCTCTACTAGTACCCAAATCTGTGACACATTCTTGCAGAAATGCTGGCAGTATTGGGGTCACGTTGATGAATAAGTGTCTCACTGAATGACAAAACAAGCAGTGAGAGGAAAGGGGGAGTGTTTATTGATGAGTCTCCTAGAATGTGTTGCTATGTTGCCTGTGTCCATATTTTGTGTTTATTTTTCATTCTTACCAAGACACTATACATATACATACTGCATATGCTAATACTTATTCACACATACTTACAGCAGTATGTAAAAAGCAAGCTGTTTTGATGAGGTAGAGTTTTGATTTGTTTGTTCACCGTATCTTTTTTGTTGTAAAGAGAGAAAAAGAAGTTGTATGGCAGAAGCAACTAGCAGCTTTATAGACCTATTTGGTATTTGATTTTAGTCTCACCGTTAGACATATGTGTGTAAGTGTCTGTTTGCATGTCCATGCTTTTGTAAAGCATTCTAATGAACCAAACATACCTGAAGCATATAGCCTGTAAAATAAAATTTACAAAAAACAAACAAAACCAGTATGTTTTATGAAAGTTCAGTGTCAATGTACAACTTCATATTTTGATATCTATTCCTCTCCACGTTCCCTTATTGAGTGGGATGCATAACTCCAGGTCTTTTCCTGTGCTTGTAACTCTGAAGAAGCCTGCTTGCTAGCCTCAGCCAACACATACTGACTTCAGAGCATTTTGATTTTAAATAATGTTCCAGGTTTCAAAAAAGAGATGACAGAAAGAGGACGGAAAGTGGGAATAACCGAAATTACCCTGCTACGCCTGAAGACAACTGCCGCTGTTGGTGCTGCTGCTTTGGGTGCCAGAGAAGCGAAGACGACGTTGCCTTTGGACTACTCTGCCCTGGCTGAAGTCTTCTACTCCGCCAAATATGCCAGCTAACTGAAATTTGAGGAGTGAGTTAGGGTTGTATGCTTTGGGTGATGGAACAAAGTTCTCGCAACTCCGGTGCAAGGGCCAAGATGTCAGTACCATAGGTGCATCGTAGCTTGCTTGCTTGTTTGTTTGTTTGTTTCTGCTTTTGTTATTGCTGATGTTTCTAATATTATAGGGTTGTCATAGCTTTGTTTTAAATTCTGTTTATGATGGTAGGTGTAATAAACATGCCTAAGTAGTCATTTTTGAAATATTGTGTGAAATATGTGTCGTCTTTGGAATGTGCAGGTGTAGGACTTGCTTATGTTCATCATTTTCCATAGGAGCCATAGAACCAGTGTCTGTTGCATGTCTTTTTCTGGAATGGGTTAGTGGGTCCGTTAGACCTGATCTTGCCAAACTCTTGTTTGATATTACTATGGGGGATATCGAAGATATAGTGTCATATTGTCAAGTTTTGCTTCAGAACCATTTTCACTTTTACAAAGGATGTAAAATAGTTAAGGATGAGTTCATTTGAATGGGGAAAAAACAAGGTCACATCTTTACTGAAAGCATATACATGTACATGTGCACAGACACACATACACACACCACACATGCATGCATGCAGAGGTGCGTGCACACACACACACTCACAGACACTAACACACCTTCATGTACGGACAAAAATGTATTGCACAATGACAGACTTATTTGCTCTACGCAGTTTCTTGTTTCTTAATTTTTTGGTGATCACAAGGCAGCTTAGCATTTAACTGTTCTAGTTCTAGAACAGGGGCATAGTGACTGTAATGGTGCGTTTAGTCAGAGCCAGGCATGATATGACATTAGCGTCAGTGCAAGGGGGAGAGAGAGAGTGTGTGTGTGTGTGTATGTGTGTCTGTTGGGAGTGGGAGGGAGGAAATAAGGTGAAGAAAGGAATATGAGTACTTTGTTTTGCTGGTGGAAAGAAACTGGTGTATTTGTTACCATGTATAAGTCCTTTAGCTTTTTACAAGTCCCAGAGGTTTTTGATTTGTTGTTGTTGAATTTTTAATTGTATTGTTTGAACGAATTCATTGAGGTTTGTGGGCCTTTTGATTGATTGGGGTGTTTGTTGTTGTTTTGGGATTTTTTGGTTGGTTTTTGTTATTGTTTTTATATAAACAATTGATCTTTGGACCAGAAATTGACTAAAACCCTTTGACTGAAGAGAGCGGATTCCATTTCTAAAGTGAACAGTGACTGGCATTTTGTCTTTGGATAAAGTGTTGTACAGATCTGGTGCAAAGAGGATTCTGAAGTGAACAGAGACTGGCATTTTGTCTTTGGACAAAGAGTGGGGCAGATCTGGTGCTAAGCAGGCGCAAAGTCCTGCTCCATGAGAAAATTGGTAAATGGGCTCCCTGTGCATTAGTGTATTCTGGTGTGTGTGTGTGTGTGCTTGCTTTAAAAAGAAATGTGAGTTGGGGGATACAAAAGGTCACTAAGAGGAGATGAAGGGGGTAAAAAAATCATGAATAGAGTAAAAGAAAAACAACAACAAAACAAACAAAACCCCCAAGATATATGAGAAGTTGGAAGGCTGATAGATATGGAAGGAAAACAAATGTTCTTGCACTCTGTAGTAGTTTTCAAAGGATATTTTGTTCTTAAAATTTGCACATAGAATTGCACAACCTTTTTTGTCTGCTTCCCCACCCCCCTCCCCCCCACTGCTTGTGCATTTCTTTGTCTTCAAGAATGCATTAAACTACAGAATTCGATAGGGCCAACTGTTGTTGCCTCAAGTTCAGTACATGCTTTTAAATGCATAAACATATGGAACTTCAGGGGGATGGGATAGCCCAGTGGTTAAAGAGTTGCGCTCGTAATCTGAGGGCCCAGGTTTGAGCCACCACAAATGCACCCGTTCAAGGGGATTTATCTCCTGGAGTTAACATCAGCACAGATTCCACTCCCCTGAGAGCCCTTCAGATGATACTATGAACCAAGGCTGTGTGTGTGAACACATGCAGAGCATCTTGCGCAGGCATTAAAATCCCTTCTGCCTTTCATAGGAGTATGCCATTTTGTCCCGGCAGGAACAGATGACAGCACACTGGTTTCATTTAGACATCATCCCTGAAGTCAGAATGTGGCTACTTTACTGATGGGCAAAAAGGGTCATATACGCAAAATTTCACTATTGGTGAACCCCAGAGCTGTAGCTGAGGGGGAAAAAATGAACTTCAGTTTTTTGTTTGTGAAAGTCTTGCACTTGTAAAATTATTCAAAATCCAGTGGAATGATGGAGACAAAAATCTTGGTTTGGACCAGATTTGAACCACTGGGTATAACTAACTGTTAATGCTTGTATGGTTCTACAGACCGTGTAGGCCATATCGGGACTGGCAGGCAGTTCTGGTGAAGATTCAAACCATCATCTCGCCACTTCTCAAATAGTTACACCAGACTAGTATATTTTTGTGGGTGTATTTAGTTTGTCATATAATTATGTGATGCTTCATCACATAATGAGTTGCATTGCACAAGAGGTCAATTTTTAGTTATTGATAAGTTACTAATCAGCAATAAAAAAGACTATTTAATACAAAAAACAGATTGAAAATCAGACAAATCTATGAAAAGTTATTACAAATTGAAATGTTAGATTTAGGGAAGTGACAAAATGAGAAATTGACAAGTTTAACGCTGTAATATGTGGTCAGAATGAGGGCTTTGCTATTTTTAAACATGTTTTAAAGCAAAAGAAAAGAAACTTACACCTTGATATTTCAGTACAAGGTAGAATAATGGCTACAGTTTTATAAATCAATCAAAATCTCAAAATCGACAACCTGCTTTTAATGGCTCCCCGCAAAAAAATGGGTAAGGTGCAAAAATGGGTAAGGTGATATATATAATATCAGATTGAGTACATTTTAGGGATGTATATTTTTATAATATTAGAAGTAAGTGTCAAAAAATACTTTGCTTTTCATAAATAATCCTGAACACTTTATCTTATTGTTTGTAAAACTGAAACCAAGGCAGTAGATTAAATGTTTCACCTTTTCCCTATGGGTAACCCACTATAGGGTTACCAACCATCTACTAAGCCTTCCCCCTGTATCACCCACTTCTGGGTTATGGTAGCATACGAATGCGCACAGTGCACATGTAATGGGAAAGAGGGGTTCTCTCCCTTAGCATAGGGGTAGTATTAACTTACATTGACATTGAGAGTGGCAACTTTCGCTTCAGTTTAATGGTTGTTTTGTCTTTACTTTTTAAGAGGATGGGAATGTTAAGTCTGCTTACGTTTGTTGCTTGACAAGTTTTGTTGTTGTTTTGTTTGATATGTGTGTTTGGATTTTATTTGTTAGTTGGGGGGTGGGGTGCTTTTTGCGTTTTTGAATCTATACTGAGCTTTGTTCAGCCAGTACTGGAGTGAAATGATTGGATGATTCTTTTTTTTGTCCTGTTAAGTGTAATTTGCATGCTTGATGATATTTTTATGCATGATTTATGGCCATTTGCATTGTGGTGACAGGGTGAAGGAAGGAGAGCAGTCATTCCAGTGTCTGTGTTATGGTGACAGGGTTGTTCTCTGTGTTAAAACTGTCAGAAAAATAAATACATTTAAGTGTTATGTCAAGCAAATCTGGTGGAAGAGAAATATACCGACTTTTTTGGTAAGGATGTTTTCTTTAAAATATCTTCATTTTTCTCGTGTGTGTGTGTGTGTGTTGTTTTTTTCTTGTGTGCGTGCCTGTGTGTGTGTATGATTTTTTTTTTTTTTGGGGGGGGGGCACTATTGTTTCTTTATTTTTTAATATTCAGATTGATCTAAAAATGGTTGTAGGGGGAGAATGCTCTACCATAACATTACAGCCCTCAGGAATAGTACATTTCCATTATTCAGAGCCATTCTGTTCCTTTTTTCATCTGCTTGCACAATATTGTGCCTATCAGAGGACTTTTCCTTTAACAGCATTCCACAAAGAATTTTGCCACAAGCCAGCTCCCTTATCAGGTTCTTGGCTTCTTTTAACTGTGCTATATGCAGGTGAAAAACTCCAGTTTATCATCTCGTGGGAAAGATTCACATCCAGACCACCACTCCAGGTGTAGTGTAAAGAAGAAATATACGGATTTAAGGTAGATTCATGCCTTGAATCCTTGGCTTTCTGTGTGGGCGACTTACACCGCCAGTCCATAAACCACTCAGTTTTATTTGAACAGATCACACACAATGTTTTCTCATTTTGTTTTTTTATTTATCATTTTTTTTAATCATTGCACTTCAATACAGCATTTATTGTACACATTTCCCATAAACAACTTGCATTTTATCCCTCTACTATCTTTTTGTTCTGACTAGAATAAAACCAAAGAAGACAAGTAATGCTGTCATACTGGGCACCATGGACATTTTCAAGCAATATAATTATTGAGGATGTAGTTAGTCAACATTCCTTAATGATGCTGTTCACTCAGCACTTCAATTGTGAAAAATGGCCATCCAGTGAAAGACAAAATGTATCCCAACTTTACTGATTCTGGGTGGGGGAGAACCCAAAATAATAGCATTGCCAATACTTTGTTGCTTAAGGTTTTCTATCTATCCGTACCAAAAACAGACATTACACTTTGAATAAAGCGGCAAGGAATCCTTTGCATCCAGCACTTTCCTTTGGCAGTGAATGATCTACAATATCAAATGTGCCCTATATTCGTGTTGCTGAACTATATCTCTAAGACTATAACAAGTGAACAGTGAGGGCAACAAGAACTATCCCTTGCAACATAGCCTGTTAACATGCTTCAGAGACAGCAACATGGTTCTATTTAACATGTTACAAAGATCATAGCAACCAGAACCATCCCTTGCAACATGGTTCTATTTAACATTACAAAGATAGCAACCAGAACCATCCCTTGCAACACGGTTCTATTTAACATATTAAAAAGATCGCAACAAGACAAACATCCAGCACCAAGAAATTCTAAACACTTTGCTTTTAAACCGTAACACCAGCACAGCAGTACCACCTCTTGTATTTTGGCCCCCTCAAGATAGGAAGGTATATGTACAGTGTCCTCTAAATCAACCATTCAAACCCATCAGAAAGCATGAAGCAGTACATATATTGCATTCCCCAACAGTAAACCACTGGCTGCTTGGTAACAGCCTGAAAATGCACCTAGCATAAGCTACAAATGAAGGCTGACAGTTACATCCTGCTTCAGAACATCTGTGCTATATGTCGGGCCTTGTGTCTTATTTCAAAGTGATGCAAGCATTTTTCCAGTGTAAAGACTCTCTGCAAAATTCTGAAAGGACATCTCTCTATCCTTACTTTATCCCTAAGATGTGCATGCAGAGGAAGAATGGACAGAGGACATGGCAGACAAACCCAGATGCTGGCCTGGGCAGCACTAGGCTTCAGCCTGGCAAAACGACATTACGAGTTTTGGTGACACTAAGCTTCATGTACAACAACCAAAAAAAAAACTATAAATTTTTTTTTTACTGCTTCACTTCAAGTACCCACACCTTGACAAGGATTTCAAGACTAATTCTTGAAGAAAATACTTGCGTCTTACTCCTGGGATTTTTTTTTTTTTAAGTCCAAAGCTGTCTGAACTTTTGCCAACATCCTTCCAATCAATCATCCACCACATTTCAATAACTACTATTTACAGATTCAGTTAAACATGTGTGTTGCTTGGTACAGCAGTCGATTCATACATCATACACATTCTATTCTACCTTGCTGATAATTATCACAGAGCTCTGCCATTCACATTTCAATAATTCTGGCCATAGGACTTGATATTTAACGCATTATGCTTTCAATCCCAAAAGTCGGCGGGGGAGAAAAGGAGGTGGGGTGTTACCACCAAGCACGGGAACCAAGAGCGAGCAAACAAAGCTTGCAGCCAACTGGCAATGATCACAAGGCTGAAGATTTTTGTTGTTGCAAATTTACCTTTTTTTTTTTACAAAAGCAAAAACAATAATGCACATTAACCATGATAAGATATTCCACTATACATTAACTTATACAGCTATGCACACACACCTTGCCCATTTCTAACAACAAACCAAGCCTTAAAAATATATTCATATAAATGTCTTGTGGTGCATACAACTAAGAAGCTAAAGCTGCTAACAAAACAAAACCAACAATTGTTAACCATCTCCCTCACATTTTCAATACAGTGAATAAAATAAAAACAAAAACCCCAAAAAGTTTATACTTTGAAAATTTCTTTACAAAAACATTGATACATAACTTTGATAAACAAAATGGGTAAGGCACATCTTCGTTGTAATTTCACGGTATGGTAGGAGGGTAGCAGATACAGCAGAGAGGAGAGGATGGAGTCAAGTTTACAAAAAATGTCCAGACATTTTGTAAAAGAAACCTAAGGAAATATGCAGATATACAGCTCATGAATGATGACCTGTTTAAAGTGAGGAGCTTCAAGTAATAAACTGCTGTCCTTTTGAAAAAAAATGCATTTGTTCACATCAATTTCATCTGCACAAAATCTCTTGAAAGAGCTTTCTTTCTCTGTGCAAAATAGCCTTTCACACCAGTCATCTATGGCAAAATCTCTCGAAGTTGCCTTCCATCTATTCTATTAAAACAATATATATATATATATATATATATATATATATATATAAAAACAAAAACAACAACCAACTTTCACACAAGTTTCACCTACAGCAAAATCTGTTCACTGTGCTTTCTCTCTCTTGCCATACCAAAATCAAATCATGGTGCCTTCTATTTTTTTGTCATAAATCTTCCACACCATTTCTTTAGAGGCAGAACCTCTCCAAAATGCCTTGTAAACTTCTATATATGGTCAGAGAAGCCCTACACATTATTTCATCTCCAGCAATATCTCAAAACTGTCCTCTATACTTCTATCTTTTGTCAGAGAAGCCTAGCTATTGTCATTTCATCTACAGCAATATCTCAGATCTGCCTTCTAAACTTCTATCTATTGTCAGAGAAGCCTTACATATCATTTCATCTACAGTAACATTTCATAACTGCCTTCTAACCATCATCAGAAACCTTAAACGCTATATCAAATATAGCATGAAATCACCTTCCAACTCCTGTATAAACATTTGTCACAACATTTCATCTAGAACAAAGTCTTTACTTGAAAATGCCCACACCATGGTGATTGAGTTTTGTAGTAAATGCAACCTTGATGACTGGAAGCTTTGGACTTCCTTATTCCCACTACAGAGCTGGGTGAAAGGGTTGCTGTGCACAAAATGACTGGCAGCTGTTACAGCAAACTTGACACTGCTCAATATGTGATACAAAAACAAGTTTTTAATGAGTCATTCAGCATTTCTTTTTCTTTTAAACAAAAACACATTCTGATCTGTTCTTCACACACACACACGGAGACATCAACATTTTATGCAATATACTTCACTCACAGTTTCAGCTGCTTTTTGACATACTTTGTTAGTGAATGGTCTTGGATGATTCATCTTTACTTTATGCATTTCACACCATGCTATTTAGTCTTTTGCATTTAATGTGACTTTTTTTTGACTTTCATATATTTTAACCATTCACCACATCTGAGTTCAAGAATGTTTGTATTCCTGTGTCATTTATACCTGAAATGTATTCCCAAATAATACTTTGTCTACAAAAAGAACTTGACAAAAAACAGACATTAAGCCTATATTTCAGTCCATAATACCAGTCCGACTATGGAGTTTTTACAACAGAAAACAAAGACTAAAACCGTTTAAACCAAAGGATCAGTATCAGTTTGAGAAGTTTTGCCACTATTTAGTTGGAACCACGAGCAGAGAATTTTTGTGTAAAACAGACACTGAAACTACTCCAATGAAGGGACCAAAAGAAACCTTAGGAAGTTTATCACTTGTTCATTGGAACTACATGCACTAGATTTTTTTGAGAAAACAGGCATTAAAACTACTCGAACAAAAAGAACCAAAACCAGCTTAGGAATTGTGACTGCAAGTTTGTAAGGAAGACATGCATATGACACGCCAAGCGAGGCTGTGAGTGAGCAATGTCACCATGACTGTGTAGAGTTATGGACTGGCCCTGCACCATTCCTGGGACAAGAAAATAGTTCCCCTGGGAAAGGGGAACATTACCGCACAGTACCATGCTCTCTACACATACACTACAGCCGTCTGCGTAACACAGCATGGCCCCCTCAAACCTGGGCTGAATAGGTGCTGAGATTTCGTGTACTGGACTTTAAAAAAATCTAAATGTTTTCAAGAATTACTTTTTTAAAACTACATTTTTTAAAGTCAGATAACTGGATGCTGAAAAGGAAAAAAAAAGAATGAACTGTTGAAATAGGTTTTTTTTCTTTTTGACTACAGTTCTGAAAATTCCCAGAGCTGGATGATAGTGCTCTCAGCTATTTTGCTTCCTACTGCATGAATCAAACAGCACTGAGACTGTTACAGGAAGTAATCACACAGAATGAACTTCGAGTCAAACCACCAAATAAATCATACTTGCATCAACACCCATATCACAAATGCAGATACGTTTTGAGACACACACTTCATGCGTTACCAACCAAAACATAACCCAAAACAGCTTACTCCCACAAAAAGACATAACCCAAAACAGCTTACTCCCAACAAACATCCATGTGAGCAAGCAGCTCCCCTTGACGTTCCTCTGAAAACTCCTTGTTACATTTTGGACAAGTGAGGACATTCTGCTTTGCTGTGTGCGACGCTGGTGCAGATTCAGGCTGGGACTGCTTCAGCTGGGGTCCTCGCGCAATCAGCTCCATAGTATTGCCAGGCATAGACAGTGGCCCTCCCATGGCGTTTGATCGCTCACCACACGGCGCCTCAAAGTCGAAATCGGGGTAATCTCGCCAGCCTCCATTGTTGTCAGGACTTCTGGGGCCATCGTAGTCGAAATCAAGTCCTGGCGAGTGAAAGTGAACTCCTCGTGGTTGTAGATTGTGAGGCTGTGGACAGAGAGCACTTGTAAGTCTTGTGTTTTGCTGCAGGACACTGATGCTAAGGAAGGAGGAATAAGTTCATAGATGAGAAGTAGAGGAAAGCAAGAGCGAGAAAAAGTAGCAGGAAAAAAAACACAAGCATGCAGGGAATCAGTAACAACTTCTTTTCAATCTTCTCATCATGCAATAACATCTCCAGTATTAGCAGAACTTTCACAAAAATTCTCAAACATGAAAAGTATGAATACATTAGTTCAGAGTGCTAAGTTTCATGGTAAGTTTTCAGCACTTATGAAAAACAGAAAATGCTCATGTGCATAGCCTACTCCACACCATTTACAATCTCAATCAAAAACTTCATGTCTTCCTGCATTACTTCTACTCTCTTATCATGATTACACGAAAACTGCTTTATAACAAAAACGCTGAATCAAGATAAGTTTCATTATAAAAAAACGCATAAACAAACTTTATGCAAATCAATGCCTAGTTGCTCACAAAGCCTTTGTGAAGGAATGCCATCACTGAGGCAGAGAGATAAATAAAAGAAATGATGAGAAGAGAAGGAAAAGAGCATAACAGATAACTAAGTACAAACAGAGAGACAGAGAGAGAGAGACACACACACAAAGAAAAAGAAACAAAAAGAGATACAGAGAGAGGGGAAGGAAGGAAGAGAAAGAGGGTTGATGCACACATCATGTATGACAAGGAACCATGAAAACAGAGAGCAAGCAGGGTGGGGGAGGGAAGGCAGAGAGAGAGAGAGAGAAAGAGATTGAATACATACATCATATATAACAAGGAACTATGAGGACAGAAAGCAAGAAGGGAGGGGAGAGAGATTGAATGCCTACATCATGCCCATGCTCCTGTGCTGGGGGCCGGGCAGAGGGGGATGGCTGCACCATTTGTTGCTGGTTTTGCACAAACGTCTGCAGATGAGCATTCTGAAAAAAAGTAAAAAATAAAAGTAAGAAATATTATCTGTCATATCAATTTCTATAAAAAGGGAAGAACACAATAGGAAAGTCTGAAACAAAACAAACAAACTGTTATTCATAAAAATACAATAAAAATAAAAATCACTCATCCTTCCATAAATTCACTTCAAGGAGAGTAATAAGTCTCAACACAATCTACAGTATCAAAATGTTCTCGTTATGCTTCTGTTGATGAAACTGATATTACGTACTTAAAACGGAAGGACAAATCAATTTTGTTTGTTTAGCTTACCTTTGCTTCACTTCATATACTTAAGCTTTATTTTGATTTTTGTTTTATTATAGTCAAGGGCTGGTGTATATATGTATGAATGCGAATATTTGCTGACATAAGTGAGCGTGCATGTGTGTATGCATGCATGCATGTGTGAGTTTGTGTGTAAATTCTATTAAAAAATACTGTGAACAATCAAAATCCCTCCACACACACACACACACCACACACACACACCCATCCCGCCACACTCACAAACTTCAAAAATACTGTGAACAATCAAAATCCTGACCAACTCCCTCCCCCACGCACACACACACACACACAACCCATCACGCCACACTCACCAACTTAAAAAATACTGTGAAAAACAATCAAAATCCCTCCACACACACACACACACACACACACCCCCCATCCCGCCACACACACACACACACACACACACACCCACCACGCCACACTCACACACACAACCCATCCCGCCACCTCACCACACACTACTCACACACACTCACACACACCCATCCCCCACACATCACACACACACACAACCCACCCGCCACACTCACACACACCACACCCATCACGCCACACTCACACACACACCCATCAGCCACACACACTCACACACCCTCTCCGTCACACACACCACAACCACCACGCCACACAGAGACCCACCACGCCACACACACACTCACACACACACACGCATCACACACACTCACACACAACACAACCCCATCGACACACACACACCTCACACACACCACCCCACACCACGCCACACAACATCCACACACACACATCCACGCCACACTCACTCACCAACTTTCGCAGGTGGGCGTTCTGCTCCTGCAGGCTGTTCACCTTCTGCAGGGCCACCTGCCGGTCCTGCCGCTCCTTTTCAAAGTCCTCCGTGCACACCTGGATCTGCGCCTTCAGGTGCTCGATGGTGCTGCTGTCCTCCGCGGCGCTCTGCGGCCTGCCGGGGGACTGGGACAGGATGGTCACCTGGCTCTGCAGCTGGGCCAGCTGGGCGTCTCTGGCGGCCACCTCTCGCTGCAGCCGCTGCGCCTCCTCCTCTGCCTGCACAGAGAGGAAGGGAGGGTGTCACATGGAGGAGGAGGAGGGGGGTGGGGGGTGGGATGGTTTAGACCTTCGCCTGCCTAACAAGCAAAGCGTGTGTGTGAGGTTCTGGGTTCAGATTCCCAACCTCGGCCCTTTCTTCCCGGTTTGGTTAAAAAACACTAACAACAAGCCGTCAAACAGAATGTCAAAGTCCTTCAGATGAGACTAAACATCCGAGAGCCTGTATGCGAATTGCATGCAGAACATCTTGTGCATGCGTTAAAAACCCATTCGGAAGAGTAGGTCATTGTGTGCTGGTAGGAACTGATGACAAAATAAAAACCGCATGCGCACGGGTGTCATGTTTAGACACCGACCCCAAAGTCGGAATGCGGCTACCTAAATGGGGGGGGGGGGGGGGGGGGGGATAGTCACAAATGCAAAAATCTCACCATTGGTGAACCTCGGAGCTCTAGCCGAGGAACAAAAAATGAAAATGAAATATCTGGGGGAAAAAGTCCGGAGCTGTGGAAGCGAAGTCCAGCTAAGGCTGGTGACATAGATGACACTGATATGCCCAGCATGCACCTTGCTACCTGGAGAGGGACAGGCTCCGCTACATTGAAGTTGAACTCAATGCACTAATTGAGAACATCAGTGGTGCAGGCAGTGCTCCAAATGATTCCTCCAGGAGTTATGACTGAAGTCCAGTCAAACAGTTAGCTGAAAGGACAGTCCAGGGAGAGCTGGCCAGAGGATGATCTTCAGAGCAGAGACCCCACTGTAAAAAAGGGTTCAGTCCTTAAATTTCGACAGGAGGGCAGGGTCAAGTCATTTACTTCTGCACTGATTTTGTATCTTAAACAAACAAATAGAATTTACCATACATTTTTTCTGTGTAGGCTAAGGCTCCTCTTCCCAGCTGTGAGACAGCACTGCCACTGTGCTGGCTCATTCACTTTTTGTGGGAAACGATGGAAGACAACATCATAGAGTGGACTGGCCTTCAGTGGAACGATTTGCTACGGAAAGCAGAGGACCACGAGAAGTGGAGGAAGTTGGTTGCAAAATCTTCAGTGGTGCCCCCATGGTCTACAGGATTATGTGATAGATGAAGGAAGGAAGTTTTGTCTCAAAGCTGTGAACCAAATGCTTTATTTAGATTTTTAAAAACCCAACAAACTTCAGTGTCAATACTCTCTTCATTTGTTGTACTCAAAGCACTCATCTGCTAAAAAACAACTTCAGAGTTGACACTCTCTTCATGTGTTTTAAAACTCAAAGCACTTCTCCTCTGCTCCATCTTCACTTCACCGCATATAGAACTTGACCTGACCTGACTCCTCTTCTCCCTTAACTCCTTGAGCAGTCAGGGAAGCACTGCACTGAATTTTTCAAGCAGTAGGTCAAGGGCAGGGCAGGGCAGGATGACCCTGGCAGAGTCCATCCATTTTTAGGTAGCAGGGTGCATGCTGAGTGTGCTTTTTTTAAGTATGAATGAAAAGAACACGACCATGTTCCACAAACTTTCTGACGTGAATCAGTTACTGAGCAAGCGACACATACCTTTCGTCTAATATCACTGATAGAGAAAAGACATTATTAAATCAAAAGATCGAACATACCTTCTGTCTCAGTTCATCCATGTGGCCGATTTCTTTGCGGGACTTCTCGATGACTTGTTCAATGCGTCGGTTGATTTCCTGACTGGGCCCCATGCGCATGGCTTCCTTCAGCCGTTCGTCCAGCTCTTGGACTTTCTGCTCCAGCGACTGTGTGTACCTCTCCCTCTCGTTGAAAAACTCTTGCCAACGCTGGTTCATTTTCGTTACCTGGTGGAATATAACAACGGAATCAATAGGACGTAGTTAACCTGTCTGGGTGTAGTTAGCAAATGAGATAGATGTGCGTGTAAGTGTGTGTACATGCGTGCATGTGTGTGTGATGTGTGCAAGTGCACATGTTTATAAAACACAAAAAGCCACTGACAGCACACACAGATTAATTCTAACAAGAAATAGGTATCTTATATTTGTTTGTTATTGTTTTGTTTCATTTTGAAGAATTCTCACCCCCAGTGAAATATGATAAGACCTGTTTAAATATTCTGTGAAAGTCCTTTAAAAGAAAGCTCCAACAAGTTTACTAACTTTACATTAAAACAAAAATCCATTTCTAAGCTGCTGAAACTCCTATGATTCTGTTGTGTTTCAATGTTACTTTAAAAAAAAATTACGAACATAAAAATGTATTTTTACAAGAGTAACAATTAATTCTACTGTTGAGGCATAAGCTTTGTTCATATACTACACCACATGCAAACACAAGTTGGTTCTCCCTCTCTCTCTTTCTCAAACAGTGACAAATAGACTTGTGCAGTTGTACATGTAAGTGCAGAGTAAAAGGAATATTAATTTGAAGACTTACCATGCTACACAAATCTGAAATTGTTATCCCCCTTGTCTAAAGGGTTGTAATGTTGAATGGACAATAAAACTGTAAGTGTCACTCTCTCTCTTCTCTCTCTCAACTTATCAAGTACAGCCCTCAAAAGATCTAAACTGGTCATGGATACATACCTCCTCCACTCTGTCTTGCAGTTTCTGCTTTTCTTCCATCACCTGTTTCATGTCGGCACCATCCACCGAGTCACCATCAGTACGCTGTTCAAAACAAAATGTGTTTAATTAATGAGAAACATTTCATTTGTTAAATATAAAAACATGTTCAAAAATTCACATCACAAACATTCAACAACACATTATCTGGACTGTTATGTGCAGTGATGTCATTTTGTCGGCTCTGCCAAATTCTAAAAATCCCATTGGCACAGATTGCAAGAGAAAGCATAATTTTGCATTGTTGAGACAGATCAATGTAACCTTGGAAAATTCTCCTTGTGTTTAAAGACAAACTTCTGATAGGCACAGCTATCCTATTTTTATACTTTTCTTTAACAAAATATTGGTGACAGGCATTGGAAACCAGCACATGCATGGACATCATACTAGTTTTACGCTCGGGGCAGGTTTTGATTTGTTTGTTTTTTGTTTTGTTTTGTTTTTAAATTTTGGAAGCCTGAAAAGTTTCTCAAAAACTAGAAAACTGGAATTGCTGCTAAAAACAGGAAAAACTCCAGGAAAAAAAGGAATGGCTGGCAGCTATGCATATATATATATATTTTTTTTTCCCTCTGCGATTTGATTTGTTTACATTACAAGATTCAGCACTATATAAATTCCATACATTGTTATTATTATTATCATTATTATCATCATTATGATGAAAATTGGGCTACTCTCCCTGTGGAGGGCATGTTGCCATACAGTATTTTACTGTTATAATTTATATATACTACTACTAGACATCTTTTGTTTTTGCTTAACTTCCTAATTCAGTTTTAGCAAGCATATATACATATGCTATAGATGTCTTTTGGGGCTTTAGTCCCTAATCATAGCAAGCTGAATGGACCCTGTAACGGAAATGAAAGTTGGAGAAAATTGCTACAAAATTTTGAGAACTGCAAAGATCGTTCTCTCTCTCTCTCTCTCTCTCTCTCTCTTATCATTTGTAAACACCAGCACAGCCAGACAATCCTCCTTTTGTGCAGATTATTTCTTGTTTTTTAAAATCATAAATTGTTATAAGGTCTAGAAATCACTACTGTTGACTGATAATGTGCTAGATTTCATACTCTGATTTTCAAATGATACAAACCAGAGGTTTTGAAAGTCTTTGGTTAATACATACATTCAAGTCTTACTCTTAGGAAAACAAAGGAATGGGTAGTTTTTAATGAATACTATGTCCTGCGGTTATCAGCTGGTTCAGAGTAGATATAATATTCTCTCTCTCTCTCACGCACACATCCTCACACATACACATACACACACACACATAGTCAAACCCATATGTTCTTTATCTTATATAACTCACCTCAACTGCTTGCTTTTTCACTGGTGAGAGCTCCACCACAATGTCTTCCCTAGTTTCCACAGAAGTGTCTTGCATCTGATCCAGAATCGTTTCAAAGTCTTCACACCGGGACATGAATTCTCGCAACTGCTCTTTCATTTTCAAGGCAGGTAACCCTGCCCCAGTCGTCAAGGATTCTGTTTTCTTTCCTGGCTTTTGTCTCAGCTGTTCGACTTCTTCCTGGAGGGAAATCAGCTGCCGATCCTTTTCGTTGTTGGAGGATCGGTAGAGGGTTTCCAGGTCCGAGAGCTTCATCTTCATGCTTTTGTTTTCTACTTGCAGTTTGTCCACCATTTGCTGAAGTCCCTGTTCTGTTTCTCCCACCTGCAAATGTGATTAATGACCGCTGCAAAAATACAGTTTGCACTGAACAAAAACAAATGGCAAAACTAGAAATCTCTATAAATGAAAAATTCATTTCAGCCAGTATTTATAAATAGAAGTCTGAAGCATAACACGCCATAAAAATAAACCATTTAGCTAACACAGCTGTTTGGTTTGTTTTCGTGGGGTTTTTTGGGTGCGCTGATGTCATAATCTTATTTTTGCTGTTTATGTTTATTGCTGATATTGTTGTTGCTGTTTTACAAACTGGAAGTCACAAAAATCTTCGTCTCACTCATTTGTTCTCCAAACAATAAATTCCAGCACAAGGCCTGGACTACTGACTGTTAGGTTCCTGGGAAAATAATGCTCTATGTTAGTTAAATTACATCAAATTATACACATTATGTCCAGAGACAGACATGTATGTAAAATCTATAATATGACAGACTTGGGATCAACAGCTTATGCCAGAGTAATTCCTCATCACTAAAACCACCATACTTAGTAGTGCGTGGGTGTGTGAAATAAGTCTGTCTTCTAGTCAACGGTCTTAAAACATTGAATTCATAATTATATTGGTGTATGGTGTGGGTGTGCGTGGGCGTGTTCGCACACACACGTACGTGTGTACGTGCTGCGTATATGCGTGCGTAAAAATAAGTTTTTATGTCTTCTAGTCAATGGGTTTAAAATTGTGTTCACAATTGATGTGTGTGCGTGCGTGTGGGTGTTTGCGTGTGTGTACGCATGCGCGCGTGTGTGTTGGTGTGTGTGTGTGTTCGTGACATTTTATTTGAAAACCAATATGAAATATAGCCTTTGTGTCTTTGATATATTTGATGTGTATCAATCTGCCTGTCAGTATTGTAATTGCCCTTCATGGGATGATTAAAGTGTTTTTGACTTTGACTTGACTTGACTTGACTTGACTTTCTTCTCAATCCAAAAAAAGCTTCATATTTTTATAGTTCAATTTTCATCTTCTAATGCACCAGTTCCCAAGCTTTCTTTAGTTTCTGTACAACTTCTTTTTTTAGATAAACTTTTGTGAACAATTATTAAATTGCTTCATTATTAAACAAAAGCATTTTTAAACCTCCCAATGTTCAAGTTCCTGATAAACGACATAGATCTATTAACATGTTAACATGATGTGAATTTTCCAAAGCAACATACCTTAAGAGGTTTCTGAAGGCTGTCACTATCGTTGACACTGTCAGTGCCAGACTCGTGCTGTAACATACTCCTCAGTCGCTTGTTCTCCATGGCCAAATTCGTCAGGGTTTGCTTGGAAGTACCTGGCACAATCACCTCGTTCTCATCAATCTCTCCATCGGGACAAATCCTATTCACAACCAGGCGATTTTTCAAATTTCCCATTGCTGTTTCCATGGCAATCAAATTCTTTTTCAGAGCAACGTTCTCCTGTCGGGACTCTGCTAACAGTCGAGAGACAGTTTCCACCCCATCTCTCCGAACCTTCTGTGATTCCAGTTCATTCTGATAGTGCTTTAAAAGCACGGTCATCTGGTCCACCTTTTGCTTGTAGGCCTGTAGCTCCATTTCCATTCTCTTTGAATATGCCAAGGTCTTCAGCTGGTTAAGGTGTCAAGTCTGAATGAATCTGTGTGCAGGTGTGCTTGTTCACAACAGGCTGACCTCCAAGCGTAGTATCTGGAAAATAAATGTTAAAACTAATTTTTTTAAAATGAAGAATAAAAAAATCTGCAAAATAATAGAAACAATAAGTATGGCCTACCAAACTGCAGTAATTCCTGAAAAAAATCTTTTATTAAATTTCTATAGTTAAAGGTGGTTCTGAGAACAAAATTCTAATTAAAGTGAAAATAATAAACTTGATAATATTTTTTTTTTTGCCAGTATCTTATCAGTAATATTCTGTAATATAAAAACAAACTTGTTTGTATGTCTGAAACGTTCATTGAATTTTGAACCCCCTCATCACCAACAAGACCAGGAAGTTATAATATATATATATATATATATATATATATATATATATATATATATATATATATATATATATATATATAATAAAACCCCTCAACTGGTGTTGTGTGGGTAGTGTTCCCTGTGTCTTAGTAAAAGTCAAAGTTAAATATTTTTTCCCCATATGGTAAATTGAATTTAAGCAACACTATCTGTGTGTGTGCATACTTGAAAATATTGTATCCCACCCCCCTCCCCCCTCACATAAGACAATGTTACCTGGAAGTTTCAAAAAAAAAGTTTGAAAAAACCCAACAACCCTAGGCTACTAACTTGCTTTTACTGTTTTAGTCTGAAAAGTATCTCCAAGGGGAAAAGGTTCATTCTAAAAAAGGTTAACACCAACTGTAGTAGGGAACAGCCAAATATCAATTCAGTGTTTCATGGTCACATTGATATCACTAATAAAATTTGCAGTTGAAGCAACTTAGTACTTACAGAATCACTTACAGCTCTGTATCACTATCAGTTTGATCTCTCAGCATAGCCACTGTAGCTCAAGTCAAACACTATCACTGGCCGTACTCTTCACTTACATTGCATTTAACGCTGTGAGACGAGAAACAGTGTTGTTATGCTCTAAATACTTCTGGGATGGCAACACAAATAATGTGTCGCAGTTATGTGCATTATAAACTTACATCCGGCTTGGTGGCAGTCAAGCCCCCATGAAATCGTATGCAAACTAGGCTATTGACTGACTCGTCGGACAAACCCATCCTGTTCTCTGCCCAAATCTGTCCTATCATCTAGTTCAAGTTGTGACTAAATGTAGACTTAATATGACGAATGTGAAAGCCAAAAGAGCGAGAGAAAATAGGCCTATATGGCTATAGCCTACACTGACTAACACACACACACACACAATCGACATCCAAATGTTTCATCAAATATACTTACATAGTGAACTAGGGCCTATGGAGAATTATACAATCCCAGTCCGATAATAGTCGTGTAAGGTATGGATAGCTCGCTTTGTCAGAATTCTTTCCTGTCGTCTGACAACACAGGACGGAGCCTTTGCGCATGACCGAAATAAAGGAACCAATGGGAGGAAACTTCTTGACCCAATGAAAAGCGGCTGGGAAAACATAGGGGATTCCCCCTTCGTTCGCCCCTGTCAGGTTTCTTTTCCTCTTTGAATAAATCAAGCCTCTCTCTCTCTCTTTCTCTCTCTCTCTCTCTCTCTCTCTCTCTCTTCTCTCTCTCTCCTCTCTCTCTCTCACGCGCGCGCGCGCCCCTGTGTGTGTGTGTGTGTGTGTGTGGAGTCGACTCAAAATGATCGTGTGTGTGTGTGTGTGTGTGTGTGGCTAGCTATGAATTAATTGACAAATACGAAGGAAATTATACCACTGTAAGTCAAGGCAGATAACGTGAAATTTGGGCTGCTCTCCCAGGGGAGAGCGCGTCTGCAACTGTTTCCCTATCAGGGTGATTTTTTTTCTACAGAATTTCGCCAGGGACAACTCTTTTGTTGCCGTGGGGTGTTTTTGACGTGCGTTAAATAATTATGTGTAACACACGGGACCTCGGGTATTATCATCTCATCCGAAAGACTAGCACCCAGACCACCACTCATGGTCTGATGGATGGGGGAAAGTTTCGGGCCCAAACGGGATTCGAACCGCGCACACTTCTGACACGGACTTTTCGTTTTCTAGGTAGGCCTAGGCGCGTTACCTCTAGACCACCGATTCACTGACGGATTATCACGTAAACTGTCCTAACTATATGGAGGTCGAGGTCACGGTGACTTAGCGTTCAAAGTCCTCGAACTTACAGCTTATCTGAAATGTACGAATAGGAGCATGCAGCTATAATTATAACAACTTATCTACAACTACGAAGTGGACCAGTACGCAGATCTGTCACAGTTCTGGTGGGCATTTCCTGACCAAGATCCACAAATTTAATCTAACCCCCCCCCCCCCCCCCCCCCCCCCCCCCAATCCTGTCCTGTCGTCGAACTGTTCTGTCAATTCTGCTGTAAAACTTTTGAGCCCTAGTATGAGAGCTAAATTGTTGGTAAATGGTTCTGCGGAAAAATATTGGTAAAACTGTAGGGGAAACTGATTCATGGGCATATTTTAGAGTACAGAACTGAAAACTGACCCAACTAACATGCGAAAGTCAATCAGTTGAACAAATAACATGAACACCACAGCAGGCGGTGCGCGCACACACACACACACACACACACACACACACACACACACACAGCATACAGCACACACACATACAGCACACACACACACACACACACACACACACACAGCATACAGCACACACACATACAGCACACACACACACACACACACACACACACACAACACACACACACACACACACACACACACACAAACCACACACACAATCACAACCTAAGATAGTTTGGTGGAGAGAGAGACCAGCCCCCCCCCCCCCCCCCCACCCCCCTCCCCCCCAAAGTAAATCATTGTATATCATCTAGAAATTAGAAATTGACTTTGACTTTGACTGTTATGAACGCATCTAATGCCGGCAGTCTAGAACTGTGCAGTGGAAGCCCATTGTCTTCTTCTTCTTCGAACATTTTATATTTTCAGTCTTTCTGGGAAAAACCCCCAGGAGAATGGACCAAGAGGACAGAAAATAGACAAGAAGGAGGTGGCAGGAAGAAAAGGAACAAGGCAGAAACAAAGAGAGACGGATAGAAAAGAGGGAATTCCTAGCACATAATTGCCAGAAGGTGGTGTTGCTATTAATTTATACTGACAGTACCCCGGCTTTCCCATGCACGGGAGAGGCAGGAGCATGTAGTCTGGAGCTTTCTCTGTCCGTGCTTCACTTTCACCTTCACCTATCCCGTAGACTTGTGGGCCGTTAGGGCACCACTGAAGATTTTGCAACCAGCTTCCTCCACTCCTCGCGGTTTTCAGCTCTCCGTAGCAAGTTTCAACTCAAGGCCAGTCCACTCTCTGATGTTGTCTTGCCATCGTTTTCTCTGTCTGCCTCTTCGTCTCCCTCCTTGTACTGTTCCCTGTAGGACAGCTTTGGCCAGTCCAGATGTTCGTGTGACGTGCCCGATTTCAGTTTCCTTTTTTTCCACTGAAGTCCGGAACTCTGCATATGGTCGATTGTGATTTCAGTTCTGGTTTTCACGTCCTCGTTAGTGATGTGATCTCTGTATGAGCTACCAAGAAGTTTGTGAAAGCATTATCATCTGCATTACCTGTATCCTTCTTTCAATGTCTGCTGTTATGTCAAAGCTTAGAGCGTGACAATAAATGATTACTTTCGGACCCAATAGCTCAGCAAACAACAATAATACTGAAACATCAACTTTCCTCAGTTCTGATTTCACATCATACCAGTCTGTACCTGTACCAGGCAGAACGATCACCAATTGTTCTAAGTTTTCAACTGCAGGAACCACGAACAGGCCACCGGTCTCAAATGTGGATCAAGTCAAGTCAAGTCAAGTCAAGTATTTTGGTTATGTAGTGAGCAAAGGTGGGGAGGAGGGGAGGAGGGGAGGGAGGGAGGGACATCTGCCTGTCTCTTCCACCCACACCCGCTCTCTACGGGACGGGATAGCCTAGGGGTTAGAACATTGTGCTCGCAATCTGATGACCCGGTTCGATTCCCGTTCAAGGGATTTTTTCCCCCTGGAGTTAACATCAGTGCCGTCTCCACTTTCCCCAAAAGTCATTCGGATGAGACTAGAAACCGAGGCCCCGTGTGCGAACGCACACAGAACATCTTGCGCACACGTTAAATCCTGTTCTGCTTTTCGTAAGAGAAGGCCATTGTGTGCCGGTGGAACAGATGGCAGAATTTACAAACCGCATACACACGGGGACTAGGATGTAAAAAAAACCCACATAAGTGCTTATTCCATTATCCTCGATATAAAAGAATGAAAATTTTTAAAAAATTCCCGTCCTCAAATATGGCTGTGTGTCAGTGTGAACAGCAAGGTTTAGCTGACGGATGCTACTGCTGTGCAGACAGACTTGGTGTCACTGCTGTCACTACTCATCAGTCAAGGACCCAGGCTTGGGTTTTTCCTGACTACAACATTTTATGCACATGCACACGCCGCGCCGCGCGCACGTACACACACACACACACACACACACACACACACACACACACACACACACACACCACCACCCCACCACCACCACCACTACACACCACACGAAACACACACTGTCCTCCCCCATTCCCCCCCCCCCACCACACACCACCCACCACACACACAACAAAACACACACACACACACCACCACCAACACCACCAACCACCACCAACACCACCGCCCCACCACCACCAACAACAACAACAACACTACCACCACCACTACCTCACGAAGACAATGTTACGAAGAGAATGTGTTCCTGTGTTTTATTACAGATTTCCATCGTCTCTTAAAAAGTCCAGCTTCTTTGTATGAACACTAAACCTAGTTTGATGTTGAAAGTTGGATTATTTCTTACTAAAATGTTTAGGTATCAGAAGTAATGATGTTCATGATTAACTGTTGTTCCTATGGGCCATAATGGCCTGCAAAAACTGAATTAAAGTTATTGCTGTTGTTGTTACCACGCGCGCGCGCGCGCAGCGCCACACACACACACACACACACACACACACACACACACACACACACACACACAACCCCACACCACACGCACACACACACACACCACTACACACACACACACACCACACACACACGCGCGCGCGCGCGCGCGCGCCGCCATGCATGGCTTCAGGGGCAATATTTCTGGTGGCTGTTTTTATAGGGAAAATACATGTACTGACTGTCTCACTCGACAGCCGTTACAGCCCAGTGGTTAAGACCGTCTGACTTCAACCCCATGGGTCTATGAAGTCGTGGGTTCGAATCTCGGCGGCGGCGACCTGTGAATTAAGGGTGCTGGTTTTTACCATTTCCCATGTCAACTTCAAGTGCAGCCCTGCCAGTGCCTTGATTCCCTTTGCGTATACATGTATGCAGAGATCACAAATGCACGTTAAAGATCCTGTAGATTCATGTCAGCGTTCAATGGGTTACTGAAACACGAACATAGCCAGCATACATCCCCGAAGTCGGAATGCGGGTACCTTCAAGGTGAGCAAAACCGATGGCATACGCAAAATCTCACCATTGGGAAACCTCGACGTGCTAGCCGAGGAACAAAACATAAAGCCTCTCTCCGAAAGACTAGTGGTACCCGACACTCATCATCTGGTAGAATGTCACAAGTTTAAAAGAGAAAGAAAGAAAGAAAGAAAAGAAAGAAGGATAAAGAAGAATCCTGGTCGGATGTCATTCAAACTGCATCTAGACGCTGACTCGCTATAATAAATAATTTATAGACTACCGGTTATTTTACCTTAAGGATACAATGACCGTTTTAGATGGAAAATCGTGTTGTTGTTTTTTTAAGGGGAGGGGGGAGGGGTATTATCATGGAAATTACACACACATACGCACACACACGCACACACGCACGCATGCACGCACGCACACACGCACACACGCACGCACAGCCTGTCCGGACATCCATATCCTTGACGTTCACTGGTCAAAGTGCGTAGTATAACACACACACACACAAACACACACACACATCGTGATGGGCTGAAATGGCCACAGATTGAGGGCCAAACACACAAAACTTTGGACCATAAAATGCCGACAGCCTTAACGACGACGACGACGACGTGTGACGGTAAACGCACACTGTATAGCAACGTAGGCTACATACATACATACATGTATACAGTACATGTCAACTCTCTCTCTCTCTCTACAGGAACGTATGCGGATCTTGGTGTGCACGCGTGTAGAAACCAAACCTTATAGCCTCCCCTTGTGCAGGTGACGAACGAAGTTAGTTTTGGGTGGAGGCTGATTGTATCTGTATGCCCAAAGGTGGAGTTGCAGTGTCATAAAAAAACCCCAACAATAAACCCCTAACAAAAACACAACCTCCCTCTCCCCCCCCCCCCCCCCCCCCAATTAAAACAAAAGAACAAAACTAAAAACAAAACAAACAAAAAAAGCCTAAAAAGTTTATTCTGTTGCTTGTACTGTTTACACTACTATATTATCTCAATTCTAGATCGACTGTTTAACTGTGTGTGAAAGACATTGAACTTAGGCGTATGTATGATTTTCTGTTTTGCAGTTGCAATTTTTTTTTTAATGTGCCATTTTGCTAGCATTATCGCGAAATCGAATTTGTCAGTAAGTTATATTTCTATCCCCCCCTCCCCGCCCCCCAAGATTACCAAAACTACGTGAAAGTTTTTATATTGCACACATTTTGGTATCTCGTTCATTGAATAAGTTTTCTAGTTTTGTTCTAGAAACAATTCTGACCTGTGCAGAGTCCCACAGAAAATGTGTTGAATGCAACCTCTGGTTTCTTTACGAAGCACACCCTTTACAGTGTTTACCACACCCAATGGAGGCCAGGCCAAAAGCTGTGTCAGTTATTGATGCCAGCTAATTGCTAAGGCCTACACTTAAATGTTGTTATGGTGCTAAATGTTGTGTTGAGATTGCCTTCAGCCACGACAAGCTCTTAACACAACAACTTTCACTCTCCTTTAAAGGAGAAAATAAATCCTCTGTAGTGGGAGAATGGGTGCCCATATGGTGAGGTACTTACGGTCATACACGCAAACTTCTCATTCAGTGTGTAATTTCAGTCTCACAGTGATTCCCAGGTGGGATGAGTGAGTCAAAGTACCCATTCTGGGTGACTCCCAGAGTGTTAAGCTAGGGAACGCACAACAACACAACAACAATAAATCAACGTCGGGATCAATAACACGGTGAACAACTCTTAACTGTAACCATTTAGAATGACTTCTTTGAATTTATGCATTTTACCAAAGATCTTTGCCCCAACAAATATCTTGGTTTAGTTTTTCTGTCCATTTTCAACAACACTTTGGTGATCCGTTATCCGACACAACACACTGATAATAATGGTATTATGTGCCCTTTGTTAACACTGTCCATAGCTCTTTTAAACTGCGTGTATGTTATAATTATTATGTGTCGTTTTGTTACTTACTCGTGTACCAGTTTTTTTCTCCGGTGAATTGTTTGATTGACGTTATTCACCCAGAAAAAGTAATAAATTATTATCTCACATTCAGCAAACATAGCTACACAAGTCTTCATAATTTATGAATCCCATGTTGAAACAGCATTTTTTGGTCTTATGTATGTATGTATGTATGTATGTATGTATGTATGTATGTATGTATGTATGTATGTATGTATGTATATATGTATGTATGTATGTATGTATGTATGTATGTATGTATGTAGGCTATATATGTAGGCTATGTATGTAGGATATATATATATGTATGTATGTAGGCTATGTATGTATGTATGTATATATGTATGTATGTAGGCTATGTACGTAGGCTATGTATGTAGGCTATGTATGTATGTATGTATATATGTAGGCTATGTATGTAGGCTATGTATGTATGTATGTATGTATGTATGTATGTATGTATGTATGTATGTACGTACGTATGTATGTGCGTACGTACGTACGTACGTACCTATCTACCTACCTACCTATTTATCTATCTATCTATCTATTTATCTATCTGTCCATCCATCCATCCATCTACCTACCTACCTATCTATCTATCCATCCACCAATCTATCAATCTATCTATCTATCTATCTATCTATCCTTTCTTTTTCTTTTTTGATAATGAAGAAGCACTCATGTGCTTTTTTACGTACAATCCCTGTGTACATGCGATTTTTTAAGTTTTGCCATCCATTCCCACCAGCACACAATTTCAGAGAGAGAGAGAGAGAGAGAGAGAGAGAGAGAGAGAGAGAGAGAGAGAGGAGAGAGAGAGAGAGAGAGAGACACACACACACACAACACACACACACACACACAGACAGACAGGCAGGCAGACAGACAGACAGACAGACAAACAGACAGAGCCCAGACCGACTGACAGACAGACAGACAGACAGACGGACAGACTTTGAACAAAAGACAGGCTGACAGACTATAGACTCTATGGACTCAGACTCCGCATTCAGTGCAACACTGACTCAATGGCATCCGCAGCCACGCCACGTCACGCACGCTGAGAGGACTGTCACCCACGGGAAATACGCATTATCTAAAAATAGCACAGACACTCAGCTGCATTCAGTGATGCATTTTGGTGATAGGGGGGGGGGAGGGGGGGGGGGGGGAGGGGGGGGGCGGAGGGAGTGGGGGGGGGGGGGGGGGAGGAAGATAGTTAACAAACAGGAACACGCATTGTGTGAGACGACGCAACCATCGTGAGAAAGCTATCAGGGGTCTGAGTCATTGTGCAACAAACAAACAAAAACAACAACAACAACAACACACACACACACACACACACACACACACACACACACACACACACACACACACACACACACACACACACACACACACACACACACACATACACACACACACGACTGTTATTACAGCTGAAGGGAGTGAGGAGGAAAGAAGGCCCTGGATGAAAAGATTGCAAGAAATAATAATGTATGGAATTTATATAGCGCTGAATCTTGTAAAGCAACAAATCAAAGCGCTCACATTTTATTTCATACCACTTTAAGTCACGGCAGATTTCTCTCCGTGAAATTCGGGCTGCTCTCCCCGGGGAGAGCGGGAGAACGCGTCGCCACTTAGCGCTGCGCCACCCTTTCACCCTTTTTTTTTTTTTTTTTTCTGCAGCTGTATTTGTTTCCCTATCAGAGTGGCTTTTTTCTAAGAATTTTGCCAGGGACAACTCTCTTGTTGCCGTGGGTTTTTTTACGTGCGCTAAATAATTACGTGTAACACACGGGACCTCGGTTTATCGTCTCATCCGAAAGACTAGCGCCCAGACCACCACTCATGGTCTAATGGATGGGAGAAAAATTTCCGGTCCAAACGGGGTACGAACCGCCGCACACTTCAGACCCGGACTTTTCGCTTTCTAGACAGGCGCGTTACCTCTAGACCACCGATCCACCGAGAGATAATAAAAAGAAAGAGGAGGGGAGGAGAGCGTGAAGGAAGGAAGGAAGGATTTGAATGGAGACTGTGAAAGTTGTTAATATTCGTCGGCGAACGCTCTGGCAGCAACTATTGTTAATAATAATAATAATAATAATAATAATAATAATGATGATGATGATGATGATGATGATGATGATACTACTACTACTACTACTATAGATAGATAATTCAGTGGAGTAACAGAAGTTAAAGCTTGATTTATGGGAGAACTTATAATTATGATGCTCTGTCTTGATTGATGTGATTCACCGAGAGATAGGAGCCAACTCTGGGCAGCTCAGTCAGCGTTTTACGTCCACAGAAGTGGTTGTTGTTGTTGGTGGTGGTGGTGGTGGTGGTGGTTTGTGGTGGTGGTGGTGGTGTGTGTGTGTGTGTGAGAGAGAAGAGAGAGAGAGAGAGAGAGAGAGAGAGAGAGAGAGAGAGAGAGAGAGAGAGAGAGAGAGAGAGAGAGAGAGAGAGAAGAAGCGTTCCTTCTTCAAAGAACCACATAACAGGCCCCTATATAATGACATTTTGAACAAAATGAACGAGTATCCGTGACTGAATGATGTGACTGAGGTAAAAATAAACACCCACACCCCCCCCCACCCCGCCCTCCTAAAAAAAAACCCAACAACAAAAACTGATTGTGACGAACATGGATGCAATGAAAAATGATGTCTGTAATGAGACAACTAAAAATAAATAGATATGACGTCAGTGTTGATGTGAATGAGATGGGGGGAGAGGGGGGGGGGGGGTAGTGGTGGGGGAGCTCTGAAGGAGGGGCATAAAGCAGTCTACAGAAAATGATGGGAAAGAGATGGGGCGCAATGTGTGTATGAAGAGTGTGAAGGCTTCTATGGAATTTCAACAGACACAGAGATAACATGCAGAGATAACATGCAGAGAAACATGCAGAGATATAACATGCAGAGATATAACATGCAGAGATATAACATGCAGAGATAACATGCAGAGATAACATGCAGAGATAACATATAACATGCAGAGATATAACATGCAGAGATATAACATGCAGAGATAACATGCAGAGATAACATGCAGAGATAAATGCAGAAATAACAGAGATAACATGCAGAGATAACATGCAAAGATAACATGCAGAGATAACATGCAGAGACTGTGGAGCGCACAGCACAAAATGTTTAAGTGTCGCAACCACGAGAAGAGTTAATACACTATTTTTAGAATAACATTAAATGCATTTATTACAAACATTTTATAAAGATGTCAAGTGCCTCTGTGGGGAACATATTTCCAATACCCACATCATGTGCCCAATTATTAAACGTTTTTGTTGTTGTTTTTTGTTTTTGCTTTTTTACCCTCATATTTCGTGAACAGTCTTTGGAAACTGTATTTGAAAATATAAAAAAAATTAGCCTTTGCCGTTGTTAAATGTCTGTTGCACAGTCTACTAGAATATTTGTTGTAGTTATTTTATTGTTGTTTTATGTTAACACTTTGTTGATTTTAAATTTTACTCATGTTTAAAATATTTTTCCCCTTTTAATTGCATGAAAATACCAAAACACACGTTACCTTATCAGTCCCTTCCATTCCCCTCCCTGCTTTAACTTCCTCTAGGATTTTTTCACTGGAGTAACATCAGTGCATACTCCACTCTCCCCAAAAGTCCTTCGGATGAGACTATAAACCGAGATCCCGTGTGCGAACGCACGCAGAACATCTTGCGCACACGTTAAAACCCGTTCGGCTTTAGGCCATTATGTGTTGGTGGGAACGAATGACAAAATTTTCAAAACTGCATACACACGGGGACTAGATATAAAAAAAAAAAGCGCACGACTGCTTATTCCATTATCCTCGAAATAAAAGAATAAATAAAGAAAAGAATACATTTTTCAACAGCCCTCCTCTAATA